>OX030950.1:141447536-142047536 GCA_943735915.1 Pherbina coryleti | reverse complement strand
CAAGCAAAATAACAACACAAGCCATTAAAAATAGTATTGATGTGTGCAACCTTCCAGTAAAAGTGAATAGTTTATATGAGAGAAAAGATGGAACTGTCTCAATTTGCTGTTCTAATGATCAGTCAGTGAAACAACTTGGAAATGAGCTAAAAGAAAAAATGAGAGAAGAGTATGAAGTACATATTCCAGCAACAAGTAATCCAAAAATCATAATATGTGGAATGTATGAAAAACTAAGTGATGAGAGAATAATAAGCTCTATTAAAATTCAAAATAACATACAGTGTAAGACAATAAAATGCTTAAAAGTATACCCTTCATTTAAAAATAAAGATGTGTTTAATGCTTTAATTGAAATTGATGGTGAAGCATTTAAAAAGATTCTCAATATGAAAAAAATATTTATCGGCTTGGACGATTGCATTGTGTATGAAAAAATTGGAGTTTTAAGATGTTTCAAATGCCTTGGTTTCAATCATAAGTCAAGCAAGTGCGCAGAGACTGCATCTCGCTGTCATAGATGTGGAGAGAATGGGCACACTAAGCTTAGATGTACAAAAAATGAAGACGAAATCCAGTGCATTAATTGCGTTAAAATAAAATCGAGCTTAAATTTAGGAAATGATGATATCGACGTCCTACATGGACCTTTCAGCGCGGATTGTAAGATTTACCAAAGGAAATTAAAGCATCAGTCGGAGAAAATTATTTATTAGCAATTAAGCAAAATAGAATGTTTGTACCTTAATATACAGGGATTATTAAATAATTTTGATGAATTAGAAGCATTAATAATTTGTAAAAATAGTGAATTTTTATGTTTAACTGAAACGCATTTAACAGACCTTGATGATGAATCACTTGTGAATATAAATAATTACAAAATGATTAACTTAAATAGTTATT
Source organism: Pherbina coryleti (assembly GCA_943735915.1). Classification (NCBI taxonomy): domain Eukaryota; kingdom Metazoa; phylum Arthropoda; class Insecta; order Diptera; family Sciomyzidae; genus Pherbina; species Pherbina coryleti. The sequence continues at coordinate 142,046,630 of OX030950.1, read as the reverse complement.
CAAGACATACTGGAGGTGTTGTTTTTTATGTTAAAGATTATTGGAATGTTGAAATAGTGAAAAGTTTTGTATCAGATAAAGAATTGTGGTTTCTTGTTATAAAAGTAAATTATAATAATTTTGTGTTTTACCTGGCAGGTCTATATAGATCACCTAAAGCTTTAAATATGAATTCGAATTTTTTTAATGTAATGAGTAATTTTATAGAAGAACTGAATGAATTGAATGATAAGGTTATTTTAATGGGAGATTTTAATATAAACTGGATAACAAATAGTAATCAAAAAAGTAGAATGAAAGAAATTTTTGATGATAATGCGTTTAAACAAACTGTAGAAGAATATACTAGAATAACAAGTGAAACAAGAACATTAATTGATTGGATAGTGACAAATAAATTTATTACCAGTGAAGTTTCAGTCGAAAGTGACTCAAAAATTAGTGATCATGAAACGTTAAAAATAACCCTAGAGAATGAAGCAATTAAAAACAATAAGAAGAAGCGTATACAAATCATAAAATATAAGAAATATGCATTTTTATCAAAAATTAATAGGAATGATATATCAACTATTTTTTTCACGGATTGTAACAAGAAAGCGGATGTTTTTAGTAAAAACTTGCATAAAATTGTAGAAGATTTTATAGTCGAAAAAGAGATAAAATATGTGAATAACCAGTGGTTTACTGAGGAATTAATGCAATTAAAAAGGGAAAAAACAAGGCAATATGAAAAAGTAAAATGGGTTAATAATGCTATTGAGTGGAAAAAATATAAGGAATTGAGAAATAGATATAAAGTTTTGATTAACAATAGTAAAAATGGTTTTATCCGAAATAAGATTAAAAACGTGAACGATCAAGTATCTATGTGGAAAAATATCAAAAATTACATACTGAATAAAAAAAATAATGAGATCACGGAGGTAAATTTTGGAACTGATAAAGTAAATGAAACCTTGATAATAGCAACAAAGCTGAATGAATATTTTACAAAAAGCGTTGAAGAGATAAACAAATCTATTCCGATATATCCATATATGAATCTTATTGAAAGAAATAATAATGCGTTCAAATTTAGAATGATTACAAAAACTGAACTTGAAAATATTATAAGCAAAATGAATTCAAAAAAGGATTGTTATTTAGTTAATAAGAGGATGATTTTAGATTCGTTCCATTTGATAGGTGAAAATCTAGTATCAATTATCAATGCATCATTAGAGACAGGAGTCTTCCCCAGCATATGGAAAGAATCGATAATAGTTCCTATAGAGAAAGTTCCTCATACAAAAAAGGCGAATGAATTTAGACCAATAAATATGATCTCAATTGAAGCTAAGATAATAGAAAAGATAGTATATTTACAATTAGAGAATTTTTTGAATAGCAATAACTTAATATCAGAATATCAATCAGGATTCCGTAAAAAACATAGTTGTGAGTCGCTTATTAATTTAGTAATAATGAATTGGAAAATGGCAATGAATGATAAAAAAGTAATAGCTGCAGTATTTCTTGATTTAAAGCGCGCATTCGAAACAATTGATCGTGATATTCTTATTAGAAAACTGGAAACGTATGGTGTCAGAGAAAAAGAGTTAGCATGGTTTAAATCATATTTGTCAGGGAGAAAACAGAGAACAAAAGTAAATGGTTTAGTTTCAGATGCAATAGATGTAGTATTAGGAGTACCCCAAGGCTCAGTGTTGGGAGTACTGTTATTTTTAATTTACATAAACGACATGGAAAAATCTGTAAACATGGCTAAGTTAGTTTTGTTTGCAGATGATGCACTGTTGTATGTATATGGTGATTCAGTTGAGGAGTGCACTAGGCATATAAACGCAGAGTTAGAAATTTTAAGTGTATTTTTTAAAATGAATAAACTGAAGCTTAACATAGAAAAAACTAAAGCTATGATAATAAATGGTTCAGCAGAAGGAAATATATTTATTGATGGCCAAATTATTGAAAAAATAGATCAAATGAAATATTTAGGAGTAATAATAGATAATAAATTGAATTTTAAATCTCATATAGACTATGTCTGTAAAAAAGCAGCAAAAAAAGTTCAGTTCTTCTCTAGAATTAGACAAAGACTGGATTTTAGCAGTGCAATTAGAATATATAACACTATTATAAAACCGCACTTCGAATATTGTTCGACAATTCTCTTTACAGCTAATAATGAAATGAAAAACAGAATTCAGAAATTGCAGAACAGAGCTATGAGGATAATCTTAAAACTTAATAGATACACAAACATCAATTTTATGTTGAATGCGTTGAAGTGGCTTAGTGTTAACCAAAGAATAATAATGAATGTATTAATTACAGTATTCAAAATGAAAAATGATTTATTACCTAAGTACTTATGTGAGAGGTTAGTTTATGTTGGTGATATTCATAATCATAACTTAAGAAACGTTTTTAGTTTCAGATTAAATCTTTTTAGAACTGAAAACAGTAAAAACATGTTAATGTACAAAGGACTTAAATTATTTAATGAAATGCCATCTAATATTACGAGTGAAAACAATTTGTCAAAATTCAAACAAAAAATTATAGAATATATTAGGGATAAGTTTGATTAAGAAAATTATATATAATGCAAACATTGTAAATAAAAACAAAAATAGTTATATGAACTAAATAAAGAAAATGAAAAAATAAGTGTTATAGCTTTTGCAAAAGAGTTGAAAATTTGCAAATTTGAATTACAATTATTTTTACAACTAGAATAATTTTTTAGCATTTTTTTGAGGAAAACTCCAATATTTCAGACCTTTTTTGAAAAAATATTTAAAATATATATGCTCAACTAGTGGTATTTTTGCAATAGGGTTTTATATCGTTGTACTAAAATTTTTCATAGTTTTCAAGATCTCGCTTCTAAAATTTCATTGTAATCAAAATTTTTACAATATTGAAGATATTGATATTGAACGAACATTTTTTAATTTTACTAAATTTAAGAAAAATTTTATATTTTGTAAATATTTGCATATGTAAACTAAAAAACAACTAAAACTAGTAAGAAATGATCTTCGACTGGGTCGAAGTTAAAATACCCCCACGTCCGAACCGAAGTATATTCAAAGCCTTAAGCCGTCAATAAAATGTTTATTTGTAAAAACATTTTCGTTATACATAGTTTTAACATTTTTTATAAAATCACTATGTATGGGAGGTGGGTGTGGTTTTTACTCGATTTGGTTGAATTTTATACACAAAGTGCATGTTATATATCAAAGTTAATATGCAAAATTTCAAGTCCATATATTATTTTTTGTGGAATTTAAAGAGATTTTACCTCTTTGATAAAGTCACTTTGTATGGGAGGTAGGCGTGGTTTTCATCCTATTTGGCTCATTTTCGAACTTGACCTTTATTTTTTAGATAAAAGCTTGAATATTGAATTTCGTGATGATAGCTTGAAAATTACGGCTGTAATCGTGACGACAGACGGACAGACAGACGGACATGGCTAAATTGACTCGGGTGGTGATGCTGATCAATAATATATATACTTTTCTATACCTACCACGCCTCCTTATGGGCGTTACAAACGGAGTGACAAAATTAATATACCCCCATTTACGTTTTTTAAACGTGGGGGTATAAATATGCCTATTGTAGGCATATTGTAGTTTTAGGCGATTTTGTAAAAAATTTGTACTATATGGATCAATATGGATCAAAGCAAATAGTGCTAAAAAACTCATCGTACCTGAAAACCACTTTATATCAATTTTCATTCTAATCACATGAGCGGTTTGGAAGTTTCAGGTGGTTTTGCAAAAAATTTTTACTACAGCGCCCTCTGGTGTTCAAGATGGGTCAAAAAAGATAGCAGGAAAATACTCAGCATATATGAAAACTACTATATACCAATTTTCATTCTAATCGCATTAGCGGTTTGGAAGTTTTAGGTGGTTTTGCAAAAAATTTGTACTACAGCGTGCTTTGGTGTTCAAGATGGGTTAAAAGAAATAGCAACAAAATACTCAGCGTACCTGAAAACCACTTTATATTAATTTTCAGTCTAATCGCATGAGCGGTTTGGAAGTTTTAGATGGTTTTGCAAAAAATTTTTACTACAGCGTCCTTTGTTGTTCAAGATGGTTTAAAAAAAATAGCAACAAAATACTCAGCGTACCTGAAAACCACATTATATCAATTTTCAGTCTAATTGCATGAGCGGTTTGGAAGTTTTAGGTGGTTTTGCAAAAAATTTGTATTACAGCGCCATCTGGTGTTCTGGATAAGTCAAAAAAAAGATGACATTAAAACACTCGGCGTATATGAAAAGCACTATATACCAATTTTCATTCTAATCGCATGAGCGGCTTGTGAGTTTTAGGCAGTTTTGTAAAAAAATTGTACTACAGTGCCCTCTGGTGTTCAAGGTGGATCAAAATTGATAGCTCTAAAACCCGCCTCGTACCAAAAACTTCTATACACAAAGTTTCATCGCGATCAGATGAACGGTGTAGATTACAGTGTTTACTCATTTTTTTTTAACCTCATCGCGATCAGATGAACGGTGAAGATTACAGTGTTTACTCATTTTTTTGAACCTCCATCAACGCGACATCAATTACACTTGCTGCCAAGGCTGCAGCCATCTTTGCATACACATGCGAGTTATTCCTTGTGCTGCGCAAATCGGAATTTTTATTGGCGCACATTAATATAAATACTTCATCTTATACACTTTTTTGTTAATTTTTTGCAAATAGTAAATTGGACAATTTTAGAAACAGCTGTTTTTTCTAAACAACAACATTTCTAAGCACAAAATCGTACATACTAAGGGTATTCACTTCACTGCTGAAATTTCCAAAATCGCAAATTTGCGCCGAGTTGAAGTGAGCGACCGTTTTAAAGTTTTTTTTTTGTTTCATATGCATCTGTCAAACTCAAAGCCGCCATCTCTAAAATTTTATTAAATGTTAACAAAAAAAATAATTTTGTTCGTGTTTTCTTATAAATAAGTGGTTGCTTACTTTTAATAAAGAAGAATGCCGAAAAAAAGTGAAAAAACTAAATTGTATGAATTTCTATTGGATAAGACTATACAGGATGTATTGGTCCTGCAAGACACTGGCAAGTTATTTTAAGACCGACAGAGAGCGAAATTACTTTACTTACTTCTATTTTTTACATTCTAAGACTCCGCAGATCAGATAGATGTCGTTATGGATGAGTTTTGCACTGCTTTAACCGCAATAAAGTCATACCGATATGCAATTCCTTTTAACTTAGGATCCGTAGCTAGAAGCTTAGATATTTTGTGTAACGTTATACCAAATCTAGACGAGCAACGGTTTCGGCAAATTGTCCGAATGAATTGGAACTCCTTCGATTATATTTGCCATTTAATCGAAAATGATCCAGTCTTCAATGGACAAAACTCTTGGAAGCAATTTTCAGTTGAAATGCATAATGAATGGATAGTCGGAGACAGTGCATATAAGCTATCGAAAACAGTGATTACTCCATATCGGTCTAATGCGAGCCAAGGAACCTTAAGCGAAAGGAATGACTTTAACCGTTCTCTTAGCAAATACCGCATTCGGATCGAAAATTGTTTTGGGTCATTGAAAGAACGTTTTTGTAGTTTAAAACAGTTAAAACTAGTTTTAGGCAGTGACGATAAGAATCAATTTGCATGCGAATGGATATTTGTTTGTTGTGTTCTACATAACATTATCAGAACAATTGGATCGGACGAGTTTCGGAGGTTGATTCGGTTGATTCGGAGGTTTTATAAAGCATATCTTCAGGCGCAAGGTTGATTCGGATGTTTTATAAAGCATATCTGGCCCCAGTAAGCCGAGCCCCTAAGCTAAATAATTGCTGCTGTTGTTGTTGTTGTTGTCATGGCTAAATGAGGTTGTTGTCTTGGCTAAATACTTTTAAATGATTTGTGGGTCACCCTGTTCTGGAAAAATGCGCCGCGCCTCTGGTGGGGGTAAATAAGTCAAGGCACAAACCAGATTGCTCAGGCGCAAGGTTGATTCGGAGGTTTTATAAAGCATATCTTCAGGCGCAAGGTTGATTCGGATGTTTTATAAAGCATATCTGGCCCCAGTAAGCCGAGCCCCTAAGCTAAATAATTGCTGTTGTTGTTGTTGTTGTTGTTGTTGTTGTTGTTGTTGTTGTTGTTGTAAATTAAAGATAAGCGTAGCAATAGCAGCAGTAGCTTGCTAAATACTTTTAAATGATTTGTGGGTCACCCTGTTCTGGAAAAATGCGCCGCGCCTCTGGTGGGGGTAAATAAGTCAAGGCACAAACCAGATTGCTCAGGCGCAAGGATGATTCGGATGTTTTATAAAGCATATCTGGCCCCAGTAAGCCGAGCCCCAGTAAGCCGAAACACATGTTTCTGAACAAAGTAAGCTGAGGCGTAAGACAAATTACTCAAGAGCAAGGTTGATTCGGATGTTTTATAAAGCAAAGATTAATCTGGCCCCAGTAAGCCGAGACACATAAATAAGTCGAGGCACAAACCAAATTGCTCAGGCGCAAGGTTGATTCTGATGTTTTATCCGAAACACATGTTTCTGAGTAAAGTAAGCTGAGGCATAAGACAAGTAGGCAACACTTGGTCGTAATTGATGGCAAGATGGCGCTGGGTGTCCGAAAAATTGGCAGTACTGCATCATTTGACATTTAAAAAGTTTGGCAGCATTGGTATTGCTAACAAAAAAGTTAAAGCGGCAAGCATGAATTCCTTCCATGAAAAAAAACGCAGCTAATATGTTTTGTTATAAATGCTTGGTTTATTTTTCAAGTTATTCAGTTCATTTTAAAACGTGCAACTAAAAATAGCAAAAAAAAAAAAAAACAAAACAAAAAAAAAATGGAAGGATTAGTAAACACACTCGTAAAGACTGCGAAGTCAGCATTTGTGAGAGGAAAAAATGATGTTGAGCTGATTCCGGAGGGGGTGAAAGAGTGCTCCAAAGCATTGGTTGTTCTACGTGATTGCTTTTTGAAGAAAGCGAGAAACATTGGCGAGAAACAAAAGATAACATATGCCATCGGTCTGGTGCAGGGATATCGGATGCAATTAAAGCATCGCAGTAACTGGTCGCCGATTAGCGTCAAATGGGAAGATGTTGAATCAGCTTTCTGTGGAAGGTAAATTAGATTTAAATATTCTTTAAGTTTACATAATACTTACTGTCAATTAAATCTTTAAAATATGTTTTTTCTTTTTAGATTAAGAACTGGAGCAATAGTAAACCTAGCGCATAAGGACCCTATAAATTTCCTTAAAGATTGTGAAGACACGTTCAAGCAGAAAATAAGCAGCATTTTGGCACAGCACATATTTGTAAAGGTGAACACAGTCTTTTTTGCAAATTTTGTAAAATTTTCCGCGGAGGAAGAAATAGAGGAAATAAAAAATTTGCATACAAAAAATGCTGTAATATCATTGGACACCAATCTAAGTGATTGGTTTGAAGAAAACGTCAAAAACAAAATTCTAAAAAAACTTGATGATTTCCAAGAAAGGGATAGTGGCTGGGCGCTAAAAGAAATTGTTAATCTTACAATTAACATAAATAAATATACACCTATGAATGGTAAATCATTTTTAAAATTGCCTCAATATATTGCAAAGAAGAGAGCTTGCGTCAACGTTAAAAATAATGATAATGCTTGCTTTGCATGGGCTATTGTTTCTGCATTATTCCCTGCTAATACAAATCCTGGTCGCGTTTCAAAATATCCACATTATTCTACCATTTTGAGCTTTAAAGGCATTACGTTTCCAGTCAACAGGTTAGACATAAAAAAGTTTGAAATTTTAAATGACATAAGCATCAACGTGTACGAACTTAGCAAGGAAAAGAAAGACACATACAAGATTCTACCAACTAGGTTAACTGAAAATAAACGTGAAAAACATGTAAATTTATTGTTGATACAAAATATTTACAACGAAGAAGTTGAAAAAAACCAAGTAATACAATATCATTATGTCTGGATCAAACATATTTCGCGACTCGTATCAAGTCAGTTATCATTGCGGCATGGAGTCAAATACCTTTGCGATCGATGCCTTCATTACTTTTATTCAGATGAGAAATTGCAAATTCATATTAAGGAATGCGGGAAACGCAACGAATATAAAGTAACTTTTCCACCTCAAAAAAGTGTGAAATTTGGAAATTTCAAAAATAAAGAGCGAGTTCCATTTGTTATTTATACAGATTTTGAATGTATTTTGAAGCCTGTATCTATAAAAAAAGGAAATGGAGAACACTATATGCAGCATGAGGCTCACAGCGTGGGATATTTTCTGAAATGCTCGTATAATGATAGCTTTACATATTATAAGAGCTATAGAGGTTTAAATTGTCCGCAATGGTTTGCTAAGGAACTTCAAACCATAGCAAGTACAGTGGAATGTATTTTGAAAGATATAAAACCTATGGAAAAACTCACAGTAGAGCAAATGAGGAGCTTTATATCTGCGCCCAATTGTTATATCTGTAACATACAGTTTAACGAATCAGATGTTAAAGTTAAAGATCATTGCCATCTAACGGGCAAATACAGAGGACCTGCACATCAGGGATGTAATATTAATTACAAAGACAGTAAAACAGTCCCTATCGTCATACACAATCTCAGTGGATATGATGCTCATTTGTTGATAAAAGATATATCAAATAGCATCCCCGGACATTTAAAAATAATACCTTATAACACAGAAAGTTATATTTCTATGATCAAATACATACAAGACTGCGATATAAAATTCAAGTTTATTGACTCATTCCGTTTCATGGCCGCATCACTTGATAAATTAGCATCCTATCTAACTGAAAAAAAAACTATAGATTCACAGTTTCTAAACATAAGCGATGAAAAGTTGAAGTTACTTAAGAGGAAAGGAGTGTTCCCATATGAATATATATCAAATTGGGCAAATTTAGAAGAAACCCAATTGCCAGGAATAGAAAAGTTTTATAGTTCCTTAGGAAAATGCCATATTAGTTCTGAAGACTACGAACACGCTCAAACAGTTTGGTTAAAATTTGATATAAAAACTCTTGGTGAATACAACGATCTTTATTTGAAAACTGATGTGTTGCTACTTGCAGATGTGTTTGAAAATTTCAGAGATGGCTGTATTACTAATTACAATCTCGATCCAGCACATTATTACACTGCACCTGGACTTGCTTGGGATGCGATGCTGAAATATACGGGGGTAGAAATTGAACTCGTGCAAGATGTTGATGTGCTCATGTTTATAGAAAATGGAATTCGTGGAGGCCTCACACAGTGTTCCAAAAGATATGCAAAGGCAAATAACAAATACATGCCAGATTACGATCCTAACCAGGCTTCGACATATCTTATGTATTACGACATTAATGCAATGTATTCATGGGCTATGACTCAGTACTTACCATACAGTAATCTTCAGTGGGTCGAAGATACCAATAATTTAAACTTTGATATTCCTGATGATTCTCAGTTTGGATACATTTTGGAGGTTGATATGGAATATCCTACTTCCTTACACGATAAGCATAAAGAATTACCTTTCGCTCCAGAAAAAACAACTCCACCAGGTTGCAAAGAGGCAAGACTGCTGGCAACTTTGTATAATAAAAGCAAATATGTTGTTCATTATCGTAATTTAAAGGAATATTTAAATGAAGGGGTAAAAGTGACAAAAATTTATCGTGCTTTGAAATTCTCTCAAACTGATTGGATGAAACCGTATATTGAATTAAACACCAGTTTAAGACAAAAGGCTAAAAATGAATTCGAAAAAAATTTGTTCAAACTAATGTGTAATGCGGTTTTTGGAAAAACAATGGAGAATGTTCGACTTCGACGCGATATCAAACTTGTAACACGCTGGCAAGGACGTTTTGGAGCTGAAGACTTAATATCCAAACCAAATTTTCACAGCCGCTCAATATTTGACGATAATTTGGCTGCTATTGAACTTCTGAAAACAGAAGTAATATTCGACAAACCTATTTATATTGGAATGGCCATATTAGATATCTCCAAAACATTGCTATATGAATTTCATTATAAATACATGAAACACAAATATGCTGATAATTGTGCGCTTTGTTATACCGATACTGATTCACTCATATATGAAATAAAAACCAATGATGTTTACAACGATATGAGTCAACATTTACACCGATTCGACACATCTGGTTATTCTGCAAGCAATCCATATAATTTAATGCAAGTCAACAAGAAAAAACTAGGACTTATGAAAGACGAAAATAATGGCCAAATTATGTTGGAGTTTGTTGCATTACGCGCTAAAATGTATGCTTTACGCGTACTAAAAGATGACAATCAACATCAAATAACCAAAAAAGCAAAAGGAGTCAAGTCGGCTGTGCTAAGTAGAGAAATAATATTCGAGGACTACAAAAATTGTCTTGAAAAAAATGTGGAGTGCTCTCATACACAAAACACAATAAGGTCCGAGAAACATATATTGTTCAACACATCCCAAAAAAAAATCACGCTAAGCCCATTTGACAATAAAAGATGCTTGATGTCTAATAGTTTTTCAACACTGCCTTGGGGTCATTACGATGCTTCATCAGAGAAAAACGTAACACTCACCACCAGTTTACTATGAGATAATTTTTGTATCAAAGATTTAGATAAAATATAAAGATAAAATGTATATGTTTTTTTGTTTATTTTTTTATTAAATATTGAAAAAATTAAAAAAAAAAACAAAACAGAGTTTATATGGAAAGACCGGCTCCAGTACAATGAGGCTTTTTTAGTTCATCTCTATAACCTCTTACTAAGGCTATTTCATTTAGGATGCTCTGTTTTGCTCCATTAGATTTCGCCCTCCACAAATAATTTGTTTGGAGAGTCCTAAGCGCCTTAGAGCATTCCTGGACACATATATCCTTCATTGTTGGGTCACTTTGTGCAACTTCAAACATTATTTTAGCATTTGCCACAATTTTTTTAATTGAGTTGGACATTTTCTGAAATTAAATTAATATAATATTTATGTTCTAGTATGTCTCAGTTGATAAATCTCAGTAGTATGGATGATATATATATATATATTTAAATCTATATATATATCATTATATCTGATGCTGCTACTGAAACTGCTACTGCTACTGATACTGATCTGTTCTATAAAACAGCTAACTGCTATCAGTATCAGTAGCAGTATCAGTATCAGTAGCAGTAGCAGTTTCAGTAGCAGCATCAGATATAAGTATATAAATTTACTTTAACAAAGTGAGAGCTTTGGGTATGCTAATATGTCTATGGATAATGTTGATATTTTGGATACAATAGGTTGCTTCCTTAGCATTGAAAAACAAACATTATTATATTTTATACAACTGCTTATCAAAACCGCAAACTGAGGGGGGCGGACGGATGGAGGAATGAACGGAATACCACAATAGACGTTATGTTTGTTATATATTTTAACTTACTGAATTATTTGTATACTTTACGATAAGAATTTAATGTTTATACGATAATATCCTGTTAGATATGAGTTTAATATTTATGCATGAACACATAAAATTATTGATGGGGTTTTATTGTTAATCAGTTGAATAACAACCATTGGCCAAGCGATGAATTTCTAAGTGAGTGAAAGAAAGCAGATAATTACGAAAATATTATTTTTTATGGTAAGTTGTTATATATATATAATATCCTAATGTTTTTCATCTTCATCAGTAAGTTAATAAGAGACAAAAAATAGGATGGAAAATTTATTTCAAAGGTTGAAAATAACCTCACACTAAAATCCATCATCAGCTACTCATATATTTTATTTTAAATTAAATTTAAAATAAGTTTTAAAAGTTTCATACTACTTTGCGAAATGTTGACAAGTTCAATGTGTGCAAATATTAAGTTTGGCCAAGATCCATATTGATTTAAGGTTTGTCTTATTATCCGTCTTGGATAACTTCAAGTTTATCTTTGGGTTTACCTAGTGTACAACTTTAACTAGCTATATTCATCTTTTTCTAAAAATAGATTTTCCTGAAAAAATCCTGCATCTTGTTTTTAATTTAGTTGTGGTATCTATAAATCTCAACATGTTTATGATATTTAAATATATATATATATATATCATCCATACTACTGAGATTTATCAACTGAGACATACTAGAACATAAATATTATATTAATTTAATTTCAGAAAATGTCCAACTCAATTAAAAAAATTGTGGCAAATGCTAAAATAATGTTTGAAGTTGCACAAAGTGACCCAACAATGAAGGATATATGTGTCCAGGAATGCTCTAAGGCGCTTAGGACTCTCCAAACAAATTATTTGTGGAGGGCGAAATCTAATGGAGCAAAACAGAGCATCCTAAATGAAATAGCCTTAGTAAGAGGTTATAGAGATGAACTAAAAAAGCCTCATTGTACTGGAGCCGGTCTTTCCATATAAACTCTGTTTTGTTTTGTTTTTTAATTTTTTTAATATTTAATAAAAAAATAAACAAAAAAACATATACATTTTATCTTTATATTTTATCTAAATCTTTGATACAAAAATTATCTCATAGTAAACTGGTGGTGAGTGTTACGTTTTTCTCTGATGAAGCATCGTAATGACCCCAAGGCAGTGTTGAAAAACTATTAGACATCAAGCATCTTTTATTGTCAAATGGGCTTAGCGTGATTTTTTTTTGGGATGTGTTGAACAATATATGTTTCTCGGACTTTATTGTGTTTTGTGTATGAGAGCACTCCACATTTTTTTCAAGACAATTTTTGTAGTCCTCGAATATTATTTCTCTACTTAGCACAGCCGACTTGACTCCTTTTGCTTTTTTGGTTATTTGATGTTGATTGTCATCTTTTAGTACGCGTAAAGCATACATTTTAGCGCGTAATGCAACAAACTCCAACATAATTTGGCCATTATTTTCGTCTTTCATAAGTCCTAGTTTTTTCTTGTTGACTTGCATTAAATTATATGGATTGCTTGCAGAATAACCAGATGTGTCGAATCGGTGTAAATGTTGACTCATATCGTTGTAAACATCATTGGTTTTTATTTCGTATATGAGTGAATCAGTATCGGTATAACAAAGCGCACAATTATCAGCATATTTGTGTTTCATGTATTTATAATGAAATTCATATAGCAATGTTTTGGAGATATCTAATATGGCCATTCCAATATAAATAGGTTTGTCGAATATTACTTCTGTTTTCAGAAGTTCAATAGCAGCCAAATTATCGTCAAATATTGAGCGGCTGTGAAAATTTGGTTTGGATATTAAGTCTTCAGCTCCAAAACGTCCTTGCCAGCGTGTTACAAGTTTGATATCGCGTCGAAGTCGAACATTCTCCATTGTTTTTCCAAAAACCGCATTACACATTAGTTTGAACAAATTTTTTTCGAATTCATTTTTAGCCTTTTGTCTTAAACTGGTGTTTAATTCAATATACGGTTTCATCCAATCAGTTTGAGAGAATTTCAAAGCACGATAAATTTTTGTCACTTTTACCCCTTCATTTAAATATTCCTTTAAATTACGATAATGAACAACATATTTGCTTTTATTATACAAAGTTGCCAGCAGTCTTGCCTCTTTGCAACCTGGTGGAGTTGTTTTTTCTGGAGCGAAAGGTAATTCTTTATGCTTATCGTGTAAGGAAGTAGGATATTCCATATCAACCTCCAAAATGTATCCAAACTGAGAATCATCAGGAATATCAAAGTTTAAATTATTGGTATCTTCGACCCACTGAAGATTACTGTATGGTAAGTACTGAGTCATAGCCCATGAATACATTGCATTAATGTCGTAATACATAAGATATGTCGAAGCCTGGTTAGGATCGTAATCTGGCATGTATTTGTTATTTGCCTTTGCATATCTTTTGGAACACTGTGTGAGGCCTCCACGAATTCCATTTTCTATAAACATGAGCACATCAACATCTTGCACGAGTTCAATTTCTACCCCCGTATATTTCAGCATCGCATCCCAAGCAAGTCCAGGTGCAGTGTAATAATGTGCTGGATCGAGATTGTAATTAGTAATACAGCCATCTCTGAAATTTTCAAACACATCTGCAAGTAGCAACACATCAGTTTTCAAATAAAGATCGTTGTATTCACCAAGAGTTTTTATATCAAATTTTAACCAAACTGTTTGAGCGTGTTCGTAGTCTTCAGAACTAATATGGCATTTTCCTAAGGAACTATAAAACTTTTCTATTCCTGGCAATTGGGTTTCTTCTAAATTTGCCCAATTTGATATATATTCATATGGGAACACTCCTTTCCTCTTAAGTAACTTCAACTTTTCATCGCTTATGTTTAGAAACTGTGAATCTATAGTTTTTTTTTCAGTTAGATAGGATGCTAATTTATCAAGTGATGCGGCCATGAAACGGAATGAGTCAATAAACTTGAATTTTATATCGCAGTCTTGTATGTATTTGATCATAGAAATATAACTTTCTGTGTTATAAGGTATTATTTTTAAATGTCCGGGGATGCTATTTGATATATCTTTTATCAACAAATGAGCATCATATCCACTGAGATTGTGTATGACGATAGGGACTGTTTTACTGTCTTTGTAATTAATATTACATCCCTGATGTGCAGGTCCTCTGTATTTGCCCGTTAGATGGCAATGATCTTTAACTTTAACATCTGATTCGTTAAACTGTATGTTACAGATATAACAATTGGGCGCAGATATAAAGCTCCTCATTTGCTCTACTGTGAGTTTTTCCATAGGTTTTATATCTTTCAAAATACATTCCACTGTACTTGCTATGGTTTGAAGTTCCTTAGCAAACCATTGCGGACAATTTAAACCTCTATAGCTCTTATAATATGTAAAGCTATCATTATACGAGCATTTCAGAAAATATCCCACGCTGTGAGCCTCATGCTGCATATAGTGTTCTCCATTTCCTTTTTTTATAGATACAGGCTTCAAAATACATTCAAAATCTGTATAAATAACAAATGGAACTCGCTCTTTATTTTTGAAATTTCCAAATTTCACACTTTTTTGAGGTGGAAAAGTTACTTTATATTCGTTGCGTTTCCCGCATTCCTTAATATGAATTTGCAATTTCTCATCTGAATAAAAGTAATGAAGGCATCGATCGCAAAGGTATTTGACTCCATGCCGCAATGATAACTGACTTGATACGAGTCGCGAAATATGTTTGATCCAGACATAATGATATTGTATTACTTGGTTTTTTTCAACTTCTTCGTTGTAAATATTTTGTATCAACAATAAATTTACATGTTTTTCACGTTTATTTTCAGTTAACCTAGTTGGTAGAATCTTGTATGTGTCTTTCTTTTCCTTGCTAAGTTCGTACACGTTGATGCTTATGTCATTTAAAATTTCAAACTTTTTTATGTCTAACCTGTTGACTGGAAACGTAATGCCTTTAAAGCTCAAAATGGTAGAATAATGTGGATATTTTGAAACGCGACCAGGATTTGTATTAGCAGGGAATAATGCAGAAACAATAGCCCATGCAAAGCAAGCATTATCATTATTTTTAACGTTGACGCAAGCTCTCTTCTTTGCAATATATTGAGGCAATTTTAAAAATGATTTACCATTCATAGGTGTATATTTATTTATGTTAATTGTAAGATTAACAATTTCTTTTAGCGCCCAGCCACTATCCCTTTCTTGGAAATCATCAAGTTTTTTTAGAATTTTGTTTTTGACGTTTTCTTCAAACCAATCACTTAGATTGGTGTCCAATGATATTACAGCATTTTTTGTATGCAAATTTTTTATTTCCTCTATTTCTTCCTCCGCGGAAAATTTTACAAAATTTGCAAAAAAGACTGTGTTCACCTTTACAAATATGTGCTGTGCCAAAATGCTGCTTATTTTCTGCTTGAACGTGTCTTCACAATCTTTAAGGAAATTTATAGGGTCCTTATGCGCTAGGTTTACTATTGCTCCAGTTCTTAATCTAAAAAGAAAAAACATATTTTAAAGATTTAATTGACAGTAAGTATTATGTAAACTTAAAGAATATTTAAATCTAATTTACCTTCCACAGAAAGCTGATTCAACATCTTCCCATTTGACGCTTATCGGCGACCAGTTACTGCGATGCTTTAATTGCATCCGATATCCCTGCACCAGACCGATGGCATATGTTATCTTTTGTTTCTCGCCAATGTTTCTCGCTTTCTTCAAAAAGCAATCACGTAGAACACCCAATGCTTTGGAGCACTCTTTCACCCCCTCCGGAATCAGCTCAACATCATTTTTTCCTCTCACAAATGCTGACTTCGCAGTCTTTACGAGTGTGTTTACTAATCCTTCCATTTTTTTTTTGTTTTGTTTTTTTTTTTTTTTTGCTATTTTTAGTTGCACGTTTTAAAATGAACTGAATAACTTGAAAAATAAACCAAGCATTTATAACAAAACATATTAGCTGCGTTTTTTTTCATGGAAGGAATTCATGCTTGCCGCTTTAACTTTTTTGTTAGCAATACCAATGCTGCCAAACTTTTTAAATGTCAAATGATGCAGTACTGCCAATTTTTCGGACACCCAGCGCCATCTTGCCATCAATTACGACCAAGTGTTGCCTACTTGTCTTATGCCTCAGCTTACTTTACTCAGAAACATGTGTTTCGGATAAAACATCAGAATCAACCTTGCGCCTGAGCAATTTGGTTTGTGCCTCGACTTATTTATGTGTCTCGGCTTACTGGGGCCAGATTAATCTTTGCTTTATAAAACATCCGAATCAACCTTGCTCTTGAGTAATTTGTCTTACGCCTCAGCTTACTTTGTTCAGAAACATGTGTTTCGGCTTACTGGGGCTCGGCTTACTGGGGCCAGATATGCTTTATAAAACATCCGAATCATCCTTGCGCCTGAGCAATCTGGTTTGTGCCTTGACTTATTTACCCCCACCAGAGGCGCGGCGCATTTTTCCAGAACAGGGTGACTCACAAATCATTTAAAAGTATTTAGCAAGCTACTGCTGCTATTGCTACGCTTATCTTTAATTTACAACAACAACAACAACAACAACAACAACAACAACAACAACAACATTAACAACAACAACAACAACAACAACAACAGCAATTATTTAGCTTAGGGGCTCGGCTTACTGGGGCCAGATATGCTTTATAAAACATCCGAATCAACCTTGCGCCTGAAGATATGCTTTATAAAACCTCCGAATCAACCTTGCGCCTGAGCAATCTGGTTTGTGCCTTGACTTATTTACCCCCACCAGAGGCGCGGCGCATTTTTCCAGAACAGGGTGACCCACAAATCATTTAAAAGTATTTAGCCAAGACAACAACCTCATTTAGCCAAGACAACAACCAAAAAAGTGTTTTAGAACTCCCATAGCCTCACTACTCTTGGTATATCTATCTATACCAATATGTTTTCATATATATAATAGATTTTTATATATCTTATAAATTTAACACAACTACACAAAGCAACAAAATTTATTGGTTTATTAAAGAATTAATTTTCTGTATTTAGAATTAAAATCTGTATTATTGGAATGCAATTTTTTGTTTCATTTATAAAATAGTTATTTCATTTTATAGAACTAAGTAGCATACTTTTATATAAGCTATATATAATATATAAAACATGTTATATGTGATCTGTTATATATTATATGTTATATGTTATGCTATATGTTATGTTATATGTTATCTATTATATGTTATATGTTATATATTATATGTTATATGTTATATGTTAAATGTTATATGTTATATTAGTATCGTTATATTACTTTTTAATTTTGTACATTTCTGTTTTTACTCTTATAATATTTTATTATTCTTATATTTCATTTCAATTTCGAATTTTTTCACTTCCATGTCGTTTTGAAGTTTCAGTTTTTTAAGTTCAACTTCATCTCGGTGCCTTTCTTTCTCGAACTGTAGTTGCTCTCGCTGAAAGTTGAGTTTCCTTTCTTCTATCATTTCTTGAGCATTAAGTCTACGATCCTCCATTTTTTCCTGCAAGCGTAATTTTATTTCTTCCACTTCATTCCTTTTTTCTTGGCACTGCACCAGGAAGTCTAAGGCTGAATTGCTTTTTTTTTGTTTTGGTGTTAATTTTAATTTGTTTTTTATGGCCTCAGTCGCTTGCACTTCCACTTCCTCTGTGCCTTCTGCATCAACTATGCAGTCTGAAGAACTTTCTTCAAAATTAATATTTTGACTGACGTCAATATCACCATACGAGTCGTAAATAAATGGCAGAACAACAGCCTTTTTTTGCCCAAAAATTTGTTCGAGAGAGCTGTAGTGTGGGCAAATTTTCGCAATATATTCTGAAAACAGGAAACTATTGGTTTAGAAAATGTAATTCTTTGTCTTAGAAAGTCATAGGCTTCTTACCTTTCACACTTTTTTCGTTGCCTTCCTCCAACAACCCAGCTCCAGTGTGCGCCTTCCACTCTTCAGCACTTATAAAAGTCTTCCTTAAGTATCGCATTTTGTTCTTAAGTGCACCACATCCTAACGCCGATATTGGCTGTAGTGCTGGATCTTTGCAGCAGACAGCATCATAAAATTTTTGCGCCGTTGGCTTCTAAAATGTTAAAAATAATTACATGAAGTTTCTTGATATGGTTTGATAAGTGCTCACCTCAAACCCTTCCGGGTTCTCTTTTACCTTGTTGATGATCGCTTCCAATAAATTTATGGTCTCTTTTTCTGACCAACGGTGATTGAACTCTCGCTTTAGCTTCTGAAAGAAAAAATTTATAAATTACACTGTGCGACAATTTAAGGGTCAATTGGAATAACCTCAAATATCTAAATGGTTTCTAATAGTGGATGGTCTATATATTATGCCCTCATACTCAGTTTTATCGGATTAGGTCAAATAAGAGAGAAATTCAAAGTCAAACTTCACCTTTAAATCACAAATTTTTTCTTATAACTCTTAAACTAAATTCAAATTCTATGTAGTAACTGCATCTAAATATTTGCAATGGATGATTCTTTACATTTCAAGACCATTTTTTGCTCAAAAAGTTACGTAAGGGGTTTAATATTTTCTTCGAAAACAGGACTTTTTAAAAATATGTTGTAATTACACATTTACGCGCATATCTTTAAAACGGTAACTCTTTCGGTTAAAATGTTAAGGACTGTTTTAAAGAAAATTGTTGGGTCTATAAGTTTCATTTGAATGATTTTGCGCTAGGGCTTACATTAACGAAGTTACCACCGTTGGTAATCTTTGAATCCGAATATCTTTGGATGCACACATGTAATTGTTGTGATCTTTTCACAGGTGGGTTATTTTATTTTACTTAAGGTGTATGCAAAAATTCAGTAAAATCTGATTGTTTTTGAAGACAAATACATAGTAAATGAACTATTGAAAATTTTATTTTTTTTAACTACGTAACCTTACGTAACTTTTTGAGCAAAAAATGGTCTTAAAATGTAAAGAATCATCCATTGCAAATATTTAGATGCAGTTACTACATAGAATTTGAATTTAGTTTACGAGTTATAAGAAAAAATTTGTGACTTAAAGGTGAAGTTTGACCTTGAATTTCTCTCTTATTTGACCTAATCCGATAAAACTGAGTACGAGGGTATAATATATAGACCATCCACTATTATAAACCATTGAGATATTTGAAGTTATTTTTTCGTGTCGCACTGTGTTATCAATATATTCAATAATTCATTTAAGATCCAATCAGATAATTTTACCTTATTAGATTTGTCCATGGTCCAACCGCTTTTTTAAGTTTTTGACATAATGATCTTCTTCTTATCGAATTTTTCATATTCACAATGACTAAAACTCATTAAACAATTCTAATTTTACATATTCACAATGACTGAAACTCATTAAACAGTTTTGCTAATGGTTATTGAACACGTCTTTTTTCGCAAGTTTGTGACGTTTAATTTTAATCAACTCAAGAGACGATTAAATTTAAGCAAACTTCGGAATACGAAAACAACAACAATTGCACTGAGTTTTCGTAAATTTCAGCATTACGGAAATTTCAGCGTTGAAGTGAATACCCTTACTACCTTGTCACCTGGGAAGTTGCATCTGAACATTCCTTTTAATCGGAACATTAGCATACTTTTAGGCATTTCTCACATTGAGTTTTGATAAATTCAGAACGCAAATTGAAATGAGTTTGAGTTTCATCCTGCATAATTGAACTGGAAAGTCAAGAGTTTAATTTGAGTTCAATGGCAAAACTCAACTTTGTACTAAAAATACAACTAAACTCTTACTTACTTGCTTACTTACCTGGCGCTTACAACCGTAGGTCGGTTTCGGCCTCGTATAAGAAATTGCGCCAGCCATTTCTGTTTTAAGCTTGCTGGCGCCAGTTGCAAACATCAAGCGTGGTCAGGTTATCCATCATCTGATGCCTCCAACGAAGATGTGGGCGTGCTCTTCTGCGTTGACCACCACCGGGCACCGAATCGAATATTTTTTTTACTGGAGCGTCGTTTTCCAGTTGCTCAACATGACCTAGCCAGCGGAGCCGCTCGATTTTAATGCACTTAACTATGTCGATGTCATCGTACAGCTGATACATCTCGTGGTTCCATCGAATTCGGTACTCGCCATTGACGCAGATTGGACCGAAGATTTTACGAAGGATCTTTCTCTCGAAGGCTCCCAAAGTGTTTTCATCAGAACTGCTCAACGTCCAGGTTTGTGCTGCATATAACAGGACGGGCTTGATAAGTGACTTATAGAGCGTGAGTTTTGTTCGTCGAGAGAGGGCTCTGCTTCTCAATTGCCTACTCAGCCCAAAGTAGCACCTATTGGCAAGAGTTATCCTTCGTTTTATCTCAATACTGACATCGTTGAAAGAGTTAATGCTGAATCCCAGGTAGACGAAGTCCTTAACAACCTCGAAGGAGATGTTGTCAACAGTGGCGTGGTTTTTAAGACGCTGGGACTGTTTATTTGTTGACACTAGGTATTTCGTCTTATCTGCGTTCACTGCAAGACCCATTCGACTCGACTCTTTCGCTAATCTGGAGAATGCTGCACTGACTTCGCGCGTATTATGGCCAATAATATCGATATCATCAGCATACGCCAGCAGCATAATACTTTTGTAGAATATCGTGCCACTGCGTCTCAAATCAGCAGCTCGGATGATCTTCTTTGAAAAAGTCCCACGATAAGGAATCACCTTGTCTGAAACGTCGTTTGGTATCGAATGGAGGAGCGAGATCCTTCCCGAACTTAACTATGCTGCTGGTCGACTGGGTAAAAGGGTAAATGGGTAAAAAATTCTGACATGGTGGAGTATAGATGATTCCTTATTGGACTGTCGAAGGCGGCTTTATAATCGACAAAAAGATGGTGTGTGTCGATTTGTTTTTCTAGAGTTTTCTTCAAGATTTGTCGTAGCGTAAATATCTGGTCTATGGTGGATTTGCCAGGTCTGAAGCCACACTGATAAGGTCCAATCAGCTGGTCTACGATGGGCTTCAGTCTTTCACATAATACGCTCGACAGGACCTTATATGCGATATTAAGAAGGCGTATCCTACGGTAGTTGGAGCAAATTGTAGGATCGCCTTTCTTATGGATTGGGCAGAGTACACTGAGATTCCAATCGTTTGGAATGCATTCTTCCGACCATATTCTGCATAGGAGCTCATGAATGCATTTAAGTAAAGCTTCGCCTCCATTCTTGAAGAGCTCAGCAGGTAAGTTATCGGCATCTGCGGCTTTGTTGTTTTTAAGCCGAGCTATAGCTTTCAAGACTTCACTATGGTCGGGCAGCGGAACTTCAACGCTGTCGTCCACAATTGGGATTTCCGGGATATCATCTCTATTGGCGGGATTGTTGTCGTCGTCACCATTCAGAAGCCTAGAGAAGTGTTCCCTCCACATCATCAGTGTACTCTGGATATCTGTCGCTAGATTCCCATTTTCATCCTTGCAGGAAGAGGCCCCGGTCTTGAAACCATCGGCCAGGCGTCTTATTTTTTCGAAAAATTTTTGGACCGCATCATTTCCTTTCACCATTCATCTCAATTTTTTTGCACTCACGCTTTTCCGATTCTCTTTTCATTCGCCTAAAAATGCATCTGTCTTCCCTCCTCTTCTCCTTGTATCGCTCTTTAGCAGCACACGTTACAACCAACTGCAGGGTGGCTTTGTAGGCGGCGTCTTTTTCTGTAGTGGCGTTGCGACACTCTTGGTCGTGCCACTGGTTTCGGTGAGGTAGCCACTGATAGCCAATCACCTCTTTGCCAGCCGTACGAATAGAGTGGGAAATGTGATTCCACTGCGCGCATATATCTACGATCATAGGCGTGCTTTCTTGAAGCAGGATTGAGAGTCGAGTAGCGAAGTCTTCGGCTGTTCGTTTCGATTGCAGCTTTTCTACGTCTAGCTTTCTCTGTGCTGTATTGGGCGCATTATTGGTTGCGCACAGGCGTGTACGGATCTTGGCTGCGACAAGATAATGATCCGAGTCTATATTGGCACCACGGATCGTGCGTAGATCTAAAACACTGGAAGAGTGCCTTCCGTCAATCAAAACGTGATCGATTTGGCTACGCGTCTTTTGATCAGGAGACAGCCAAGTTGCTTTATGAATATTTATGCTTGAATGCTTTATGCTTTATGAAGATGCTTGAATCTAGTGCCACTAACGATCATGTTTCGCGCTGCGGCAAAGTCAATCAGCCTCATTCCGTTATCGGAGGTATTGACGTGGAGGCTGAACTTTCCGACTGTCGGTCCAAAGATATTTTCTTTTCCCACCTTGGCGCTGAAGTCACCAAGCATGATTTTTATGACGTGGTGGGAGCTGCACTCATAGGTTTCTTCAAGACGCTACGAGCGTGTTTGGTCTCATCGTCCTTATCTTCTGTCTTAGCGTGCGCACAAATCAGGCTTATGTTAAAGAATCTAGTCTTGAAACGGATTATGGCAAGTTGTTCGTTCACAGGTGTGAATCGCAGGACATGATGCCGTAGTCTCTTGCCAACCACGAATCCGGATCCAAATTCGTGCTTCTCGGTATGGCCGCTGTAGTAGATATCACAGGATGCTTGCCGTAAGCAACCCTGTCCCTTCCATCACATTTCTTGGATTGTAGTGATATCAGCTTTGTATCTTTCTAAGATATCTATCAGTTGGATAGAGGCACCATCCCAATTAAGGGTTCGGATGTTCTAAGTGCATATTCGTAAACCATTGTCAGTTTTTCGTTTCATCAGATTTGTCATCAGTCGTCATTAGATTTGGGGATCATTTTTATCTTTATTCTTTTGCGTTTCATTAAAATTGTCTTCAAACCCAACGCACAACCCTTTAAAGGTAGGTAGCCCGCCGCTCAGATTAGCCGTCCAACTAACGGTTGCCAGTTTGCTGTTTCTAGAGGACACCAGGTAGAGGTTTGAGTTGACTTGAGACGAGTTCGACATGTATAATGCTGGCCTCACCAGGTTGAGGCAGTCAGACACGTTGCCATGTGAAGATTACCCCCTGACCCTCAAGCGTTGCCTTGTGAGGATCGTCCTCCTAAAAAACCAAACCCTTTGTATAGATATTTCCTGTCGATAATTCTTAGCTCAAATATGATTTTGGGAAAAAACTAGTTTGCTAAAATATGAAAAAACAAACTAAAATGGTCGATGACTATTTAAGCATTTATTTTTGTTATTTAAGTTATCAAATATAATGGGCTTAAAACCAATTCATTAGAAATAGAATAAATTTTATGCTGTCAAGTTCTTTTAATTATTGCTTTTGAAGTATCTTTATGGATGTCCTCTTTGATATGTTTGGATCGACTCTGAGTGTCTCCAGTTGATTTTCACAATTACTTACCACCACGAGGACCACCGGGACCACGAGGATCACCGCCACCACGAGGACCACCGGGACCACGAGGACCACCGGGACCACGAGGACCACCGGGACCACCAGGACCACCGGGACCACCGGGACCACCGGGACCACCGGGACCACCGGGACGAGGACCATGAGGACCATTAGGACCATGAGGACCGTTAGGACCATGAGGACCATTAGGACCATGAGGACCATTAGGACCATGAGGACCATTAGGACCATGAGGACCATTAGGACCATGAGGACCATTAGGACCATGAGGACCATGAGGACCATGAGGACCATGAGGACCATGAGGACCATGAGGACCATGAGGACCATGAGGACCATGAGGCTTATGAGGACCATGAGGCTTATGAGGATAATGAGGACCATATGGTCTATCACGAGGACAGGGTATAGTTGTTGACTCAGTTGTTGCATCGGGTGTTGTATCAGTTATTGTACTTGGAAGAGTTGTAGCAGCTGAAGTTGGCCCAGTTGAAGGAGTTGAATCAGTTATAACAGGCGTGGTAGCAGAATCAGCAACAAGTTGTAACAACCTAGCTAACAATTGTGATATTTGGTTCGCTATATCTGCTATTTGCTCATTTATATTTTGAGCAGGTGCCGCAGTTACTTGTGGTACGGCAACGAATGATTGTATCAGAAAAACTGCCAAAATGGCAGAAATGCCGAAAGTGTTGAATTTCATTTTTCGTAAATTTATCTCTCGACTTTATCTTTCTATATTAAATTAATCTTTCGACTTCTTAATTAACTGGAGATTAAGTCGTTATGATAGAATACAATTTTCGCTCCACTATATATACTCGATTTGTATTTGTTTTGACTTTTGTGAAATTTTCGACTTGTTTGCTTTTCTAAACTTTATTCAATTTCGTTATTGCTTTACGCCAAATGTTGTTTATGTCTTTTCGTTAAAAAATGTGTATTCTTATTTTTTGTATATACTGTTTAGACAAATGTTTTCTAACTGTATATTGACGTAGTTTTAAGGAGACGTACTATATAGCAAACACACAAATTGTGTTCCAAAATGTTAAGAGTTAATGTCGAAATTCTTGTCATGTCAGCACTTCGAACAAGTCAATATTATTGATTAAAACGAATTTTACATAGTCCGAAAACTATACACTGAAACTTTTGAAATTCTGAAAAATATTACATGGATTGGAACTTTTTAGGTGTTGAAAAAACATTTTTCCAAAATGTATCGGTGTTGCATGCAATTAGTACTCATTTAATATATATTTTAAGAGATAAGTTACTGTGCGATAGTGAATTTCTTGACCTTATGAAAATAATAAAGGTAAATTAAAAAAAAAAAAATTAATTACGTCATCGGGACGTGGAGGATCCAACTAAAGCAGTCATAAATAAAAATAAATTGCTGGGCCCATGTTTTTTTTTTTTTCAAAAATAATCACAAAATTGTCCTCATTATTGCTTTTGCTCATCGTCGTAAAAAAAAAAAAAAAAATAATAAACAAGAAAAAATTGTCAAAGCACTCCGACAAGAATGAATTTCTATTTTAATATGTAACAAAATTGATGTTTTGTTTTTTTTTAGACTAAACCAACGCTCAGGGGATGCCCCCTATAAATGCGAAAGCATTGTGTTGATTCGGAAGAAGGGTGATAGTTAGTTGGAGGGTGGAAAGATGGAGTAGTGTCGGTGAAGATTTGTTTTAAATTGACACAGCGCAAAACTGCCGGGGAACACGTCCGCAGGGAGATTGTTCCACAATTTAACT
Source organism: Pherbina coryleti (assembly GCA_943735915.1). Taxonomy (NCBI): domain Eukaryota; kingdom Metazoa; phylum Arthropoda; class Insecta; order Diptera; family Sciomyzidae; genus Pherbina; species Pherbina coryleti. The sequence continues at coordinate 142,020,964 of OX030950.1, read as the reverse complement.
GTACGACTGAAGAAAGAATTATCTCGGTAATGCGAGGTTCTATTGGACATCAAGGCAATGGTATAGGGATGGGCTTGGTGAGCTGCCCGAGTGGACCTGGGAAACACACGAGATGATGGCGTTAGGTCATGAATCTCCCTTGAACACTTCCCATGGTAGAACCTGTACAAAAGGCTTAGGCAACCAACATTGCGTCGATGCCCAAGAGAGTAGAGAGAAGATGAAATGTTTTCATCCCCTATCAAATATATCGCACGTCGTTGAATTCTTGAAATAAGGTCTTGAAGCTCCTGCCCAAATGTGCGAATTGTATTCCATTTTCGGCCTAATATATGAGGTATAGATCACACGTAGGTCAGTTGGAGTAAAGTATTTCTTACACCGTTTTAAAAAACCTTCTTTCGACACATCGAAAATGTGATCATTCCAGCGAAGATCGGATTGAATCGATATGCCCAGAACGTCAAGAGTTTCTGACTCCACGAGATCCACACCGTTCATACTGAGGGGGGCTAAGGGGCAATTCATTCGCTTGTGACTTAACAGGCAGCATTGGGTCTTGCTAGCATTAAACTCTACTCTATTAGCAAGGCCCCACTCGGAGATTTTTCTTAGGTCATTAAGAAGTGTGTCATTCATGTTTTGCCTCTTTCTCTCAGTCTCCAAAGAGTTCGGGCGTTTTTTGAAAGAATATGAATGACAAATGCTGCTGTCATCCGCAAACGAATGAATTGGGTTGTGAGTCAACGACAGAAGGTCGTTGATAAAAACCAGAAACAAGGTTGGCGATAGGACTGAACCCTGAGGTACTCCAGCACCGATGGCGTGTTCATTGGACGAAATGCCATCGACCATGACACGGATCGATCTATCCTTAAGAAAACACGTGATCCATCGAGCAAAGTTACCACCAACACCATATGCAATTAGTTTTGACACGAGAGCTTTATGCCACACTCGGTCAAACGCCTTAGAAATATCTAGAGCAACAACCCTGCTCTCACCAAAGAAGTGAACACAATGGTTCCATTTTTCAGTGAGGAACGCCATAAGATCACCAGTAGAGCGGGCTCTACGGAAGCCATATTGACGGTCGCTGAGCAATTCGTTGCGCTCCAGATAATTCATAAGGTGGAAGTTTATAACACTCTCCATGACTTTGGAGAGTGTAGAGCATATCGCAATGGGTCGGTAGTTCTCAGGGTTCGTGGCATCGCCCTTCTTAGGTACCGGCTGAACATTTGCCACCTTCCAACAAGATGGAAATACTCCTGTCCTGTAGGAGATGTTGAAAAGGTTTCGCAAAGGTCGAGCCAGTGTAGAAGCACACTTTTTAAGCACAATTGGTGGTATACCATCAGGGCCAGAAGATTTGTTAATGTTGAGGTTTGCAAGGACTCTTTTAACTGCTCTCGTCCGGAAATATATCTCCTGCATCTAAGACGATCTATTTTCAATAGAGGGCAGTGGCTGATTGCTTGCCGGGATTGTGGAATTCTGTGCAAACAATCCAGCCAATAGGTTCGCTTTATCAGCCGAGTCAGTGAAGATTTGATCATCCTTTAAAAGAGTAGGAATCGACGAAGACGTCTGATTTTTAACTCTCCTAACGAATGACCAAAAGTTTTTACTTCCTTTATGGCAAAGAAGAACCTGTTCTCTTATGGGAATTTCGTGAAGAAACTTTTCGCGTTTTAAAACTGCATTACAGCGATTCCTAGCCTCAATGCGAAGTCTTCTATTATCAGCATTCTTGTGGGAACGCCAATTTTGAAAGGCTTCCTCTTTGGACCTGACTGCAATCCTGCAAGTCTCATTAAACCAAGAGTGGTCTTTTGGCTTAATGCTTCTCATTTTATTAGGAATGAAAGACCGCATACCCAATAAAATAATTTCTTGTACCATAAGAGCCGCGGCATTTACATTTCTATCAGCGAAACATAATTTCCAATTGAAATTACGATAAAAATTATTTAGCGCAATCCAATTTGCTCTTTCATAAAACCAAGCGATCCTCTTCGGGGCTTTAGGCGTAGAAGTGCATAGGTTAGAATATGAAAAAGCAGCAGATATGGTACAGTGGTCCGAATTGCCAAGAGGTGCGTGGACACTCACATCGTATTTTTCAGGATGCGAAGTCAGAAAAAGGTCTAGGACTTTAGGGCTTTGCAGACCAACTCTAGGAATGTAAGTTGGTTCCTTCACTAATTGAATCAGATGGTTCGATTCAGCAAAAAGCTCAACATATTGTCCTTCAGGTGTTATTTGGCCCGAGTGACATAACCAAGCCGGGTTGTGGACGTTGAAATCGCCAGCAACAACGATTTCGCTGTCAGGGAACAACCCCAAAATATGCGTTATCGAATCAGAGAGAGAGTCCAATTTATTGAAAGTGGACTCCCTCCCTAAATTCGGACTTCTATAGACGTAGCAGAAGTGCATCAAGTGCGAGCGAACCCTGAACTTCACCCACAAGGAGCTGAACTCTGGGTCGGTAACGCTCAGACTCCTCTCGCACTGATACGCCACATCTGTTCTTATAAAAAGGGCGATGCCCCTATGCAGGGAAAACAATGGCAGTAAGCGATACCCAGGTATATGAAAATCCAGTGGATCTGCATCCTCGCTCACCTGGGTCTCACTCAGTGCCATTATTTGAGGCCTATTAAGAATACAATATGCATAAACCGAGAAAAAAATTCCTCCTCAGTCCACGCACATTGCAAAAATCTATGCAAAAATGACCCGACATTTTCGCTCAGTGTAAACCTCAAACAAAATAATGGTATATAGGTAATTAGTTACAACTGCTAAGAGATTAAACACCGAGAGCATAAGCAAATGTACAGAGGCAAGTGTTATGCCTTTGCCTCAGCACAATTTTGCTCAACAGTGCAACCTCACTCACAGTCATAACTAATTGGAGAGGATGGGACACGAAAAAACAACAATTACTTACGCAGCGAGGAGCATAGAAAAGCCCCTCGCGTGGTTAGCAAAAAAAAATATATTTTTCCAGCGATGTTGTTGCTGTTGGCGGCTGTTGGCAAAACTGGTTTGATGTTTGTTGTTGTTGTTGTTTTTATGCAGCTACATTAGTTATTTGTTTGTTGGGTTTGTTTTTTTTTTTTTTTATGTTGATTGTTATGTATTAATTTTTGGTTTTGTTTTTTTTTTTCTTTTTTATTTTGTATTTATTATTAATTGAATTGTTAGCACATATATATTATTAGTAATATTTTTTATTATTTCCAAACACATTAATTTAATTAAAAGTTAATTTTTAACACAAATAATTGAAACACAAAACACTGGACGCAGGACAGACGGAACGGAACGACGGCACAAGAACAAGCAAGGGGACGATCGACCGGCACGTCCGTGCCCCTTGAATATACGATCACTGAAAACAAAAACAAATCATGTGTGCTTTTGTGCTACACAAGTAACGGGACAATCATATCAAGCCCAGTCTAGTCGAGCGGGGCTTTGTTTAAATTGCCTTTGCATGGAATTGTTGTTGTTAAAGCTAGTTGAAAATTTGGTGAACGTCGGTTTTGTTGTTGTTATTTGCACGTGTTGTTTTTACAAATGTGTAAACACAAATTTGATAAAATAAAACAAATTTGTAGCTGGGTACACTGGCCCAATTGTGCTTCTGGAAGGTCATGTCTGTACTAAAGCAACGAAAGTGCAAATTTTTTACATGAAATTATTGCCCACTGAGTTTAGGTATAGAAATATACCCGTTAAAAATATTATTCGCCAGTCAAGGCTGTCCCTAGCCCTCACGACAAAATAAATAAAAAATTCATGAGCCGCGAAGAAAGCCGCTCCAAAATCAAAAATGCAGCAATCGGCAACGGCATTACATGGAATTACAGAACTGTGCGAATTACAAATCAATTCTGACGCAGTAACGTTTATCTTGTAAAATTCGCAAAAAGCAAAAGCAAAAGCAAAAGGAAAAGCAAAACGAAAGCAAAAGTAAAAGTAAAACAAAAAGCAAAAGTAAAAGCAAAAGCAAAAGCAAAAGCGAAATACGAAAAAACCGAAAATGGTCGATGACTAGCTATTAAGACATTTATTTTTGTTATTTTTGTTATCAAATATAATGGGCTTGTAAATAAAAACCAATTCATTAGAAATAGAATAAATTTTATTCTGTCGAAGTTTTTTAATTATTGCTTTTATTTATACATATTATATTTAATATATGCTTTAAGTATCTTTATGGATGTCCTCTTCGATATGTTTGGATCGTCTCTGAGTGTCTCCAGTTGATTTTCACAATTACTTACCACCACGAGGGCCTCCAGGGCCACGAGGACCACCACCACCACGAGGACCACCGCCACCACGAGGACCACCGCCACCACGAGGACCACCACCACCTCGAGGACCACCGCCACCACGAGGACCACCACCACCACGAGGACCATGACCATGACCATGAGGACCATGATGATCATGAGGACCATGTGGTCTACCACGAGGACAGGGAGTAGTTGTTGGCTCAGCTGTTGTATCGGGTGTTGTATCAATTATTGTACTTGGAAGTGTTGTAGCATCTGTAGGCCCAGTTGAAGGAGTTGAATCAGTTATAGCAGGCGTGGAAGCAGGCGTGGAAGCAGGCGTGGTAGCAGCCGTGGGTGCAGGCGTGGTAGCAGAATCAGCAACAAGTTGTAACAAACTAGCTAACAATTGTGATATATCGTTCACTATGTTTGCTATTTGCTCATTTATATTTTGAGCAGGTGCCGCAGTTACTTGTGGTAAGGCAACGAAGGATTGTATCAGAAAAACTGCCAAAATGGCAGAAATGCTGAAAGTGTTGAATTTCATTTTTCGTAAATATATCTTTATCTTTCTATATTAAATTTATCTTTCGACTTCTTAATTAACTTGGAGAAGTTGTTATGATATGATACAACTTTCGCTCCACTATTTATACTCGATTTGTATTTGTTTTGACTTTTGTGAAATTTTCGACTTGTTTGCTTTTCCAAACTTTATTTTATTTCGCTATTGTTTTACGCCAAATGTTGTTTACGTCTTTTCGCTAAAAAATTGTTATTCTTATTTCTTACAAATACTGTTTAGACAAATGTTTTCGAAATGCAGATTGACGTAGTTTAAAGGGACGTACTCAGTTGCGTTAAGTGCACTCCCGCAGACCCCAAGTTGCGGGGGGGGGGGGGGGGGGCACAGCCCATCTAGGGGCGCCTTCAAGTCCCGAAATGAAAATGATAAGTTAAGTGAAAATCGACGTTTGAAAAAATTCAATTAAAACTTAAATATTTATTTCCATCGCGAACTGTTATTGTTTAAAATTAACGACAGTGAATTAATAATAATAATAAGTTAATAGCAGGGCGCCATTAAAAATCTGCGGGGGGCGCATAAAATCTTGTAACGCTACTGGGCGTACTATATAGCAAACACACAAATTGTGTACCAAAATGTTGAGAGTTAATGTCGAAATTTTTGTCGTGTCAGCACTTCGAAAAAGTCTGCATTATTGATTAAGACGAATTTAATACAGTCCGAAAACTATACACTGAAACTTTTGGAATTCTGAAAAATATTATATGGATTGGAACTTTTTAGGAGTTGAAAACACATTTTTCGAATTACAGATCAATTGTGACGCAGTAACGTTTATCTCGTAAACTTCGCATGGAAGCAGAAGCAAAAGCAAGAGCAAAAGCAAAAGCAAAAGCAAAAGCAAAAGCAAAAGCAAAAGCAAAAGCAAAAGCAAAAGCAAAAGCAAAAGCAAAAGCAAAAGCAAAAGCAAAAGCAAAAGCAAAAGCAAAAGCAAAAGCAAAAGCAAAAGCAAAAGCAAAAGCAAAAGCAAAAGCAAAAGCAAAAGCAAAAGCAAAAGCAAAAGCAAAAGCAAAAGCAAAAGCAAAAGCAAAAGCAAAAGCAAAAGCAAAAGCAAAAGCAAAAGCAAAACCAAAGGAAAAGCAAAAGCAAAAGCTAAAGCAAAAGCAAAAGCAAAAGCAAAAGCAAAAGCAAAAGCAAAAGCAAAAGCAAAAGCAAAAGCAAAAGCAAAAGCAAAAGCAAAAGCAAAAGCAAAAGCAAAAGCAAAAGCAAAAGCAAAAGCAAAAGCAAAAGCAAAACCAAAAGCAAAAGCAAAAGCAAAAGCAAAAGCAAAAGCAAAAGCAAAAGAAAAAGCAAAAGCATAAGCAAAAGCAAAAGCAAAAGCAAAAGCAAAAGCAAAAGCAATGCTGGCATGCCCCATTCTCCCAACAATCTGCCGCACATGAGCAGAGGCATGCCTTCGATCAAAATTAAGGCCTCGTTGCGCATCTCATCGTTCGTTTCTAGTTCGTAATTCAAAGTGGCTGTGTGAACTGGATGCAAAATATGGTCAGAAATGTCGTCCTTTTATTTGTTTTGAATTCAACTGCATTTGATTTGTTTCACAGCGTACGAATTTGATTCACAGAAGCAGTAATAATGACATCGACGAGTATTTAATCCCATAATAACCGCTTACAGACCTGTCGATATGTCGCACATAGCACAACATCCACAGTCCGAAGTGATAAAACGAATTTGGACCACGAACATTGACCAAAAGCAATCGAATATAAAAACACTCATCCTTTTTTTGAATTCACGGTATAAATTTGTCCAAGTGTGTCAGTAGAAAAATCTTCTTCATATGATGGCGGCAACAATGAACCGCTTCGATGGTGCATTTGCCCTTGAATCTATATATTAGTTGGTAGTTAGTTCAGAATAGGTGAGTATCTTTGGTCCACAGAAATCCAATATAGACTTATTTGAGATGAAATTACCTTAAATGTCGGATTAAATACACTTTCGTCAACAATATTTGCACCGAACGACGTAATTTGAAAGGAACTGTAGAACTTGTGGGTATTTGTCAAGAAATGTCTTGATTCTGATGAGTCGCCGTAAAGCAAATAGCGCAATGGTTCTGATGGTTGAATCAACAGTAATCATTTGACTTTGTCACTTGCAAAACATAATCCTGGTGTCTCCGAATGAAACTTTAGATTGCAATATTGAAATATTGGAAAATCCATGGGCCCAATCGTTACACACCAAACGTGCAGTCATATTGAAAAGCGGTGCGTTGTAATTGAATATTCACGGCACTTCTTCTCACTCGACGATTGGCGTTTGATTCAACTTGGCGATACAAATCGCGATTGCACTGCCATCTTAGTCGTTCAACAGCTGCGCATGCTTTTCGTTCCTCCTGAGTCTTCCTGCATGAATTCGCGACGCATGAGTTCGATGCTATTCATTCGCTGAAGGGTTTGATTTTCACGGCGAATTTCCCATCTTCGTGCATTGCGACTGCTTGAGCCAATGTTTGATCTTCTGATTGGCGGCATAATGTCTCTCGAATACTGAAAGTGCAATGCCGAAGAGTTCGAATTATAATCCTCGAAGCAATATTATCTGACGTAAATGCACTGAAAACCTTAGAAATGTTATATATATTGTCAATAACCTCACCGGAATCACTGAAATTTCCACTTCAATCACAGAAAAAATTTATAAAACAAGAGCTGATGACTGAACAATATGAAGAACGAACCAGGAATAACATGAAAATTAGTTTTGAAGAAATAATTAATGTTTTACAAATTACCGAAAAAAATTGCGAAGGAAAGGAGTCAAATGAAATGTATAACCTCCCAAACGAAAATATGATTTTCGTTAAAAATCTCTGAAATCATCAAATTGTGCTGAACTTCTCTTGATTAAGATCGTTCACGAACTATTTTGGCACAATTTGAACATTGAGAATCTGATAATTAGTACTCAAAAAGTAATTTTAATTCAGCATCAACTGTAGCAATAACAGACCAATGTAAAATGACGAACCAAAAAGTACACCTGTCAAACTGCTCAATATCAAGTGGAATAACAACGCCATCTTGTGGATTTTGACATCTACGATCTCACTGCAGCGCCATATGTTTTTGATCTTGGCATTGTAGTGAACACTGTGAAACGACACGGAATTGTTTTCATAGTCACCCAAAACGTGCCTTGATAACCTACAATATTAAAATCTTAAATATTAATTTCGAATTAAATTCGCTTGAATCAGATCTATTCTCAAAATCCACTACCTTCTTTAAGAGCGAAAAACGATTTTAATGTAATAGATTTAACTTAACTGCAAGGAATGAATGGCGCAGCTGACAAACGATAGTTTCGCACCGAACGCCATTTATTGAAAGTAACCCGAAGTGCAAATTCTCATACAAAATTACGAAGTTAGATTATTTTCGTTGTTCCTTTGAGTATTTCCTAATATTTCTCCTAATAGTCTTAACTAAGGAATAATTAGCGTATTATTTAATAATTTGTGCAAGAAATAGTTTCTTCATTCAATAAAATATAGGTTAGTTAAAGTTGTCCCCTTTTAGTACACGCAAAAAACAATTGGGTTAAGATTGTTATATAATTTTCGACATGTTTGTTTGTTTAATAAAATTAAAGTTGCATTTGCTATGGGTTTTCTACCTATTTTTTTTTGTTTTGAAAACGAACTTGTGCTGTATAAACAAGTGTTTGGAAAGTGCTGGAATTTTTGTTTGCAAAAGTATACAAATAACCACATATTTGAAAAATTTATGGTATTGTTTAAAGTAATTATCGTTGCGAATAACAAAATGAGTCAATAAGAATGGTATAAAAACGAATATGCCACATAAAGTCAAGCAAGAATAAAAGTAAATTTTTAAGGAAGCATTTCTGGTAGTTTATGGAAATTCTATCTAGCCTCCTTTTAGCGAACTAAATTGCACCATGGAATATCGATAATACGTAAAAAATCAAGCGAGAATAAACATTATTCCGATAGAGAGATGAAGAACAGAATTGTTCAGCATATAAAAATATATCAAAATTATTCCAAAACTTTTCCAGATTCCGTAATATGTTAGAAGAAATCCTGGTGTCACATAATTAAGAAAAGAAAGATTTACAAACGAACGTTATCGTTTGTAAACGTAGTCCACATTGTTCACTTAAATTTCTCCAAATAATTGTCCTATTTTTCGTCCTTTCCTAATCGTTGTCTCCCTTCTTTTCCGAATCTTTGTCATAAATCTTGTCCCTGGCGTGCCTACATCTTTGTCCTAATTCTTTCTAGTCCTTTTCCCAATCCTTGTCCCAAATATTGTTTCAGGTTGTCCCAAATGTAGAAAACTACATCTTTGTCCTTATCCTTGTCCCAATGCTTGCCGAAGTACTTTTTCTAAGCTTTGTATGAACTCTTGTCTTAATTCTTGTCTAATTTCATGTTATAATCTTTGTCCTTCTCTTTAACTTATATTTCTATTACTAAGAAGTACCTGACGTAACAAAGAAAACACAAATATTTTGGGGAAAAAAAACATCTTTATTATTTTACATAGTCTCCTTTTAGTTCCTAGTGATGTTCAATAGCTTTAATACCCTGCTTATAGGGAGAACCGTCGAGCTCCTCAAAATAGCCATTAACCGCAACTCCACATCTTCATTGTTGGGCAAATCTTTTTTAACTTTGAAAACAGAAAATAATTCGTGGAGTCGCGAAGGTGCGTGATGAATAGAATGCGTGAGAAAGCAATTTGAACCTAAACTCAATTATTCTGGCCATCGCTAAAACGTATCTATGAACTGGTGCATTCTTGATGAAATAAAACTTTCTTTTTCGCCAAATGAGGCCGTTTTTTCTTGACTTCATCACTCAAACGCTTTATCAAACGTTCGAAAAAAACTCTCACCGTTGATTGTGTTTCCTTTCTGAAGTTAGTTAATTAAAATACTCCCACGTGCATTCCTAAAACTGACCCATTCATTACCTTGCTTACAGACGGAACTGTTTTCGCCTTTTTTGGAGTCGATTCTCCCTTTTCAGTACATTGTTTTGATTGTTCCTTCATCACAGGTGTGAAGTAATGAACCTATGTTTTATACATGATAATGAAATAGCCAAAGACTGGATTGAAACATCCTCACGACGCTGTTTTTTTCCATTGTGAGTAACGCGGCATCCATCTCGCGAATAGCTTTTTCATGCTTAAATTTTCAGTCAATATGCGATGTACAGCACTTCTTGAAATGTTGATCATGTCTGCTATCTCGCCCAATTTCAGTCGATGATCTACCAATACCATTTTGTGGATTTCCTTCACCCTTCTGATATTCGTCTTGGTAGCTTGTACGGCTTCATGTTAGCTCTACCTTCCAATATTTTACTCTTGTAAACGAAGGAGCAGACTACCCCAATGTAGAATCTAGCTCCACTTTGATATTGGTTGGAATGTATATAGAATTCCAACCAATATATATATGGAATGTCTTATAACGACTATAAATTCTTTTCATGTTTACAAATTCACTGAGAGCGTTCACTATTGTTGGCTGCCAAGCAAATACTATACGTCAGTGGATTGTTCAAATATTTAAAAACTACTCACAGACTAAAAAAATGGTAGTTTTTATTGAGAAATTCACCATTCATGTGATCTTTTAATTTGAAAATTGTCAAATTTTAGCCTAAAATTGAATTAATTTAGTAAAAATCTTACACCTCAAAGTTTTTTACTCCATTTTCTTTTAATTGATATAATCGTCTATTTGTTGTTTATTTTGAAAATAAAACAAACAAACATGTATAAAAATATTAAAAAATTATTGGCCTCATCAGACTTATTGAAGTCAACTGAAAAATTAGAATGTTTACTTTTCACTCATGAAAAAAGTACAAATATTTTCACAACTATTTTGATATTCAATTTTATTTTACAACCCACAAAAAAGCTGCATTTCAAGGCTTTCTGATAATATTAAAATATCATTGCATACATTAAGGGAATCATTAATTATTTTGACAAAAAAAGTTCGCTCACATCAAGCCAAATAACGCTCAAATGAAATTAAAATAGGTGCATGCCTAAATGCACACAACAAATTGTACTATTTTATTATTTAATCTTTTATCTATATATCTATCTCAGTGATTCCCAAAGTGTGTTCCGTGGAACCCTGGGGTTTCACAAACAAATTTAGGGGTTCCGCGTGACAAATTTAGTTTCATAAAAAAAAAAGAAAAATAAGAATAGTGTTTAATATATTAACATTTTCGTTGGAAAGTTTACAACAGCATATTCGTAGTTTTCGTGCTTCACTTTCAGCATGTTTTAAAAAAAAAAAAAGGAATAACTGGCCATTTCAGCCCTTGAAAGGACTTTGACCTAGCTTCTTATGATCAATTTTGTTGTGCGTGTTATTAAGTTTGTACACAATTGACCGAGAAATGGACCTACAGGCTTAACGCCGACTCCGAACGGCGATGAACGGAATGTTCTTATTCTCAAGAAGCTTTACATGGCATTTGTATTACTCTCTGAGGTTTGCCATTGTCTGCAGAGAGGAGGCGGCCGTACAGAAAAATTATTTTAATTCAAATAATTTTCTGTCGCTGCTGGGGTTCGAACCTGGGTCTCCAGGTTCGTTGACATAGCGGCCACGCACTTTAACCAACTACGCCACGGTCGCCACACATGTTTTGCATGTTTTTTTTTTTATATGAAGCAAAAAAATAAAAAGAGAAGACCTCCAAAATGTTATTTTAACAGAATTTCGTGAGCGAACCTGACGGGCCAACGAGAAGTGAAACATGTTGTGTTTTTGATAAAATCGTGAAACATGCTGCGCTACTCAGAAAAACAGGTTTTCTTCATGTTGCGAAGATCACAAATCATTTGAATTTTGTGATTGTGTTTGTAATTGCTATTTTTATCAACAAAAATAGCGAAAATTTGCAACAACGCACTTTTTCACAATTTTGTTTAATTTCTAGCAAACTGGCATTTTTTCGCAAAATGCAATTTCATTGGAAATGATTGCGGAGGCGAGGGTTCTATTCCGGCGACTCGCATTTTTTTTTTTTTGTAATTACGGCTGGCATAATTTTTTTTTGTTTTTTCTTAATATATACATTTTTTTTTTAATCAATTTTTAGTAAATAATTTGCAATTTTTATAAATTTCAAGCGAAGAACTTATTTGTTTTCAGTCATTTTGTTTTTGTTTTTTTTATTATTTAAGCTTAGGTAATATCGCGGAGGCGCGGGCTCAATTCCGGCGGCTGGCAAGATTTTTTTTTCAATTTCGCATTATTTATTATTTTTTTTTAACAATTTTTTAATACCTAATTATATAAAAAAAATTTTGAGCAGTCATTTTATTTTGTTTTATTATTTAAGCTTAGGAAGTTAATATGTATTGTATGTGCATATGTTAAGAGTACATTTTATTTTAATTTTTTACCATTTCTTGCAAATAATTTAATTAATTTTATACATTTTGTCAAGTTTTTTTTAACAATACTTACTTTTAAATGAAACAATTTTTTTCAAATAATACAACCATTTGAGGAAAAAAAAATTATAATTCAATCAAACATCAATGCGAAATCATCATAATAGTTTTATTGAAATCAATCAATCATTTTATCACAATTTTTTTTTATCGAAATATTTTCGATCACAAATAAAAAGTACCTTTTTAATCGATATTTTTTTCAATCAGAAATAAAAGTTATTATATGATCGTATTATTTCAAAAAGAAATAGAAGTTATTCTTAAATCTTTATTTTTTCGATCAGAAATAGAAATGAAGCATTGATCTACATTTTTCTAATCAGAAATAAAAATTATTTTTTCATTAAAAAATATCGATTAAAATTTAATTCAAATCAATATTACAAATAACGATCGGAAAAGGATTTGAAATGGGACTAGAACAATGATTTGAATAAGGACTAAGACAAGGACTAGGAGAAGGGTTTGGATATTTTTTTGGATACAAGAAAATATTTTGGATATTTTGGAAAAGATGCAATATTTTGTTGAGTTATTTAGAGAAATTAGTTACAAAATTACCAGAAAATTACTTAAAATTTTCGCTTATAACTTTTAAACTCAAGTTGACGAAATAATTTCACTATTTCTGGGAAAAGTCAAAACCACTGTTATTTTTTCATATCTTCCTTCGTATTCGAGATATGGAGCTTTTTCCAACTTTTTTAGTTTTAATTATATTATAATTTATATCTTAATACACATGTTTATTTTTTGATCGATATAATTTCGATCAAAAAATATTTTTTTTTAATCTGATCGAAAAAACAACAATCATATGATAACTTTAATTTCTGATTGAAAAAATATCGATTAAAAAGGTACTTTTTATTTGTGATCGAAAATATTTCGATAAAAAAAAATTGTGATAAAATGATTGATTGATTGATTGATTGATTTTAATAAAACTATTATGATGATTTCGCATTGATGTTTGATTGAGTTATAATTTTTTTTCCTCAAATGGTTGTATTATTTGAAAAATATTGTTTCATTTAAAAATAAGTATTATTAAAAAAAACCTGACAAAATGTATAAAATTAATTAAATTATTTGCAAGAAATGGTAAAAAATTAAAATAAAATGTACTCTAAACATATGCACATACAATACATATTAACTTCCTAAGCTTAAATAATAAAACAAAATAAAATGACTGCTCAAAATTTTTTTTATATAATTAGGTATTAAAAAATTGTTAAAAAAAAATAATAAATAATGCGAAATTGAAAAAAAAATCTTGCCAGCCGCCGGAATTGAGCCCGCGCCTCCGCGATATTACCTAAGCTTAAATAATAAAAAAAACAAAAACAAAATGACTGAAAACAAATAAGTTCTTCGCTTGAAATTTATAAAAATTGCAAATTATTTACTAAAAATTGATTAAAAAAAAAATAAAAAAATGTATATATTAAGAAAAAACAAAAAAAAATTATGCCAGCCGTAATTACAAAAAAAAAAAATGCGAGTCGCCGGAATAGAACCCTCGCCTCCGCAATCATTTCCAATGAAATTGCATTTTGCGAAAAAATGCCAGTTTGCTAGAAATTAAACAAAATTGTGAAAAAGTGCGTTGTTGCAAATTTTCGCTATTTTTGTTGATAAATTAACGAAACTACTGTATCTTTTTTTGAAATTTTTCAATCTAAATTTTCTAGAGTGATTTGTTAATGAAAAATATATGGTATTACTTGGAAATTAGCTGAAGGTAAAATACCTATAAATAATATAACGGCGATTCCATCGTTTCGTTCCAATTTCCGACACAATAATGCGATGCTTTTTCATTTCTAAATCCGAAGAAAATGAGGATCATCAAGTCATCAAAGCTAAATAGGTAGTTTAAAAAAGTTATTTAAAATATTTTAGGTGTTAACATAAATATTTTCCTTCTCAAATTTTTTCAGTTGTTATTTAATTTGCTTTAATGTTTTTTATTATTGTTAAAAAATATTTATATAGATAAGAAAATAAAAAAGTAAACAATAAATCTACAAAGTCATAAAACTTGTGCTCATCATTATAAACGAAAGAGTGTAAAGTACGAAAATGGTTAGTTATTTGAGGTTATATTCACGAAATTATATTCAATGTTTCAATATTTATGTTTAGTTACATTTGGATAAATTAAAAAAGTTTTTGGATAAATTTAATATTTTTTTCCCTTAGTGTATATTAAATTATAAAAAAAACCTAAAAAATATATGGTTGTATTTAATATATATAAAGATTCGTGTATTTTATTCACATATGAGATCATTTTTAATAGAAGTAATTCAGGTAATTTTAATTAATGTTTTTTACATAATCCCTATTTCACATTGAAGTGTAATGTCAGTTGCACTGACCATCTCCGATTTGGCTTTTTCTTGGATTGGTTTATCTTGATTAGAAAACCAAATCCGAAGTTATAAATTTTTAGAATAATTTTTCGCGGCCAAAATGGGGTCTACTTTGAAACAACATAGCTCAGTCAATTTGAATCCGATTTTCGCAAATAGGATATGACTAAAAGGTCTACTTTAAGGGAAAAATGTAAAACTATTTAAAATGCCAGCGACAGGTGTCCTAATTTTTTTTTTTTTCATTTTCATTATTTTCATTTATTTTACGTTCCATTACCTTTCCAACGATATAAAATGAAGATGTGCTCTTGAATTGTTCAGAAGTTATGCCATAAAACATGAAGTTTTAATGAATTTCCAATACAAATTCAACTACACATTAAATTTTCATCCAATTTTTTTTTCTTGATTTTTTACAAAACAAAACGTCGATATTAAAAGTCGACAGCTAGTTGAATTTATATTGAAAATTCGTAAACAATTCACGTTTTATGGTTTAAAGCATGACTACTTTTAAAGCTGCTGCTGAAGTATAAAGCAGGGAGCTTTTAAAACTGCTGCTGAAGTTTTAACCAAGGCTGCTTTAAAAAAGTAATTGAACCATAATGAATGTTTTGGTAAAGAGAATTTATGATAACTACATAAGGTTTTATATTTTCATAAAAACTGCATTTTACCTTAAAAAACTGCATAAATAATGGAAAAACTGCATTTTTGTCTTTTTAACTGCCAAACTGCTCAGAGTTAAAAAAACTGCCCTTTGCAGGCAAAACTGCCATTCTGGCAACACTGCTTCAGACTCAATGAGAGAGTAACAAAAACTTGCTTGACTCTCTGACTTGGTTATTATTTTAATTTTTTTGTTGAATGTTTTTGAGCGGAACTGCCAGAGTTTGTCAAGTTGAAATAGGCATATTTTATTTTTTATGTCTTTATAATAAAGAAACATCTGGCAATACCATTTTTACGCACAAAACACATCAAAGCAGAAATATTGAAAATGTCCAAGAAAAAAAAAAAACAAACTTAAAGAATGTGTTACATGTCAGTGAATCAAAATCGACTTATTCTCGCCATTATTAAAAATCGTCTGAAATTGATCAGTGAATCCACCTTTATTAAATATGTTGCTCTGCGTTCTAAGCAATAATGTTGCCTCAAACTTGTTGAATGTTTGGCCTACAACTTCAGAGCCTGCTGAAAAATTAAGCAACTCAAAAATTGAGCTGCTTATCCGGTAAGCATCAGATACGTGCTGATACTTACGAGCAAGGCATATTTAACCTACAGGTATGTCCAAGACTCAGCCAACTCTCTTTTTTTAATGTAGATATAGGCTAGCCGGTACCCATGGTATAATAATACTAGGTAGCATTGACATTTGTTTGAGAAACCATCTCCTGTCAAAATATATACTCAAAAAAGAGCGCTCACAATCCATTGAAAACGCAAACAATGTTGAAAACGTTGAAGTGAAAAAAACAACAACCACAGCAGCTGCAGATGCATTTACACAAAAAGCTATTTTTGAAGGGAGATGTTTTCTTGTAAAAGAGAAAATAAGCAGTTGTCAATGCTACCTTGTATTATTATACCATGGCCAGTACCTACACCGAGAAAAAAAGCAATAGTAAAATCACCTAAGTCGGCTTAGGTAAAAATAATTGTATGGACATAAGAAACTTATCTTATTCACCAAAGTTATATATTGTTTAATACATTGCTTTGAGAGCATTTACTTCGATACCCTGCCAAAAAAAAATGTTTGATTCACCCAAGCCAAGAACATAACATTTTAACCAAAAGTGTAGGAAAATCACCGAAAACTTTGACACTTTAGCAAAATTTATCGCTGAATACTCGCGGTTTGTTATAGTTCTCGATTAGTTTTTGTAATGAAAATGATATAGCCTACATGTTTAGCCAAAGTGCAATGCTTCGTGAGTGCATTTTCTTCGCATTTAATTAGATATATTTATAAGCGATCTAAATGCATGATTTTTTTACTTTGTAAATCTATTTTGTAAACTTTGTAAATGTATGTATATTTACATTAAATAAAATAGGTTTCTTAGTAAAAATTCAAACTTTTGGTTAATTTTATTTAGAAGTTTCATCTAAGTACTTGGGTAATTTTGCACAACAGCAATATACAAAATTTTACCTAAGTAAGTGGAAATTTTTTACAAAAACAATATAAAGTAATTTACCTAAGTAGATGTATATTTTATACTTCTCCCTGTATATTTATTTATCTAATTAAATTTTCTTAGTTCAACATAGTTTTTTTGTTCGGCAGAATAAGCAAGCACGCTCATATAAATTGTCGAAGCTAATGTGTAAATTACAAAATACTTCACTAATTTATCATCCAAATCAATATCGGTAAGTTCACATGTAATACTTAGGTGTTTTGCCCAAAAACTAAGGCATTACAGAAGTAGCTAGCTACTGATAACCACCGAAGTAGCTAGCTTCAGATAACCACCGAAGTAGCTATCTGCTGGTAATGCAGAGGGAGACAGATGTCACAACATCCAATGACATCTCTGTGGAAAAATCGCCAGTAGAAAGCGTACAAAGGTATTAGCTCGCAATTATTGGGGTTACCGCGGGGGTAGCGATTTCCTAGTTTTGAACTAGTTCGGCGTAATGCAGGGAAAATATTAAAACACAGAACGACAATGAAGTTTTTTTGAAAACCTGCTCTGTGAAACATAACGATATTCTCGTCAAAAGCATTACCGAATAGAAAATATATTGTATAAAAAATGCAATTTTAGTTAAGTCTTGCTTTTTTAGTCTAGAATTATGAATTTTTAGCTTAAGAGTAAATTTATGATGTGTGCGTTGCACATCACTTCAGAGAAAGAAAGGAAACGCGATATTTACATCAGAGGTATTTAGAATTAGGTGCAAGTGGTCTTGTATCGTAGCATTTGCAAAATGGTAGAGTATATTTTTACTCTACACAAACAAAATATACAGAGATATACTTACTACGCTTGTGCAAATATGCAACACTTAGAACCCATAGTTTATATTTGCAACACTGAATTGCAAATGAACAGCTGATAAGTTGACATCGTAGAAAAGAAAAATAAACTAAAAAATGATAAGTAACAATGGATCAATCCAAAATTATTCACTAAAAATATTCTTTTTTAAAATATGTATTAACATATACAGTGTTGCGCAAAACAAAAGCAACAAAATGTACTCCAGACTATAAATACATAATTTTCATAAAAACAAAATATTTAAAACAAAGCTTACTATTTATTTTCACAGAGGTATTATTAAGCTATAAAACCAATACATTACAACAACAACAACAATTGCGTTTAAAACATATGCGCAAAACAAACAATATAAATGCGCAAAACAATAGCAACAAAGTAGAGAAAGAAGAGAAAAGGTTTGAAAGAATGCGATCTAGCGGAACTTTTACAATGTTTTTGAGAAGCTGCTGTAAAATACTTTCAATTTGTGCAATATTTGATTCAGTTTGTCAACGATCTTTGCATATTAACGACGTTAAGAACATGGCGAGGGAAAAGTTTGGAGACAAATTAAAAAGTGAAATAATTAATGACTTTTTAGGTGGTATGAAGCAAGCAGAGATAGCAAAAAAATTTAAAATTAATAGATCGTGCATTTGCCGGTTGATAAAGAAGTATTGGCAGACAGGAGAAGTAAAAACTAAACATTTAGGTGGAAGACCTCGAAAAACTTCAACTCGGACAGACCGTGAAATTGTTAGGATGATAAAAAAAGAACCGTTTATTTCGTCAAAAACAATTGTAACATCTTTAAAACTGAATATTCATCACAGTACAGTACGAAGACGGGCTGTAGAAAACAATTTAAAAAGTTACAGACCAGCCAAAAAACCATTGCTTACAAGAAGGCATGTAAAAAATAGGTGAGTTTTTTTTTAGTGTAATGCTTTATAAATATTAACATTACTTCTTTGGAAAAGGTCAAAATAAGCTAAAAGACATCGCAATTGGTCAGTAAATAAGTGGAGGACAGTACTGTTTAGCGATGAATCTAAATTTAATCTAATTCAATCGGATGGAATGCAGACCGTCAGGCGACACAGAGGACAACGTCTTAAAACCAAGAACATCCTCGTCACTGTAAAGCATGGCGGTGGAAATATAATGGCGTGGACATGCTTTTCGGCTCAAGGACCTGGCCCATTTCATAAAATAGATGGAATAATGAACGGTGAGGGATATCGAGCCATACTAGAACACAAAATGCTACCCCATGCAGAGTGGAATATGCCACTTCGATGGGTGTTTCAACATGATAACGACCCGAAACACACATCGAAAGTGGCAAAGGAGTGGCTAACAAACAATAGGATTCAAACTCTTGATTGGCCGGCACAATCACCTGGTTTGAATCCTATTGAAAACCTTTTTGGCATCCTTAAAAGGAGAGTGGCAGGACATCGGTTTTCCAACAAAGAGGAGCTATTCAACAAGTTGAAAACTGAGTGGGAAAACCTTCCGGAGGACTGTTTTTATTCATTAGTTGCCTCGATGCCAAAAAGGTGCGAAGATGTTATTAAAAACAAGGGCGGATACACAAAATATTGATTTTGTTGCTATTGTTTTGCGCAAGTGAATTCCGACTCTGCTGTACATTTTTTCATATTTGTTTTAAACGCAATTGTTGTTGTTGTTGTAATGTATTGGTTTTATAGCTTAATAATACCTCTGTGAAAATAAATAGTAAGCTTTGTTTTAAATATTTTGTTTTTATGCAAATAATGTATTTATAGTCTGGAGTACATTTTGTTGCTTTTGTTTTGCGCAACACTGTATATTTTTAGAAATATTTTCGTTTTTCACTTATCAGCTGTGAATTGTGTGGTTTGCAACGAGTGTGACAAAATAAAACAAAATGGGCGTTCAGAGTTTTTGGCAAATATTTACTATGCACAAATTTGCAATCTTAAATACACAAAATTCTGAATACCACTATCGTGTTTTAACATTCAGAACGCTGAATTTCAAATGTCAAAATAGTTAAGATTGACATCAAAAGCCATTTATCGAATTTGAAAAATTATTGTGAACATAATTTGTGGCCTCATTGTTTTTTTATTGTTTTTGTGTTTTCCCTTTTGTTTTTGGCCTTAAGGTGAACTGCGTTCGATTTTTTTTGTTCTCATCTTTCCTGTGAGCCATAGGTCTATACTTACTTCAATGGACGCTTACTGTGTAATGCTACAATGTCTACACAAAGAGTTTAGTTTGAGTTCAACCAAAGCTGTTGACACACAAGAATGATAGAAAAATAGATTACGCATTGGGCAGCTCCGTTATGTTGTTTACTTTTCATTTTGTCATTTCTAGCTACTAACAAAGCATTTTTTACGATCATTACGTCACGCCAGACCAAGTTTGTTTCTCGAATCTTTTGCCATTATTTCATATTTGTTCACATTCTGAACACGACTTGACAGAAAGCCATATCGTAAACTCATATCGTAAGTCTATCGTGACGTAGATGCGCAGATCGTTGAAAATTATTTTTACGATCTGCGAAATCTATTTTTCTATCATTCTTGGTTGACACAGAGAAGCGTCGGCCGAATTGAGTTTAGTGTGGCATTTCTTTGTTTACTAATGTGTTCTCATATTTTTTGCTTGCACCTCCATCAGCGCAATATCAATTTCATTTGAAGACAAGGCTGTAGCTATCTCTGCATACACATGCGAGTTATGCCTCGCGCTGCGCAAATCGAAATTTCTATCGATCCATACTGATATAACTCATCTTCTACATTTGTCCAAGTCATTTTTTTTGCTTTTTTGTTAAATTTTTGCAAATAGTAAATTGCACAATTTTAGGATAGCTGTTTTTGACATTCCTCAGCACAAAATCGTTCAATATTCCGAACATACCTTGGTACCTACACAGAAAAAAAAGAGTAGAACTTTTACCTAAAAATGTAGTGAATTCAGCTAAAGTAATCCGGTGATTTTCAGTCAACGAATTTGATTAGGTGCGCTACCAATTTCTAAATGTTAATTATATGCAATTATATTGGGTAGTTTAACTGCGAGAGTAGATAAAGAAACTAAATATTTAGGTGTACCTTTAACCATAAAATAGATAAGACACATAATTTATTAGAAGAATAAGCTAATTTTTTTTAAACTATGACCACTTCAGATTAGGCAAGCCACCTACTAAGTGTAGAAAAATCATCTAATTATTTAGATAGCATTCCCACTCTTAAGAGTGGGAATGCCGTGCAAAAAATATGCAAAAAATATGTTTTTTGTTTTGCAATTTCTATTTTGAAGTGAAACTTTCCTTAGGTGACTTTACTTCATTTCGTCACATGATAGAGAAGAAAGATTTGTTTTATAGTAGATAGAATGAGAGAGATATATACATTGTATAAATGACTGAAAAAATTTCTTTGCCACCGCTGAGAGTCGAACCTGTGATCTCAAGATTTCAACAACCAACGCCTTATCTATTGAGCTAAATTTCCAATACAAGAATTTACTCTACATACCAATTAATCAAATTGCTGTAGATGCCCAGTGGAAAAATAATTTCAGAGTTGTGGACCTCATATTTTTATATACATTTTGTTCACAAGTTATCAAACGGCGCAACAGCAGAGCGGTAAAGCGTTTGACTATAACGCCAGCGGTCCGAGTTCAATTCTCGCATGAGACTTTACTTTTTGTAAAATTTTCTCACTTTGTATTTATTTATGTTTTTTATAGGAGAGCGCTGTGCTCTCCTTGGGCTAACACTTTATGATATGTTTCACTTCTTTTATGTTTTGCGTTGCACAGAAATAAAAAATTCAAATACGGGAAAAAAACAAGTTGTAAGGAAAGCATTTGATTTATCCACGTAAATATTTATATAAAATTTATACTGAGGCGTGGATAATGCTAATATGCGTTATTTCCCTAGTGTACGAACAAATCGACAACTTGCATTAGGTAAAATAACTAGAAGAATTAGATGATTTAATAAGCAAAATTTTAGTTGAATTAACTAATTTTAATTAGGTGAATTACCTAATGCATGATTGTTAAATTAACTGTGTAAGTAGAAAAGTTGTTGAAAAGATTAGGTGAAATAGAAACTTTCACATTAGCTAAACTAGTTTAGGTAATAAATCAATTCTTTTATTTTCTGTGTAGGAAGTTGCATCCGAACGTACCTTTTCATCAGAATATTAGAATACACTTTAAGGCATTTAACAAATTGAGTTTTGATAAACTCAGAAAGCAAATTGAATTTAGGTTAAATTTCATCCTGCATAATTGAACTGGAAAGTCAAGAGTTTATTTTGAGTTCAATGGCAAAACTCAATTTTGTACCTACTGGAAACTCAAACTAAACTCTCTGTATAAACATAGCATAATATAGATATCTTTAGTGTATCAACTGCCATTCTCGAGAATTGAATATACGTTATAGAGAATTGTACAGACGTTGGAGACCTCGAAGTTAAATTTTATGTAAGAAATAGCCGATGACGTCATGTGTCTAATTACCAACGGGCAAGTTAAGCTATAAACTTGAGAGAGTTAAAAGTCGAATTTATACACGCAAAGAAAAAAAAACGTTTATCGCTAGTTTGCCGCAAACGAACTTCGATTGTCGTGACTGAAATCGTTATTTGCAAACGTTTCAACAGTTGTCATAATAACAGTTCAGTTGCGAGAAACGCGTCATATAGTTGCAGGAAATAAATTTTGATTGTCCTAAACGCGAGTGATTTTTAAATTGCAGCAATTGAAAACTTCGTTTTTCCCAACTGAAAATTTTGTATATTTTTCCCTTCGTTGTATAAACATAACGCTTATAGTTTAGAGTTACTTTTTGGACAAATTGTTACTATATAACGAAATTGGTAGTTTGCTTAATACGCGGACGGTGATAGCAACGGAGGTGCAATCCATAAGAAGACGGAGGGACATAATGAGAAAATTATTTATATAAGAAATAATAATGACCGAAATGGCTTGCAGTATTTATATATAAGATATGTTTTTAAGTTGTGACAACTGAATATTCGTTTGCGGCAAATACAGCTCGCAAACGAAGTATAGTTGGTGAATTTTTCAGTTGTGGTAAACGAAAAATTTTTTTGCGTGTAAGTTACACAATTTCTGTCGATAATTCGTAAAGGTGCATATAAAGCAAATATTACTTTAGGAAAAAAACCATCTTGCTAAAATACGAAAACACAAACGAAAATGGCCATTGACAAACTAGCATTTATTTTCATTATTTATGTTACCAAATATAATGGGCTTGCTAATAAAAACCATTTTATTAGAAATAGAATAAATTTTATGCTGTCGAATTCTTTTAATTATTGCTTTTGAAGTATCTTTATGGATGTCCTCCTCCTCGATATATTTGGATCGTCTCTGAGTGTCTCCAGTTGATTTTCCAGTTGAATTACTTACCACCACGAGGACCACGAGGACCACCGGTACCACGAGGACCACCGGGACCATGAGGACCACCGGTACCACGAGGACCACCGGTACCACGAGGACGACGAGAACCATGAAGTCCATGAGGACCATGAGGACCCCCAGTACCACGAGGACAGGGAGTAGTTGTTGTATAAGTTGAAGTAGTTGAAGGAAACGTGGTAGCAGAATCACCAACAGCTTGTAACAAGCTAGTTACTAATTGTTTAATTTGGTTCGCTATAGCTGTTAATTGCTCATTTAAATTTTGAGCAGGTGCCGCAGTTACTAGTGGTACAGCAACGAAGGATTGTATCATAAAAACAGCCAAAATGGCAGAAATGCTGAAAGTGTTGAATTTCATTTTTCGTAATCGTTTTAATTTATCTTTCGACTTCTTAATTAACTGGAGATTAATTAATTAACTTTTGGCTTAACTATTTATACTCGATTTGAATTTGTTTTGACTATTGCGAAATTTTTGGCTTGTTTACTTTTCAAAACTATATTATATTTTGCTATTGTTTTACGCCAAATGTTGTTTACGTCTTTTCGTTAAAAAGTATTTATTCTTATTTCTTGCATATACTATTTAGACAAGTGCTTTCGAACTGTAGATTGAGGTAGTTTTAACTGAAAAAAAAATGTTTTAAAATTGACGACAATTGTTATTAATTTGACGAATTTTGTGTTTAAAACATGGCTTCCAACAAATTTCGTCAAAGTAAGAGCAAATGTGTTTAAAATTTTTCAAAAACATGAAAAAAAGGCAAATTATGAACACATTTTTTGAACACATTTTGTTCAATCTTAAGCTAATGTTTTTTTTCAGTGTACAATGTACATATATACCAAACACACAAATTGTGTTCCAAAATGTTGAGAGATAGTCGAAATTCTTGTCGTGTCAGCACTTATTAAGTAAATAAGGGAATAACACTACCATAAATTACATAAATAGTATCCATAAATTCATAATATTGCATCCCAATACTGGTTAATTATATACTGGTCTATATTTGGAATTGAAACTATGTACACTAGAGCCCCGACTTGCGTCGGTAATGGGGACCGGAGAAACGCGACGCAAATCGAAACGACGCAAATCGAATCACCTTTTTCTATATAAATGCACTGAAATTTAATTTATTGGGGAAAATATTCAAAACAAAACAACAAATTTTGTATTTTTGATAAAAAACAAGTATGAATACATTTTTATTTATTTCATTTACTTCAACAAATGTTTATAATTATTATAAAAAAATAACAAAACAATAAATTAAGAACAAAACAAAAATTAAATTCATTTACATATGTATATTCTTAAAAAATAGATGCATTGCCAGAAGTTGTAAAAATGCTAAAAGACAGAAAAGATGCTAAATTTGGCACTACAAATGCTATAAATGGTAATCCACAGTGCTCCAGTAAAAAATTTAACCGTTTTTAGCGACGCAAATCGAAATCAAAACGACGCAAATCGAACCGACGCAAATCGGGGTCAAAACGACGCAACTCGGACCGACGCAACTTGAAATTGCAACGACGCAAATCGAATTTTTCCAGTTTTTAAAAAGCGACGCAAATCGAAACGACGCAAATCGGGACGACGCAAGTCGGGGCTCTAGTGTACTATAATAGAGCGTTGATCGCATCTACAGTCATGGAAGTGATTCCAGGAGTCGGATGGACGTTAGTAAATTAATGCTGCTTGGCATTAACGTTCGGAAGATCTATCTATTGGCGTCAATTCCTCGAACCTCGACTCCTTTACCAAGGGACATCGGAGCCAATTAAGCCAAGATTCTAGCAATATGCAAGAAATAATTTTTCCATTTAATAAAATATAGATTAGGTAAAGTTGTCCCCTTTTTATACATCGTCGTTGCGCATACAAAAAAGGTTTTTGAACAATTTTTCAGGAGACGAAAAAAACATTGTTTTTTTGACATTATGCAATATTTTGCAAAAATTATAATTTTCATTTATTCTATATGTAACTTGAGAAAGTTTAATAAAAAAAAAAATACATTGGCTTACCATAGTGGAATGCTAGCAATATTTCTTATTTTAGAACACATAGCCTAAATTGTTTTCCAAAATTTTATAATTTTTTATTTGTATCTGCGCATACAAAAGGAGTTATGTGTATATGAAAAACATTACATGAGAATCAATAACAATTTATTTTTAGCCATTTCGCAATATTTTGCAAATATTACGTTTTTAATTTTTTCTGTAAGATATTTATGAAATTTTATTGAAAAAATTTTAAATTGCTTAACAATGCAAAGAAGGAAAACATGTTTAGATTCGTAAAAAAATGTAAGTTATATTTTTTCGGCAAATGAATATGTGTCCCATTTAAATTAGCATGCAACTTCATAAAACAACCCTAAAACAAAATATTTGTTCAAATATGAAATTAATAAAAATTTAGTGAGTACAGTAATAGTAACTAGATAATTAACAAGCAATGAAAGAAATAACAAAACAATTTTAGGTAAATTAATAATAATAATATCAATAATATAATATTATAATTGGCGTCCGTGGCGTAGTTGGTTAAAGTGCGTGGCCGCTATGTCAAAGAACCTTGGAGACCCAGGTTCGAACCCCAGCCAGCGACAGAAAATTATTTGAATTAAAATAATTTTTCTGTACGGCCGCCACCTCTCTGCAGACAATGGCAAACCTCAGAGAGTAATCAAAATGCCATGTAAAGCTTCTTGAGAATAAGAACATTCCGTTCATCGCCGTTCGGAGTCGGCGTTAAGCATGTAGGTCCATTTCTCGGTCAATTGTGTACAAACTTAATAACACGCACAACACAATTGATCATAAGAAGCTAGGTCAAAGTCCTTTCAAGGGCTGAAATGGCCAGTTATTTATTTATTTATTTATATAATATTAATAATATCAAGTACAAAAATGAAGTTTAATGGTATTTAAAACATTTCATTTACAAGTATATAATTTATTTTCTTCAACTTTTCCTCTTATGCCAACTCTTCTCTGTGGCAATGTTTGCCAATCATCAGAATGCCGTAGCTTGAATTTTATATCTCCATCTTTATAAAGCAATCCACGAATGCTATTAACAGTAGCGTCACCACGTTTTTTACCTGACCTGATTGTAGCGAAATTGCCTGAAACATCTTCATAATTTATAAAAAATGTGTGCTCCAAAAACTTAATTACATACGGTTGTGATGGTCTTGCTTGCCTCATACGGCATATATAATCAGAAGGTGAATATATTGGGGGCTTGAACAATGATTCTAGAGTGGAGTGCACGCTTTCTACTTCCATCATAGTGTGACCCTTTTCTAATATCAGTTGTTCTATTTCAATTTTCAATGTTATTTGGGCCTATTCTGCGCAATCTTTTATGAAAAAATTCTGTTATTCTGTTATGATTTCCCATACAAATTTTTTAGCTGTCAAAAAATCTGCTATGCGTTCTAAATTCATATTCTGCACGACAAAATCTGTTAAAAATCATAACAGATTTTCGAACTGTCAAAAAATCTATTCCAAATTCTATAATTGGTATTCAGCGCGACAAAATCTGTTATGAAATCTGTTAAAAACCATAACAGAATAACAGAAAGATTTTGGAGTCTTTTATGATAACAAATTTATATTAAACTGACTTTGAATTTCTGAAATGGATATTTATTTTAGAATATCAATAACAAATGCCGAAAAAAGGTGAAAAATGTATGTAAACTAATTGTCAAGTTTAAATATATGCATATGTTTGTGTTAAATTTAATGTTTTTAAGAAGAAACCATCGAGCAACTCTGCTAGTGTTGCGGCTTAATAGCAAACCATTCGAGCTTTCTGATGTGCGCTTCGTGCAGATATTTCAACTGGACAAGGTGAATGCTCTACTGCCTATGAACAATTTGGAACATCCACAGTCTGTGATCACTATTACAGCCATACTCTTTAAGCTATCATCACGAAATTCGATATTTAAGCTTTTATTTTTATTAATATGCACTCAATTTGCAATTTTGCTTATGAACTTTGATATTTAACATGTATTTGAGTATGAAATTCAACAATCGAATAAAAACCACGCCTACCTTCCATTCAAAGAAACTTTATCAAAAAACAAAAGCGAATATTTTCTATTGAAACTATGACGAAAATGGTTATGAACATTTTATTGGCTGCTTAAGACTTTGAATATACTTTGGTTCGACCATAGGGGTTCGGCCCAGTCGAAGATAATTTCTTACTATTTTTACATATTTACGTTCAATAAAAACATTTTATTCTTAAACTTGTTTCAACTCTCAACTAATTCGTTGGCTGTTATATCGAGCTTAGACTCATCAAAATCTCCCTGCAGTAAGTCGGCATCCCAGACTAATTTTTTGCACACTCTCGCATTTCTAGCATCAGGGAATTGAGTCGAAATATTATTGACCCAAATGATGACATTTTGGACGGCGATGATGAGCACAGACAACTTTACAGCAATCTGCGCAGTGGCACGATTTTGATCCAAACATGTCATAGCGGTGAAACAGACCAGAGCATTGGTGTTGGCTGGATTACAGAAGACCAACACCTTAATATCCTTGCGTACCTGTTGATCCAACGTCTGGCGCTGCACCTTAAAAATGTTCACATTCACTGAGAGCAAATCCTTGCGTTCCATACCCTCCTTACGTGGCATTGAACGAACCATGAAGGCAGCGGCAACATCTTTGAGGACCACAGCTGGATCAGTTGTTGGTACAACTTGACCTATTAGATGTAGTTAACAATCGGCTAACTCCATAACGACACCCTCGAGTACACCAACCATAGGAGAGCAAATGCAAGATGAAAAGCAATTTGGCCGGCAGCGTCGGTACCAACATGAATAGCTCAAAAAGCTCAAACATTTTGTTAACTTGTGTTTTTTTTGCGTGCTTTATGAACGTTGGAATACCAGCAGCGAATTCAAAGAGGACTGAAATATACTGAAGATGTTAAATTATCATAAAAATTAGTTTTTGCCTAAAACGACCCTTAACTTACCTTTTTCGCTCTGCATTTTATTTACTACAAAGATAACAAGATGGGAAACTTCTGTGGGGAATCTAAAAATTGCAAAAAGTAAACACACATACGAGAGAAACCATTTCACCACAAATAGTGAGGTGAATATGTCAGTTTCGGGTTATGTTCCTTAACCCTTCCAACACGTTTGTTATTGATTGGCTTTATAACGAAAACAAAAATATCTAAAGTTCTCTAAATATTCTTATATATGCTAAAAATATTTATTTTTGTGCTTTAGCTTCATGTTCAATAAGATTTTATACATAAAAAACCACATTATTTCCTTAAGAAAAGCAAAAAATTTGTGCATGTAACGTAAAGGTTAATAATATCAGCTGGGTGAATTCATGAATGAAATGTTTTTTTTCCATTCAACTGTTAGAAGTAGTGTTGCCAATTTATCTTCTTTAGGATAGCTTTTAATTTTTCCTTTTGTTAGGTTTTTAATTTTTATTTCGTTTTTAGGATAGCTACGCCTAAATTTCTCTCATAAATCTGCAATGATGATCATAGGAAATAAATTGGGTCTACGGAAGTCAAAATATATAAGCTGGTAAACTTAATTGATTCATAGTCTGAATTTTAAGAAATAACATGGTTGAAATAATAAAAGCATGTGTAATTAAATATTTTCTTATTATTTGCCCAAAGATACATTTATTATTGCTCATAATTTCTTATTATTATATGAGTCAAAATTAAGTGTCCGGAATATTTCCATAAATGTAACAGATATTCCCTTAAAATTCAGAAAGGATAAGTAATGATATAAATTTTAGTTATTAGTTTGAGGACGGAGCCGTAGGAATATAAATGGAAAAATAATATTTATGGCAAATAATGGAATAATATATGAAATGACTTTAAACTTATATTACGCAAATACATAATCAAAGCAGTTTTACAAATTTTATAGATAAAACAAATGCTAGTTCGTACCAAAGCAATATTTATTCCAACCAAGCAAATTTTCAAAGAAAACAATGATAGTTGACAACTCTGATGGGATGAAAAATAACAGAACTTTTACAAAACGGTCATGGTGAAAATAAAAAGCTATTTACAAATACAACAAGTGGCAAAATTTGCAAACTTTGTTAGGCGATTAAGATTAAAATAAGAAAATGCATGTAATTATTTGAGTGTTAAACAGATTCCTGTAACATAACTTAAAGATTTAAATATTCAAACACTCAATCCATACATTATTTTTCTTGTTTGTAAACGAAGTTTCAGCAGAAAAATGCAGAAGAAGAACAAGAGCGTTCCTTTTTTAAATTTCACCTCGAATAGCGGGGGTTTGTGTAGAATAGCGGGGGTTTGTGTAAAATTAAAATTTTTCAAAAATGTTGACAAATACAACAACTGAAGAAATTGGCAAACTTTAAACGCATGTATGAACTAAAATAAAGGGACTTAGTAATCAGTTTTGGTTGCAAACAGTTTATTGCAACTCAACTTAAATATTTATATCATAATAAATAGATAATATGCATTATTTTCAGGGGTTGCAAAGTGACTTCTTCGAGAGTTTGCGGCCGATGAAGAACAAGAGTAAAATTCAGGGTTGATTTTTCATCGCACTAATACATGCAAACTTTTTTTGAGGTTATGTTTTTTAAGTTTCCCATCTTGTTATCTTTGATTTACTATGAATAAATATACAACAATCAGCTGTTTATAACAGAAGATAACGGAATTGTAATAGATTTTTATTTTCGAAGATTGATAACAGGGTGCCATAAAAGTTCGATATACTGAATACCAATTTTAACAGATCTTTTATGATCGGCATCTGTTACGATTGATAACAGAAAATGTGTAACAGAATAATAGATTTCGCCGAATAGGCCCAATTGAAAGATTAGCCAAACCACTAGATAATTGGGCCTATTCGGCGAAATCTGTTATTCTGTTACACATTTTCTGTTATCAATCGTAACAGATGCCGATCATAAAAGATCTGTTAAAATTGGTATTCAGTATATCGAACTTTTATGGCAACCTGTTATCAATCTTCGAAAATAAAAATCTATTACAATTCCGTTAACTTCTGTTATGAAACAGCTGATTGTTGTAAATAAACTTGTTCATAGCAAACAAAATGCAGAGCGAAAAAGGTAAGTTAAGGGTGGTTTTAGGCAAAAACTAATTTTTATGATAATTTAACATCTTCAGTATATTTCAGTCGTCTTTGAATTCGCTGCTGGTACTCCAATGTTCATAAACCAAGCAAAAAAAAGACAAGTTAACAAAATGTTTGAGCTTTTTCAGCTATTCATGTTGGTACCGACGCTGCCGGCCAAACTGCTTTTCATCTTGCATTTGCTCTCCTATGGTTGGTGTACTCGAGGGTTTCGTAATGGAGTTAGCCGACTGTGCACTACATCTACTAGGTCAACTGATCCAGCTGTGGGCCTCAAAGATGTTGCCGCTGCCTTTATGGTTCGTTCAATGCCACGTAAGGTATGGGTATGGAACGCAAGGATTTGCTCTCGGTGAATGTGAACATTTTTAAGGTGCAGCGCCATGCGTTGGATCAACAGGCACGCAAGGATGTTAAGGTGTTGATCATCGGTAATCCAGCCAACACCAATGCTCTGGTCTGTTTCACCGCTATGACACGTTTGGATCAAAATCGTGCCACTGCACAGTAGAGTGTCCCTTATTTTGCGATTTTTGGAAATGTCATGGGGCTGAAAGGGTTTTTTATGCCTTTTTATATTCTAAGAACGAAACTAAAAAAAATTTTTTTTTACGACAACGTTTACCCGTGCCAATCGGGCCCGAAAGTTTCGAAAAAATGTTCATATTAGACCATATTTGCACAAATTAAAAAAAAAATCTTTTCTCTGCTTCTTATAAATATTTTACATTTTTTTGAACACATACATAAGAAATATGATATCTACAAAGTTTTTTTATGGTGGGCGTGGTTACCGCCCCTGCTGCGTCGAAATTTCTCCCGCAGCCTTTTCCCACTTTTTCATGAAATTAGTGCAATTTAGGTATTAATATCAACAATAAATAAATACATTTTTATTATGCTAAAAGTATGATTACATTTCATTAAATTCACATTATGTACTTACAAAAATTAACAATAAATTAAAAAACTAGTATTTTAACCTGCGGCGGGCGCGCAACAAGCTAATACCTACAAGCAGTCTTATTGCGGCTTTTCAACCGAAATCATAGTTTTTTTTTATAAATAAAAAATATCAAAACCCCAAAATGTATGCCCCTGGAGGGTCCCGTTTCGGGACGGGTAAACGTTGTCGTAAAAAAAATTTTTTTAGTTTCGTTCTTAGAATATAAAAACGCATAAAAAAACCTTTCAGCCCCTTGACATTTCCAAAAATCGCAAAATAAGGGACACTCTACTGCACAGATTGCTGTAAAGTTGTCTGTGCCCATTATCGCCGTCCAAAATGTCATCATTTGGGTCAATAATATTTCGACTCAATTCCCTGATGCTAGAAATGCGACAGTGTGCAAAAAATCAGTCTGGGATGCCGACTTGCTGCAGGGAAATTTTGATGAGTCTAAGCTCGATATAACAGCCAACGAATTAGTTGAGAGTTGAAACAAGTTTAAGAATAAAATGTTATTGAACTTAAATATTTAAAAATAGTAAGAAATGATCTTTGACTGGGTCGAACCCCTATGGCCGAACCAAAGTATATTCAAAGTCTTTAGCAGCCAATAAAATGTTCATTTGTAAAACCATTTTCGTCATTGTTTTAATAGAAAATATTCGCTTTTGTTTTTTGATAAAGGTACTTTGAATGGGAGGTAGGCGTGGTTTTTATTCGATGGTTGAATTACATACTCAAAGTACATGTTATATATCAAAGTTCATATGCAAAATTGCAAATTGAGTGCATATTAATAAAAAGAAAAGCTTAAATATCGAATTTCGTGATGATAGCTTAAAGGTTACGGCTGTAATAGTGATCACAGACTTTGGATGTTCCACAATTGGTTCCAATTTGTTCATGGGCAGTCGAGCATTCACCTTGTCCAGTCGAAATAGCTCCACGAAGCGCACATCAGGAAGCTCGAATGGTTTGCTATAAAGCCGCAACTCTAGCAGAGCTGCTCGATGGTTTCTTCTAAAAAACATTAAATTTAACACAAACATATGCATAAACATATGCATATATTTAAACTTAACAATTAGTTTACTTACATTTTTTACCTTTTTTCGGCATTTGTTATTGATATTCTATAATAAATATACATTTCAGAAATTTAATGTCACTTTAAAATAAATTTGTTATCATAAAAGACTCAAAAATCTTTCTGTTATTCTGTTATGGTTTTTAACAGATTTCATAACAGATTTTGTCGCGCTGAATACCAATTATAGAATTTGGAATAGATTTTTTGACAGTTCGAAAATCTGTTATGATTTATAACAGATTTCATAACAGATTTTGTCATGCAGAAAATGAATTTAGAACGCATAGCAGATTTTTTGACAGCTTAACAAAATTTGTATGGGAAATCGTAACAGAATAACAGAATTTTTTCATAAAAGATTGCGCAGAATAGGCCCAAATACCTTATTTTTATTTTGATTACCACATCCATCTGATATCAAGACAACTTTCTTCACTAAATTACAGTTCGCTTTTATAAAATGAATAATACAACTGGTTATATTATTAGCTGTAACAGCCCCATCGGCTTCGTGCCATACATATAAGTGAACATCTTTGGTATTTTTTACATAGAAAGTAATATTGTGTATTGCCAATTTCATTTTATAATATTGCTCAGAAACCAATAACTTTGGAGATAACAACACACTTTGCATATCCATTGTAACAACCAAAACTTCAGATGACATGCTATCAATCGCTTTATTTTTTGCTGCTGATATGCATCTGAAAATCTTCGTCACCAATGTTTCCTTCTTTATATTCCACACATATATCACACCTCGGCTTGAAAATGGATATTTTCTCTTGGTCTACCACTGACAGAAATGATTTCCTACCCAAGGGATCAAAGTTATTTACCTTGCACCATTTAATATAAATTTTATGCATGTGAGATTTTGATTGGAACGTATCTTCAACGTACACTCTTTTAGTGTTTGCCCTACAATAGTGACTCGGTACTTTGAGTATTTCCTCAAGCCACTTTCTAACAGAGTCTGATTTTAATCGGTTAATTGATGTTTTAGGCACGGGGTTTTTTTTGGTATCTTTTACCCAATTTTGAAAAATGTGTTTAGTCAAATCGAAGGTAGCAATAAAAAATTCTTTGCAGACACGCAACTTTTGCCCATATTTTCCAGGCAAATAGCAATCGAACCCACCGTGCTTTATGAAGTTTTTTGTAGTTGATCTTCTTCGTATCGAGGTTCGGGGTTGTACTAAGGCAATTATATATGTTTTTTTAGCATCCCAAGAAGGAAGCTTCCAGAAAAATTTAAACCATTTAAGCCGTATGCTTTCATCTACTGCGCCGCAAAGAAGCAGAGCTTTTTTGAGATTTTATATTCTTTCCCTAAAACTCTTAAGCGCTTATGTTTTTCCTTTCTTAATGCAATAATTGTTTTTGAACATCGACCTCTTCATCTTCAGAGGACAGACTTCTTTTTTCAAATTCACCAGATTTTTCGTTAAAATATATTTCTGCCTCGGATGTTCCAGATAAAAACGTAGACATGTTGAAACTAAAGACTAAAAATTAAGAATTAAAAATCAATTTTGCAATGTAAATAGTGCAAAAGTTTGGAAAAACAAATAATAAAATCTATAGAAATGGACCGATAGTTCAGTATTAAACTTATAGCGATCAATGAAATAAAATACGCTATAAAAGCAAGGCACATAGCTGAATTTGTTTACAAAAAACGTAAAAAGTTATATTAAAGTGTTTTTATAAAAATATGCTATATGATTTGCTACACATAAGCATTTTAGAAAGAGCAATTTCAATCCTGTTTTCACATAGCTGGTTTTGCTAACTTCTGAACCAATAAAAATATCAAAAAACCATTTGGTGAGTAGATGGCGCATACATATGGCTATCAAATGGTAAAAAAAAAAATCGAAATTTTACACATAACCTTTTTTGTATGCGCAACGACGACATGCTACTAACATAGGGTTAAGATTGTCATATAAATTTCGGCACATTTGTTATAAAATTGTGGCATATTTTAATAAGTTTATTTCTTTTATAATTCTTAAAAAACATATTTTTTAAGAATTATATTGTGAGCTTAATGCCAAATAATTCATGAAGCAACAGGTTGTTCGGCACATTTGTTTAAGAAAAATTAAGTTGCATTTGCTATGGTTTTACCCCCTAATTTTTTTTTTACTTTCGCTATATGCGCTACATAAACAAGTGTTTCGAAAGTGCCGTTTTTGTTTAGAAGTAGACTTTTGTTTGCAAAAGTAAGCAAATAACCACCTCTGTGAAAAATTAATAAAATTGTTTAAAGTTATATCGTTGACGTGGTCATGTCGAAAAACTTGTTATTAATTTAAGAACAATGTTTATAAAATTTTGTTGCTACGGCTATAGAATGCGTATTTAGTGAACGAAGATTAGCAAAGAACCCATGCGTTTCGCAATTAACCTTAGACCCGTTTACATGTTTTACAACTTAATCCCGTTTATCTGGGTCATATTGACCCGTAGTGTATTTTGTATGGAAATTGTATGTTTTGCAATGAGATAAAATTAACAAGTGCTGTTATTTCATGAAATATTAATTTTATTTTTTTTTTTTTTAATATATGTTTGCACAAAACATTTGCATTTTACATAAGATTTATAACCTATTCATAAATCCGATTCGATTGAGCTGCATTTGATGTGCTAGGCATTGGTAGATCTGCCCTATCATTATTATCGTTATCTTCCAATATATAAGGTTCTTTATATTTGTGAAATTAACACGATTTACATGCACGAACATAATGCAAAGGTCAAAAAGTTTTAAGCAATGGTCACACACAGCAGACGTTTTATTATCCTTTGTTTTGCTGTTACCCTTATATGCTTCGCATCTCACGACGTGGTTTCTAATCCAGTAAAAACAGTGAATGAAACAAGAATGACCAACATTCATTTGAAATGGAAATTATTTACTTTTCCTTACCTAAAGCATTCGAAGCGATTCTGTAAGGTGTGCTATTATGAGATAAATATGACTGTCAAAAATTCATGTAGCCCCAGGAGCTATTATAAATTTTGATAATGGGCAAGAGAATTTTTGACGCAAGCAAAAATAGAAAAAAAAATGTTTGTGCTTCCGACAGCATAGCAATCAGAAGTGGAAAATATTTGCATAAAATACTGTTAATTTTTAGTATATATTAACAATTTTGCAAATTAAATAAAATTCTTGTGCTACTACACTACCGAAATGTAAAACGTCAAAATTTCTAGCTGTCAAAATTTCATCGTCCTTTTTTTCTATCACAAGTGAAAAGTTTCCGAATAGCACACGGCCTTATTGACTGTTTCTTTGGAGTGTTGCATCGCTTTTCCAATTGATTTTTAGCATGATATACGCATAGTATAATAATACAAGGTAGTATTGACAACTGCTTATTTTCTCTTCTACAAGAAAACATCTCCTGTCAAAAACAGCTCTTTGTGAAAATCCATCTGCAGCTGCTGAGGTTGTTTTTTTTTTCATTTCAACGTTTTCAACATTGTTTGTGTTTTCAATGGCCGATTGTGAACGCTCTCTTTTTGAGTATATTATTTGACAGGAGATGTTTTCCCAAGCAACTGTCAATGCTACCTTGTATTATTATACCATGGATATAACGCAAATACTAAAAGACAACACAAAAGAGAACACTGTACATGCACAACAGATCCATAAAAAAGCATGTTTTCATACGTGTAAGTCTACATAAGTATGAAAAGTACATACGCCCATGGTATAATAATACAAGGTAGCATTGACAGTTGCTTGGGAAATCATATACTGTCAAAAAATATACTCAAAAAGAGAGCGCTCACAATCCGCCATTGAAAACACAAGCAATGTTGAAAACGTTGAAGTGAAAAAAAAAAACAACAACCACAGCAGCTGCTGATGTATTTCCACAAAAAGCTGTTTTTGACAGTTTATGTTTTCCTGTTGAAGAGAAAATAAGCAGTTGTCAATGCTACCATGTATTATTATACCATGCATACGCCAACGACAGAATAATGCGTTCTCTCACTTCCAATGTACTCACAGTTGCAAAAAACTTAGAAAGGATTGCAACACAGCAAAAAGTAGTGAAAAAAGTACTACAAAAACTGATCCTTCATACAAATCGTATGGCTCTCCGCAAAATCGCCCAAAGAAAAATCCCCCAAAAAAAATAATGAAAAATCACCCAATTTTTTTCCATACGAATTTGGACTGTCGAAGGCGGCTTTATAATCGACAAAAAGATGGTGTGTGTCGATTTGTTTTTCTAGGGTCTTCTCCAAGATTTGTCGTAGCGTAAATATCTGGTCT
Source organism: Pherbina coryleti (assembly GCA_943735915.1). Classification (NCBI taxonomy): domain Eukaryota; kingdom Metazoa; phylum Arthropoda; class Insecta; order Diptera; family Sciomyzidae; genus Pherbina; species Pherbina coryleti. Next base: position 141,984,170 of record OX030950.1, on the reverse strand, counting down.
ATGGTGGATTTGCCAGGTCTAAAGCCACACTGATAGGGTTCAATCAGCTGGCTTACGATGGGCTTCAGTCTTTCACATAATATGCTCGACAGGACCTTATATAAGATATTAATATAGCTTAGTCTCCATTTTTGAAGAGCTCAGCAGGTAAGCCATCAGCTCCTGCGGCTTTGTTACTTTTAAGCCGAGCTATAGCTTTCACTATGACTTCACTATGGTCGGGCAGCGGAACTTTAACGCTGTCGTCCACAATTAGGGTTATCGGGATATCATCTCTATTGGCGGGATTGCTGTCGTCGTCGCTACTCAGAAGCCTAGAGACATCATCAATGTACTCTGGATATCTGTCACTAGATTCCCGTTTTCATCCTCGCAGGATGAAGGCCTGCAATCCCGGTCTTGAAACCATCGGACAGGCGCCTTATTTTTCGGACCTCATTCCTGTCACCATGCATCTCAATTTTCTCCCACTCATGCTTTTCCGCTTCTCTTCTCTTTCGCCTAAAAATGCGTCTCTCTTCCCTTCTCTTCTCTTTGTATCATTCCTTAGCAGCACGCGTTTCAAACGACTGCAGGGTGGGATTGTAGGCTGCGTCTATTTCTGCAGTGGCGTCGTGACACTCTTGGTCGTGCCACTGGTTTCGGCGAGGACGGTGATAGCCAATCACCTCTTCGGCAGTCGAACGCATAGAGTGGGAAATGTGATTCCACTGCGCGCCTATATCGTCGATCGGAGGAGTGCTTTCTTGAAGCAGGAGTGAACGTCGAGTAGCAAAGTCTTCGGCTGTTTGCTTTGATTGCAGCTTTTCGACGTCTAGCTTTCTCTGTGCTGGATTGCGCGCATTCTTGGTTGCGCACAGGCGTGTACGGATCTTGGCTTCGACAAGATAATGATCCGAGTCTATATTGGCACCACGGATCGTGCGTACATCTAAAACACTGGAAGAGTGCCTTCTGGAAGGTGTGCTTAGAGTCCTGATCGTAGAATGTTAATTAAAGTACTTGTTGATCTGTTTGATCGTAAATGGGAGAAAAATTCATGTTAGAACTCTCTTACTTATATAAATATTACACATTAACATGAAGCATGAACCCAAAATTTGAGTAAAAGTGCTACGAAAAAGTAATTTATACGCATAATAAAAATAAAACAAAAGTTTATGGCGTTATGGGGCCTTTCAGAGAACCGCTAATGATAATCTAAATGCACCATCGTAGGATGAATATATTGCATGACGCTAAGGTAAATTTTAAATGTCAAAAGCAAAAATAAGAATATAAAATAAAAATAAAATTGAATTTATTACAAGTATTAGAAGATTAGAAAAAAAGGGATGAGGACAAGAATTTGAACAAAATGTAGGACCAAGTATTATAAGAAGTAGAACAAAGATTGGGACATTAGAGCATGGAATTGGACAACGAGTAAGGCAATGATTTGAAAAAGGACTAGAATAAAGATTCAGACAAAGTCTTAGTCACACTTAAAGCCATATTTAAGGCAAGATTGAAAAAACGATAAGGACAAGGAATGGGACAATTAATAGAACAAGAATTTGGACACGTTTAGGGCAGACTTATGACATAGATTGGGAAAATAAGTGAGTGAAGGACAAGAAAAAGGATTCGAAAAGGAATGGATCAGGAATTTGGACATAAGTTAAAACAACAATTTGGACAAAAATAAGGACAATTATAAGGACAAATATAAGAACAAGGATAAGGATGAGCACAAGTTTGGCAACAAAGGAAACGCCGTCACGTCAAAACCTGCGGGTGGTCCACGATACGGCCAACTACTTTTTAATTTTCTTTTTGAATGAAATCTGATGGAAAGTGCAAATAAAACTTGTTTACATCGAGCAGCCTTCAAGTGCAGCTTGGAGTTATTTACCTGCTAATTGCAACTGTCTTGTATTTTCTACAATTTGTTCTTTTTATTTTTTTTTAACATAACTACATCATGATCATTCACAGTCACATTTGCATAAACTGACAAGTTGTAGGATGTGTTTGTGGTTGTTGAGGTTAATGTAATATGAGAATGTGTAGCTAACATTTCCAACCACATTTATATGACGGCATATAAATTGAAAATTTTAAAATGTAATTATTTTGTTTTTTTTTTCAATAAACACACTCCAACGTACATACATAGGTATAACATAACGCATATAGTATAGAATATATTAAAAAAAAAATTCAGTTGTGTAAGAATATATAGAAAATATACTTATGTGTTGTGTGAAATACGGCGGGGCTAGGACATTAACACATTCACATACATTCATGCATACTAACAAACTCACGAAACATTGTATCAAAGGCTTCAACAAGGAAGAAACACGTGTTTCGTTACTTAAAATCAAATAAGGAATAAACTCAAATATGTCATGCATCTAAATAATACTGTGATTACGAAAAGGGAACGTGTGCACCACTGGGAGTTGATGCAGATGATGATGAATTGACAGGCCCATGGGTAGGTTGTCAATAATGTTATTTGCACCGCTGAGGTATTGGAAGAAGAGCTAACATGTGGAACGTATTAAAGCAATGAGCTAATATCGTATGCGTGTTGGAATTACAGATTTCTTTACTCAGAAACTGTAGGTACTCTGACAGGTTTCGCATCAATCAGTGCATCAATAAGTTCAAGTTTTCTGAAGATAATGTCACTGAATATTTTCAACAATTTTGTTAAAATTTTCAAGATATAAGAATCATTCTCTGACGCGGATTTGTTGGTAGCTTCCTTAGACTTATTACTCATTATTTATTACCAGGTATTGGGAAGCATTACTTTTTTGGAATATTATTTCGCCTGTTATGGTTATGGCTATGTTATTGGTTATGGTTACGGTTACGGTTGTATTATGGTTATACACTGCTCTTCAAAGTTATAGTTGCCACGTTATGTGTTTCAAGAGACATAATTGAAGCCTATTTTCAAAAAGCTTCAACAAAAAATGTATTGCCCGTAAAATCATTCGATCTGATACCAGTCATATATCATCTGGCAAATATCTGATTGTGCGGCATTGTTTGGCTAGTCCTAAAGAGTATCGAAGGAGAACTTATTATGGAAGAACAAATTATTTCCCAGTGAACACTATACCAGTTTGTTGAACTCTGTCTAACTTCACAACTTCGCTATCAATGACACAACGAGCGTGTGGCACTACAGCCTCTATAAAGACCAGTCCTGATCACTACATGGTTTCCCATAGCCCGCGGGCATCGTGTGTTGTTGAGTTTTTGCACATGAAGTAGCAATCGACTCGCTGTGTTTGTACACTGCGTAAAAGTTTGTTTTTCTGCTGAGCTTTAAGTTTCAAGTCATTATGCTTTGAGCCTGAAATAACAAGACAGGAAACTTCGATTCTATTGTGAATTTGGTCGATTTTGCGCCAAAATAGTGCTTGTTCTCCTAAATTTTTTATGCACTCACTTATTGTGTATGTGAGTTCACCTCAAGACTGTCAACTGTTGTTATATCGACTATCAACTGCTTTTATCTAGCAATAATATTGCTTTATTTTCGAAGCTTAAATAAATAGACTTTGGCTATGGACATTAGACCGTATCACCAAAACTAACCTATATTTGACCCCACCTCAATCGTTAGACATTTAAGAGACATTTTCAAAAAAAAATTTTTTTTTTTTTTGAAATGGTCCCTATGGTGCTTTTTTCTTGTTTTAGTTATATCTTTTGTGTTTCTTGTCCGATCCCAAAGATTTTTCATATATGAATTAATTGTTTTTTTGCAATTTTTTCCTGATTTTATTTTTTCGCGAATCTTGTTTTTTTTTAAATTATCACCCACCTTATCTCAGTTGCTACTATGTTAACAAAATCTAAAAAGAGCAAATAATTAAAGCTCACAAAAAATCATTAAGACCATGCAAACAAATGATATCCATAAAATTTATTTTTGGTGCAGTTCCGACCGATTTTATCCCAAAAATAACACTTTCGAAATTTTCGTCAGTCATACTCGACTATTTATTAAACAAATAACTTGGCTTTTTCAATCACAACTGTTCTCATAAGACAATTAATAAAAGTCAATTATATCGAGTGTTGAAGATTGCAAAAACCTTTTATATTTGAAATTTGATGTTTACTAGAATTGTAATAAAATCTCTAATTGTTTATTAAAGTTGACGATTATTTTTCGTTGAGAGTAAGTTTAACTAATAAAATCATGCTCTGTTACAAACTCTGCCCAACAGTAGTTGTTGTCGGCTTTAAATGACACCACCCCCCCAGCTCATCATCGCTTCCATTCATGAACAACAATATTTAAACACTTTGTACCAACAACAAAAAAGTCCATCACCACCACCTACTCTTCGTTTTCGCTATGCAGTCAACAAAAACAACAAACGGCTTCGCTTTGCCTGCATCATTTTTACAACAACAATAGCAACATACATCAATTCTTCGTCTTCGATTTGAAGCCCGTTCAAACCTAACAGATCGTATTCGGCAATTTCGTGGACCCAACCACCAGCCCTTTATCCAATATGGCAGCACCACATACACTGAAATGATCGATTGGACCAAATTTCAGATCACTGATCCACCATGTCTTCAGTTTTTTACTCAAGAGCAATTGACTGATCTACAGTACTTGGACGTCATTATTAAAATTCCTGGTGAGCATTACAGCAGATATTTTTTTTATGAAATAAATAATTAAATTTGACGTCATATATTAAATCGTATTTATCATGTTATATGTTTTTCACAGATTATCCTTGTCACTCGCAAAACATCGAGCGTTACGTCCAAATTGTGCAAAAGTCGGCCACAGCAGTCGCTGACGAAAATCTTTTGGGGCACATTTTCGTGAAGCTTGACGGCTTCGAGTGCTACAGCCACCTTGAATCCCGTAAAGATTTAGAAAATTAATAAAAATTCGAGTATGAGTGACGAACATTTCGGAAGTATTATTTTTGGGATAAAATCGTTTGGAACTGCTTTAAAAATGAATTTAATGGATATCATTTGTTTCCATGGTCTTAATGATTTTTTGTGAGCTTTAATTATTTGCTCTTTTTAGATTTTGTTAACATAGTAGCAACTGAGATAAGATGGGTGATAACTTAAAAAAAACAAGATTCGCGAAAAAATAAAATCAGAAAAAAATTGCAAAAAAACAATAAACACATGTATGAAAAATCTTTGGGATCGGACAAGAAACACAGAAGATATAACTAAAACAAGAAAAAAGCACCATAGGGACCATTTCAAAAAAAAAAAAAAATTTTTTTTTGAAAATGTCTTTTAAATGTCTAACGATTGAGGCGGGGTCAAAATGGGTTTACTTTTTTTCCATACAAGGTGATACGGTCTAATGGACATAAAATGAATAACAAGGAGGCGGAAACTTAATTTATGCATGCAAAATATCTCATCTGATAACTTATTATCTTGATGTTTTCAATAAAAATGCCTTGAAATTTAAAAAAATCAACTCTGATTCTTATCCCGTACACAAACCTTCAATGCATGTTGAATTTCTTCACGGATTATACAACTTACTTACTTATCTGGCGCTTACAACCGAAGGTCGGTTTTGGCCTCGTATAAGAAATTGCGCCAGCCATTTCTATTTTGCGCTTGCTGGCGCCAGTTGGAAACACCAAGTGTAGTCAGGTTATCCAACACCTGATCCTTCCAACGAAGATGTGGGCGTCCTCTTCTGCGTTGACCACCACCGGGCACCGAATCGAATATTTTTTTCGCTGGAGCGTCGTTTTCCATTCGCTCAACATGACCTAGCCAGCGGAGCCGCTCGATTTTAATGCGCTTAACTATGTCGATGTCAGCGTACAGCTCATACAGCTCGTGGTTCCATCGAATTCGGTACTCGCCATCTTTCTCTCGAAGGCTCCCAAAGTCTTTTCATCAGAACTGCTCAACGTCCAGGTTTGTGCTGCATATAATAGGACGGGCATGATTAGTGACTTATAGAGCGTGAGTTTTGTTCGTCGAGAGAGGGCTCTGCTTCTCAATTGCCCCAATTTCGTCTTATCTGCTTTCACTACAAGACCCATTCGACTCGACTCTTTCGCTAACCTGGAGAATGCTGCACTGACTTCGCGCGTATTATGGCCAATGATATCGATATCATCAGCATACGCCAGCAGCATAATACTTTTGTAGAACATCGTGCCACTGCGTCTCAAATCAGCAGCTCGGATGATCTTCTCCATCATTAGGTTGAAAAAGTCGCACGATAAGGAATCACCTTGTCTGAAACCTCGTTTGGTATCGAATGGAGGAGTGAGATCCTTCCCGATTTAACTGTACTGCTGGTGTTGCTCAGTGTCATTCTGCAAAGGCGGATGAGCTTTGCAGGAAAACCAAATTCAGACATGGTGGAATATAGATGATTCCTTATTGGACTGTCGAAGGCGGCTTTGTTTTTCTAGGGTCTTCTCCAAGATTTGTCGTAGCGTAAATATCTGGTCTATGGTGGATTTGCCAGGTCTGAAGCCACACTGATAAGGTCCAATCAGCTGGTTTACGATGGGCTTCAGTCTCTCACATAGTACGCTCGACAGAACCTTATATGCGATATTCAGAAGGCTTATCCCACGGTAGTTGGCGCAAATTGTGGGATCGCCTTTCTTGTGGATTGGGCAGAGCACACTGAGGTTCCAATCGTTTGGAATGCATTCTTCCGACCATATTCTGCATAGAAGCTCATGAATGCATTTAAATAGAGCTTCGCCTCCATTCCTGAAGAGCTCAGCAGGTAAGCCATTGACTCCTGAGGCTTTGTTGTTTTTAAGCCGAGCTATAGCTTTCAAGACTTCACTATGGTCGGGCAGCGGAACTTCAACGCTGTCGTCCAAAATTGGGGATTCCGGAATATCATCTCTATTGGCGGGATTGTTGTCGTCGTCGCCATTCAGAAGCCTAGAGAAGTGTTCCACATCATCAGTGTACTCTGGATATCTGTCACTAGATTCCCATTTTCATCCTTGCAGGAATAGGCCCGGGTCTTGAAACCATCGGCCAGGCGTCTTATTTTTTCGAAAAATTTTCGGACCTCATTCCTGTCACCATGCATCTCAATTTTCTCGCACTCACGCATTTCCGCTTCCCTTTTCTTTCGCCTGAAAATACGTCTCTCTTCCCTCCTCTTCTCTTTGTATCGCTCCTTAGCAGCTCGCGTTACAACCGACTGCAGGGTGGCTTTGTAGGCGGCGTCTTTTTCTGCAGTGGCGTCGCGACACTCTTGGTCGTGCCACTGGTTTCGGCGAGGGCGGTGATAGCCAATCACCTCTTCGGCAGCCGTACGCATAGAGTGGGAAATATGATTCCACTGCGCGCATACAATATCGTCGATCGGAGGAGTGCTTTCTTGAAGCAGGAGTGAGAGTCGAGTAGCGAAGTCTTCGGCTGTTTGTTTTGATTGCAGCTTTTCGACGTCTAGCTTTCTCTGTGCTGGATTGCGCGCATTCTTGGTTGCGCACAGGCGTGTACGGATCTTGGCTTCGACAAGATAATGATCCGAGTCTATATTGGCACCACGGATCGTGCGTACATCTAAAACACTGGAAGAGTGCCTTCCGTCAATCAAAACGTGATGAATTTGGTTGCGCGTCTTTTGATCAGGAGACAGCCAAGTTGCTTTATGAATATTGAGATGCTTGAATCTAGTGCTACTAACGACCATGTTTCGCGCTGCGGCAAAGTCAATCAGCCTCATTCCGTTATCGGAGGTATTGTCGTGGAGGCTGAACTTTCCGACTGTTGGACCAAAGATATTTTCTTTTCCCACCTTGGCGTTGAAGTCACCAAGCACGATTTTTATGTCATGGCGGGGGCTGCGCTCATAGGCATCTTCAAGGCGCTCGTAGAAGCTGTCATTGGTCTCATCGTCTTTGTCTTCTGTCGGAGCGTGCGCACAAATCAGGCTTATGTTGAAAAATCTTGCCTTGACACGGATTATGGCAAGTCGTTCGTTCACAGGTGTGAATCGCAGAACATGATGTCGTAGTCTCTTGCCAACCACGAATCCGCATCCAAATTCGTGCTTCTCCGCATGGCCGCTGTAGTAGATATCACAGGATGCTTGCCGTGAGCAACCCTGTCCCTTCCATCTCATTTCTTGGATTGCAGTATCAGCCTTGTATCTTTCTAAGATATCTATCAGTTGGATAGAGGCACCATCCCAATTAAGGGTTCGGACGTTCCAGGTGCATATCCGTAAATCATTGTCAGTTTTTCGTTTGCGGTAGTCGTCATCAGATTTGGGGATCATTTTTATCTTATTTCTTTTTCGTTTCATTGAAATTTGTTTTTACGTGGTGGGCATCAAACCCAACGCACAACCCTTTAAAGGCAGGGGGAGCCCGCCGCTCAGATTAGCCGTCAAACTAACGATTGCCAGTTTGCCGTTTTTAGAGGACACCACGCAGAGGTTTGAGTCGACTTGAGACGAGTTCGACATGGATAATGCTGGCCTCACCAGGTTGAGGCAGTCAGACACGTTGCCATGTGAAGATCGCCCCCTTGACCCTCACGCGTTGCCTTGTGAGGATCGTCCTCCGGATTATACAACAACCAGAGTAAATTTAAACTAGCAGCTGATTTTACTTACTTAACCCTCAAACAGCTGACAGTTTACAAATGTAAACTTTCCGACTTTGAAGCATTTTTTCTTTATATTTAAACTGTTAAAATTTCTTCAAACTTCATAAGAGAACTACATATTCAATTCTAAATTGAATGAAAGAAGATAAAAGTGTGAAACATTTTTTTTTACCTTATATTGTCTGTTTTTCAAGACTACCTGCTAAACGGCTGACTGGTTTACATTTGTAAACATATGTATAATATATGGAGATACGATAAAATAGCAAAAACTCATTGTTTTTTTGTATTTTTTTTAATTCATATTTTACTTGAAATTCGAATAAATTATATTATTATATTAGATTTATTATAAATAATTATAAGAGGAAAGTTTTAAAAATTTATTTGCATTCCGGGCACTTTGTAATCGTGACACAGTGCGTATCAAACACCTTTTTGGCGCAAAAAGAGTAAATTTTTCGGGTTACGCGTTGTCTTTTCTCTATTTCGCAAAACACACACTTTCCTTTGATACCTTTTCCTGCATTCGCTTGTAATTGTTGCGGTGCTCTTCCCATGGAAGACTCGTGGTGCCCAGCATATCCAGCATCGCATTTCGAACATGAGGCCAACGATTGACGTGGCTAATCTGTGCTCGACGCCTGATGTTCGGAGTGGCCAAATCGTTCTCCAATTCAATAAGGAAGCTGCGATGAGAATTACTGGTCCCATGCGTTTCAGAATACAACACGTATGTCGGCCAATGCCGACAAATCCACCATGTTGAAAAACATAGTTAATGGCCACCAGCGCGTTTTCCGCTTGCACGTATAATTGCCAAGCATTTGGTCCATGGTATCCATGCCACCTTTTGTATGGTTATATTCCATAATTATTTCTGGTTTCCCAGTTTTTGCATCAGTGGCGTTGTTGGAATGCATCGAGGACAAAACATAAACCATTTTTTTTTTTGGCTTTGGACAGTAAGTGACGAATGTGACGTCTTGGCGAAAGGCGAACACAGATTCGCCCACTTTTCTGTTACAAGTCCAATGCATTCCTTGGGGAATACAGCGTTTGTTCTTGCGCATTGTGCCTACGAGACTCAACTTTTTTCCCACCAAAGTCAAAGATGAGTCAAATCCAATCCAGTAAAAAAATTATCCATTGTGATGTTTCGTCGAGAGCTCCAATATGGTTTGACGGGTCCTTGCACTATATTAGTGCCAATATTACTGGCCATCGGCTGACCAGGCTGACGTCCATAGTATATGTCGTCTCTTCGTGGATAATGAGTGGCAGCATTGGCAGCCCACCAAATTTTTATTCCATATTTTGAAGGCTTCGATGGCATGTACTGCTTGAAAGATACGCGGTCGCGCAAATAACAGTTTTTTAATATTTCAGATTTGAAAGAATACATTTAATTTTTTCTTGGTTTTTTTATTTTTTTTACGTTAATTTTAATGTTATTGTAAAAAAATCTGGCAACGCTGCGAATAACGGAAAGCTTCGGTAAGCGTGCAGCTGTCGTCGCGTTCCAATGGATTGAACGTGTGTTCCACATAACGTTCTGCGCAGGCTGCGAATGAGGAGTATATATGGGTTTACAAATGTAAATCAGTTCGCCGAAATAGGAGTAAGTAAACAGTCAGCTGTGGTAGACAGTCATAGTTAATAGTTCGATTTTCATGAAGAAAACTGTTGTGTTTTGACTATAAAATGGCCATTTTTTATCGAAAAAAAAGTGGCGTCCGTGGCGTAGTTGGCTAAAGTGCGTGGCCGCTATGTCAACGAACTTTGGAGACCCAGGTTCGAACCCCAGCAGCGGCAGAAAATTATTTGAATTAAAAAAAAACAAAATTTTTCTGTACGGCCGCCACCTCTCTGCAGACAATGGCAAACCTCAGAGAGTAAACAAAATGCCTTGTAAAGCTTCTTGAGAATAAGAACATTCCGTTTATCGCCGTTCGGAGTCGGCGTTAAGCCTGTAGGTCCATTTCTCGGTCAATTGTGTACAAACTTAACAACATGCACAACACAATTGATCATAAGAACCTAGGTCAAAGTCCTTAGGCTGAAATGGCCAGTTATTTATTTATTTTTTTTAGTCTCCAAAAAAATTTCAAAAAGGATAGGTTCAGACTTTTCGAGTCATTTTTGTCACCGATTTAAAAAATGACATTTTGAATAAACGTGTTTTAAGTTTTAACTTCAATTTACACGAAGAAAACAATTTTTTTAAACATACATAGAGCCATCTATCCTGGGCCCATTTCTTAGCTCTTCCACCAACGATGCTAATTATATATTTGCTGTTGCCTACTCATCATTCTTCTCTCATGAGTGCTCTTGGTCACGCGCCTCTCTGTCACTGTAAATCGGGCAATCCTACACATTGTGGCCTCCAATGGCGTTCAATAAAATAAATGGCGGAAATACACACTCCTCGAGTTGTCGAACGTTCAAGCCAAACTGACGAATTTAAATAATAAGAGGCATTGAAAATTCATTTTTGAAAATTCCATAGATTATATGAATGCCAGAAATACGAGTTGAATGCCAGGTATACCACCTTTTTCGAAGACGTATAACTTCGCAAATAGTTATACTTAAAACATATGCAAAAAAAAAAAAAAAAAAAATCAATGAAGTTCCAAGTTACAAGTGTAAGTTACCCCTTAATTTGTTTATGTTTTGACCGTGGTAAGTTTGTCTAAACTCAGTGAAATTTTACACAATGGTGAGAACCCAAACCAGCTAAATAACTCAAACTAAGACACAAACTGGGTGAGTTTTTCAACAAAATGTACGAACACAACTATAATATTGTGTTAGCACTGACTTCAATTTGACATAAATCATGCATAGTGCTATCCCTTTCACAGCAAAGTTTCCAATCTTGTTATCTCTGCTTTGAGCGCTCATGTGGTATGGGAGTTGCTTGCTGTTTTATTTATGAGTGTTTCAGGAAAAAAAATTAATACAATCTATTCTTTACTTTTACCTTTTTTTGATGTTTTCTATGTTAAAATAGCGAACAACAAACACAAAAATAAAAAAAGATATGATTATATTGAAAATCCAACTCTCGACAAGATTTCCTTGCACAGAATGTTGGGAGAGCTTTTAACAACTTCTTGTTTCAGTGTAAACCTGTGAACTTGGAAAGCTCTCTTTGTTGTTGTTTGAACCGTGCGTTGATCACCACTGACTTAGACCATATGGAGGGCAGTAAAAGGAGGCCGAATATTGTTCGTCAAGAAAAGTTGACAGTTGAAAAGTTCGTCCCAATAAAGTGATGGTTTCACTGGTTCATTCAGGAAACATTTAGTACTTAGACGATTGATATTGACGTGGGGAATCAAAAAGTCGCAAATTATTTGCCTGCAGCGCTCACCACTGATGGTTACGTAAGCTTCATCTTCAGTTTTTGAAAACTATGGACCAATGATGCCAAACCGTAACTTTTTCTGGATGTAAGGAAGAATCTATTCATGATTGTTCTTCCTCCAAATACACCAAATTTGATTTTATAATGTTTTTGGTTATGGTTATGTTTATGTTTTTGGTTATGGTTATGGTTATGGTTATGGTTATGATTATGGTTATGGTTACGATTGTGGTTATGGTTATGGTTATGGCTATGGTTATGGTTATGATTATGGTTATGGTTATGGTTATGGTTATGGTTATGGTTATGGTTATGGTTATGGTTATGGTTATATTTATGGTTATAGTTATTGTTATGGTTATGGTTATGTTTAATGTTATCGTTATCATTATGGTTATCGTTATCGTTATCGTTATGATTATGGTTATGGTTATGGTTATGGTTATGGTTATGGTTATGGTTGTGGTTATGGTTATGGTTATGGTTTTGGTTATGGTTATGGTTACGGTTATGGTTATGGTTATGGTAATGGTAATGGTTATGGTTATGGTTATGGTTATGGTTATGGTTATGGTTATGGTTATGGTTATGGTTATGGTTATGGTTATGGTTATGGTTATGGTTATGGTTATGGTAATGGTTATGGTTATGGTTATGGTTATGGTTGTGGTTATGGTTATTGTTATGGTTATGGTTATGTTTATGGTTATGGTTATGGTTATGGTTATGGTTATGGTTGTGGTTATGGTTATGGTTATGGTTATGGTTATTGTTATGGTTATGGTTGTGGTTGTGGTTGTGGTTATGGTTATGGTCATGGTTATGGTTATGGTTATTGTTTTAGTTATGGTTTTGATTATGGTTATGGTTATAGTAATGGTTTTAGTTATGGTTATCGTTATGGTTATGCTTATGGTAATGGGTATGGCTATGGTTATGGTTATCATTATGATTATGGTTATGGTTATAGTCATGTCATATCTATGGATATGGCTATGTCATATAGATAGTTACGTTTATGGTTATGTTTATTATTATAGTTATGATTATTGCTATGGTTTTGGTACGGTTATTATTGTGACTACCTAACTCCAACATTCCAATAAAATCTGTTTAAGTATCTTAAGTACTTTAAGTAAACTTCAGAACTATTTATTTCTTAACTAATTTGAACTGTAAGCTGTAGCACCACACAATGCCTATAACGAATAAATTAAATAAAAGATAAATAAATAACTGGTCATTTCAGCCCTTGAAAGGACTTTGACCTAGTTTCTTATGATCAATTGTGTTGTGCGTGTCATTAAGTTTGTACACAATTGACCGAGAAATGGACCTTCAGGCTTAACGCCGACTCCGAACGGCGATGAACGAAATGTTCTTATTCTCAAGAAGCTTTACATGGCATTTTGATTACTCTCTGAGGTTTGCCATTGTCTGCAGAGAGGTGGCGGCCGTACAGAAAAATAATTTTAATTCAAATAATTTTCTGTCGCTGCTGGGGTTCGAACCTGGGGCTCCAGGTTCGTTGACATAGCGGCTACGCACTTTAACCAATTACGCCACGGACGCCACATTTTGCACGAATAAATTGCTTTAACCAAATCTCGACCTTGAGCGGATATATCTCAATATTTTTCTTAATTTTATTAAATAAGTGAACAAATGTTAACAAGCTTAACAAAGTGAGAAAAAATACCATAACAGAACACCAAATCCTTAAAAATGTTGAAAAACACGATTGTTAAATGTAAAGAAAGGAGCAGTAAACGCAACAGCAGTCTACGTTAAATGTACTATGTATGAAAAAACTACATATGAAAAAACTATTTGAAGTAATTAGAAACAATTTTCTAAATTTGCAACGTTTAATTAACCGAAACGTAAAAACTTTTCTGCTGCATGTACAACCATTTCCACATATTCATTCAAGTTTTGTGCTGCTTGATTTTTCCTCGCAAACGCATACGATTCGTTTTAACTTTGCCAAGGCTAGCGAACTAAGCAGCTGCCACGCATTTCAGTCAGATCTCCAGACTTCAGACTCGAGACGAAATCAACTCATTCCCAAAGAAGATAATTTGTTTTGTTTGGTAGAAATTTGGTTTGCTTTTGGGAGAAACTATTTTTGCGCTGTTTTTTTTTTTTTTCTATGAGTCTAATAATAGAGAGGGTTATTGGCACGCTACAGTCAGTAGTATGGAAATCTATATGTTATGGGTGGATGGTTTTAATATTTTTCTTTAACTGATATAGAAAAAAATGTTCTTAAAAATATTATTTTAAGTGTTTTTTAACGTTATATCAGCCGGTTTATAAATTTATTTCTTGAAAGTAGTTATGTTTTATTATAGAATTTTTTTTTATTATAGAAAAGTTTTATTGTTATGATTTATTAAATTATTTTAAGCTCTCCTTAAGTTTTTTTTTTTTTAAATTTCTCTCACACATCAGAATTTTTAAGATGATTAAAAGAATTAAAATATATTATGAGATTATGACAACTTGAATTAAAAGTTAATGAATTTTTCATTATAATCAGCTATGGAAAGAGAGTGCTCTGGAAGCGTTGAAAGCAAGAATTGAGAGCAAAGGCTTATGTAGCTACACAAAACGCAACAACAAATCAAAGACAAAAGACAAATAAAGAAACAACCCAGAAGCATTAAATGTAGTGATGCCTATACCCGATTATATTGAATGAAACAGCCAACAAGTTAGGCTGTGAAGATCTTAAGGGGTTAGGCCACTCTAGAATTTTCGAAAAATTAATATTGTTTTTTTTTTAAATGGTCCCTTATGACTTCAAAAATGACGTTTGTCAAAAAAGTATACCAATATATCTTTCCGATCAAAAGTTATCGCTGTAAATCTATTTTCTCGGCCCCCCAGTATCGCTTTATTTACAACCGATAGAAAAAACATGGACCTTTAATATGAGCTTAACAAGTAATTTAATAATCAATTAAGTGCAGCTTATTTTTCAATATTTGGATTTTTAAAAATATAACTTATTAAGGAATAAATATCAAAATTTTATATTTTTTCAACCGAGTATCACCGGGTATATCAGTTAAGGCACAACCAAGTTATGCGTAAGCAAACAAAAGTATCAGAGAGAAGTAAACGAAAAGTTTGCTCAAGTTTGAACAAAATTCGAAAAACACTTCTCAATTTTCAATAAAAATCACAGTATGCATGAAAAAGAATCAATATAACTCAATTCCAATCAATTGAAATATAAAAAATATTTTGTTTTTTGTTGATAAGGGTTGCCAACAGTTTTGAGAAAACATTATGTTTTGAATGAGTATAAATTTGTAAAGCTTAATTTTGCAGTGAAAACTCATGAAGTTCGCTAAGTTTGTCTTAACTACTTATTTAAAAAAAAAAAAATAAATGATTTTTATTCGTATTTCGGCGAAAGAAATAATGAAAAGAAAATTTAAATTATTTAAAACACAGGTTGCAACCCTTTCTGCTTAGCAAACTACGGAGTCGAGAAATCTCTCTCAAGTTCAGCAAAGTAAACGAAACTTGAGAAACTGAACGAAAGGAAAGCTTACGCAAAACTTGGGCGACTCCATGGTTGAATATTTATTCAACCATGGGCGACTCCATATAGTGCCGAACAAGTTCGTACTTTTGCTCTCTTGCTTTTGTTTGCTTACGCATAATTTAGTTGAGCCTTAAGTCTCTTATAAATAAAACTTCTTGAGCAATATTCTTGTGATTTATTCATGCATTTTTTTCATAAATTTATATTTTTTATCTGGGTTTACTTTTTTTTAATTTTTTATTTATTCTGTCTTTAAAGTCTGTTCGTGTACTTTTTGGTCTGAAAATGTTGGTCACATTAGTCATACGCAGGCAGGAGTCAAAAAAATATCGCTTTTCAAGAATTTTTCCTGATATGTGATGTTAATTATGGAGTAAAAAAACCCACGAAAGGCAATCGAAAACTGAGTATTCGCCAAGTTAATCAGATTAGAAAGGAAGCCACCACAACTTTTTTGAACTCAACTCATATAAGAGAAAAATTAGATCTTCCAGTGACAACGAGGCATATAGCACACATTTTACGTAACTCAGATAACGTTAAATGGAAAAAACCGGTGAGCAAGCCTGTGTTGAAGCAGCATCACAAAAAGACGTGCTTAGACCTTGACCAAAAACACATGTAATGCTCAACTGAGTGGGACAATGTTGTGTTTTCCGACGAAAAAAAATTCATCTTAGATGGTCTAGACCAGGGCTGGGCATTCTTCTAACACATTCTTCTAACACAGTCACATTTGATTTTGTCTTGTTAGTATTGGTGCTCTCTCGAATTGCGCAACTGAGCGAAATAGTTGTCACAATTATCTAGATTTGTAAGTATTTATTTTATGTTTTCATTTTTAGTCATCGGTATTGTTCATTATTTCTACTATGAAATTAATTAATACAAGTAATTTGAATGAATAATGTAAAGAATCTTAATAGATATATGAATTAAATACATGAAACCTTAATAAATACGAATAATAATTTTAATATTATAAAATCTTAATATATACGAATTATTAAAATTAATAATAAAAAATATGTAAGTAAATAATAAGGAATTAAATCAAATAAGTAAGTAAGAAATCAAAATATTAAGTATTAAAAAATTTACTAATGCAAGAATATGAATGAACAATGCAAAGAATCTTAATAGGTAATATGTATGTACGAATTATATTAAACCTTAATATATACGATCTATATGAAACTCTACGAAATAAAAAATGTACACAAAAGTATTATGAATCTATAAGCCAATAGGTTGGTTTTTTTAAGAGTGTACATAGAATTTGCAGCGTAAAGCGACACAGGTCTGCACAGCATCACCGTCTGCGAACGACTAAATTAATTCTCTTCTATTGTGAGTTTTATGTACATGTGAAAAGTTACGCTCCCAGAGAGCTCAGTGAGCTATGGGGTGCAGTGCTGCCGCTAGAGAAAAATTGAGTGAAGTAGATTTTGGAAAAAAGTGGAGTAGATTGAATAAAATTGAAGTAGTATACATTTTTGAAAACAAAACAATATAATTCATATTATTTAATAAGAAAAACAAAAAAAATTACATTTCATTTTAATTATAGATACATATAATAAAATAAACATACAAATAATAATATAAATCACATTTCGTTACTATGATAAGTACATATATGTATACAAATATGTTAAAATAATTTTAAATTTTAATTGGTCTTAATTTTTTGGTACTTATTTATGATTTCTTTGGGTGGAACCCAGTTTTCAAATTCAACTTCTGATATTATTTCTTTAATTAGAAGTATAGAACTCACTGTTTCTACGTTAAGACAATTTCGGATAGCCGTTTTATTTAATTTCATTTGGGAGAATAGACGCTCCGTGGAAACACTGCTATGAGGCAAGATAAGTAAAGAACTTATAAATTGCCGCAAATGTGGATACATGTGCTCTGCTAAACTATTTTTTACTTTAAAAACATTTTGCCAAAACATTTCAAGAGTCATCTCTTCCTCGGAAAATGCATGTAATAATAAAAGTCTCCATTCTTCATTAATATCTTCAATGTTCATATTTCCAACGAGATTAGGGAATATATTAATAAGTGGCACAAGGCTTGGTCCTAACGATAATGGATCAATTATTTGTAGTGCTTTCAAAACTGGGTCCTTAAAATTTATTCTTTTTAAAATTTGCTTGCTTAGCGAAATGTAATAACGTAAACAATTTTTTTGCATAGAGTAAATCTCTTCCGCGTGCCTCATAGAATAAACATTTCAGTTTGTGCTCCAAGATAGAGATCTTCAAGTTTTTTGTACATTGTACTATCTTCTATAGTATCTTCACTTAATGATTCAAAATTTAATAGGTTTATTTGTTTTAATTTAATTTTACAATTTGTAATGTAAATTAATTTTACAAAATTTAATTTACAATTTGACAGTCCACGCAATGACACTTTATAAATGTGTCCAATGGCAAAAATAAAGGGTTGCCATTCCAGCGATGAAAAATAGCGTTTGCATATGTTCAGTTATTAAAACCACTATTTTCATCGTAATTAAGGGAAAAGGAAAAACAATTAGGTAATATAAGGAAACAATTTTAAAATTTGAAGCAGAACAAAAAGTGAAGCAGATTTTTGGAAGAAGGAGTGACGAAGTAAATTTTGTGAAAATGAAGCAAAATACTTCGATTGAAGTAGTAGCGGCAGCACTGATGGGGTGCCCTGCGCTGGTCTAGACTCTTACAGCTGTTATTAGCATGATTTGTGTAACAATGACGTACGTATGTCAAAAAGAAACTTTGGTGGTGGCAACGTTATGGTGTGCGCTGCATTTTCATAGAGAGGTAAAGCAAATATTTGCTTTGTGCCGCCCCAAATGAATTTAAAAAAAAATACACAGAATTATTGGATTCTGTCTCTTTCATTCTGTCTCTCATTTCATTTTTGGATGATAAATTGGATGACGACAATATTTTTCAACAGGATAACGCTACCATTCACGTTTCTAAAGAGTCATTAAAGTGGTTTGAAGGGCACAACATCCCACTTATGAAATGGCCTGCACGCAGTCCCGATTTGAATCCGGTGGAGAATCTTTGGGGGTGCATATCACGCAAAATCTATGGACAAACAGCCCAAAGACACCTTTATAAAACTGTGCTAGAGCTCAAATTGGCCATTATGGAAGCTTGGGAAGATTTGGATCTTTAGTTGCCGGAAAATTTAGTGAAGTCGATGCCGAATCGTATTTTTGAAGTTATAAATAAAAATGGTGGACCAATTAATTAAATAAATATTCACATTCCGATTCCTATTGAAAATTAAGTTGATGCGTTTAAACGATTATGTACACTAAGGAAAAAAAATATTAAATTTATCCAAAAACTTTTTTAATTTATCCAAAAAGTGAGTCATTTTTGCACCAATAATGCATTTACTTAAATCGACTACGTAAATATTTAAAATTTATTTAAATACTTTTTTAATTGAATAAAATATTTAAATATTTAAACAGAATTAATAAAAAATATATTAAAATTATGCACGAATATATTTAAATATCTTTCAAATATTTACTATTTGAAAATAAAACTATCGCATTTAAGGAAAATTTATATAAAAATATTGAAATTGAAAAACAATTTATTTGAATATTTCCCACGAGCTGCGTCCATATCAAACGCCATTTAGTGGTACATTTTATTTTCTTTTTGTGAAAATATGATTTGTGAGTCCGGTGGTGAGTGCGATGCATGATGATATCATGTAGAGTAGGGGTGGGCAAAGTTACACGTATGGGCATTTTGCCCGTACGTGTATTTTGGTTGCCCGCTGCTTGCTCCACGGGCGACAGCATTGCTACATAAATTCGATGGTAAAGGAAACGAGGGACATGCACAAATATAATGAGATAGAGCGTAAGAAGAGCGTAATATAAATTATTATAAAGAATTGTGCTCATTGCGCTCAGAGCAGTTCATAATCAATGTTGCATGCCATTTATATAAAAAATGGCGTTTTATAATTTTACTATTTAATATTTTGAATTTAATCATGTTTACATCTCGATAACGTCTTGTGTCCAATACTTGCTTTTAAGTAGTTTCGCGCAAAATAAAAGTATAAATTTACTATGGTGATTCAGTTCTAAAAAAATATTAGTTAAAAATATGTTAGAAGGCAGATGTAGTATTATAATGGTTGCATGCTCTTGCGAAACCCTTATAATATGCCAAGAAGTTGTTTTTGCAAAGCGATTTTATAGCTGCTGGTAGTAATTAAAATAAAATTCTCTTTTAAAAAGCAATTCTCTTAATATGCTAAATATGCAACACTTACTTTTCACAACAGCATGCTCTCGCTCTTACGTTTTCTATAAAGCACACTGAAAACAAAGTAGTGCTAAAGTGGTTTTTGCAGAAATCTTATAGGTATAAGAGATTTTTTTCTTTGCTCTGATTTATACTGCAAAATGAAATAAATGTGTAGTGGACGGATTATAAAAATTAAACACACTGACAGATGGATAAAGTGAAATACAGATAAGCAAACGGACATGTAAAAAGCTCAAAACAATCCATTTCAAATTTTGGTTTGTATATCTCGGCTAAAAGTGCACATAATTTTATAATGGGACGGCGATGGTTTCATGGGAAAATGATAAATGAAAATAAAAAAAAAAAAAAACAAAAAATGTCATACAATGATAGATTTGATTTTTTGAAACAAAGAAATTGTTATAGATCTTGAATAGTTTTAACAAAAAATAAAAAATAAAAAAATTAATTCTGACTTCAGGGTAGATGATTTATAAATAGTCGTATTTTGAAAAAAAATGTATAAACAAAAAATTACTGCAAAAAAAAAATTATACAGTTTGATGCAGAAGCATTGCGCTCTTGTGATTGCATGTTGTGAGAGGATTACAGAGAAGATTTTCCATTCCGCAATCCGATTCACCCCCAAATTCATCCTGCAATTGATTTCGCCCGCTGCTTACACGCAGTCGCAGCACGTGCAAGAATTGTGCCCACCCCTAATGTAGAGTGGAGTGGCATTCTTGAGAAAATACCGAGTTGTCACTCCACCTTACATGAATTCATCATGCATCGCACTCACCACCGCACTCACAAATCATATTTGCCAAACATCCATGCTATATTACCCTTGCAACATTAACTAAATGAGAACTATAAGACCTGCAACTGCTGGTGCGAAGAAACTGCAGCAGCATCGCACAGGAACAGAGTGAACAGGAACAGAGTGCGATGCTGCTGCTGCTTGGCAGCTGTATGGAATATGTGTGTCAGTGTGTGGCATAAATAAAATTTAAATACGGAAAAAAACGAGTTGTAAGGAAAACATTTGATTTATCCACGTAAATATTTAAATGAAATATATACTCAGGCGTGGATAATGTTAATATGCGTTATTTCCCTTAGTGTACTTATTTTTGAAAAATTTTTAAACTGAAATGATTTTTATAGAACAATAAAATTTAAAATTAAGAGTGTGTTTATACGAATCTGTGTTACTGTATATTAAGGTGCCTTGACCTCCATAGAAAAAAATGTGTCGATACCACTGACTAAAAATGAACCTTGACTAAAAATGAACCTTGATCTATTTTATGACGATTTCAAAAACATTCGATATTTTGGTTGTCACTGCCAGTGAACTAATCCATTTTGAAATAACCTCCACAAATCATGTTTTTCGTAAAAATTTCACCTTGTGTGGCAGAAAAACAAATGTTCAGAAATAATGTGAAAAACTGACTGAAAAAGTTCATCGAAACTGCATAAAAAAAAAACACAAGTGCGTCACTGGACACACGAGAGAACCGAAGCATTTTCGCAATTTCAAAGATTTGAGAATTTAATGCCTTTTTTCGATTAAAATAATTTTTGAATTTAAAACTTTAAAACAACAAAGTTTTTCGTTTTTGTATGGGAGCACCCGTAAGGAGAGGTCGGAGGGGATAGGTCCTCAAGGGAAAAATGTTCCCTTTGCAAAAATAATGGGGGTTGATAATACATATTAACCCTCTCCGGCCCTCCTGTTCAGTTGTAGGGAATAAATATACAAAAATCATTAAATTTGTTTGTAGCGTAACGACATCTAGTAGTAACTAGAAGCAACATTTGTGTTTTTTAGTACTCTTGTTTGTATAGCCAATACACAATCTATAGTGGTTATTGTGTATTGGCTAATGGTTATTGTAGGAGATGAAGGCTTGTAGCCAATACAATTCATGTAAATAGATTATTTTAATCTACTGCAACATAGCTTTAGTTAATTCTTGATATTAAATCAGCAATATCTACCAACAAAGGGTTTTGGTTCGATGGCTTAAGTTTTAAACTATCAGTCGACGACCATGAGTTCAATTCCTGCAGCGGGCAGGAAATCATTTTTAATTTAACATTTTCTGGTTCAATTGATGCAAGCAAAAAACAATATCAATTCTAAGAAAAAAGGTGTCGGAAAAAGGGTCGTTTTTTCTGATTTCACTCTAGCAAATCGCAGAACGAGGCGTAAAAAGCTTCGTTTTAAAAAAAAAAAAAAATGCAAATCTTTACCGTTGAACCAAAAATAATGCTGATTTTCAAACATTTTTTTATATATTATTTATGTTGTTTTCCTTAAAACTTAAATAACTTCATTATTTTTAATTCTATTTAAAAAAAAAACATTATATTTTGCCTGAAAGAAGGTATTTTTTAAGAAAAGTGTGAAAAAACTTGATATTCTTCCTGAGCAAATTGCTCAAAAGAACATGAGGCTTTTCTCATGTCAAAATGTGCGATGATTCTCCAACACTTATTGACATTTTGTATATTGATTCCAAACATATTTGCTGTAGAGTGCTTGGCTTAGATTAAGTTTGGCTAAAACGTAACGTACGTTTGTACAACTTTTCAGGCAAAAAGTCGCATTCATTCACACACAACCACATACACGCAGCACACACATAAACAAACATACACATGCACGCAAAACAATGATATTATCAAACAGGAAACAGATCTGAAGTTGATGGTGCAATGGTAATAGTTGTTGTTGCTATTTTTTATGTTATTTGCTCGTTTTCGAAAGGAAACTTTATCGTTCACAAAGTTTGAGCTTAAGTACAGAGCAAGAATCACAACAAAAAAAAAAAAAAACAAAACTACAAAAAAAAAAAAATTCATGTGGAAGTCGCATACATGTCCACAAACAAAACAAAAAACCCCTTTAACTACATCCACATTAGAATCTCCATCATTCGCGTGCCATCTGAGCACAACTACATAAAAGTAACATTCAAACGAATTCAATTCAATTTCGTTTCCTAATCAACCAAAACAAAAATCATGTGAAATCACTGAATCAAGCGAAACGCATTTCCGTTTCCGGTTAAATAACATTGCCGAAAATACGTATAGAGCTTGTGCAAACTTTGTGGCATATGCTAACCCTTTACTGCTCAAATAAAAGTACTACTAAAAAAAAAAAAATTCATCCAAATGTCTCGACTTAGTAGCAAAGCTGAAATGTTGTCATTTAATTGTCTATTCAATTCAATAATCATACAAAGTCTATGATCACATAACCGTTGCACAGATTTTTCCAATTAGTATTTGAGCTGTTCGTAAAATAGAGTTTATTGTTCCGTTTCAGAGAAGATCATAAAATCATCATTATTTTTTCAAAATGATATTAAAAGTTTGCTGAAGAGAAAATTAGTAGAGTGTGGAAAGAGTAGAATTGAAGGTCGTTTTGCAACAAGATGATAAGCAACATGATTTTTAACATTGAGTCTTTTGATTCCTTAAGGCCACTGTAATGATTGCTTCTATTTGTTATTTTTGGATCCAGACATAAATTGCTTTATAAAATTGTATTTTTGTTTATAAAAGAAGGAGTTGGCTGTGTCATGGACAAACTCGTGGATTTTGAAGTAACAGTGCATCTTTAACCTTGTCCTTATTCTTAGCTCTATTATTTCCTTTGTTCCCAAACGTGTTTCCATCCATACACTAAGAGAAAATTTATTAAATTTATCCAAAAACTTTTTTAATTTATCGAAAAAGCGAGTAGTTTTTGCACCAATAACGCATTTGCATAAATCTACTATGTAAATATTTAAAATTTATTTAAATATTTTTTTAATTAAATAAAATATTAAAATATTTAAACAGAATTAATAAAAACTATATATTAAAATTATGCACGAATTTTTTAAATATCTTTCAAATATTTACTATTTGAAAATAAGACTATCGCATTTAAAGAAAATTTATATAAAACTATTGAAATTAAAAAACAATATATTTTAATCCAATATGTTATTAATGGTTTTATAATTCTCGTTTGGTTTTTGTAATAAAGATTACATATGCTAGATGTTTTGTGAGTGCGGTGGGTGAGATTTTGTGGGGTACCGAGCTCCACCCACCCATGATATAATTATTCAAGGTAGCCTTTACAACTGGCTATCTTCTCATGAGCTGCGTCCATCAAATGTCATTTGCTATTATATTTTATTTTCTTTTTTACTTTTTTCTTTCTCTAATTTATACTATTTTTGACAGTTGGCGACAAATCTCAAATGTCAAAAATAGTATAAATTAGAGAAGGAAAAAGTAGAAAAGAAAATAAAAGTAAAATATGCAGGCAAATGACAACTGGTGCAAGATATTCGTGAGAAAATACCCAGTTGTCACTCATACCTTACATAACCAAGAATGATCTGTATCATGCGATCACCCATCGCACTCACAAAGGATATTGGCCAAACATCTACGCTATATAATATTCAAAACAAAAAGTAACCGAGAACTATAAGAAACCGAAAGCAAGAATCTTAATTCTAAAAACTTCACTGATAGCTGCAGGAACAGAGTGCAATGTTGTTGCTGCTTGTCGGCTATTTCAGCTGTACGGTATATGTGTGTAGGTGTGTGGTATAAATAAAATATAAATACGGAAAAAACGAGTTGTAAGGAAAATATTTGAATTATCCACGTAAATATATAAATAAAATTTATACTCTGGCGTGGATAATGTTAATATGCGTTATTTCCCTTAGTGTATACATACCTATTATTATATTTGTTCTTATAATTAACTCCGCCTGTTCTCACGAGCAGCTTGTCCAAAGCCAGGATAAAATAGGATGGTCGCAGGCGACGGGTTCACCCTATCCTGTGTAAATGTAGAAGGGACTAACCAATTCCTGGAGTTGGCGGCCCAATCTAGGGAGAAGGTGGACCGTTGACTTGATCAACTTAAATTTTTAAGTTTTTTTTTCTTAAAATTTGTTACCACGGGCATAGTCATTACCTCGGTAGACGTGCGAACATATGCATTTAAAACACATATGTAATAGTCTGACTATATGACTAAAACACATATGACTATAACACATATGATTGTCTTATAAAGGTTAGTAAAATCAATGTTTTAAATGATGGTTAGAGAGGTGTCTGAGTTGGGTCCTCCGGAGCAATCTTGGAGCACCAGAGTTGAATAGCTGTTAATAGTGGTGATTCTGTCAAAAACAGTCAGGAATGATATGTGATAATGTGTCGGTGTGTGTGAGTGGGTGTCGAGGTAAATCCTTTAGTC
Organism: Pherbina coryleti; assembly: GCA_943735915.1. Classification (NCBI taxonomy): domain Eukaryota; kingdom Metazoa; phylum Arthropoda; class Insecta; order Diptera; family Sciomyzidae; genus Pherbina; species Pherbina coryleti. The sequence continues at coordinate 141,959,031 of OX030950.1, read as the reverse complement.
CAGGAGACTATTGTGCTGGCTGTGGTAGTTCAATGTTGCGAACAGGTCTGTGTGATTGGCGTGGAGTTGCGTTAATAAAACCAGGTAGCAATGCCCATAAATTGTCAGAGATGTTAGATGGGTCTCGATTTCCTCTAATAAATGTGGAAATATTCTAATACTGGTTACTATTCATACAGTATATTTATTCATTTAAATATACACTTAAGTATGGTATCTAACCGGTGTTGAAACTACTATGACAGGGCGTTAGTCGCGTTATGGAAGTGACGCCCAGCAGATGGTTGGATGAACATTAGTGTATTGGTGTTAGCATGATACAAACGTTCTGAAGATTTATCTGTTGGGAATCAATTTCATGAACCTCGACTCCTTTGCCAAGGGGAAACGTGAAATTCAGCTCATATGGCAAGTGTTCACGTACAACAAGAGGAATTTCTTTCTATCCTTATAATTATCCTACCCCTGTTCTGAATTCTTGTTTTAATCCAGGTCCAAATTCCTGATCATATCCTTGTTCGATTTCCTTTCCTAATCTTTGTTAAACTTTTTTTCCCAATCTTTGTCTTAAATCTTGTCCTAAGGACGTCCAAATCCCTATTCTTTACTTGTCTAAATCTTTGGCTTCATCCTTTTCACAATCTTGTCCTAAATTCTGTTTAAAGTATGTCTAAATCTATGTTCTAATCTTTGTACCAATCCTAGTCCAAGTCCTTTTCCCAATTCCTGTCGGAACCTTTGTTCTAATTTTTGTCCAAATCCTTTTCCTTCTTCTTTTTTATCCTTTTTAATCCTGTTTAAGAAAACAAAGATATATTGTTGGTATTTTTGTTTTTGCTTGTGATTTTGCTTTTACTTTTGATTTTGCTCTTGTTTTTGATTTTGTTCTTGCTTTTGCTTTTGCTAAAGATTTGCTTCTGCTTTTGTTTTTGCTTTTGATTTTGCTTTTACTTCTGCCTTAGCTTTTGCTTTTGCTTAACATTTACTTCTGCTTTTGCTTTTGCTTTTGAATTTCCTGTTGCTTTTACTTTTTTTTTAGCTTTTGCTTTTGGTTTTACTTTTGCCTAAGCTTTGGCTTTTGATTTTGCTGTTGCTTTTACTTTTGCCTTAGCTTCAGCTTTTGCTTTTGCATTTGCTTCTGCATTTACTTTGCTTTTACTTTTACTCTTGATTATGCTCTTGCTTTTGCTTTTGATTATGTTTTTGCTTGGTTGTGCAAAGCAATTCATTCATAGGGTCGAAATCCTTCTTCTTTTTTATCCTTTTTAATCCTGTTTAAGAAAAAAAAGAAGTTATTTTTGTTGTTATTTTGGTGTTTGCTTGTGATTTTGCTCTTACTTTTGATTTTGCTCTTGTTTGTGCTTTTTTTCTTGCTTATTCTTTTGCTTTTGCTAAAGATTTGCTTCTGCTTTTGCTTTTGCTTTTGATTTTGCTGTTGCTTTTACTTTTGCCATAGCTTTTGCTTTTGCTTAAGATTTCCTTCTGCTTTTGCTTTTGCTTAAGACTTGCTTCTGCTTTTGCTTTTGCTTTTGATTTTGCTTTTACTACAACCATAAATATAATCATTGTTGTCCTTCCATAATGATGGGTCTACCTTTTTAAAATCTGTTTTTATTTTTAAAACGTTAAAAAGTACGTTTTCTAGGTATAATATAGTTACAGATGCATTTTTTAAATGATGTAGCATAATGCTTAAAGTTAAGCATTTTCAAAAAATAATGTTTGATCCAAAATTGTACCAGAAGTTTTTAAATCAGGATTAAATTCTATCGTAATTCACTAACAATGTAGCATATTTTAAAAAGTGGAGGAAGTGGTTAAAAAAGGTCTACTCAAAAAAGCATCCAGACTAAATGGATGATCATGAAAAAAAGTCATGATGTCCTTTTGCACCTAAATGAAGAGTTCAAGCCTATTACCAGTGGAAAATTTTTTTTTTTATTTTTAAAGCACCATAATGAGGCAAATATCATGCTTCCGCAATAAAACACTTAAATTATTTTCAATAATATTTGAGTTTAAATACTTTCCTATTAATCTTTAGCCAGATTAATATCAAAACCAAGAAAACAATTTCATTTCAATATCAATTTAAAGATTTGTACTCAATATCTTCAATCCGTCTAGAAATCTACACTATGCCTGACAACACTTTTTTTTCAAAAATGATATTATTCACCATTGAATCCTGCATTTTTTTGTAATACCTCTCATTTTGTTGTAATTTGTACAAACTTTATCACACACCAACATCAGATGTCAGACATTAAATTACAACTTTTACGAGTTGAAGAAAATAAAGGAAGAATGTGCAGTTGTATGCGAATGACATGAAGGCAAAAGGGCCACACCTCTCAATCCAACAAAATGTACACAAATGAAGAAGAGTGTCGGGGTACAATACGACAGAACATGTGAAAAATTCATTTTCAAATACCAATCAAAGTTGATTGATTACGTGATGATGAAAAGTTTGCCAATCAGTTGAGTAAAAGACAGCAATAAAAGGGTGCAAATTGTAGAGAAAGAAGGATGCAAAAAAAAATAGTCAGTTTAAGCTGTACTATTGAAAAAATATCTGTGAGAAATACTAGTAATGACAGATAAGGTCAATCCATGCTGGTCGAGGCATATACATACTAGCAATAAGAGGAAATAGACATAAAAGAGTGGCAACCGCAATAACACAAGCAGAACACAAACTTAAAAAAATTACTTTCTGCAGTTGCCTGAAGGACGAACATACATACTTCTATATGTGCATATTAAAAAGTCAACATAAAGTCTACACTTTAGTACGTCTACGTGTGTATATTTCTGTCAGAATATATAAACAATGAGAATATTTATATATATAATTAATGCTTTTTGCAAAATATTCATGCCGTCATGAAACCGCAGAGAGAGCCCATACAAGATCAAAAATGCATCAATCATGCAATGGTGTTGCATGGAATTATTACTTGGAGTGTATATGTAGCACGATAAATGTGAATAAACAAAAATGAAGGATTTCTACTTGCACTTACAATAAACAAAAAATATTTTATTTTATTAGGTAGCGTCAAAATGCAATATTGTTGCATATAGTTTTAACGGGCTGAGAAGAAGTGCTATGAAGAATTTAATTTTGCAACAATAAAAAATGGTTCTACGACCTCATTCCGAAAAAAAAAAACATTTTGAAGCCACAACATCAGGCAACCTGCTTTATTGCAGCAAAAATGACACAACAATAAAAAAATGTTGCATGGAATTATAACTCCATGACCATTAGTCTACGGTAAATTTTATAGAACGACAGTAAAGCTGAGGTTTTCCGTCACAAGATAAAAATATAAAAATAAAAATAATGGCGTCATAAAACCTCTCCGGGAATCCATCAAAGTAACCTTAATGCAACAAATGCAATAACAAATACAAAAATAAAAGAATAAAAAAAAAATAAATTAAAATTAAAATAAGGACAATTATTAGGACAAGGATAATTTTAATCTTAATTCTTTTTCGTTTCATTGGAATGCTTTTTTACTTGGTGGGCTTCAAACCCGACGCACAACCCTTTAAAGGCAGGCTGCCGCTCAGATTAGCCGTCAAACTAACAGTTGCCAGTTTGCCGTTTCTAGTGGACACCACGGAGAGGTTTGAGTTGACTTGAGACGCATGGCCTTCTGAGGATCGTTTTCCTTTCAGGCGAAAGAAAAGGGAAGCGGAAAAGCGTGACTACGAGAAGATTAAGATGCAAAAATAAGACGCCTGGCCGATGGTTTCAAGACCGGGGCCTCTTCCTGCAAGGGAAAAAACGGGAATCTAGTGACATATATCCAGAGAACACTGATGATGTGGAGGGAACACTTCTCTAGGCTGTTGAATGGTGACGACGACAACAATCCCGCCAGTAGAGATGATATCCCGGAAACCCCAATTGTGGACGACAGCGTTGAAGTTCCGCTGCCCGACAATAGTGAAGTCTTGAAAGCTATAGCTCGCCTTAAAAACAACAAAGCCGCAGGAGCCGATGGCTTAACTGCTGAGCTCTTCAAGAATGGAGGCGAAGCTCTATTTAAATGTATTCATGAGTTCCTATGCAGAATATGGACCGAAGAAAGCATTCCAAACGATTGGAACCTCAGTGTGCTCTGCCAAAATCACAAGAAAGGCGATCCCACCATTTGCGCCAACTACTGTGGGATAAGCCTTCTTAATATCGTATATAAAGTCTTGTCGAGCATATTACATGAAAGACTGAAGCCCATCGTAAATCAGCAGATTGGACCTTAACAGTGTGGCTTTAGACCTGGCAAATCCACCATAGACCAGATATTTACGCTACGACAAATCTTGGAGAAGACCCTAGAAAAACAAATCGATACACACCATCTTTTTGTCGATTATAAAGTCGCCTTCGACAGTCCAATAAAGAATCATCTTTACTCCACCATGTCTGAATTTGGAATTCCTGCAAAGCTCATCCGTTTTTTAAGAATGAAACTTAGCAACAGCAGCAGCACAGTTAAAATCGGAAAGGATCTCACTTCTCCAGTCGATACCAAACGAGGTTTCAGAGAAGGTGATTCCTTATCGTGCCTTATTCCTTTTTATTCCTTTTTCAACCTAATGCTGGAGAAGATCATCAGCGCTGCTGATTTGAGACGCAGTGGAACGATATTCTACAAAAGTATTTTGCTACTGGCGTATGCTGATGATATCGATATCATTGCCAATAATACGCGCGAAGTCAGCGCAGCATTCACCAGGTTAGCGAAAGAGTAGAGTCGAATGGGTCTTGCAGTGAACGCAGATAAGACGAAATAACTAGTGTCAACAAATAAACAGTCCCAGCGTCTTGGAAACCACGTCACTGTTGACAACATTTCCTTCGAGTTGTTAAGGACTTCGTATACCTGGGATCCAGCATAAACTCTTTCAACGATGTCAGTATTAAGATAAAACGAAGGACTTGTTACTTTGGGCTGAGTAGGCAATTGAGAAGCAGAGCCCTCTCTCGACGAACAAAACTCACGCTCTAAAAGTCACTAATCATGCCCGTCCTATTATATGCAGCACAAATCTGGACGTTGAGCAGTTCTGATGAAAAGACTTTGGAAGCCTTCGAGAGAAAGATCCTTCGTAAGATCTTCGGTCTAATCTGCGTCAATGGCGAGTACCGAATTCGATGGAACTACGAGCTGTATGAGCTGTACGCTGACATAGACATAGTTAAGCGTATTAAAATCGAGCGGCTCCGCTGGCTAGGTCATGTTGAGCGAATGGAAAACGACGCTCCAGCGAAAAAAATATTCGATTCGGTGCCCGGTGGTGGTCAACGCAGAAGAGGACGCCCACATCTTCTTTGGAAGCATCAGGTGTTGGATAACCTGAATACACTTGCTGTTTCTAACTGGCGCCAGCAAGCGCAAAATAGAAATGGCTGGCGCAATTTCTTATACGAGGCCAAAACCGACCTTCGGTTGTAAGCGCCAGATAAGTAAGTAAGTAAATTGTGATCACCTCTTCGAGAGATAAAACGGTCCGGAAACTTTTCCCGTAAAAGATCAATGGTTTCGTTGCTTGTGTGGCACGTAGCGCCGTCTTGTTGAAAGTAAACGTTGTCCAGATTAATACCATCCAACTCCGACCATAAACAATCATTAATCATCTCTCGATAGTGTTACTTTGGGCTGAGAAGATAATTGAGAAGCAGAGGCCTCTCTAACGGGCATTGCCTGCCTATTATATGCATCAGAAATTTTCGCCAGATAAGTAAGTAATTAGGACAAGGATTTGGTTAAGCAATAGGGCAATGCTAAAACAAATTTGCAAGAATTTGGACAAAATTTTGGACCAAGAATAAGATAAAGAGTAAGACAACAATTTGGACTAAGATAAGAGTATAGAATTAGACAAGAATTGGGAAGATGACTTCGACAAGGACTGAAACAAGGGTAAGGACAAAGATTGAGACATACTTAAAACAATATTTGGTACAGATTGGGAAAAGTATAAGGGCAAGTAATTGAACAAGCAATGGGACAAGGAATAGAACAAGAATTTGAACAATCTTAGAACAAAATTTAGGACAAAAATTTAGAAAGAAAGTGGGACAAGGATTAGGAAAGGGTTTAAACAAGGATAAGGTCTAAGAATTTAACATGGATGAAAACATGAGTTTGGACAGGAAGTAGGACAAATATTAGAACAAATATAAAAGTAAGAATAAGAATAAAGACAAGTTTGGGAACAAATGTAAGGATAGGTACAAGAATAAGGACAATGATAAAGATATAAGGGCGTGTCGACCATACAGCCAACTTTTTTTAATTTTGCCAAAAAAACCAAATAAATAATTTGTTGAAAACGAGAAAAGTTTGCTCGATTTTTATTTATTTTTTTTTAGCTTTGAACTAAGGATTTCAGGTGGAATACCTATTCAGTCAATTCTGCCTTGGTTTGAAATGGGGTGATAGATTAGTGGGAAGGGAAGGTCAATCAAGTGAAATACGTGTAGGATGTTCTAAGCGTGGTGGAAAGCCAAAGAAACATATGAATTTGAATCTGAGGCAAGTGTTATGCCTTTACCTCAGTCAATTCAAGTTATAAGGCAATCTCATCCAAAAACTTCTCTACACCATCAACTACAAGTTCAAGTCGTAAATATTGATGAATTTTATATTTCAGTTGATTAGAAATAAGGATAGAAAATTACAAATGCGAAGGGATTTTTAAAGTGAAGGACCATGGCCTAGCCGGGAATCGGACCCGGGACCTCTGGGGTAGCATTCGAGCACTCTAGCTACTCGACTACCGAGGCCGTTTGTTTGTTCCTATTGGTCAATTATCAGAGGAGGCTCAGGAAGCCCGTTATAAAGATTGCAGACATTTTCGTATGTGCAATACGCTGGTCTTATAAACAGTGATCTTTTAGTAATGTTGTTGATTTCTTCAGATCCTGTAATAAACTCAAACCGCAAAAATCCTTTAAGAAAACATTCAAGATTAAAAAGTTTTGTATGCAGCAGAAAGATACACTTGAAGAAAACAGTTCAGCTACTATTGTATCTTCACATAATGACTCAAAATCATCGGATTTATAAAACAAAGCCCAAAAAGGATATTATCAAAATTGCTTTGTATTTGTTTAAATCTAGGTTAACTTGAAATATACATACAGGGTGGGCCAAACACAATTTTTTTTTATGCAATAAAATGAACAAAATTAAATTTTTTCCATTTATTATGGCTTTATTAGTAAGAACAAACATTCCCATTATTTATGGAACATAACGTCGTTCAAATGGCTGCCTCGGCTGGCTTTGCAGTTGCGCATTCTGTCACTCCAATTTGCCAAGACCTTCTTAATGGTTTCGGTCTGTAGTTCACGAATTGCTTGGATGATATTGGCCTTAAGTGCTTGAATCGTTTCCGGATTGTTTGCATAACAATGGCCTTCACGGTTCCCCAGAAAAAAAGTCCAAAGGAGTCAAATCGAAGCTCAAAGTCGGCCAATTGACATCGCCAAGATGGTTAATAACACGTTTTGGGAATTTGGTGCGCAAAAGATCGATTGTGGCACGGGCTGTGTGGCATGGCGCGCCATTCTGCATGAATCAGAGGTCGTCCAAGTTCATGTCTCCAATTTTAGTAAAAAAAAGTCGGTTAAAATGGCTCTGTAACGCCCACCGTTCAGCAAAACGTTGTTCTCAGCCTCATTTTCGAAGAAAAATGGTCCAATGATGACACCACTCCACAATCCGTACCAAACTGTCACTCTCTGTGGATGCATCGGCTTTTCGACAATAACGTGCGTGTTTTCCGAGCCCCAGATGCGGCAATTTTGTTTGTTAATGTAGCCGCTGAGAAGAAAATGCGCCTTGTCAGAAAAGATGATTTTTCGCCCTTTCCAAATAACGCACTGTTTGGGCTACACAGCTTTGGTAATAAGTTTCCATAATTTCCCAACGTTGTTCAAGCGTAAAGCGACTCATTTCTTTCCGGGGAGGACTGACTTTATGTTAAGATTTCGAGCGGGATACAGCTCTCAATGTTAAAATAACCTATGATTTAAAAAGAAACCACTAGATGACCCTCCCGTTACATAATTTGTTTATTTTTTATGAATAAACTTATCTTTCTAAAACCCAAGGATATCTTTCTAAAACGCTTTCTTATCTTTCATTGCAAGATCGTTTTTAGTGAAACAACTTCAGGAATATTCAAAATAGCTCATAGCTCCCCAGGCCCACAAAATAGAGCCTTACTCTGAATACATTTTTTACTTGGATTTGTATCCCCTATCGTTAAAAATCATAAAATAATTTTTTCCGTCAAAATTGTATTGGACGCACCCACTATGTGCTTGGTCGATGAATTGTGACCTTCTGCCAAATGAGAATTCTAAAAATAGTAAAAACGAACTTCGTTAACGAATAAATCATTCGAGATTGCGGGCTTGTTTCGGATGCGAAACGAATTCGTTTGGCTTGTTGGGTGTATTTATGCCGTTGGGATTTTTCATCAAGAGTTGCTGCAACATTGTTGAAAGAATTTGTATAACAATAAAAACCGGAAGGAGAAAAAAAAACGATGTTAATTTTTCGGGCTAATTGAAAGGCCAATGATGTTCAAGCAATCAATCAATGGCTCAATGAACGGGGCTAGGCGTATGAGCAATTAATTGATAGCACAGTCAGCACGCTCTTTTGTGCTCCTGAACATGTGCTCCTGTGTATGCTCTGTATGAATGTACTTTGAGTGTGATTGCGAATGGAAATAAAATTTTCAAGTATAGCTGTTGGAATTCTATACAAGTTTTAACACTTTTATTTTCTTTATTTTTAGATTTGGCGCTTTTAGAGCTTTGTAGTCAATTTCAATTTTAATTGAAAAGTAGCAGATGAAAATTAAGCTCGAATCCCTAAAGCTATAAAAACTACAGATATTGTTGAAAGCAACAATTTTTAAATTTTTTCTAATGGCAAAAAATTGACGTGTAAAGCTTAATTAATATTAAAAAAGGTTTTTGTTTTAGTTTTTGAAGTTGATTTTCGTGTTACGGAACATATTAAATTTGTGTTCAATTTAAATTCAAAGGTCTTTAAAGTCCAAAGGTTATTTGGGAAAATATTAATGAATTTGAATTCGAATTTTAACTACAATTCAGTTGTATGTATTTAGATTTCAATAAAACCCAGCAAACATTATGACTCTTAAAAGACTCTTTTAAGACTCATATAAATTCTTATCGTCATATCGTCATAATGCGCTCAAAAAAGACTCTTTTATGAGCACATTTTCGTAGGCTTCAAAATATGATTCATGATAATGACTGCTTTATTTATTTTTTTGGACTTAAAATTAAGATTCTTTTAAGACTCGTATTTAATACTCTTTTAAGACTCATAATAAAGACTCTTTAAATACTTATAATAAATACTCTTTTACAACTCATATAAATTACTCTTTGGAACTCACAATTATTCGATTCGACTTCATTCTATTCTGCAAGCTCCTAAACTAGTAGGCGTAGTTGGTTAAAGTGCGTGGATATGTCAACGAACTTGGAGACCCAGGTTCGAACCCCAGCAGCGACAGAAAATTATTTGAATTAAAATATTTTTCTGTACGGCCGCCACCTCTCTGCAGACAATGGCAAACCTCAGAGAGTATTCAAAATGCCATGTAAAGTTTCTTGAGAAGAAGAACATTCCGTTCATCACCGTTCGGAGTCGGCGTTAAACATGTAGGTCCGGTTCTCGGTCAATTGTGTACAAACTTAATAACACGCACAACACAATTGATCATAAGAAGCTAGGTCAAAGTCCTTTCAAGGGCTGAAATGCCCAGTTATTTATTTTATTTTTTATGGAGCATTCACTTCGAAAAAAATATTCACATTCTCACAAATTACCATAACATTACAAATTACAGAGAATCAGCCGTGATGGTCAGACATACATATGTACCAATATCTTAAATACAGTGAAAGCTCCCATAAGCGGACACCGATGCACAGTGTTTGAAAATTCAAATTTACGAGCTACTTTGCGTGAAAAAAAATTTCACAGAATAACGGTAAAGTGTGATGCTAATATTCTCAGATATTCAATTAAGCAAATTCAAAGCTTGCAGCTTCAATACTTACTAGATTTGCGTGTCAGTGTCTATTCAAATTGCAGTGATCATACACAGGCGCATGCGAGCTTTGCGCTGCGGGAAAAAGTATTATTATAATATTTATTGTGAAAATAGTGAAAGTGTTTGAAACGCTGAAATTTTTTCTTCTTCATGACAACTGATCTTTCAAGTAATTAAATAATTATTGTTTCTCTTATTGGTGCAGATGGTTATTTTTAAAAACTTAATTTACTGTTAGTATAAAAAAACATTTTTTAGTAATATTAGTAAGAATTTGTTGGAGTAGAAGTAACATGAACCGTCTTGAAATATAAAATTTTGTTTTTTGTATTTTTGTACATATATTTAACTAAGAACTGGTATTAATTTTTTGTGGCGCAAAGTTGCGCATAAGTGCACAGAGGTACAGAACTCTTTCAATAGCCTAACCCTAGAAGAGTCGGGGTATATTTTCTTTTTGCGAAAATAATATTCTATAATTAATAATAATTCAATATAAAATTTATTTTTGAATTATATAGATGAGGTTTTAAGAATTCCCTGTAACATTGACACCTTTTCGTGCGGATTATCCACACTGCATGCACATATCCGATTTTTTGTGCATACTTCATATCTCGTGCAGATTAAGCTCGAAGAAGTGGCGAATGCAAAAATGTGACAAAGAGGCAATGGAACATGAGAAAACTTTCGAAATTAATCAATTTCGACAACGAACCAGTCTTCTAGTTGATATGGTGAAACTAGGTTGCTGGACTGCAAACGACGTTGATACTGAGATTTTTTTGAGGATGTGAAGTTCGTATCAGAGGTCACGGGAGTGGACGAGAATTTGATCAATAGATTCTCGGTGATTTTGAAAGCGCTTTCGTGTTGGTTCAAGATAAAATCTCATCTTTCAAGATATATGCTCTGAGTACGGTAAGACATTTGGTTTCCTTGTACCCATGGTACAAGATGCCCACCAGTGTTCACAAAATATTACTGCATGGTGCGGACGTTATGGAGTCTCTATTGCCTCCCATAGGACAGCAGTGCGAAGAGGCTTTAGAATCCAGGTATAAAGAATGCAAATTCTATCGAGAGCATAAAACAAGAAAAATTGGTCCAAAGCAAAATCTGACCTTTTTAAATCTAGCATTAGGCCACTACCACCAACAAAAAAAACATCGTCATTGACACATGAGGTACTTACTTTGTTAAAAGAACCAGAGACATTAATTAGCAAATGTAGTGACATTGAATAATTATCATTCAAAGATGTTTACTTGTACCATTATGTTAAATTAACTACCATTTACTTTAATTTTTTATGAGTTTTTAATAAAACGTTCAATGTTTTGATTCTTTTAAAAAATTTTGTATAATGATTATATTAAATTTGTATACTTTTTGGTGTTCTTCGTGATTTTTATTCAGTGCTTATTGTTGATTCCTTTAATGCAATTTGTAGTCATATCTGGCCATACTAAGTATACATGGTGCCCTTACTGCTGAAAATGCTTAAACACCATTTTTGTCGATATATTTTATATTCATTTCACTTGCGGTGCAATGCTATAATTATATTCATTGCAAGGCGTATAGAATTTTATGTTAAGCCACGCCCCTTTTCAAATTCACGCCCACTTTTTGCAACCTGTTTAAAAAAGACCACGCAAACTCATGAGCAAAATTTCAACACCCTAGTATCAATATTTGCCAAGTTAAAGTGTATATATTGGTGTGCCACGCCCTTTTATTCAATATCACCTACTTTTTTAAATGTACTTTAAACAGTCCTTCTCTACCGGTTTACCAAGTTTTAAGACCCTATCTCCAATATTACAGTAGTTATAGCAATTACAATTGAAGTAGCTCGTAAATTAGCATTTTCGAACACTGTGCGACGGTCACCTACTTTTTGTCCGCATATGAGAGATGTCCGTTTATGGGAATGTCGTAAAAAATAATATTCAATTTGAATTTAAAAAAATGGACTTTGCGATATTCTAATTTAAAATCATTTTTATTCTTTATAGACAAACAACAAAACGAGTACAAAATTAATTAATATTTGTAACTGTGCAATAGAGTGTCCCTTATTTTGCGATTTTTGGAAATGTCAAGGGACTGAAAGGTTTTTTTATGCGTTTTTTTATTCTAAGAACGAAACTACAAAAATTTTTTTTTTACGACAACGTTTACCCGTGCCAATCGGGCCCGAAAGTTTCGAAAAAATGCCCATATTAGACCATATTTGCACAAATTAAAAAATAAATCTTTTCTCTGCTTTTAATAAATATTTTACATTTTTTGGAACACATACATAAGAAATATGATATCTACAAAGTTTTTTTATGGTGGGCGTGGTTACCACCCCTGCTGCGTCGAAATTTCTCCCGCAGCCTTTTCCCACTTTTTCATGAAATTAGTGCAATTTAGGTATTAATATCAACAATAAATAAATACATTTTTATTATGCTAAAAGTATGATTACATTTCTTTAAATTCACATTATGTACTTACAAAAATTAACAATAAATTAAAAAACTAGTATTTTAACCAGTGGCGGGCGCGCAACAAGCTAATACCTACAAGCAGTCTTATTGCGGCTTTTCAACCGAAATCATAGTTTTTTTATAAATAAAAGATATCAAAAACCAAAAATGTATGCCCCTGGAGGGTTAAATTATAATAAGAAATACAAATTAATTAAAAAAGACAGAGCCTTATTTGGAGCTTTTATGCTATTCATTATTATCGGAATCCGTCAAGTCTATATTTTTGTAGTTCTACTATACATCAAAGTCTGGTTTGAAGCTACTAATAGCATAAAAGCTCCAAATCAGGATCTGTCTTTTTTAAAAGATTTGGTCGCATACAAGACAATTAACAAAAAATATCCATTGCTGCAAGTCAAAAATTTGGTCGGCATCTTTGGTACCTTGGCGAAGAACTTGTAGCACTCGCTTTTTTCGATGATGCAGTTTCTATTGAGAGAAAACGCAGTATGGTGACAGCATTGCAAGCTCAGAAGTTTCCATGTAATCATCCAATCGCAAACCCAAATTCTTTAAATGAATGGACAAAAAAGATTTAGATTGTTTTGCATCTTGTCGAACAACAAATCTATTTCGTAGGTTTAGTTTGACATGCAATTTTTTAAAATATGATTCTGACGAATGGGAAAAAGACGAAGAATACCAGAGAGTAAAAAATTATTTTAAAGATCTTTGTATTGTAAATGATGTTGCGGAGCGTGGGGTACAACTTGCTCAAGAATTTCTCGAGCTTACAAAATCAGAAGCGCAGCTACAAAACCTACTTTTGTGGCCCAAAATACTCGAAAAATATACTCGAACTGTCAAAAAAAAAAAAAAAATTACATGCTCTTAAAAAAAACTTATAATTAATTTGTATTTCTTATTAAAATTTAACCCTTCAGGGGGCATATATTTTTGGTTTTTGATATTTTTTATTTATAAAAAAAAACTATGATTTCGGTTGAAAAGCCGCAATAAGACTGCTTGTAGGTATTAGCTTGTTGCGCGCCCGCCACAGGTTAAAATACTAGTTTTTTAATTTATTGTTAATTTTTGTAAGTACATAATGTGAATTTAATGAAATGTAATCATACTTTTAGCATAATAAAAATGTATTTATTTATCGTTGATATTAATACCTAAATTGCACTAATTTCATGAAAAAGTGGGAAAAGGCTGCGGGAGAAATTTCGACGCAGCAGGGGCGGTAACCACGCCCACCATAAAAAAACTTTGTAGATATCATATTTCTTATGTATGTGTTCCAAAAAATGTAAAATATTTATTAAAAGCAGAGAAAAGATTTATTTTTTAATTTGTGCAAATATGGTCTAATATGGGCATTTTTTCGAAACTTTCGGGCCCGATTGGCACGGGTAAACGTTGTCGTAAAAAAAAAATTTTTGTAGTTTCGTTCTTAGAATAAAAAAACGCATAAAAAAACCTTTCAGCCCCTTGACATTTCCAAAAATCGCAAAATAAGGGACACTCTACTGTGCAAGAGTCAACTGTGCAATGACACAACTTTACAAGGTAGGAGTGACAGTTCTTTCGTCTTGCACCAACTGTCCAAAATAGTATAAATTAAAGAACGAAAAAAGTAAAAAAGAAAATAGAAAATAAAATATACAGGCAAATGACAGTCGATGCAAGACACTCGTGAGAAAATAGGCAGTTGTCACTCCTACCGAGTATTTATAATTGTATCATGGATTTACCCATAAACTAGAGCAAACGCTGAAACTAATTGTTTTACTTTACCGTTACAAGTGAGCAGCGCAAAAAAATTATGACTTAATTCGTAAAAAGAGAAGAAAAAAAAAACCCCGGAACTGTCAAAAACACCAAAAAAAAAAAAAAAAAAAAAAAATAAAAATATATAAAAGCAGTAATGTTTGAGATAAAAAAAAGACAAATTGTCCGCTTATTAGAGCTTCGCGTCCGCTTATGGTAGATTTTTTTTCATAAATATACATGTTTGTGTGTCCGCGTCCGTTTATCGGAAAGTCCGTGTATGGGAGAGCATTTTCTATGGAAAAAAAACCAAAAATTGATCGTCCCCAAGAATGTGTCCGCTTATAGGAGATGTCCGCTTATTAGAGCGTCCGTTTATGGGAGCTTTCACTGTATTAAGAAGATAAAAATATAACTTTAAAGTTTATAAAATTCTCTCAGAACCTAATTTTCGAGTTCTAGACTATATAAGACTCTTTTGTGAGGCCTTGGTGTAATTACGCATATATTATGCAATATAAGTATAATCCTGACTAATTTTGTGAGTCTTTGTTATGAACAATCATAATTCCGTCTTATTTAGAAATTTTTAATGAGTTTTTTTTTTATGAGAAGTTTTATGAGAACTCGACAATAATATTTACTCTTTTAAGAGTCCTATTTTTGAGCAGTCGTTTTACAATCATATCAAAGACTTCTTTAGGAGTCTTTTAATTGCGTTCTCATAAGACATGCATAAAAACTACTCTTTTTAGCGGCTTATTTCTGAGCAAACATTTTACAATCATATCAAAGACGCCTTTAGGAGTCTTTTTATTGGGTACTCATAAAATACGCACGAAAAATACTCTTTTTAGAGGCTTTTTTCTGAGCAATCATTTTACAATCATATCAAAGACGCCTTTAGGAGTCTTTTTATTGCGTACTTATAAAACACGCATAAAAAAAAAAAATAAAAAGACTCATTTAGGAGTCACTCCTTTAGGAGTCTTTTATTCCTTACTCATAAAACACGCGCAAGAAATACTCTTATTAGAGTCATTTTTTTTAGGCACTCAGAGAATATTTGCAGGGAAGTTTCTTATGCTCACATATTGATAAATCTCTGTATGTGAAACAAAAACTTGTGACTTGTGACGTTCGAATCCTCGGTTAACATGCCTGGAGCATAGTAATTTCTTCTTTCATCGAACATCAAATTCCACTGATTATATTTTGCAGTAATAAGACGATAAGAATATGTTTTGTTAATCTATGAAACCATGTTGTCTTCGTTAAGGCGTTTGTCAGTATTTGTGCGCTGTTACTGTCGTCGCTGGTATTGTTGTCGACGCATAGAATTCACGTAGCTTGCATGTTATACCCACGCATAACGAAAAGAATCGCAAGGATTATATAAGAGCTTTCTTTATTTTTCATATAGCCGACAGAAAGCTAAGCAACAACAACTAGGAAATCTAAAAAAAAAACGAGTCTAACAACCATAACAGTATACATCATAATGATGATGATGATGATGATAATAATAATAATAATAGGTCGCGTCTTGGCGGATGGGAATCCTGCCTGCATTTGCTCCATTTTTTATATCAGATTTTTTTTTCTCATTTTTATTTCTCTTACTTTCTAGTGATTGTTTCTTATGTTTTTGTTGTTGTCGTGCAGCTTTTTCTTTTTTTTTATAACCTAATGTCGTCCTTGTTTTGTTTTAATTTCAACTTACATGTTATCATCTTTGTCTAATTTTACTTTTTTCTACATATTTTACAAGTATAGCCAACCTAGGCCAACCGCTGGAGTAGATTCTGCAGCTTGTCAAGCTTATTGTTGTCGTTGCTTATTCTTGTTGCAATTTTGCTGCTGTCATCAAATGAAAAAAGCTACAGGGTGTGACAAGATGTCTAGAAAACTTACTTACAAGATGAAAGTAGCAAAATTTATCTCAGATGGTTATTAAAAGATTAAAATAAGGATCAGTGCAAAATAATAAAAATTTTGTGAAAATTATAACGAAATTTTTCGACGGGGTAACACTAGCTGGTATCAGGGTTCGAACACACAAAAATGTTTCTCCGCTGAGTAGAAATGGATCAACTCAAATATATTCATAATTTATGTTTTGTTTATTGGGTTTTTTTTAAAGGTTCCATTTCTCAATAAGGATTTTACTGTCATACAGTGGTTAGATCTGGCAACTCTATTATCATGCTCAGTTTTGTTTGCCATTTTGCGGAATGACCATCATTTACTTCGCACGCAGTGGCGGATCTAGGATTCGTCACAGAGGGGGGAGAGGGCGGTTGAAACTACAGTTTTGTATGCCAAGGGGGGGGGGGGGTGAAACGTATTTTTTTCATTTTTTCCCATACAAAAAATTCTCCAAGGGGAATTTCAGCCTGTATGTAGATCCGCCGCTGTTCGTGCGTTCGGTGAATGGGCTGAAAATGAACTGAAATCCAACCCAATTTTTTGTACCAATATTCTTGGTCAGTGGTGGTCAGACTCATTTCTGGGCAGTTAGCAAAATTGACGCATTGGGAGTGCAGAAAATTCAAAAGGAATTCTCGAGGCACTGGCATATCCACAAAAAAAAACATCACACTTTGGTGCGCTTTATGGGCCGTTGAAATCATTTGCCACTATTTTCTTAAAAATGAGCCCTACGAGAGTGTTACTGTCAACAGCGAGTGCTGAAGAGCCATTATTGTCGATTATTTCGTGACCTAATTGAATGGGAGGTTTAGTGAAGACATATTTTTTCAATAGGACGGCGTAGCATGGAAACTCCGTCTGTTATCACGAGCAGCTTGTCCAAGGCCAGGATAAAGGAGTATGTTCGCAGAGAACGGGTTCGCCCTATTCTGTGTAAATGTAGAAGAGACTACCCATGTCCTAGAGTTGATCGCCCAATCTGGGGAGTAGGTTGGACCGTTGTTTGTTTCCCGTTTTGCTGACCAGGGAATAGCACTAATCCTTAATAAACTTGTTAGCACGAGTATAGTCCTTACCTCGACAGACACACGATCGCATTTCCACTGGCATATTTATATGTCTTCTGGATAGTTTATAATAAGGCTGATAGTTTTACTGCAAAACTGGTGTTTTGCTGAGTGCAAAAAATGAAGAGCCACCGAAAGATGTTTAGCTACCTAGTGATGATGATGAATGGGACAGAACGAAAAAGCGAACTAGAATACTTTCTTTCCGCAGCATGAGGAACCGAAAGGGTCGCTAGAGTACTTTTTCAGCATCGAGTGGAGTGGTGATTAGATGCAAAGATACGAAATAGACTGACCTAGTAGTTTCAAAGTATATAAGGGTACTCTGGGGCGAAATGAGGGCTAGAGTACTTTCAGAACGTCAGGGGGACACGAAAAAATTAAAGGTTAATTCTGAGTAATTTCGGAATGTCTGCATTTGGATTTCTTGTTTAGGTGTCGGATTTGGGTACGAAGAGGAGAAAAGTTTACCTTAGTCATCTCGAAGTACCAGAGTTGAATGTGGTGGCTGTTGAATGTTGATTGGGGGCTCATATTGAAATTGGTGTAATAGGGTGACTAAAGTGTCAAAACAGTGATTAAATAGTCAAGTGCGATATGCCATATGTAATAGTGGTACCAATGAATCTAATATCTTGATTTTCACATTTTTGTCTGTTGAAGTGATGACGCACATCAATTTGTTTTTAACGTGCATGGTATCCATTGGTTAGAGCCAAATGTACAGCGCTTTTATTATCACAAAGAATTTCGATAGGAATTTCCGTTACACCTCGTACTTCTTGGTCAAGATACTTCAACCAAATAGCCTCTTGTGTTGCAGCTGACATTGCCATGTACTCAGACTCGGTTGTTGATAAGGCTACTGTTGGTTGTCTCTTACTATTCCAAGAAACAGCTCCATTCATAAACATAAAGACATATCCCGTGACAGAACGTCGTTCGTCTTCATCAACTGCCCAATCCGCATCGGAGTAGCCAATTATATCTTTATTCCCGCCCTTGGGAAATTCCAACTTCAAGCCTTTTGTACCTTTGAAACAGCGAAATACTTGCTTTACCGCGTTCCAGTGCGCTTGACCTGGATTGTTGCAAAACTTAGCAAAGTGATTTACTGCGTGGCAAATGTCCGGTGGAGTGCATTGCGCCGCGAACATAAGACTTCCTATAGCTTCTTTAGAGGGAACTGTAGACATGTCAATAATTTTCTGTTGTTTATTTGGCGACATAGGAACAATTTTAAGTTCCAAGCCTAACTTGCTTGGTTTAGCCCGTACAGTGCTCTTTGAAGTTTACATACCTTTAAGGGTTGCTTCAAGTCTTCAAAAGCTTCTGATTGTGTCATGTAAACCGTCTCATTTGGCTCACTTCGAACAAAAGCTGTGACTGCATCCATTTGTTCGATTTGCATGTCGTATTGAACGGAGAGTGCAAGCAAGTAACGGATAGATGCGTACCTGACTGCTGGAGAATATGTTTCTTCATAATCAAATCCCTTTCGTTGACTACACCCTTTAACAATCAGTCTAGCTTTGTGTCGAATACTTCGATCTATTCCACTTTTTCGTCTTGAAAATCTACTTGCACTTTATCACTTTTCTATTTTCCGGTAAATCTTCCAAAATCCACGTTTCATTTTCTTGCAACAAACTTAATTCTTCTTTCATTGCTTTCAGCCACAATTTCTTATCGACTTCGCTGGCACTGCTTCTAGTCTCGAATGCTGGCCTCGAGCACGTCCAGTTGGTTTGTTACCGTAGACTTGACGTAGCCGCAGAGAAAATAATTGAGATGTGTCAAGTCGCATGATCGCAGAGGCCAATTGATGAAGTTCTTTCAAAATTACTCCTTCACCACTTCGATCTTTTCGTTGCTTGAATGACATGTAGCGCTGTCTTGTTGGAACTACAGCTCGGATATATTGATGTTGTTCAGCACGAAAGAAATAAGGCCAGATGATGCCGCCGTGCCATAAACCGCACCAAACAGTTAATCTTTGTGGATGTATTGATGCATGGTCGAACACTTATGGATTATAGTTGCTCCAATCAAGGCAATTTCGCTTGTTGACATAGCCGCCGAGCCAAAAATGGGCCTTGTCCCAAAATATGATTTTTTGGTCAAAATTCGTAACTCCGGCCAACATTTCCAGCGCCCAATTAGCGAATTCGCGGAATTGTCTAGGGTCGTCCAGCTTTAATTCTTGTATCAGCATAATCTTGTATGGATGTAAGCCTAAATTCAACCGCAAAATAAGCCTGGTTGACTTTGGTGATGCCCAATTCAGCTGATTGGCGTCGAATAGGCATATCTGGATCTTTTTAACACTGGTCACTACGGCGATTATGTTTTTTTCACTTCGCAACAATCTTTGTGGGTAATGGCTTAAGGTTCATAAGAGTGTACTCACGCCCAAACTTTTCCACGGTGCGACAAATTGCCTGCGCACTGAAGCCATGATGACGACCGACCTTACTACGAAATTGACTTTGCGTATTTTTAACTAGGCGGGAATTTCGATAGTATTTTTTAATAATTTCCACACGTATGTCAAGCGGAAAATGATGCACTATAAAATGGCAAACTTTGCTGAATATTTTGACAACTGGATGTCATAAGTAACTTGAACAGCTGCTGAAACATAACAATTGGAACATAACTATAATTTCTATCTGGTCACACTTTATTTTAACACTCACAAAATCTTTTTATTATTGTTTTTCGTTGTAAAAATAGTTAAAATTTTCATTAAATAGTTAAAATTAATGAGTTAATTCGTGTATGGCAACCCAGATTTCCACTTTCCTTCTCACAAAATACATTGTGTCCATTTTATAATTCCCTCTATTACTGCATAAGGGGTACATGAACTTTGTGATGACTTTTTTATACCCTTAAGGACGCGTCGCAAGTAAAGAAAAGTATGTTCATATATTCTTGATCTGCATCACCACGTTAAAAGATTTAGTAAAGCCCGTCTGTCTGTCGTCATAATTACAGCCGTAATTTTGAAGCTATTGTAACAAAATTCGATAAATATGCTACTCTCTAGAAAATAAAGACCAAGCTAAAAAATGAGCCAATTCGAATGAGAATCACGACAACCTTCATTCAAAGTGACGTCATAAAAACTTTAAAATGTCTTAAAATTTCGCTAAAATTTATTTAATGACTTGAAATTTTGTCCATTAGCTTCAATTTTGAATATACATTTTTACATACATTCAAGCTTGAAATTTGACAAAATCAAATTAAAACTTCGCCTTATTCCCACGCAAAGTGACGTCATCGAAATAGCAAAACTTTTATATATTCACCAAAAATGTCTTTAAAATAATTTAAGTTTGTTTGAGTGATGGTATTAAAAGAAAGAGATGGCTCTTTGAATTTCAACCGTGACTTACATAACGAATATAAGATCCAAAAATATTCCATGTTTAAATCCTTGTCCATGACATTGTCGTACCTTAGTTCAGATTTGTGTCCTAATGCTTATTCTAAAATTTACTTTAATCCTTTTCATAATGTCTTTACAAATCCTTGTCCGATTCCTTGACCAAATCCATGTCGCAATCTTTGTCCAAATCTTTGTCTCAACTCTTGATCTTGTTCTTGCCCAAATCCATCCTTATCTAAATCAGTGTATTAACAGATCCTAAATCCCTATCCCAGATTTAGATAGATCCCTATCCTAAAATTAGTCCTAATCCCTTTTATATTTCTTTCCCCATCTTTTCCTAACACTTTCTAAATCCTTTTCATAATTCTTGAACCGATCTTTTTCATAATTCTTGTTCAAAACCTTATCTTTATCTCTGTACTAGTCCTTGTCCTGGTCTAAGGTCTTGTCCAAGTCTATGATCTAAATCCTTGTCCTAATCCATATCCTTTTTGTGTTTTTGTTTTAGTTTTAGTTTTAGTTTTAGTTTTAGTTTTAGTTTTAGTTTTTGTTTTTGTTTTTGTTTTTGTTTTTGTTTTTGTTTTTGTTTTTGTTTTCGTTTTCGTTTTTGTTTTTGTTTTTGTTTTTGGTTTTGTTTTTGTTTTTGTTTTTGTTTTTGTTTTTGTTTTTGTTTTTGTTTTTGTTTTTGTTTTTGTTTTTGTTTTTGTTTTTGTTTTTGTTTTTGTTTTTGTTTTTGTTTTTGTTTTTGTTTTTGTTTTTGTTTTTGTTTTTGTTTTTGGTTTTGTTTTTGTAGTATTTTAATTTAACATTTTTAAAATAAGAGATTTAATTCGGTCGATGTTTCTTAAACTTTCTCGAGACGACAAATTGGCCCTTCTTCCACCATTTTAAGATCAACTTTGGGCCCCACCAAATCTCTTATATTGTTAATGCTATATTTGATCATTATTGGTCGTTTCAATGATAGTCCCCACGCAATGACATTTACATTTTCGGGTACGCCCATTGGCAATGTCGAAAACAACCCGAATTGCCAACTTCAATCCATTTCCCTAGACCTGGATGGAAACAGAAAATTTCCATGCTAGGCTCTGTGTAAGGATTGTAGGCTGGCTTAAGTTCCAGCTGAGTAATTCCTAATTTTCGGAAAAATTCATATAATGTGCCGATTAGATCACCGAGCGTCAAGCCCACATCAGCAATGACGCCCTCGACCTGATGAAATTCAGCTAAATGCGTTGCATCTAAAGTCTCATTTCGGAAAACCTCGTCATTACTGAAGTATTTGGCAGCCTTAAAGCCCTCTGGCTGATTCGCCAATTTATAGAGAATTCGAGCGCTTACTGCTGTTGTATGGGTGCGCAAACGATTTTTCTGTGCCTCCTCTAATTTCCATTCATAACCATAGCCTTGTGACCCGAATCCACCCTTAGAATGTACTTCCTTTACTCGCTGCTAGTACTCCTGTGGGAATTTGTAGCTTTTAGCAGGATGATTTATGAAGAAATCATCATGTGCATCATGCGCGGGATGCTGCTGTGGATGAAATAATATATCGAAATTCCAAAAAGATGATTTCAAATAGTTCTTTGTTGGCATTTCTGAGAAACCCATTTCCAGAAAGATTCGACGGAACTTGGTGAGGACCTTCAATAGAGGGTGAAGATGTCCACGAACCGGCGTGGCACCTAAAGCATCAAAATTGTACGCCTTAAATTTTAGATCCTTCCACAAACCATTTGTTATCATATCGATGGTTAAATCAGTTTCCAGTTTCGTCAGTGTCGTTGCAAATTCCGTTCCCTTGCTGAGTAAAAAGCTTTTGGTAGTAATCTCCTGTAGCAACTTGCGCTTTTTGTACTCTGTCACCAGATTGGCTGCTAGGTCAGTCTTACCATTTGCAACAGCAATCAATTGCTGCTGTACTAAATCCTCAATTTTATCGACTTTACGCTTGACCAAAGGGGGATTTGACGTTTTATATACAGATATCCAGCCCAAAGACATTGCCTTGCTGAAACCTACCTTCGCATTCGGACCACTTTTCACGAGTTCAGCTTGTCCTATTCCTACAACAGGCACAGCAGCATACAGCACTGCCTCGTGGCTGCCATTAGTTACTACAGAGTTGCCCTCATCCGTAAGCTCCAGCGACTTCCGTGAAGATGTTTCGGCTACCACCAAATCGCCGTGTGCCTGAATGCTCTTCATAGCTCCAACTACTCGCTGATGATCGACACCAAACAAAGTGGCCAAGTCAAGAGTGTCCACATTGTCAACAGTCTCTAGATGTTGAAGTATCCTTTCAGTTAGATCAGGATGCATTTCTTTAATGAAACCACAGACGAATGAAATTTGTTTTTGTTCTTAATTTTGATTTTCTTCTCCTTTGGTATTTTGACATTTATTTTATAGCCATGCAACGATGTTGCAATTATATATCATTAAACGGTTCTTTAACGCCCCTCAGGTGCCTAGTTTTTATTTTATTTTTATAATACGACCAAAATCTTCACCTTTATTGACGATCTAAAAAATTTACCGTAAATTATAAAGATATGGGAGAGATCGGAGATATAAAATTCAGGAAGATGTCAGGGAGATATAATTCCATGCAACGTTTTTATATTCTTGTTGCATTTTCAATGCATTAAGCGGTTGCCAGCGTGGTGTTATGGCACCAAAAATCAAAATAATGGAACCTTCAGTGCTTCGAATACAGTTAAACTCGGTTGTGGGAGTGTTTTTTTTTACGTCAGGACGAAGATTATTCCTTACTAGTTATTTTTGAACTCGAAAATTCATAAGTTTGTCGGAAATTACAAAATAAATATATTCGAAAAAAGGCTAAACTTAGTTCATTTGTCAAGGATTAAAAAATTACCGATTTTAATAAATTTTTAATAAAGTTAAACTTCAGATGCGACTTATATGCTAACAAAAATCAGAAAGAAAAAAATCTTAAGTGACGCATTTAAATGATTAAAAACGTGATATCAAACATTATTCTATAATCCAACCCTGTTTTCTGTCATAGACATCGTTTTGTTCCTATTGTGATCTCTCGAGACTTGCTTCATTTCAATTTTTCTTGTTCTACTTTATTTCCCTCTGTATACGAGCTACCTGTTTATTTTAGCCGCAAGTTTAAAATCACGGAAACAATGTGATGAGTGAAAGATAAACAGCAAAAAGGATAACAAGCAGCTTTCTTAGACTTTGCACACGTTTAAATGTGTTGCTAGTTTATCTTCAGGTTAAATAATATTCGCAGACGAAATAAAAACTGCACATCTCGGCGGAAACCCAGGCGACATAGATAAGTTTTATAGAGTATAAAAGTTGTGTTCTTAACTTAAGATTTCTCCAAGAAAAATGCTCATAAGTATTCTTTAAATTGATGTAAGCAGACAAGTAAATTTTATAAGTTTTCTTTTTTTAATTAATAAAGATATTGATAATGATATTCGTTTATAGAGCAGTGACACTATAACAACACAATAAAATTTAATACTTTTTTGTAATTTTTCTGTTATTTAAAACAGAGAAAATGTCTATAAATTGTTCCTGCTGGGTTGTTGTGCGAACGTAATCTGCCAATGCTCGTTTGTGTGTACATTTATTGTGCTTAATAACCAAGTCATAGCAGCGTAAGTAAATGACGTAGTCAAAGCAGAAGAATCCCGCCAAGGATATGCGCGTTAAAAACTAATACAAACAACATTTACACGCACACATACATTTGTGCATTATATGAAAAGGTATTGTTACGTGAGCTTTGGCAGGTCTGGGTGTACGTGTTTGTATGTGTGCAATGCTACTTATGAAATTAGCAAACTCCTTAAGGGTATCCTTAATTTAAACTTCAACTGCGCCTCATTCAGCTGAAAAGTTTGCCTCAACTTTGTCGTGTGTGAAGGTGTGCTGCATGTTTGTGTGTCTTCTTTATGTTTTATTTTGAAAATTTATAGATATGCATAAAGTTGCACTCAGTACTTGATAATGCTTATTTATTTATTAAATGAGTTTTGTTTGAATGTGTGTTGTTTTGTATGTGTGCTCATTTGTATCTTTTAGTGTTCCTACACCTGTAGTCTTTACTTTTATTTATATTTTACTAGTACACCCGTTCCCAGCGTTGCTTGGGAGTATCAAAATATATATGATATATTGGACTTATGGCAACTCTGCACCAGAAATTAACAGAGTACAACTATCCACTCAAGATGGCAGCGCGATGAGATGTTGACTCTCACCTCTCTCTCTCTCTCGACAAATAGCTTAACCTATTGTTTGCTGTTATTTTGGGCATGGTATAATAATACAAAGTAGCATTGACAGTTGCTTGGGAAACCATCTCCTGTCAAAAAATATACTGAAAAAAGAGCACTCACAATCCGCCATTGAAAACAGAAACAATGTTGAAAACGTTGAATTGAAAAAAACAACAACTACAGCAGCTGCAGATGCATTTTCACAAAAAGCTGTTTTTGACAGGAGATGTTTTCTTGAAGAAGAGAAAATAAGCACTTGTCAATGCTACCTTTTATTATTATACCATGATTTTGGGCTGCTTATAGAATGGCAGCATGATTAAAAATGCATCAATTCTTAAATAATTAAATGAAAAGTTTTATGAAAAATGTAGTCACTATTATGACAATTCAATAGTAAAAGAATTATTAAAATCGGCTCAGCGGTTACCCCGTGATTGAACGATAAAAATCCGAGGGAATCCTTTTATATAATAGTATAGATATAGATGCTATCCATCCATCAATGTTGGCTGTTATATGAGCACTGGTTTATGAATAACAGTTAAATAAAAGGATTTATCCTTGATCAACTTATATAAATTGTCTCTTAACCTTTGTATTGACACCTGGCTCATCGGTGAGCCATCAAGTGTTTCACCTGGTCTCGAAGCCAAATTTTTGCCGTCATCGGACTAGAACTTGGGGACGTCTCCTAAAAAAATGTTTTCAGCTTTGTAGCCAAAGTGAATACTCTTAGTGAATTTTAAAATATCACAAAGTAGGCCATGAATTACTTTACCTCTTTTTTAATTATCGGACACTTGGCTCACCAGTGAGCCATACATTTTGTATGGGTTACTCAAAGTTTGCGTTGCATTTTCAAAAATGTAGTTCGGGGAATCCCCAAGCTTACATTCGTTCTGTCAGTTTGTGATCGGTTTTCATATTTAGCAGAAGTGCAGTGGACTCAATTATATAAAAATGACTGAGAATATGAATTTACCCAGAAATGGTTTATTGTCTGCGCGTCATTATGCAAAGCGAGTAAAATTATTGTGGGTTTATGTTTTTTGTATGAATAGAAATGATTTTACTTATAAATTACGTATAAAGATTGTCTTATGAAGAACAGCGAGAGTATACTCGGAGTTTGATGGATGACGAGATCAGAGAAGAAGAAAGAACTGATCGATTTTGATGACTATGATTCCGAGGAGGACCCAGAATATGTGTTGCCTGTTCCCAAGAATGAAAGAATCAAGATTATGCGTTCCGCAAATTAGATAGAGAGAGAGAGAGCATGACGTCACAAGCGATATTGTCAGACTTTGGAATTATTTTACTTTGGGGACCACGCCTAAATATTTTTTTTCTTATTTTTATAATATGTACATGGACCTCCTAAACCTATTGGTACAATAAAATTTTGTCGGTGTCGAATAGTTTAGCAGAAAAAAAATCTTGAAAATTTAAAAAAATTCATATTTTTTCGTATACGAAAATATTCATATTTTTATACAGAAGAGTACATATTTTTACTTTTCTTTTTCAGTAAAAATTGTTTGTCAAGCGAAAGTAGTGTGTGACGTCATGCACTCAGTTGAGAAAGAGAGCACGAAAATATTCATATTTTTATACAGAAGAGTAGATATTTTTACTTTTCTTTTTCAGTAAAAATTGTTTGTCAAGCGAAAGTAGTGTGTGACGTCATGCACTCAGTTGAGAAAGAGAGCATTAGATAACGAGACTGCGGAACGCGTAATCTTGTTTCTATCATTCTTGGCCTGTTCCACGTGGAGTGAATTTCGATGAAGACCAACTCCAGTAAAAGCAGTTGCTCTACTTTCAACATCTCTACATCAACTCCATCTCAGGTTATAACAACGATTTTCTGGTTCTTCATTTTCTAATTTTGGTTTCTTTATTTAAGGGCATATTCTTCGTAAACCTGAAATCATTATAGACTACAACAAAAATAATCTCGGTTTTAGAACAAGTTACAAAGAAGATTTAGGAGCTTCCGCAGGCGAAATGCTATATGGAACTGCTCTACGAATTCCTCTTCACAAATGAGGATATGCCGTGTGACCCACAAATCTTCATCGAAAAGTTCCGTGAGCACATGCAGCAAACTCGCCCAATATTAGCAGCACATCATAATAAAAAAAATGTTTTCATCTACAAAGATTTCTACGCCTGTACGCTTGTTTTTCTTAGAATTAACCACGTCAAGAAACCTTTAGAGCCTCCGTCTATCGGTCCGCATAAGGTCATACAAGGAATCTCCAATCGTGTTTTTACAATCGATGTAAACGGTTCCAACTGCAATATCTCGGGAGAGAGATTGAAGCCGGCTTATGTGGAACGGGACCCAGATATAGTACAATTGCCTCTTCGACCTATAGTCGAAAGAAATCGGTATCATTGAAGGAAACTCAAAACAATCGTGATCATATCACTGGAGGGAGAGTATATGTATATGAGAGTATATGTAGGAACCGAAGTAGAATGTTTACTAGTTGCGAATGCAACTCTGTATGATTTAAGCAAAATAAAAAAGACTGACTTTTCTTTTATCAATCACTTCTTGTGAGAGCTTTTTAAAATAAAACGTTCATATTGGACAATTACGTAAATTAAAACATTGATTTTTTATTTAATGTGGTTCAAACTCCACATGCTAAGTAAAGGGTGGGCCATCTAGTAGTTTCTTTTTAAATCATGGGTTATTTTGACACTGACAGTTGTAGCACTGCTACAAATCTAGACATAAAGTCAGTATCATACCTTCGCGGAAAGAAATGAGTCGCATTACGCTTGAACAGCTCAAACAGTGCGTTATTTGAAAATAAGTTTCGGCCGAAATGAAGCACCCATCGTGCCTGCTGTACGCAAGTTTGTGCAAAAATTTCGTCAGACTGGTATGCTAGTGGACAACACTCATGGTCCCCGTTGTTATACGGTGCGCACAGACAAGAATAGGCCAAGACACATAATAGGCATGCATGCTTCAAACATCTGACATTTGTGATTGAATATACAGGGTTGCCCATATTCCACGGACCCATGTTTTTGTTAAAAAAATCAAGGAAAAAAATAAAATTTTGGCGGTTGGCCAAAATCATCTTAAATCTTAATCATTTAATTTGTTCCAAGTAGATTTGTTTACATCAATTTTTGAATATGATATCTCTCAAATGGCCGCCTCTGGCGTTGATGGCGTATTGTGCCCTTTTTGCAGCATTTTCCATCGTTTTCGCCAACATTTCGGCCGGAATAGCGGCTATTTCTTCACGAATGTTGTCCTTGAGCTCTTCTACGGTCCTTGGCTTGTTAACGTAAACCTTTGACTTCAAATATCCCCACAAGAAGAAGTCAGGCGGCGTCAAATCGGGCGAACGCGGTGGCCAGTCCAAATCACCACTTTTCGACATCAAACGGCCCGGAAACAAATTCTTCAGAAAATCGATTGTTATGCGACTTGTGTGCGGTGGAGCACCGTCTTGTTGAAACCAGAACTGCCTCATACGCTTTCGACGAATAATTGGCATCACAAAATTGGTCATCATGTCGCGATAACGCTCCTGGTTGATGGTAACAGCATGGCCATTTTTATTTTGGAAGAAAAACGGCCCAATGACCGTTTTCGCACTAACGCCGCACCAAACTGTGACTTTTTCGTCATGAAGAGGCACTTCTTGAATCTCCTGAGGATTTTCAGTGGCGTAAATACGGCAATTTTGCTTATTTACGGTCCCATTCAATATGAAATGGGCTTCATCGGACATGATAATTTTGTTCCAAAATTGCACGTCATCTTCGGCCATTTCGATGACTCTTTGGGCCCATTCCAATCGACGAGGCTTGTCCGCAGGCAACAATCTTTGCGTCAATTGAATTTTGTACGGGAACAAATGCAAATCAACGCGAATAATCCGTTGTAAAGTGGACCGAGCCATGCCCAACTGCTGAGAACGGCGTTTTTGGGATGTTCTTGGGGACCTCTCAACACTGGCTCGTACGGCAGCGATATTCTCGGCCGATCGCCTTGGTCGACTTTTATTTGGCCTCTTCGGATTAGAAAGAGCCTCACCAGTCGAAAATTTTTCGTATAAACGCTTAATGGTGTTCTTAGAAGGCGCACTTCTCACATTTTTTAAGTTTTTAAAAGCACGTTGAGTTTTCACAATTGACTTCTTCTGTTGAATGTAAATTTCAACTATTTCAGAGCGCTCGCGTGGCGTGTATTGTTCCATGGTAAAAATCTGCTTGGACTGACGCTTCAAACGCGGTATGTCATTAAGCGATCTGACATCTCTGTCAAAAGTTATGGCGTTGCCAGATGGGTCCGTCGAATATGGGCAACCCGTACATATTCTAATGAAGTAGCCCACATTAAAAGCATGCGCGCATGCTTGATGCTTGAAGCATGCCTGAAGTTGGCGAACTTTTAACTTTTTGCAGGCATCAAAGCATTGACAGAAGACATATGTGAAATAAAAGCAATATCAACACAACCATTAACCATTATATGTATATCCTCCAATTCCATTTTTAATTGTTTTTGATTAAATTTAATGTATCTTCACTACTTTTTCTTTAAACTTTCTGTTTAGTTTAACATATTTGAAATTTATCACATATGCGATGCATGCTTTCTTTGTGCTTTAACCAAGCATGCTTCACAGGCATGATGCATGCTTGAGGCATGATGCATGCTTGAGGCATGATGCATGCTTGAGGCATGATGCATGCTTGAGGCATGCATGCTTTCTATGTGTTTTGGCCTAATGTGTGTGCTGCAGCCGAGAGTGTGAGACTCAATTCACGAACATCAACTCGCCATCGATCGAACAGCTCAACATTCCATGCACTAACCTGAGGAGAATTCTGCATAAAGATCTCGGATTATTCGCTTTTTATTCATATGTTATAAAGAAACACATGTATGCACAATAACGCAGTGCTGCAAGTAGTCATCAAAATAAAAAATGCTACGCATATTCACTGCTACCAACATACAAAATTAAAATTCATTGATTCATTGAATTGTTTGATTGTCAATTTAGATCAGTGGTCGGCAAAATTAAAATGAGACTGTAAGTGAAAGTGAGACAAAACAATTGCATATCATCCGAAATAATGCTGCTTCGCCCATGGTGTAATAATAATAAGGTGTTAGTGAATTTGACACTTCTCTCTCAAAATGATAAATTTTTTCGCCCCGCTCCTGTCAAAAACAGCTGATGGTAAATTGGAATGAAAATAAATCAGCTAACGTGCAGTCGGTCGAAGCTCAATACCATGTCCACTTCTTTTGATGGCTATTATCAGTTGAGGTATTGAACTTCTTTCATGGCATTCGATATTTTTTTGAAGCTGTCGATGTGAATGCAAAACAATTTGCATGCTGGCCAAAGCTTCATGTCGGTGGCACCTTCCAGCGCACGTTTTTGATAAAATGGCAAGACCATTCAATGACGAACTTGGCAAATGGGCGAAGACAACTGCAATAACTTTTTGTCAACACAACACGGCACAATTAATTGAATTAAATATTTATTTAAACTTTATTCGCACAATAACCTATAAAAACTATAACACATCATCATCTAGCAACTCAAACAAATAACACAATTTGACAACTATCAACGGCTCCTCTCTTTTGCTCACAAGTTTTTGACAGAAAGAAAGCTATTCTTGGTGTTGTCAAAAATTCACTAACACCTTATTATTATTACACCATGGCTTCGCCAATAGTTGTGTGTCGAATGACTGAAAGAGCATAAGAATACGTGTGACTCTTGGCAAAGCATGTGCTTTATGGATGCCGCGACCACTGATTAGATCCCAACGGGCCGGCATGTCAGCAGCTTCCTACAAGAGCAAAACGTCAGCACTTATTTTTGTTGTTGTGCAAGCGAACAGTACACTGAGAGCGCTCAGTAACGGACACAAGAAAAAAACATACAACGGAAAAAACGAACAAAGGAAAAAACCGCGTGGTATGCAAATAATCAGTTGTTTGATGTAAGTGCGCCTGTTAACAAGTTTTGAAAATATGTGCTTTTTTGCAAGTGAAATTTCTTAAGTAATTTATTTTTACTTTATCTTTACTTGTCTTTAATTTATCTTTAATTAATAATATATTTACTTAATCAATCAAAAACCATTAAAAATTGACGTAATTATTTCAGAAAAAATGCAGATTTTTCATTGATTTGTTCAAAACAAAAACAAACTGCTGACCCAAAGATTTCTAAGGAAGGCCTTTTGAAGCAGTATCGATGGTTGCGAATCTAACCCTTATTTTCGATAAAATTAAAAATCTCTCTTTCTCTCTTCCTCTCTGCAGCTCTCTTTTTGAAGAAGACAAAATCAAAAAGAATGCAACGAACTGCTGACCCAAAGCATTCCAACAGAGGCCTTTTAAAGCAATCCAAAGTCAGCTAAATTGGAGTGCTTTTTTCCAATGACATGTAATGTTAAAATAACAATGGTGTGTCATATGTGGGCCTTTTGGAGTGCTTTTTTCCCGCTGGGATGTAGCCTGCTGTCAAGAAAAAATCTGCACATATATTTTGTCTACAGCGCTGCACTCAGATTACTTACAGTTCTGCGAGCAGAAACGCTGCACATGTATTTTTAGCATTACAAGGTCCAATTGACTCAACAATTAAAGGTGCACGACCATCCACTTCGTTATCACTTCGCAGGTTGGGTCAGAGAGCGGCTTGAATTGGACAACGATTTTGGGCGAAAAATCATCTTTTCTGATGAGGCGCATTTTCATCTCGGCGGCTACGTTGACAAACAAAATTGCCGCATCTGGGGCTCGGAAAACTCGCACGTTATTGTCGAGAAGCCGATGCATCCACAGAGAGTGACAGTTTGTGGACAGTATGGATTGTGGAGTGGTGGCATCATTGGATCATT
The DNA here is from genome assembly GCA_943735915.1 of Pherbina coryleti. Lineage (NCBI taxonomy): Eukaryota > Metazoa > Arthropoda > Insecta > Diptera > Sciomyzidae > Pherbina > Pherbina coryleti. The sequence goes on along the minus strand of OX030950.1, from coordinate 141,927,047 downwards.
TTTCTTCGAAAATGAGGCTGGGAAGAACGTTCCGGTCAACGGTGGGCGCTACACAGCCATGTTAACCAACTTTTTTTTTACTGAAATCAGAGACATGAATTTAGACGACCTCTGGTTCATGCAGAATGGCGCGCCATGCCACACAGCCCATGACACAATCGATCTTTTGCGCATCAAATTTCCAAATCGTTTTATCAGCCGTCTTGGCGATGTCAATTGGCCGCCTCCGAGCTGCGATTTGACCCTTTTGGATTTTTTTTTTGTGTGGAACTGTGAAGGACCAATGTTATGCCAACAATCCGGAAGCGATTCAAGCACTTAAGGCCAATACCATACAAGTAATCCGTGAGAAAATAAAACTTGTATTTTGGCCTGTATATAGAATTCACATGTAGCCTACAAATAGATGGTGAGTCAAAAGTGGAGTGTTAACAAAAACTGAAGGCGTTATGTTTTTAATTCGCTGCGCTACACGACAGATCTAACATATGCTGGGGTGGAAAATTTTAGTTTTCTAGAGCGCCATCTATGTTTTCATAAGTCAATTACTTTAAATTTTGTTAAGATGTCCTAAAATTGTGAGTGTTTGTGGTGATTACTCGTAATTAGCCAGGTTCACCTTGTTCCAAAACAAAACTTTTCAGTTGTGGTAGAATAGAAAATAATGAGTTTGTCACAGTATTCAGTAAGGATGTTACTATTCACGAAACTAATAATAAGGCTCTGGATTATTTCAATATTATCAGCATAGCATCGTTTTTTAGAGGCACCTCACAGAAAAAGTCTAAAGAAGTCAAATCGCAGAATATGATTCTGAGAACAAAAAAAAGTACATCTGTATTTGGACCACCCTTTATATTAATACTATATTTCTTTTCCAGCTTTAAATTTTAAATAACGGTTTATTCCGTCGTATGAGAAATGATGAAAAAAATCAGGTTTAAATTGATTTTATACTAAAAATATATTAAAACGCTCATTACCAAATGTACCACATTCCTTAAGTATGCCTTGAGATATTATTGCAAAATAAAAATTGTTCTTCATTTTCAAATACAGATTAAAAAAAAGATTAATCGAATAAAGAAAAAAATTAAGAACCAGATAAAAGAATGTTAAAAAAGCTGCTGGAAAGTGATGTTGAAGATGACGATGAGTACGTAACCTCAATCGAACGTGCTTTAATAAACTGCAAGACGCGCAGGAAATAAAGAACAAACAAAAAAGTAAGAAGTCGAAATAAGCGTAGGAAGTGGTTGGTATGATAGAGGTGAGCAGCGATGGTATTCGGAGATTGGCAAAAGAAGCATGCTACATTGCGTTGCTGCTGCGGCTTACATTTCAATTTAAATTTAAATTCAAAACAGACAAAGTAACGAACAATAACAACAACAACAATAACGCTATGCCAAAAATGAACTTAAAACGAGCAAAGCAAAATATTGAAATGTAAATACAACAAATGAAAATTGGCAGAGCGCGCATGGAGTAAAACCGTTAAATCGACAGCGCATTCGTTATATTATCCTTACTTATCCTTTTGGCCTTCTTGCGTGCCATGCTGCTGCTTCAGCTGCTTCATTTCTTAGCAACGTCTTTATCACTTTGGTGTTACATTAAAATTACTACGTTTCCGGTGCAGACGGAAGTGCGGAATAGCACACAATGTTTAGCTTAACTGACAACTCATCAGCAGCGTTGTCTTCAACTACAAAGATGTTGTAACTGATGCATACAGCAACAAAAGCTCAAATGCAAAGTAATCAAAAGTACTCAAGAAAAAAATAAGAAAAAAATTTCAAATACGATGTATAACAATTGAACGACGACCGGAAGGACGTTGGAATACGTTGAACAGCCAAAACTAAATTGAAATAAATATCAAACAACAAATAAAAATAAAAGCTATCGTAGAAGGTGTGAGAGAAGATAAAAAGTACTCAAATCAAAATAAACAAAAAAAAAAAACACAATAAAAGTTTCCAGGAAACTGATGAATGTGCTATTTCCTTGAGATGGAAAGTAACGACTATTTATGTTGATTTCATTTAAATATAAATGAAAAAACAATTTGATTCAATAAGTGTTAAAACAATTGCAAATAATAATATTAAATACTTGTTCTTTCCCGTCAAAAATTACGACCTGGTTTTTCTGTAGTAAAAAAGATAAAAGTATTTTTGCACTTTAAGCTAAGTGCTGCTTAAATTAGGACATTAAGATTTAACTTTGTATCTTCATTTGATAAATGGTTGATTGAGTGGTTGAATGGTTGATGATGACTATCTAAATCATAGTTTGCTTCATTTTTTGAGCGACCTGAAACTTCTTCATCAATAGATTATGGTTGATTTTGGCTTAACACATCCACCATTGCATTTATAAATTCATCCCTTTGTTTGCATGGAGTTTTTGACGTGAAAACGAAACGTTTTAGGCCGCAGGTTTGCAAAAAAGTTGAAAAAGGCATTTTTCCAAAATGCAACGGCGTTGCATGGAACGTAACTCGCATACCACTCGCATACTTTACTGGTACCACAGTAAAGTTTACCGTATGATAAAAAACAACGAAACTGAAAATTTGTTACATGAAATTATATCGCGCTATGTATACTTACGTTATATACTATGTATACTCATGCCAAAAATAGACAAAACATTTATGACGTTATGCGGCCGCGGAGAGAGCCGTTCCAAGATAGAAAATGCAACGATAGCGCAACGGCGTTGCATGAAATTATTACTCTTTGAGTGGATGCGCAAAAAATATATTAAAAACCATAAATAAAGGATTTATGCTTCGTCATACGAAAAAAAAAAAAAAATGTTGACGTTGTCAGGTTACAGAGCAACTCATATAACAAAATGCAAAATGCAGTTGCATGGAATTATTACTTGTTCAGTAGAGGAGCTGCAATATATTTTATTTCATAACAGCAAAGATTTGTTAAAGATTTGCTTTTTGCCGTTATAAAGAAAATAAAAAAAAAAATATTTTTGGCACCACGGTGGCAACTGCTTAATGAAGTGAAAACGCAACAACAATGAAAAAACGTTACATGAAATTTTAATTCGGTGACTATTGAGGTTGCCGTAAATTTTACTGGTTTACAATAAAAGTGAGGTTTTTGGCCATATGATAAAAGTATAAAAAAAAAATGTAGGACGTTATGAGGCTCCTCAGGAATCCGTTTAATATAATGCAACTACACCATCGTTGAATGGATTTATTGCATGGCGCTTGGGTTAATGTCAATGAACCACAGAATAGTGGAAGCAAAAGCAAAAGCAAAAGCAAAAGAAAAAGCAAAAGAAAAAGCAAAATCAACAGCAAAAGCAAAAGCAAAAGCAGAAGCAAAAACAAAAGCAGAAGCAAAAGCAGAAGCAAAAGCAAAAGCAAAAGCAAAAGCAAAAGCAAAAGCAAAAGCAAAAGCAAAAGCAAAAGCAAAAGCAAAAGTAGAAGCAAAAGCAAAAGCAAAAGCAAAAGCAAAAACAACGGAAAGATCGGTATATCGTCGGTAAAAAGTCTTCTTCTTTTACTGTAAAGCTACTTCAATTGTTCCCTTTTTATCCCAAAGTACTGCAAAGCTACGTTAACCCTTTTACGACGGTAAAATTTCCCGTGGTTCCATTTTAAAATAAACTCGATATTCTTCTTCTTTGACCTCAAATTAGCTGAAATCAATCATTCTGATGAACTCGAACCACTATCTTAGACGTGGGAGGCTGTCAAACATACTTGCCAATCGTCGTCTATGGAAGCTTTTGATTTAAAAATATCTAATAAAAATTTAACGAAACAATTTTTTTTGTGTATTTTATTCATAAAATATGTAGTAGTGAAAATGTTTTTGAGTATTATTGTTATTTTATTTGATAAACAATTAAAATAATTTTGAATACGTTCTAAAACAATTACGTGTTGTTGTGAAGCATAATAAACCATACATTGCTGGCAATAAACATTGGTTCGCTTATACATTTTTTGATCCGAACATTGAACGCATCGTTTCCAATTTTCACGTTCTTCCATAGTACCTGCCGTTTTTGGTTTGGTGACTTTGATTGTTCTCTTCAAAACTGATTCTGGCTGCTTCCTAAATGAGAACTAAAATCCTTCCTAAACGAGAAAACTGGATTTATTTTAATGTACAATAGTTTAAAAAAAAAAAAAAGCTCAAGCCTGTGTTAGATAACACGGGCGCATAGGTCAGACGTAGAATACGTTAGTCATTAACAGCCTTATTCAATAGATTTCCTTAAACAACCTTTAAACGCTTGTTTAGTTACGCATTGTTTAAGGCTTTACGCAGCTTCTATGCAACCTTGCTAACATTGTTATTCATAAACATTTTTTCATTTTCTGCTTAAGCCCAGTATGCTGTAGAAGCGGAAAGAAACTTTCCATATGGAATGCATTGAGTTTTTGACAGCGAAAAGGCAGCGGAATTTTTTTTTCGCTACTTAGTACGCTGTAGAGGTGAAAAATTTGTTCAATGCTAGCAAGTACAATAACCATGTGGAGAGTTGAAATGTCAAAATTTCGCTGTCGATTATATGTCCGGGCATTTAATTGGCACCAGAATTTTGACATTTCAATAAGAAAACAGTTCGACCTCGCTTTACGCAACACTCGATAATCGCAATACTCAAAAATTTACATTGTTGACTCAGTAAACGCAACTTAAAAAAAAAAAAATGCACAATTATCGCAACTTCCATTTGCGTACACTTCCATAAACTTTTATATTATTTACTTTGAGTTCTTCTTTTCTTGTAAAATACATTTTTGATGTACGAAAAATCTCTTAAAACAATATTTAAGGAAACAAAGTGCATATCTTAATACATAAAACCACAATATCTAGGATTCAGAGCCATAAAGCTTTATGTTTAGAAGTTTAATTGCGTTTCTTCAACATTAACGACGTCAACTGGCCGAATTTCTATTAGTTGCATTGAGCTAGGTCGTACTGTAGTTGCTTTTTTCTCCACACAAACATTTTTGACTCTACACTAATATTTCAGGTGTAGAATTATATGCCAAGAAATTTTCGTTTCTACAGCATACTAGGCTTTATGATTGTAAGGTTTGTGTCTGAACTATAGAAAATCTCTACAAAAATTAAGAATTCCTATGGATTTACAATGGCCGCCGAATAAAAAATGCTGCAAAGGGCGCATATGGAGCTTGTCTTTGATATTAAAAGAAAAGACAAACAAAAATCATGGTTGTATTTATCATGGTTGTCGTTCGCTACTTGGTCATTATACTTCTTCTCTTTCTCACACTGGTTCTGTGATTAACACACAGATAATCGTACTGCTCTTACACATGATGTTATAATACATAAAATACAAAGCATATGAAAATTAATACAAAATTTGAAGGAGTTAAATTTTGATTTACTTATAGAATCAAAAAAATTATATGTAGCAATATGATTATTTAAATACAAATCAAAAGAAGACATATTAAATATGTTACGACCATACTTGAATTTTCTTCAATGCATGCATAAAGTATTAAAAACTTATAATGAAAGTGACAAACATTTTCTCAAAATTTTGTGCTCCAGATTAACACCCCCGTATATCGTATTCTACGTTAAAATAAATAACTGGCCATTTCAGCCCTTGAAAGGACTTTGACCTAGCTTCTTATGATCAATTGTGTTGTGCGTGTTATTAAGTTTGTATACAATTGACCGAGAACCGGACCTACATGCTTAACGCCGACTCCGAACGGCGATGAACGGAATGTTCTCGTTCTCAAGAAGCTTTACATGGCATTTTGATTACTCTCTGAGGTTTGCCATTGTCTGCAGAGAGGTGGCGGCCGTACAGAAAAATTATTTTAATTCAAATAATTTTCTGTCGCTGCTGGGGTTCGAACCTGGGTCTCCAAAGTTCGTTGACATAGCGGCCACGCACTTAAACCAACTACGCCACGGACGCCACATGTACAATAGTTTAATAATAAATAAAAAAAAATCTTTTATCAATTCAGTAGTCAGAGCAGATCGAAACGCTCTGAAATTGGTAATCATAATTTTATTGTATGCAATAAAGGCATTGTGAATGTATATTTCAAACAAATCAAAAAATAACCTAAGATAAAAGCTTAGATAAGTCCAAAGATAAATTTGCTTTTTCGGTCATACTCATAATAAACTCTTTTCTTATCCATTAGGTCTACACCGCCCATTTCTTTATTTTAGTGCTGGATGGTTGATGGGCATTGTACACTAACTTTATCGGCTTGGCCGAATATGCGTCGTTTCACAGGAACGGTTACAGTTGGATCTAGAAAATTCGATGCAACAAAAACTGCATCCATTTCACTACAGAAATGCCGTTGAAAGTGAAATGTGAAATATCACCTCGTGTCATCATTTTATGCTGAAATTATGCTTATTACTTCGATTCGTTCCACAAGCCATGATATCATTTTTTAGCAATATATTTAGCAAATTTATGGAAGTGAAATAGTTGCCGAAGTACACTTCTGTGCCTTTGCCAAAAATTAATATAATTTTTATCTTGTGTGTTAACATGTGTGTGCATGTATAAAGCTAATACATGAAGACGACAGGCAAATATTCTTGCCTTAGGCAAATTGTGCATGTGCTAAAATGGAAAATCAAAAAAATGTTTGCCTATGCGCGATCGAAAGTTAAGATTTTGATAATCAATAGTCATTAATAGAAATCCGACAAAAGTCAGTGTCGTCATTATATAGTAAAAGGATTGAAACCCATATTTTGGCCAACTTAAGGCTTACCTGGGGGTCAGGTGGAAATAGATAATGAATTGGCATTCAGATAGCTTTTGTATCCCAGACCTTTGTCTATGACTTTTACTTAAACAGATAGATATACGCTATATGTAATCTTTTTATTTATAAAAAATAAAATATCGCTAGCAAATACACTTGCTTCCTGTCGTGAAAGGGTTAATTGTCATGTTTTCTATATCAAAGTGCTGCAGAGGTATAAATTGCGTTGCCTAGTAACGCATGCATCTTAACGGTAAAAGCCGTTACTTTTTCAGGATTGTTTTCACCGCGTGCGCAGCTAGCTTAATGTAATTAGTCAAAGAACAATATTTAAAACTGCTGGACGTCAGTGCATGCTCAAATCTAGATTGGAAACTACATATATACACTTCAAAGTAAGAGGTTTTCCCTAAAAGAAAAAGTGTTTCAATAATTCTTTCCATTTATATAAAGGATCAATTTAAAGTGGTGGTTGAGGTACTGGCATCGCAAAGCGTCTTAATTAAGAGGATAATGCGACAGCTAGCAGAAGAGCTGCCTTTAAGTTCGAAATTCCCGAGGAGGAGGACTTGATGACGATCAATGAGGAAACTACAACCGAAAATAACAAGTCTATGTGAGTATATTCTGTACATATGATACCATATCTGCCGTCCTAAGAAAGAAAGAAAGTCATATCTCCATTTTTGTAGTTTCGTGATATATAGCTTTTATGTTTTTTATTTTTCGTTTTTTACACTTGATGTGGTGATGTGACCATTTTGCTTAACCCATTAATGACAACGTATGATATATCATACGCGATGAAATTTTTTTAGGCATTTTTCGAAAATTCCTCAAAAATCCACCGACAATGTAAAACTTTTGATTTCGACAGTGTGAGAAAGCTAAAAGTATTCTTTTTCAAAAAGCACTGATGTTCTTTTTCAGAAAAGCATGTCAAAAGCTATTTTGTTTACATTTTTCGCGCCAGTTTTGTTCAGAATGATGAGCCCATCGAGTTCTGGTGGTGAGCATTAAGGGGTTAACGTGTTTTAGCCATTTCCAGTTTCAAATCGGTATTCTTAGCTTAATAAAAAAACCAGAAACTCATTCACGGTTCCGAATCTGTCCTTATCTCAATTTTGGCATTAATGACTTTCTTTCTTAGAACGGCAGATATGTTGTCATGCTTAAAAATATCGATGTCTTTTTTTTCCAGGTGAAAACAATGAAGCAGTTAATTGTGAGTGCCGGAATAGTGAAAAATTTCAAGAATATCATGACCCCACCCATGGAAAACGCTCACTTAAAGACTTCAACAACTTTTACGAAACACTTTTTAGTAATACCTGCAATGATTATTTATTTTTCTTATTATTAAAAACAAACCTGGTTTTCCACAGCTTTTATTTGGATAACATCTGACGGCGAATCCGAAAAGTTGCTGCGCAAAGCTATCCATGCGCAAAAGAAACGTCTTTTTTTTTTAAATGAGAGCAAAAACTGTTCCAAAGAAAAAAAAAATAAAAGAACTACTGGCTTAAACTTATATGATGTATTCTAACTACACCTGAGAAGGCAGAAATCTTACTAGTAAGTTAACTACCCCTGAGAAGACAGAAACCTCACTAGTAACATTACTATCCCTGAGTAGGCAGAATACTTACTCATCGTAGGACAACTACATGTTAATTTCGACAGTAGAAAGCATTACTTGGAGATTGGCAAGGAACTAGTTTGTGTCCCCTACGAGCTAGTGAAATAACATAAGTATTTCTGTACTAGTACCACGCGCTGCAGGGACTGAATACTGCATGAATATTTTGTCTATTTTTGTCATCGAAGAGAGAGAAATTAAGAAAAGGCAACAACACAAACAATGCCACACGGCTTCAATTTTTGTTTGGCAAAATAATGTGGAATGCTTTAAACAGAGAGTGACAGAGAGTGACAGAGAGAGAGAGAGAGAGAGAGGGCAAGAAAGAGCAGCAACAATTCAAATAATTCGATAGATTCAAACTACAGCCGTGGGTATGAGAATGCATGCTTTTATTTTGAAATGCAATAATAACATAATACATTTAATTTTTTTTGATAATTTTTTTTTTTGGCACATCTGTGGCGCAGTATCTTTCGAATGATATAAGTTTTAATCCCCTTTTTTTATTATAAATATTAAAAAAGTGTTCGACAACATTCGATGTTTGCCTCTTAATATATAAGACTTTGTATTTGTTCGATGTTTAGTTTATAAGACATCGTAATTACGTAAATTAAAAATAAAATTTAAATTAAATAAATTTTAATTTAAAAATTTTAATTTAAAAATTTATTCCATACAATCAAATAAATGTTTTTTTTTCAGTTGGCAAAAATCTATGTCATGGTATAGTACGAAATAAAAAAAAACTGTACAGCATTTTTTACACTTACTAAAGCAATCTAAGTATCTACTAAACTACTTACATAAAGTTATCTTTTATCTTTTAAACTATCTTTACAATTGTAGCATTCCTGCATTTCACAACTCAAACCAAATTTCAGCAAAAGCTCACAATCCTTAATGACTTTGATCGCATTTACGAATAAGTCAACAAAACTTAAATTGAAATAAATACTAAGTCATTAATACTTTGACTATGAGACGAAGTCCAAAGGATCTACATAAAATAATGTCCTCTAGTCAGGAAAAAAGCGACGATGACAACGAGTAAAACTTAAGACAAAAACTTCATTTTCAATAACGACTATTTGCCAGTAGCAAGCTGATTGCTTATTACTTCGTATGTCCAGCCAACCAACAAGCTCTATCCCTCACCATAATCTTTATCTTACCCAAATCGCATTATTCGTGCGTTTCGGTTATACGCACTCCTCCGCTCAAGGCTATTCGTCAAAAAAGAAAAAAAAAAAAGGAAAGAAAACGAACCGACGCACAAGAGAAACTGTCAAAAAAAAAGAGGGTTGGAGTAAATTTATAAAGATATGCCAAGGATAATTTTTACTTTTTTACAAGCTTCATCACGATTTTATTCAAATGAATCATGATTGAATTCATTGAAGCTCATCAGCAGCACAAGCTCATCATCATCTTAGTCCCAATGGTGGATTTTTCTTTGCGTCCAGTAAGCTTGTAATTTTTTTGTTTCTTCGCTACTTTTAGACGTCGTTGCGGTCGTTCTTTAGTTTTTAACCATGCTAGCTTGTCTCGCCCACTTGGCTTAACTGTCTTGGTTGGCTTAGGTTGCTTCTAGCTTTTCTCGTCCATTTGCGTACGCACACATTTATTCACGTAAATGGAAAAACCATGTTTGGCAATTTTTCTTTTTTATACAGATACTTATTTCAATTTTGCATTTTAATACAAAAGTAAGAAGAACAAGAGAAGAAGAAGAGAATAAGAAGAAAAAGAAGAAACAAACGCAACGCTTTCATATACTTTAGAGCAAAAGGCTAAAGTATGCCGGAATATAAATAATTTACCACGTGTTCTTCGCCTCTCTCCACGTGTGCAAACACAAGACCCTTAGCTTGTGGTAGGAAAATTGGTAGAGTAAAAAGCTTGGACAAAATTAGACAAACATTAACCCTCTAACCGGCAAGTCCGCCTTAAGATGGGTTAAGGAAAAGCGCCATAGCACCTCCACCAAAAAACATTTTAATATCAATCCACTTTTGTGCCTCTAAAAAAAGTGCGTTTTATACAACACTGTTGATTTTACATCTGTCAGTGCATTCATTCACGCACTAGCGTCTGTCAAAGTGAAATTTTCGTGAAAGTCAGTGCAAATAATTATTTTGGCGCGAAGTGCATTTTAATTAAAAAAAATAAATATATTCTGTACTCAAATCAAAGTGAAAAAATTATTGGTAAGTAGCTTAGTTATTTATAAATGTGATGGCGAATTTATATTCGTATAATTTCGTTATTCGTTTATATATTATTTATATTTATATTTATATTTAGTACACGAGCTCCTAGCAGCCCCAAAAGGTACCCCGTCTAAAGGCGGACCTGCCGGTTCCCTGGTACTTTTTTGTGTTGTGTACATATTTTCCAATCAACACTTTCTCTTAAATTTTTTTCTGTTTTTCCTGTCAAAATGATTATTTTCCATACTAAAATATATAATTTTATGTGCTAGATATGCAACCGAAGAAAATGTTCAGTTCTCCTAAAAAGAAACGCGTAAAGTTGTCACTAATGACTGATGAAAAAGAAAAACTCATGGATTCTATCATATCAGATATTGACGAGCAGAGTTATGGACAAAGAAGTTACCAAAAAAGAAAGAGGTTTCTCAGAAGAATTTGTGGGCAGTGCATTTGGTATCGATATATCTACTGTATTGTGGAAAGATACAAAATGTGTACGCTTTACTTCAACATACGTTGGTATAAAGCCATATCTAACTGCAGCTGACCAAGTTCAACCAACCAAAACAACCAGATATAATAGAAAAGATAAAAAATACATTCAAGTCGACTGCCCAAAAGTAATCCAAGAATACAATCACCACATGGGGGGCGTTGATCTCATGGATGGCTTATTGGGTCGCTATCATATCCGTATGAAAACAAGAAAATGGACGTTGCGTCTCTTCTATCACCTCGTGGATATGGCTATGGTGAACGCGTATATTCCTCATCGTCGAATTCATGTAGAAGATGCTGAATTCGCGGGTAGACTGAAGCTGCCCGATTTTCGTACAGAAGTTGCTGAAGTCTTGTGCTCGTTTTAAAATATATTTCTAAAAAACCAGTTGGAAGGCCATCGAATGAATGCTCAGTGGAAGAGAAAATTGGTAAAAGAGCTTACGAACCACCACCTGACATTCCTTACGATGGAATTAACCATATGCCTGATTGTTTGAATCGAAGTGGAACACGATTATGCAGAATGCCTGGTTGTACATCAGAAACGCAAATGTTTTGCACAAAATGTAATTTAAATTTTTGCTTGTTCTCCACAAAAAAATGTTTTCAACAGTTTCACAAACAATAAAAGTGCTAATTTCTACGATTTTTCATCATTTTTTTACTTTATTTTCTAATAAAAATGAATAAAAACTATTTTTCATTTAGTTGATTTTTTATACGTTAACAGGCAAGTCCGCCTAAAGGCGGGGTAGATGAATTCACCTGTGGAAGGCTACCTATTCACTTTTTTGACAATATGATTTCAGATTTGTGTTTCTCTACCCAATTTTACTTTATGATAATTTTTTCATCAAAATCAAAAATTGGCCGGTTAGAGGGTTAAGAAGTCTGCTTTTCTTAAAGTACGCAAAGAATGTTACCGACTTCATCAGACGTAAAAAATTTCACTTTTGGCTGCATACATGTATAAATGTCTTATTTTCTGTCTTGGTTTTTGTGGATTGGATTAATTGTTTAAAGTGCAATAAAATAATTGAGGAAAATCATTTACATGAAATTATTTCTGTTCGTCATTTAAATAACAATTATTTACACAATTTTGGACACACAATAACTAATATGAAGGCTGCCTTTTAAGTCCTGCGCCTGGGCAACACTTAGCATTGCCAGATGTACTTTGACAGTTCCATTGGAAAATTTGTCATTTTCTAGCAAAAACGTACTCACAATGTTTTGGTGTATGTGCGCTTGTTGTGTTGTTTACCAGTGGTTTGAAAATTGTATTTCAGTCAAAAAAATGGAATTTACACGTGAACATTCTCGAATGATGATTTTTTACGATTTTCGACGTGGATTGATAAGAAAAGAATGTAACGATCAACTTAGTTTGACTTTTGGTGATGAAGCACCACATTCAGCGTCTGTAGAACACTGATTCAATAAGTTCGAGCGTGATCGTCGTTCCCTCCAAGACGCATTTCGTCATGGTCGTCCAAGAACGGTTGTTGTGGCAGAAGACATTGATGCTGTACTCAAACTGTTGGAAGCAGATCGGCCTGTGACACCGTGAGATGAAGTCATTTTTGGACACTAGTGGGACTAGCATACATTCGATGTTACATGAGCATTAAGAGGTCGTTTATTCCCGTTGGATAGACCATAATTTGACGGTTGCTCATAAACAGGCTCGTGTCGATTGATGCAAGGGAATGTTAAAAATTACAGCTGGGGTGGTTCGAAAGGCGTCTATAATATCACTACAGGGGACGAATGCATGTAACTACGCTTGTAAGCCCGAAACAAATCAGCTTTCGACTGTTTGGGTCTTTCATAGTGAGCAAAACCCGACAAAAGTTGTTCGCAGACTGAGCACATCGAAGCAAATGGTTGCCAGTTTTTTTTCAGAAAAACCGATCATGTCGCAACTTTACCACTTGAGCAACGTAGAACTTTTAATACTGTTTGCCGGAAGTCTTCGGAGAATTGAGGAAAATCACCCACCGAAGGAAGATCAGCCTCTATTACGACAATGCAGCGAGTTCCCACACAACAGCTCAAACAAAAGAGTTTTTGAGCATCAAAGAGGAATTGAGTTTTCAAAAAAAAAAAAAAAAACCAGTTTTTGAGGAATTTATGGGTCATCCTCCCTGTAGTCCCAACTTGGCACTCAATGGCTTCTTCTTGTTCCTTCACATTAAGAAACAAATGCGTAGCGAGAGTTTTTCTACTCTCAACCAGACCTTGAGCTCTTTACAAACCTGGTCTCGGAGGTACCAATTTCAGAGTAGCAAACTATTTCGAAAAAAGGTTCAAACGAATACAAAAGTCATCTAGGTGAATATTTTGAAAAACATTAAAAGCATTTTCACTGATTAACTACTGTTTTTTCATAGTTAAGAGGAACAGAAAACAAGAAAATACACAGAAAAAACAAAATCAAAGAACAGCGTACGTTAAAATAATTCCATTGATTTTAATGAGAAAATCATTGAATTTTAATGAATTGTTCCTTGTTTTCAAAGTACTGTTCATTGAAATCAATGAAATTATATTCATTAAAAATATCTGAGTAAATATCAATGTATTGTTTAGATTATTTTAATGAACTTTTCATTGATTTCAATAGCATATTGAGTTTTTAAAAACCAAAGGCGCAAATAATCAACTACTCATCGTTACTGTTGGAGATAAGAACTTCTCATCATTCTAACAATTTTATGTGATCATGGATGGTATCAAATTTCAATTTGGTAGCTTTATTAGAGCAGTAGATGTCTACTTCAAAATTGTTCAACTATTTCAATTAAAATATCCTATGGCATGCTCCCTCGTGTAGGAGTTTGTTGAAGTATATTTTTATAAATTTAAAAATTTTTCAAAATCTTCAAAACTTTGTATTATAACAGACTGTTTAAAATAATAAAAAGATTGTTTCTTTAAGTTTTAATTAATTCCTTATTTTAAAATTATTTAGAAGGGGATTAACAAATAAACCATTGAATTTAATGTATGTATCATTAATATCAATGAACTGAATACATTGAATTCAACGAACTTTACATTGAATTCAATGAACTATACATTAAATTTAATGAAATATACATTGAATTCAATGAAATAATGCATTTAATTTAATGAATCATACATTGAATTCAATGAACTATACATTTAATTCAATGAACTATTCATTCAATTCAATAAACTATACATTGAATTCAATGAACTATACATTAAATTCAATGAACTATACATTGAATTCAATGAACTATACATTGAATTCAATGGACTATACATTGAACTCAATGAACTATACATTGAATTCAATGAACTATACATTGAATTCAATGAACTTTACATAAAATTCAATGAACTTTACATTAAATTAGGCATTTTTTCAATAAACGTGTTCATTGAATTCAATGAAATGTGCATTGATATTCAAGGAAACATATATACATTGAAAATCAGTTAGTTTAATGAACTGTACATTAAAGTATGAAGAAAATTCATTAAAATCAATGAACACAGTTCATTGGACTAATGTCAATGAATAATTCATTGAAATCAATGTACCTTTTCATTAATGCAATGTACCTTTTTGGTTCAGTGTATTATTTTCTTAATGGGTTACACCTACCTGTTTGCTCAACATTAGATTGTCCCAAAGTTGAAGGGAATAATCTCAGGATAGCAGATATGTAGTGAAATTCCCAAAAAGTTAACGATACGAAATCGTTATGGTTAACTAACGACGTTTGTAGTTTGCAATAACGAATGTTGTATTCTCAAAACAGTACTTAGCGACAAAATTGTTAAAATGCAACATTCACAATATATTCTACAAACGTCGTTAACAGAAATCAAAAATATGGCAGCACTGTGCTTTTTTGACAGCTTAGATAGGCCTTTTCGATAGAAACATGCTGAATCAGCCAAGGAGCAGACAGCTGCATCGCAGCTATTAGCAGAGGCAGCGCTAATGCAAGCAATTGCTTGCAACCGACTTGCTTCTACGCTTGAGAGGCTGTCGACTTCGTTTGAGCGATTGCCTTCAACGAACTTATAATTGTTATAACTTTTTTATTATTTTTACTTTTATTATTATTTTTATTATTAATGCTCTGAAATGTGCCTTTTATCTGTTGATTTCATCTGTTTGATTTTATTTAGTTTAAAAACTTTTCTTTATTTTTTAAACTTTAAATAAAAGTGTAGAAGCTATTGGAAATAAAGTTTATGGAATTATTTTTATTTTGATATTTTAACCATGATGGTTAACATATGCCTCGTCGTGTTGTGGCTATTTTATGCATATTATTTATGTTTTATAAAATTACAATCGCATGTTAAACAATCGCTTAACGTTGTTGTTTAAGTTAGCGACGCTAAAATATTCGTGGTTAAGCTAGCTACAAATAACGTTAAGGAACTGCCAAAATTAAGGACAAAAATAGCTAACATAGATGTTGGGAATACCAGTTAACGATAATTGTAGCAAAGGCCAGTTAACGATAACTATAAACGTAGTTAACACGTTTGTGAATTCCGCTAATGGTAGGCATTAAAAAAGCCCCTTGGATTACTTTTTCTATAGTTTAAAAATTTGAAATAATGGCTTGGTGATAGAAAACTTTGCAACAATGAATAGGTGGCATGTGCGGTTGGCTGCTTTTTTGAAAATCTCAGCGATTATTACTATTAGAACGGAATGAGATCTATCGAATCGCTAGAGTATCGATTCTAATATAACCTCTCTGCAGACAATGGCAAACCTCAGAGAGTAAATAATGCCATGTTAAACTTTTTGAGAACATGCACATTAGCCGTTCGGAGTGGGCATAAAACTTGTAGGTTCAGTTCTCGATCAGTTATGTACAAACAATTAATAACATGCACAATGCAATTTGGTCATAAGAAGTTCGGTCAAAGCCATTTCAAGGGCTGATGTATGTAGGGAAATAGGGATCTTTTTTTCCAAAAAATTTTTTTCTGTGTAAGATTTCTGTTAGATGCTGACATGACATATTTTTTTTCAGAAATGGCGGCCAATTGATTTTAATCGTTAAATAATATTGTAAAAAATTGGCATATTGATAAAATTATGAAAAATTGTTGTAATTCTTAAAACGATTTTCGATTAATCGATTTTAAAAATAGGTACAAATATTTAAAAACGTTTTTTAACTAATTGCATTTTTTTTTAACTAGAGATTCACAATGTGGTGTATTTGTCGTACATGTATTGAGTATTTGTGGTTTCTAAAAAAAACTTTCTGATCAAACACTACCCAGAATTCTTCAATAAACTGCCGATAGATAAATACCGCTTAAACAGATACTTGAGCACCAAATGACAGATGTGCCAACCCAGAAAAAATAAGAGTTAGCTGTGTCGTGATCACACCCGTAGGTTTTAAAATGATAGTGTTTCTTTTTTCTTGTTCCCATCCTTTCTTTTGATCTTAAACATGTACTCATCTTTCCGTTATTCTTTTATTTGTTCTAATAATTTTCCTACTTTATTTCCAAACTCTTGTTTTAATCCATGTCCAAATGCTTGGCTTAATCCATATGCGAATCCCTTTCCTTGGTTGGAAAGGTGTGTTTTAGGTGCGTCTTAATCATTGTCCTTATCCACAATTTTTTCTGGTTTCAAATTTGGATTTCACGAAAAAAACTTTTGAAATCATAACTTCTGTTTTCAACTTGTCGGAACTTGGTTAGATTTTTGTTGTTGTTGTTGTTGGTGTTGTTGTTGGTGTTGTTGTTGTTGTTGTACTTGCTGTTGTGTAATTGCTGTTGCACAACTATATTTGTAAAGGTTGTTGTTAGCCTCATGGCACTATCAATTTTTTATGTATTTTATTTATATCATTTGCCTTTATTTTTATTCCATAAAATTAACCGTACGTCAGTAGTTACACAGTTAAAATTCCAAGCAACGTTTTTCCATTTTACGTTGTATTTTCACTACATTAAGTGGTTGTCACGCGGAAGTCTTGACTATAAATATTTTTTATATATTGTGAGGCTCAAGAGCACATCTATGCTGTCATAAAATAAAATTTACCTTAGCACGTCTCCTAAGCGAGTAATGCAATGATACTTTATTTCTATTGTAGAAGCTGCTGTCTTTACGATCTACGACGTCAGAATTTTTTTATTGTCATAAGGCCAAGTATAAATCCTTCAATTTCGTTTTTAAAAATTTATTAGGGGTATTCTCTATGACTAGGATATGCCATTGCACGGTGTAAGAATAGGAAATGTACAATCCGCCATTGTTTTTTCGCAATTGCAGGAATTATACATTTCCTATTCATGCACCGCGCAACGGCATATGCTCAAAATAAAAAATAAATAAATAACTGGCCATATCAGCCCTTGAAAGGGCTTTGACCTAGCTTCTTATGATCAATTGTGTTGTGCGTGTTATTAAGTTTGTACACAATTGACTGAGAACTGAACCTACATGTTTAACGCCGACCCCGACCGGCGATGAACGGAATGTTCTTGTTCTCAAGAAGCTTTACATGGCATTTTGTTTACTCTCCGAGGTTTGCCATTGTCTGCAGAGATGTGGCGCCCGTACAGAAAAAATAATTTTAATTCAAATAATTTTCTGTCGCTGCTGGGGTTCGATCCCCGGTCTCCAAGGTTCGTTGACATAGAGACCACACACTTTAACCAACTACGCCACGGACGCCACGGCACACATTGGTTGAAGTTCATAGAACGAGCGGCTAAAAATAGAAGAAATTGTCGAAGGACAATGAAACTTGGTACATAGGCATTTTTTGTTTGAATCAAAAAAAAAAAATGGAAAAATCAAAATGTTCCGCCCACTTTTACGCCCACCTCCCATACAAAGAGAAAATTAAATTTTGACCTACGGCATTGTTTTTTGGCACATATCATTTTTAAACACTCAGAATCATTTGTGTGAACTTTGAAAAATATCCGCCCACTTTTACGCCCACTTCCCATACAACGTTTATTGAAAAAGTGGCATAACTCCCTTGATTTTTACTGCATCAACTCAATTTTCACAAAAAATATATATTATAATTGTAGAATGGGCTCCTAAAAATATATACCTGATCCGCCCACTTTTACGCCCACCTCCCATAGAAAAAAACAAATAGAACAAACATGAATAAGTAATTTAAGCATAGTCTTTTAATAATTTTTTAACATCATTATTGAACTCCAATTTTTTGATTTGCAGCTTTGAGCAGCTGAATTTTTTTTTTACTTTTAGCTGAGACTTCAAGCTGTAACTTGACATATTTCTTTAAACAGGGCTCCACAGGGCTAAAAAGATGCAGTACACTGAAGTTGATGAACATAGAAATTGTGATGTTGTTTATATTTCGTTCTACGAAATTTTTTATATGGCACTTTTTCCAACTTTTTTTAATGCAAATGTCATCTACGACAATTGTCCCTTACGAAAATATACAACAAAGTCAAATGATAAGATTACTGTGACTGTACCAAAAGATTGAATATACAGTAAATTTGCATGCCATTTTAAACAAGCGAACATATACGAACTTCGAGCATGCCTGTCCAAACAAATAATGAATATATCAGCCTAATATTAAGGAATCATAATATTCAGATATCTGACAACAAAATACCAAAAAATTATCCAAATCGGCGAACATGAAAAAAATTAATTTCGGCCACTCTTCAACCAATGTGCGGCATATGCTAAGCATAGAGAATATCTCTATTGTATCTTATAACTATACTCACCGAATAATAATTCAATGCAACGCCGTTGCATGAACGTTGCATTATCGATCTTTGAGTCAGAAATTTTTTGTCTAATTTTGTTGTGAGAACTTAAAGCAGGCCCTTATTGGTGTATCATATTTTTTATCCTAGCACTAATACTCAGCGCGTAACGGGTTAAAACTAAAAATCTGCACTGAGTTTATTCACGTCAGAAATGCAAAATATAGTATTAAAATATACTGAAACAATACTTTCCAGTTAAATTATAATATTATAAACACATTTTAATTAATGAACTTCAATAAATGTGCTTTTGTCGGCCACCCGTCGTAGTACAATTGACCGTAATTGTAAGAAAACACGTTGTAAGCCATTTGTAATGATTTCCTTAAGGTACTTTCGGATACGACGCATCAACTGCTCCACATTTTTAGCTTTTCAGCCATTGTTGTAGACTTAACTTTTAAGTTCTCCGAAAAAATCTTCAAGTGGTAATTTAGTGGTGTTCCTATCTTTAGGTAAATAAAATAATAAATAACTGGCCATTTCAGCCCTTGAAAGGACTTTGACCTAGCTTCTTATGATCAATTGTGTTGTGCGTGTTATTAAGTTTGTACACAATTGACCGAGAACCGGACCTACATGCTTAACGCCGACTCCGAACGGCGATGAACGAAATGTTCTCGTTCTCAAGAAGCTTTACATGGCATTTTGATTACTCTCTCAGGTTTGCCATTGTCTGCAGAGAGGTGGCGGCCGTACAGAAAAATAATTTTAATTCAAATAATTTTCTGTCGCTGCTGGGGTTCGAACCTGGGTCTCCAGGTTCTTTGACATAGCGGCCACACACTTTAACCAACTACGCCACGGACGCCACAATAATCCTATCTTTAGGTACAAAATTTATATTTTTGCTGACCTAAACTGAAATACGACTCTCATGTCGTATTTGTATAATTCGAGTAGGCTTTGTCCGGCTAAAATACACAATCATCATCCTGATAATATTTATGAATAAATGGAACTAAAATTTAGCTTATGGAATAATTTTGATAGTTCACTATATTTATTATCAGTCCACTTGTCTTGAAGTATGGCTCCGAAATTCCTTTCTCGGAGACATTCATACTAATCAGAACTTTTTGTTCAAACTTTTTCTTATACTTATTTATAATATACAATCTTATTTTTGTTTAAAATGTACCGTTTCCTGGCATTTCTGGTGTACTTAATATGAAATAACTCTCATTATCCAAAATGAACGATGTTGTAATTGTAATTTTTGACCATGCATCGAAATTGAAATTTAACTTACTGAATTTGCTCTTCAGTGCACTCTTGAGACCGCTGGTTATTTCTTACTTGAATATTGAATGATTTAAATGTTTTACAAATATATGGCTGCGAGTATTTTAATTTTCGAACGATTTTATTTCGACTTATGGCATCTTTGTTGTTAAAAGCAGTTATAAGCTCTTTAATGTTTCTTTTTTTGTCATAATAATCGGTTTTCTTTCGAAACTAGGTTGCCTACCAATTTTAAAGGTACTCAGGATAGAATATATCGCCCTTTTTGATACGAATAAAATTCATCAATATTTAGGACTTGAAGTTGTAGTTGATGGTAGAGAAGTTTCTGGATGAGAGCTTGAATTGACTGAGATAAAGGCATAACACTTGTCTCTGATTCAAATTCAAATGTTTTTTGGCTTTCCACCACGCTTAGAACATCCTACACGTGTTTCATTTGATTGCCCTTTCCTTCCCACTAATCTATAACCCCATTTCGAACCAAGGCAGACTTGACTGAATAGGTATTCCACCTGAAATCCTTGGTTCAAAGCTAAAAAAAAAAAATAACCCGTTAATAATTCCATTTGCAGTTTTGTTGCTTAATCAGCCTCCACCACTTCCCGATGATGATTTGAATTTTTTTTTTAAGGGTTCTGCAAGTGGCCTTGACAACTTTAAATTAAATTTCTGAACGAACCCTTTCACTAATCATCGAACTGTCAACAGTAACAGAGTAAACAGAGTAAACTCAACATTTTTATCATGGTAAAGTACACGTTCTCCGATTGGGATCTGGAAAAGATGCGCCAAGATGATGAATTTCATCGCAAAATCATCTTCAGTGACGAAGCTCAATGGGTTCGTCAATAAGCAAAATATGCGTTATTGGTCGGGTGAAATTCCACATGTGCTTTATGAATCACCACTTCATCCACAAAAAATAACTGTTTGGTACGGTTTGCATGCCGTCGGCGTCATTGGACCATATTTTTTCGTCGACGATAACGACCGTAACGTTACTGTGAATGGCCATAGTTATCGCGCTTACCGATTATTTTTGGTCCGGTGCCACAAGCTACAGAGCACACGTTACAGTCGATTTATTGAAGAGTAAGTTTGATGAGCGTGTTATCTCAAGAAATAGGCCAGTTGATTGACCGCCTCGTTCGTGCGATTTAACGCCTCTTTAGTTTATCTTTAAACTGTCTTGTATTAATTAAATATTACTGGAGTTTTCTCTTAAAGAATTATTCCGAGTTCTTAAAGAAAATCTGAAAGGTATTTATTAAAATAGAGATTAGAAAAGTTTCTTTACTTATGAGTCCACAATCCCTCCATATTTTTAAACACTACCGTGTTGTTTTATACACTGCCAATTTTTGACTATTGCGAACCGCTATAACTGTTACGATTTCTGGTATTACCTTTGTATGTACAAAAAAGAGTGGTTGTACATAGAGCTGTTAAATGTCAAAAGAATACACCTTTTTTTTTATATGTCTTGGTGGTTTATTTGACTTGAACTTAAAAACATCGTTGCAATTAGAATAGATTTTAAAACTTCCAAAATTGTTAAGCTCATTGATAAACTTCCTTAACGATAATTGATGCCTTTTTCTACTGCATATTTTTATTGCAATTTTTTTTGAGATTTACTATTTACTTGCCTTGAGTCCGTCAATTCATTGAAAATTGCTTGCATCCAACTAAGAGTCTTTAGAGTCTCTCTCATTTTTTCGCTCTGCCAACAAACAACAAAGAACTCCCTTGAATGCTTCTTCACATATTTAACGACTATTCAAATCTAATTACCGTAACGATTTCAGGGCTGCAACCAACACTACTGCTGCTGCTGCTGCTGCTATAATGTCAGTGATGTTCAAAAGTAGTGAAAGGAAATATAATTAAATTAATTAGAAGACGGAGAAAAGGAAGATGGAAGAAGTCAAGGAGCTGAATTCTAGCACGCGACAAAAGAAACTTGCCAGATAGTGAAGATGTTCCCAAAAGCGTGGCATCGCTCATCGATAGACACGCGAACTAAATATTTGCATGTCTTTAAGTTTTGCAAGCTTTTATCTAAGTATTTTTTTTTTGTTTTTTGTATTCACTTAACTGCCATTTTGAGCTTGATTTTCATTTTAATTCCCTTCATAGTAATGAACGGTTCTTATGAGCAGAAATAGCGCTAAAGAGGCAGAAAGTAATAGTTTTTGTCTTATTCCCACATTGTTATTTGTCTTGCATGCTAGTCAGTTGACTCGGTCGGGACGATTGGCCATGGGAATCAGCTTCACTTCATGGAAACTTGCAATTAACACTATTTTTTTTTATCAATGCTGCTTTGGATGAGTGAGAAAGCAGTTTGATTTAACTGTAATATTTTGCAAAGTTATCTCTTCTTTCATTTTATCGCTTGTTTTTTACTCAGATGCTTTTTAACATCTCGTCTTTTCCTTTTTTTCCCAGCTGGATGGCCTTTATTAACATGCCTGCCGAGAATTTCTATTATTTAATTATCGATTTTAATACAAAGTGTCGAGCGTAATTAGCACTCTCGACTGTCTTAAAGTGTAGTGAGAAGAGTGGTGGAGTGGAAAGTAGTAGTAGTAGCAGCAGTTTGGTAATAGTAGCAGTAGAAGTAGTTGTTTTGTGTGGATGGTAGAGTTAACATAGTTCTTGAAAGATGCTAATAATGAGTGTCGTGGAAGTTCAACGGCTAATTTATAAGCTCACTGGGAGACTTTCAACAAATATTTATACATTTTCTCAAAGGATAACTGCATGGAACGAGAAAAATCTTGTTTTTGTTGTTGAAGAAGCTTTTCAAGTTTGTAGTATTCAGGAGAAGAGTTTTTGGAAATATACGAAAAATCGTCGTTGTTAAGATTGATGAATTGAGTCGTTAAATTAAGAAGTTGAAAAGGAGTAGAAAGAAAATAAAATAAAATCTGTAGAAGATTGCAATTTAAGGGGGGAAATATACCCGGAGCCCGAAAAAAGGGTCATGTTTGTGCATTTTTTTAAGGAAACCTATGGGATATTTTTAAATGCGGGTTTTTATACCTTAAAATATACACATTCAAGAGTAAAAAAAAACTAAATTTTTTATTTAAAAAATTAATATTAAGGTAGATACAGCATTTTTTGTACAGCGCTCTGAAAATGCGGTGACCAAGATTGCTCCTCCTAAATTTAACTGAAACAAAAAAATGAATTATATTATAAAACTAGATACCTAAAACTCGTACTTATCATAGCCGATTTTGAAAATATTAATTTTTCACAAAATGGCGGACTTCAGAACGTAAATTAACGATTTTCGACCAAAATTCGTCATTATTTTGAGTATAAAAAATGAACGAAGCTACGAAAAAAAAAATCCTATGACAAGTACGAGATTATTATGAATAAAATAAGCCTGCAAAAAAATCAAAACGATCGGTTAAGTGAGCTTCGAGATATCTTGGTCACCGACTTTGAAAATATGGTTTCGAGAAAAACGCGTTTGAAAATAAGGACCAGCCCTGCGCGCTCTAGAAGGCGCTTCACTCACTAGGCTATAACTTTGTTATTTTTTGAGATATCGACTTGAAATTTTCACCACATATTCTTGAGACCTAAAGTTTTCAAAAAAGTTCTGGGTATATTTCCCCCCTTAATTTATAAAAAATATACCTCATAACGGGTATACACTGGTGAGTATTAAATTAAACGCACCTATATTTTGACGTAGAATACGTCATTCTCGGAGGTAAGTAGGGTGGTTGATAGTGATCAGGTGTCGGTATTAATATCACAATTTGAGCCTTTGGTGTGCCTTAAGTACTGATCGTACAATATTGATGTTAGCACTTGTTGGTCTGCTTGATCCTCACTGGGAGAAAAATTCATGTTTGAACTTTCTAACTTACATAAATTTTACACAATTACATGAAATATAAAGCCAACATTTGATGTTTTTGTTTGCTTAAACTTGCTACCTATTTATCGACAGTTCCCGGTTTTATCGACAAAACCATAAAATTTGTATGGGAGCCCCCCTAAGGAGTGGTCGGAGGGAATAGGTGTCAAAGGCAAAAATGTTCCTTTTGCAAAAATAATGGAGTTCGGTCATACATATTAACCCTCTCCGGCACTCTCTTGAAGATCATATGCTCAGGTGTATGGAATAAATAAACAAAAACCATAAAATTTGTATGGGAGCCCCCCTAAGGAGTGGTCGGAGGAAATAAGTGTTAAAGGCAAAAATATTCCTTTTGCAAAAGTAATAGGGGTAGGTGATATATATTAACCCTTTCCGGCACAAACACAATAAAATTTGTATGGGAGCCCCCCTAAGGAGTG
The DNA here is from genome assembly GCA_943735915.1 of Pherbina coryleti. Classification (NCBI taxonomy): domain Eukaryota; kingdom Metazoa; phylum Arthropoda; class Insecta; order Diptera; family Sciomyzidae; genus Pherbina; species Pherbina coryleti. The sequence continues at coordinate 141,902,524 of OX030950.1, read as the reverse complement.
GTCGGAGGGAATAGGTGTCAAAGGCAAAAATGTTGCTTTTGCAAAAATAATGGGTGTCGGTGATACATATTAACCCTTTCCGGCACTCTTTTAAAGGTCATATGCTCAGGTGTATGGAATAAATAAACAAAAACCATAAAATTTGTAAGGGAGCCCCCCTAAGGAGTGGTCGGAGGGAATATGTGTCAAAGGAAAAAATGCTCCTTTTGAAAAAGTAATGGGGGTCAGTGATACATATTAACCCTTTCCAGCACAAAAACTATAAAATTTGTATCGGAGCCCCCCTAAGGAGTGGTCGGAGGGAAAAGGTGTCAAACGCAAAAATTTTGCTTTTACAAAAGTAATGGGGGTCGGTCATATATATTAACCCTCTCCGGCACTCTCTTGAAGGTCATATGCTCAGGTGTATGAAATAAATATACAAAAGCCATAAACTTTGTATAGGAGCCCCCCTAAGGAGTGGTCGGAGGGAAAAGGTGTCAAAGGCAAAAATGTTGCTTTTACAAAAGTAATGGGGGTCGGTCATATATATTAACCCTCTCCGGCACTCTCTTGAAGATCATATGCTTAGGTGTATGGAATAAATATACAAAAACCATAAACTTTGTATGGGAGCCCCCCTAAGGAGTGGTCGGAGGAAATAAGTGTTAAAGGCAAAAATATTCCTTTTGCAAAAGTAATGGGGGTCGGTCATATATATTAACCCTTTCCGGCACAAACACAATAAAATTTGTATGGGAGCCTCCCTAAGGAGTGGTCGGAGGGAAGAAGTGTCAAACGCAAAAATGTTGCTTTTACAAAAGTAATGGGGGTCAGTCATATATATTAACCCTCTCCGGCACTCTCTTGAAGATCATATGCTCAGGTGTATGGAATAAATATACAAAAACCATAAACTTTGTATAGGAGCCCCCCTAAGGAGTGGTCGAAGGAAATAAGTGTTGAAAGCAAAAATATTCCTTTTGCAAAAGTAATGGGGGTCGGTGATATATATTAACCCTTTCCGGCACAAACACAATAAAATTTGTATGGGAGCCCCCCTAAGGAGTGGTCGGAGGGAATAGGTGTCAAAGGCAAAAATGTTCCTTTTGCAAAAATAATGGGGGTCGGTGATACATATTTACCCTTTCCGGCACTCTTTTAAAGGTCATATGTTCAGGTGTATGGAATAAATAAACAAAAACCATAAAATTTGTAAGGGAGCCCCCCTAAGGAGTGGTCGGAGGGAATATGTGTCAAAGGAAAAAATGCTCCTTTTGCAAAAGTAATGGAGGTCAGTGATACATATTAACCCTTTCCAGCACAAAAACCATAAAATTTGTATCGGAGCCCCCCTAAGGAGTGGTCGGAAGAAAAAGGTGTCAAACGCAAAAATGTTCCTTTTGCAAAAGTAATGGGGGTCGGTCAAATACATTAACCCTCTCTGGCACTCTTTTAAAGGTCATATGCTCAGGTGTATGGAATAAATATTTTGCTAAATATTTTTTAAAAAAGATGTCATCAAAAGCGAATTGATTAATTCTACGTCTTGTGATACGACATAGTCGAAACTACTGTATCTTTTTTTTTAATGGAGCTTCTTTTTTCATCAGCTCTGAAGATGACCTAGTTAGCGGAGCTGCCCGATTTGTATGCGCATAACTATACTAATGTCGGCGTAGAGCTCACACAGCTAGTGGTTCCATAGAATTCGATACTCGCTATTGAAGCATATTGGATCGAAGATCTTACGAAGGATCTTTCACTCGAAGGCTCGCAAAGTCTGTTCATCAGAGGTGCTCAACGTCCAGGTTTGTACTACATATACATATATAATAGGACGGGCATGATAAGTGACTTATAGAGCAAATTTTATGGTTTTTATATATTTATTCCATACACCTGAGCATATGACATTTAAGAGAGTGCCGGAGAGGGTTAATATGTATGACCGACCCCCATTACTTTTGCAAAATAAACATTTTTGCCTTTGACACCTATTTCCTCCGACCACTCCTTAAGTGAGGCTCCCATACAAATTTTATGGTTTTGTCGATAAAACCGGAAACTGTCAATAAATAGATAGCAAACTTAAACAAGGAAGCAAAATTTGTTCAATGCTACCAAGTTCAACAACCTATGTGGAGAGTCGAATTGTCAAAATGTCACTGTCGATAATATGCCCGGATATTTAATTGGCTGCGGAATTTTGACATTTCAATAACATATTCTGTTAAAAAAGCATGCCCCTTAAAATTACTCAGAATTACTGGGCTACGCGATTCTGTTAAAAACAACATGCCCCCAAAAGTATGCTTTTTTTGTTTTTAATTATAAGATTTATGTCTTCACGCTAGATGGTGCTGTCTTCACCGTAGAAAAAACCGGAAACCGTCGATAAATAGGTAGTAAACTTAAGCAAACAAAAACAACAAAATGTTGGCTTTATATTTTATGTAATTGTGTACAATTTATATAAGTTAGGGAGTTCAAACATGAACTTTTCTCCCAGTGAAGATCAAGCAGACCAACAAGTGCTAACATCAACATTGTACGATCAGTACTTAAGGCACACCAAAGGCTCCAATTGTGATATAAATACCGACACCTTATCACTATCAACCACCCTACTAACGTCCGAGAATGACGTATTCTACGTCAAAAATATTTGACTCGGTATCCGGTGGGGGTTAACGCATAAGAGGACGGCCAAATTTCCGTTGGAAGGACCAAGTGTTGTTAATTTTACTACGCATGGTGTTTCAAATTATGGATGAGGACAAAACCGATCCACAGTTGTGAGTGCCAGATAAGTAAGTAATTGTGTATGTTCGTACGTAAACACTCACACTGCGAAAATAAAATCGATTTTCTTGGTCTGCTGACTGCGGTTAAGCCCTTATTTCTTGTAAGCTGTGTAAGTTTTTAAAGCCTTAAAAAAGCTTCAAGTTGAAATATAATTTAATAAAGGATGTTAATCAAGGCTGCCTTAGGGTGGTATTGTCTTATGGATTAAAGAGTAAAAGTTTTTTGAAATAAGCTGTTTACTCCTGATAAAATAAAATAAATAAATAACTGGCCATTTCAGCCCTTGAAAGGACTTTGACCTAGCTTCTTAGGATCAATTGTGTTGTGCGTGTTATTAAGTTTGTACACAATATACCGAGAAATAGACCTACAGGCTTAACGCCGACTCCGAACGGCGATGAACGAAATGTTCTTATTCTCAAGAAGCTTTACATGGCATTTTGGGTACTCTCTGAGGTTTGCCATTATCTGCAGAGAGGTGGCGGCCGTACAGAAAAATTATTTTAATTCAAATAATTTTCTGCCGCTGCTGGGGTTCGAACCTGGGTCTCCAGGTTCGTTGACATAGCGGCCATGCACTTTAACCAACTACGCCACGGACGCCACATTTACTACTGATAATTAACTTAAATTTCGGCTAGTTAATGCTTAAAAATCAATGAGTATCTTCTATATTAAGCGTCCTTAGAAGAAAAATTTCATTATTGGCAAAAAACGATGTAAAACAATATCTGTCATCATTATTTTTGTTACGCAAATTTAACACTTTTGACACAAAAACAATAAATCGAATTATGTCAAAAGGCATTAAGGTGGCTGATGTACAGTACAGTGCAGCAGCAGCAGCAGTAGCAGCTTACATAAGCCAATGAAACTATGATGATGGTCTGGAATCGAAGTGGAGTTTATCTGAAAAGCATGCCGTTCATGCCGTAACATCCATTTAATGTCGTACGATATTTAATCAATTCACATTAAAAGGCTTTTAACATTTATTATGATTATATTAAATTACATGCATAAGCACACAGACGCACAGGCACACACGCACACAATCACGCATATGCAACCACTCGCCGCCTAACATACGTGGAACGTCATCATTGTCGCTGTTGTCGTTGTCGTTCTCGTTGTCTGAAAGCTTGCCGCTTTGCTGTCTGAAACATTATCGATCGATTGGCAGAGTCAGTTCAGAGTGCCGCGGGAAACTCAATTTTCGTAAATATCCTTTCAGTGAAAATGCATAAAATTTAAAAATTTCATGAATGGTAATCAAATAGAAAAAAAAGAAAAGAGTACCGCAGGCCACCACTACTAAAAATGCTACTGTTTGTGTGTAAGTGTTTTTAGTACGCATCGAAACACACAATTTTTTGTTGGGCGTCACCAACTTAATTTCATAGCATTTTTCAATGCTATAATTTTTTGTCGATTCCTTAGCCCTAAAAGACCCCCTAAAAGCCCCACACCCACTTCTACTCTGGACACATAAATGCAATTTTTTTATTAAATAAATTTAATAATAATTTTATATACATACATATATTGAAAATGTATAAGTTTTTTTTTGATTTTTTTTTTTTAAATTTAAAAGTGGATTCGTCTCATTGTCATTTTTGTGCTGTCAGCTATTGGAGTTTTAATGTTGTTGTCATTTTGCTACTTACCACCTTGCTCAAACACAATCACATGCCTGTAGCCGGAGCTTACTCCCACGCAAAATATCATTTATGTATGACTAGCTGTTACCCGCGGGCCTTGCCAACAATACGTTCGACTGATGTTAACCCATTAGTACGCAGTAGCCTTTAAAAAGGACGGTACGAAAAACATAAATATATAAAAAGCGATTGGCATCCCTGCAAAATAGGTTAGCTTTTTGAACATAAATGGCATCATATAAGAATAAGAGATAAACTGTTTTCTTAAAGTTTACTTTATTCAGATATTATTAAGCATCGAAGTGAAGATTTTTTGTAAGAAAGAAGTGCAAATATCGTTCGCAGGTGAATTTTCAAATTTTATAAAATTGCTGATTGGTATTTTGTGAAAAAAGTTTTTATATTAATAATCGTATGTTTACTTTTATCTCATATGGAAAAACGTTTTTATATTATTAAAATTTTTTAATTTTTATCCAGTGGCGGATTAACGCATTTTGCCGTCATAGACTCGACATAAGCTCCGCCTCTAAAATAATGAATTTTTACTAAGAATGGAACAAAATTTTAAAAATTTTAATTTTTATTCTTAAAAAAAATTACAACGCAATTTATACAAAAAATAAAAAAAGTGCTTTATTTTTTTTTCAATATATGGTTTTTTCTTGCCTCTGCTCTTGGGAACTAATTTATAACGTCAGCATAGCTTATTTCTTGCACTGAATCCACTTCAATACATAATAATGCAAGTGCATTTAATCGCATTTCATTCATATCTTTTTTTTTTTTTGTTTCTGATTACTGCTTGAAGTTTTTCATTAATTTTTTATATAGTAAAAATTCACAGTATAAGTATGGCCCGTTATGAACTGAATTATGAAGAAATGATTTTAAAGAAATTTGGGCCTTTTATTTTTGCTTTTGTATGCATTTGTCTCAGTATCGTGACAAATAGACCAGCAGTATTCGCCAAGCATGTGCATAATGTTTTGGCCTTTAAAGCGCTTTTCGATAGTCGCAATGCCCTGATGGAACCTTTTGCTATGTTCATCGTTATAAGCTACAAAATCATCAGGAAGAAAAATCTAAATGATTGTGAAGGAAGTGGATCTTTAGCGACATGAAAACGCCCATTTCGTCATATGCCGAAATCATTTCTGCGACAGTATTTTTATAATAAGCAGATCGTTTGTTACCCAGAAACTGCTCAATAATGGCAACTGTGCCTTTCCATACACGTTGTTCGATAGCATTCAATTTTGAGGCAAATTCAACTCTTGCAACTATTTTCTTTATTTGCGGACCATTGAATACACCTAAAATCGTACACATGAATGTAAAACAATTAAGCTGAATTTTTTACTGAATGACTTCTTAAACAATACCTGTATACATTTTTGCATCGCTCAATTTCGGTAATATTTTGCGCAAACTCGAAATCGTTTCGCCGTCACGATATAGTTTCTTAACAAAATTTGTTAAGAGACCACGTTTAATGTGTAACGGTGGCAAATTGATTTGAGATGGTTGCACCAATTGTAAATGCTCGATACTGTCTACGCCTAATTTGTAGCATGTGCGCGGCTCTTCCACTTAAATTCAGTGTAATGCTGATCTCTTTTGCGACCTTCCCAGGAACACAGAAAGTACTGGTGAGTTGGAAATCCACGCTTAACACCCATGAGTAATCCGACCACTTTCAGATCGCAGCATATTTTCCAATTGTGCTTTTGGTACTTTATCAGTTCTAATATTAGTTTCATGCCGTCGTATGTTTCTTTGAGGTTTGTTTTTCTAATTCTCTAATATCAACATTGGCAAAATTATAAAAAATACTAAACTGACTAAAGTTTTAAAATAATTTCTCTGAGCAAAGTTGTTTGTCTTTAAGGGATAAACAATTTTCTCTAGAGAGCACCATCTTTTGAGCGGTGTAACCCTCCTTATATCAGAGAAGTTTCATTCAAAAATAGTTTGAGTTCAAAAACTTGCCTCCCAAAATTTTTTGAAACTTAAAGTTACTTTTTATATAAATAAATAAATAAATAACTGGCCATTTCAGCCCTTGAAAGGACTTTGACCTAGCTTCTTATGATCAATTGCGTTGTGCGTGTTATTAAGTTTGTACACAATTGACTGATCAAAATGATTCCGCCCTCTAAGATATAAAAATATAATTATATTTATAAATAAAAATATAAAAAATTTATGTTTATTCATTTATTTCTTATACATATCAAGACAGAAATACCAAATATGCATATTGCACAACTTAATTTAGTGATTTTTGAATTACCACCAATGACACGCCCATGTTAAAGTCATACTTTCTGTAACCTAAAAAGTAATCAAGTGTTCTACATTATTTTATTCACTACATGGAAGCAAAGTTTTTGCTGGTTAATCTTCTTCAAACATTTGTCGCTCAAAATTTGGCCTCCCAACAATTTACAGTATGCATGAAACTAGCTTGTTGATTATTAAATCGATTATGTGTTTATTTATAAACTAGCTACGAAAATATTTTGCCACCCTGTTGATTCTGCCAAATTTTGTTTTCCTCAAAATTTTGTTTCTTCAAAATTTTGCAGCTCCTAAGATTTTGCCGCCCTAGGCCATGGCCTAACGGGCCTAGGTCAAAATCCCGTACTGCTTTTATCTCACATCCTTTTTATTCCGGTAACACGAAAATTTGTGCCATTTTGTTCTAAAAGCTTTTTCCATCCTTTATAAAGGCAGCCGCGCACAGAACACTATCCATCTATTAATTTTGTACGAAAGTGGCCATTAAATAAACTCAAACTTCATGATATTTTGGATATTTACGAGGAATTAAACGATGGAGAAGAATATAAAACGCCTACCATTGGCACAAATAGTTTTATTTTGTTTCCAATAGAGGTGCCACTTGCTGAATCAGACTGAAATTTCACGTTGTCAGATGATGATAAGATTGGCCCAAATACTTTCAATTCAACCGCATGTCTTCGTTGGTCAAAAGAGAAAAAAAAAAGACAAGGTAAGTATTCCCCAACCAAATATGTATGCCAATTACAATAAAGGGATAGACGGTGTGGATCGGTTTGATCAGATGATCTCTGTATACTCCGAGAAAAAAACTTATGCAAAATTAATAAAAACCGAGTATAATTTAAACGATGGCTTTGCCAGTTTTCAGCCTCCTAAGTTTGTGGTCAAAACACTTAAGTTTTACACGTTAAGTTACCGATATTGATTTGGATGATAAATTAGCGAAGTATTTTGTAATTTACACATTAGTTTCGACAATTTATATGAGCGTGCTTGCGTATTTTGCCGAACATAGTGTTCAAGTTTTCAACAAAAAGCTTTGTTGAACTATCAAAGTTCAATAGATAAATAAATATACAGGGAGAAGTATAAAATATACATCTACTTAGGTAAATTACTGTATATTTTTTTGCAAAAAATGTCCAAAGACAATAATGAAATGTATATATACTTAGGTAAAATTTTATATATTGCTGTTGTGCAAAATTACCCAAACACTTAGATGAAACTTCTAAATAAATGAATTAAACATTTAAATTTTTATTAAGGAAAACCTGTACTATTTAATATAAATAGACATGCATTTACAAAGTTTATAACATAGTTTTACAAAGTAAAAAAAATTATGCATTTAGATCGCATTCGACCATATCAAAATAGATTTTTCTCTTGTTTTTTTATTTATATATATTAAAAAAAGCTTGGTAAAATTAAAAAGAAGTTGGCTGTATCGTGCACCCATCCATGGATTTTGACAGTGTATCTTGGTCCTTATCCTTATTCTTGTCCCGTTCCTTTCATTTGTTCCCAAACTAATAATTGAAACTGATAATTGTAAGCGACATATTCATCAAAAATTGTTGTTTTGCATACTAACGTTAAAAATGCTCTAGCCTATTATAAGCGCACATAGTTTCTCAAATTCCATACATTTTTGGACATTGACATCGAAATCAAATGGCTCTAAGTCCCCCATTAAAACCGTTTTTTTTTTTGCAATTCCTGAAAACCTATAATTTTGTCACTTACAATGTTATTCACGTCGACTCTACAATTGTCTTACTTCCTGTTCAAACTGTTCTTTTAATCCATATCCAAATTCCTGACCTTAACCTCATTCGAATCCTTTCCTAATCCTTTTCCAACTTTATTTCTAAATCTTTGTTCTAAAGTTTGTCCTAAGTGTGTTCAAATCCTTGTTCTATTCCTTGTCCCATTTCTTGACCTTTATACTTTTGCCAATCTTGTCACAAATATTGTTTTAGGTAAGTATCAATTTGTGTCCTTACCCTTGTCTCAGTCCTTGTCGAATTCCTCTTCTCAATTCCTGTCTGAATTCTAGTCCTTATCATTGTCCAATTCTATGCTTTAATCTTTGTCCAAATTTTTTTCCTACTCCTTATCTTTAATATAACTTTTTTTTTTTAATTTCTTTCGAGTAAGAAAAGCAGTGAGACTCAAATTACAGCCATGAGAGTGAGAGTGCATACACTTCTTTTAAACTGCAATAATCACATAATATATTTTTTTTTTCATTTTTTGGCACATCTGTGGCTCATTACCTTTCGACTGATATAAGAATCATGCCCTTTTTTGTATTATAAATATTAAAAAAGTGTACTACAAGATTTTTGTTTGCGTATAATATATGGATTACTTTGGAGTGGTTTGAAATATTTGAAAAATTTTTTCACAGAAATCATTTTTTAAGCTGTAGAACTTTGTAAAAAATACAAAAACAACATTTTGAAAAATGTAATTTTCATCAAAAAAAACATAGGGGGTAGCTCATGATTTTCGATGACAGAAACACTTAATTAAATGATGTGTCAAAATGAAGCAATTTTTGCAAATAAATGATATGGTATATGAAAGAGTGTGAGAGAAGAAAATAGAAAAACAAAAATAAAATTACAAAAGAAGAATGTCTGGTCTAATTTTTAAGCAAAAATTGAATATTTTAGAGTTTTTTTGAAAACAACATAAGAAATTGAATTAGTAAGACAACGGTAAATCTTTTCTTATTTCTCAAAAGTTATTTAATTAAGCTTTCAGACAAAGAAAATTTAGGGAAAATCGATTGAAAAATGGCTGAGATATTTGCATGCAAAATCAAAATTTGAAATATCAATTCTTTTTTTCTCATTCTGGCAATGACATTGCTTTAAGAAATGCATTGCATGGAAACAATCTACAGGTTTCGTAATATCGCAATACTTTTGATGTTATAATAACGGGAAATTATTTTAACATACTATTCGTGAAAAATATTAGCAAAAAAGTTTTCGTATACCGTTATTTTTCTCAACCAACGAATTTTCATACAAAAAACGTTGTACTGAAAATATCTATAGTTTTCGAGATATCGCAATAATTTTGATGTCAAAATAACGGAAATAATATTAAATTTTTTTTGCACATCTTATGAATGTCTAAATTTCTTTCTTATATCATGTTTTTCCATCTCTTATAGTTTAGCTTTTATTTAATAAATGCTCTTTTTCCGCTCATATTTGAGGTCAAAGGTCACCAATCTTATATTCAATCATATTGTGTAGCCAGACCTTTCATCTGATACCACATTCTTCATTCTACCTCTTCCCAGTTCTGAGATCCCTAACTAAAATTGATATAAGCTTTCAACGTTAATATTTCGGGTCAAAGGTCATCAATTTAAAATCTAACATAAATCGGCACATTTACGGTGCAGTACCTTTCGAATGATGTACGTTTCATTGTCCTTATTCTAAAATAAATATTGAAAAAGTGTACGACAACATTCGATGTTTGCGTATTAATATATAAGATTAATATATAAGATGTATATATCTAATGTAATGCCAAAAAAATGCACTCACGAAGCATTGCACCTTGGCTAAACATCTAGGCTATAAACTTTTCAATACAAAAACTAAACGAGAACTATAACAAACCGGAAGTATTCTGCGATAAATTTTGCTCATACCATTTTGATCAAGTGTCAAAGTTTTCGGTGGTTTACCTACACTATTGGTTAAAATGTTATATACTTGGCTTGGGTGAATCAAACATTTTTTTATTGGCAGGGTATCGAAGTATATGTATGCTTTCGAAGCGATGCATTAAACAACATATTACTTTGGTGAATAACCATAAGTTTCTAATTTCCATACAATTTTCTCTACCCCTAAGCCGGATTAGGCGATTTTACTATTGCTTTTTTTCTCGGTGTATAGAATACGTATGTGACAACGTAAATGGTATTGGCCATTACTTCTCTTATACTTGTTGGATGCAGCCATAACAATTACATGGCACTTCATGCGAAAGATTTGTCCAAACGATCCAGATGTGCCAATTGTTACATTTTCGCAGAGTTCTGGCCACAGCACTATTGAAAATGGATGGAAAGCCAAAAAAAAACACCCATGATCCAGACCAACTACTGACAGCGATAATGCAAGATATGATGGGTATCTTACTTACGTATCTGGCGCTTACAACCATTGGTCGGTATTGACCTCGTATAAGAAAATGCGCCAGCCATTTCTGTTTTGCGCTGGCTGGCGCTAGTTGGAAACACCAAGTGTAATCAGGTTATCCAACACTTGATCCTTCCAATGAAGATGTGGACATCCTCTTCTGCGTTGACCTCCACCGGACACCGAATCAAATATTTTTTTCGTTGGAGCGTCGTTTTCCATTCGCTCAACATGACCTAGCCAGCGGAGCCGCTTGATTTTGATGCGCTTAACTATGTCGATATCAGCGTACAGCTCATACATCCCGTGGTTCAATCAAATTCGGTACTCGCTATTGACGCAGATTGGACCGAAGATCTTACGAAGGATCTTTCTCTCGAAGGCTCCCAAAGTCTTTTTATCAGAACTGCTCAACGTCCAGGCTTGTGCTGCATATAATAGGATGGGCTTGACTAGTGACTTATAGAGTATGAGTTTTGTTCATCTCTGCTACTCAATTGCCTACTCCGCCCAAAGTAACACCTGTTACCAAGATTTATCCTTCGTTTTATCTCAATACTGACATAGTTGGAGGAGTTTAGGCTAGATGCCAGGTAGATGAAGTCCTTAAAAACCTTTAAAGAAGGTTGTCAAAAGTGACGTGGTTTTCAAGATGCTGAGACTATTTGTTTGTTGACACTAGGCATTTCGTCTTAGCTGCGTTCATTACAAGACGTATTCGAACCGATTCTCGCTAATCTTGGGAATGCTGCACTGACTTCGAGCGTATTATGGCCAATAATATCGATATCATCAGCATACGCCAGCAGCATAATACTTTTGTAGAATATAGTGCCACTGCATCTCAAATCAGCAGCTAGGATGATCTTGTCTGTCATCAGGTTGAAAAAGTCGCACGATAAGGAATCACCTTGTCTGAAACCTCGTTTGGTATCGAATCGGAGGAGTGAGATCTTTCCTGATCTTAACTGTGCTGCTAGTGTTGCTCAGTGTCATTCTGCAAAGACGAATGACCTTTGTAGGAATACCAAATTCAGACATGGTGGATTATTGATGCTTCCATATTGGACTGTCGATGGCGGCTTTATAATCGAGAAAAAGATGGTGTGTGTCGATTTGTTTCTCTAGGGTCTTCTTAAAAGATTTGTCGTAGCGTAAATATCTGGTCTATGGTGGATTTACCAGGTCGGAAGCGACACTGATAAGGTCCAATCAGCTGGTTTACGATGGGCTTCAGTCTTTCACATAGTACGCTCGACAGGACCTTATATGCGATATTCAGAAGGCTTATCCCACGGTAGTTGGCGCAAATGGTGGAATCGCCTTTCTTGTGGATTGGACAGAGCACACTGAGGTTCCAATCATTTGGAATGCATTCTTCCGACCATATTTTGCATAGAAGCTCATAAATGCATTTAAATAGAGCTTCGCCTCCATTCTTGAAGAGCTCAGCAGTTAAGCCATCGGCTCCTGCGGCTTTGCTGCTTTTAAGCCGAGCTATAGCTTTCAAGACTTCACTATGGTCTGGCAGCGGAACTTCAACGCTGTCGTCCACAATTGGGTTTCCGGGATATCATCTCTATCGGCGGGGTTGTTGTCGTCGTCACCATTCAGAAGCCTTTAATAGTATTCCCTTCACATTATCAGTGTACTATGGATATTTGTCACTAGATTCCCGTTTTCATCCTTGTAGGAAGAGGCCCTGGTCTTAAAACCAAATTCACCATGCGTCTCATTTTTTCAAAAAATTTTCGGACCTCATTCCTGTCACCATGCACCTCAATTTTCTCGCACTCACGCTTTTCTGCTTCTCTTTTCCTTCGACTGAAAATGCGTCTTCTTCCCTCCACTTTTCTTTTTATCACTCCTTAGCGGAACGCGTTTTAACCGACTGCAGGGTGACTTTGTAGGCGACGTCTCCTTCTGCAGTGGCGTCACGACACTCCTGGTCGTGTCACTGCTTTCGGCGAGGGCGATAATAGCCAATCACCTCTTCGGCAGCTGTACGCATAGAGTGGGAAATGTGATTCCACGGCGCGCATATATCGTCGATCGGAGGAGTGCTTTCTTGAAGCAGGAGTGAGAGTCGAGTAGCGAAGTCTTCGGCTGTTCGTTTTGATTGCAGCTTTTCGACGTCTAGCTTTTTCTGTGCTGTATTGCGCATTCTTGGTATAAGATAATGATCCGAGTCTATATTGGCACCACGGATTGTGCGTACATCTTAAACACTGGAAGAGTGCCTTCCGTCAATCAAAACTTGATCAATTTGGTTGCGCGTTTTTTGATCAGGAGACAGCCAAGTAGCCTTATGAATATAGAGATGTTTGAATTTTGTGCTTCTTACGACTATACATTTTTAGTGGTAAGTGGAAAACGTCGTCCCTAAGGTTGACTTATTTTAAAATTTAGTCACGCCAATTTATAATAGATGGCTAAAAGGCCGCACTCGCCGAGACTAGAAAGAAACAATGGCTAAGGAGCTGAACTCGACTTTAAATTTAATCTGTTTTTATTGAATGTACCTGGGTTTTATACCTGGTTTTATTTTCAAATAGTTCCAATACTCACCCGTTTCTTTTCATAGCATTGGTTATAGCCAATAGCTGCAATGGTTTGCCTTTAGCTGAGCTCAGCATAGCTGTACTGTAAATGTAAGAATTGTTTCAGTGGTGTCAGCGTGCATTTGTAATAACAATAGCTTGTGACGCCCTTTTACGAGTCAGGGTGTAAGGGCACCAAGTTGCAACAGTGTGTCATAGTAATAAGATTGAATTTATAGTCGGCATATGTGATTATGTGGGATCACTATACATCATCTCTAAGTGTCTACTTTATAATCCAATAAAAATTTAAGAGACATCAAACAATTGTTTGTTTTATTAAAAAAACAAATCCTACACCTCTTGTTGATACACTCCATTCAATAACAAAGATAAAGATGAATACTATATATAAAGATAAAAATTTCTCATTTTCAGAAGCTTTTCTTTTTCATTTTAAAGAATAGTCCTTGAATGCAGTAATATTTCAATTATGATTAATTCTCATTTTTCAATACAGCATCTACTCTTAGTAATCTCATAACATTCTTACTACATCAGTGTTAAAAAGAAATAATATCAATATAAATGCAATAAAAATAACAAAACATGAAATGATACATCCATCAAAAACATATTTTTTTTTTAAATTATTACAAACTCTCATTCAAAATGCATTAAACTGTATTATGCAAAAAAAAAGAAGAAGAAAATTTGACACTAAATTTCAAAAAGAAGATTGTAACTGACAGTCGAGACATGATTGCATTTCAATCTTATCCTTTAAGAAAAAAAACATTGATTGCCATTGTCACGTGCAACTCAAAGGATTTTCAAAAGCAAGCTCAAGTTTGTGTAAAAAAAAAAGGAAAAAAACACAACCCAGTAAAGCTAGCAACACATTTTTTATGCCACACGAATACGATGCTCAACCAAAGGCCATAAAGTTTGTGCCACACCAAGAAATGCAACGAAATTTTTCAGAGCATTTCAGGGCTTCGTTGCTCAAGCAGATATTGTAGTGTGTCAAAAGCGGGCAAAATCTTGCCGCCCTTTGAGTGACGAAAACAAAAAACAAAAAAAAAAACATCAAAAACAAAACAAAAAAAAAAAAGCACCAAACACACTCTAATCGAAGAAAAACTTTTGCAAATCCAATGATGAAGAAAATACAAATTGAAAGCATAACTCGATGTGGATTTGGCTGAAACGGCAGCTGAAATGCTGTGAATGCTGATGCTGGCAAAGGGAATTAGGGTGTGCTGGGTGTGCTGAAAAGAAGGTCGTACTCCAGCAGCTATTGAAGAGCTCCGCGCTGCAGCCATTGCATAACTTATGAATTTGGATTTCAGTTTAGGAGATATTTTTGTGCAGTTTGCGCTGCATTTACAGGATCTAGTTATGCCATTGGACCAGCATGCGGCGAACTCAATCATTCGTGGGGACTACGAGCGCTGGTTCATTGCAAACGTTACACATGCACTTTAAAGCTACCCAGTATATTTCATCTTGAATCTTTGTTTTTGATTTCAACCCAAATGAAACGGTTCGCTGCATCGAAATATTTCAACTAACTCGTCAATGTGTTTCAAGCAGTTGACGTGTTACTGTTACACTCAAAAAAATTACACTCTGTTCCAAAATTATACATTTTATATTAAACAAAATGTTTGCCATTCAGACAACGGATTGGTGCAAATTTTTTTCAGATTGCCTGCAGCTAAATTCAAGATATAAATTTTTGTGGATTTTATGAAGGTTTTGCTATTAAGATGCTGTCACTTTGTATGGGAGGTAGGCGTGGTTTGAATATGGTAAGGCCCATTTTTTGAATTGATCTTTATATGTAAAGTGTTGGGAAAAAATAAGAAAGGTTTGGTTTTTTGGTTTTTCGACTTATCTCTTATCGATTAGTTATCGAAAGTGCTGCAGTAACAATTATAAAAGAGTTTGTCCTTTAGGACTATTTTACTAAAAAATTCAATCAGTTTTTTCATAACAAGCAGTAAAAACAATAAGAAATAAATAATTTTTCTATAGAAATCGAATTATTTGACGTAACAACGTTTAAAACCGGCCTTTTTTTTGAAAATGCATCGGCATTGCATGAGTATAGATGAAAGCTATGAGCAAGAAAACTTTATTCGTTGACTTTATGAAAAAAATAGAAAAAAAATAATTAAAAATATCCAATAGGGACGTGGCGGGAGCTGCCTAAGCAACGCAACTGAAAATTTGTTACATGGAATTAAAACACGCTATGTTCAGGAGCTACGGTAAAAATTATTATTTTTAGGATTAAATTATAAATTATACGCCAGGAATGATGGTTCTTAGCCCTTACGACACGAATACACAAAAAATTATGATATCAAAAGGCCGTGATATCATAAGACCGCTTAAAGTTTTGAAATGCAGCTATCATACAACTGTGTTGCATAATGTAATTATTGCGTGAATAATTATACGCCTCGATAAATGTTACAAAAACAGAAATGAATGATATTCTTGGCACTACGACATTGATAAAAAAAATAAATTATAAAGTCGTCAGGTAGCGTAGGTAGTAGCTTATGCAAAACAAATGCAATATAGTTGCATGAAATTATTACTCGCTCAAAAGAGGAGATACGGTAAATTTTATATTACGCCAGCAAAGAAGGGTTCTTTGACGTCATAGTGAAAATAAAACAAACATTTTTTGCGCCAGTACACCACGTAGGCAACTGCTTAATTCAGTACAAATGCAACAAAAATCGAAAAACGTTGCATGTAATTTTCACTCCGTGACTATTGGTGCTACAGTGAATTTTATGGAACGGCAATAAAGCTGAGATTTTTGGTTACATAAAAAAAATTGAAAAAAAAAATTAATGGCGTCTTGAGGCCTCTCAGAGAACCCTTTAAGGGCCTCCGGGAGTATTTCAAAAAAAGAAATTACACTTTTTTTAAATTTTTTTTTTGTAAAGCTGTGTTTTATTTTAGACCAAATTTTTATTTATTTATCCCTAATATTTTGGTCCAAAAATATTCGGCGAGATAGCAGAAAAATACAATGCCGCGTAAGAGCTTAAATTTTGCGGTGAGCAAGATATCTGGAGACTGGTTCATCTGAAAAAATAAAAAAAAAATAATTTCCGGCTTAGTAAAATGTTCTTGGGCGTTTAATCCCCCAACGAGTCCTTAAGTAAATGTCGAAAATTTGGTTGCAATCGGGTGAGTAGTTTTTGAGCAATCTTGCCCACCGCAAATTTAAGATCTTTCCTGGCATTGCAATTATATATAATATTTTGGACCCAAAATGTCAGGGATGAATCTTGAGTAGTTATACTTTTATAATGTAAAAAATAATTGGGCTAAAATAAAATAATAAAAAAAAAAATAAATAACTGGCCATTTCAGCCCTTGAAAGGACTTTGACCTAGCTTCTTATGATCAATTGTGTTGTGCGTGTTATTAAGTTTGTACACAATTGACCGAGAACCGGACCTACATGCTTAACGCCGACTCCGAACGGCGATGAACGGAAAGTTCTCGTTCTCAAGAAGCTTTACATGGCATTTTGATTACTCTCTGAGGTTTGCCATTGTCTGCAGAGAGGTGGCGGCTGTACAGAAAAATTATTTTAATTCAAATAATTTTCTGTCGCTGCTGGGGTTCGAACCTGGGTTTCCAAAGTTCTTTGACATAGCGGCCACGCACTTTAACCAACTACGCCACGGACGCCACTAATAAAATAAAATACGGCTTCAAAAAACAATTTCAAAAAAGTGTAATTTCTTTTTTTGAAATACTCCCGGAGGTCCTTAAAGGAAAACTAAAAATATAAATATGGACTAAATTAAAATTAAAATAAGGAAAAGTATTAGTATAAGGATTTGAAAAAGGATTTGGAAAATGATTAGGAAACTGATGAGGGCAAGAATTAGGACAAAGCTTAAGATCAGGAAAAAATTGAGAAGTAGGACAAAGATTTGAGAAAGATAAGATGTAATTGGACATGGATTAGAAAAAGAATTCAAACAATGGCATTGCGAAAAAGACTATGACAAGGTTCTTAACAAGGAATAGAGCAGGGATTTGAACATACTAAGGACAGGGCTTAGGAAAAAAAAAGTGGAAACTAGAAAAGCGATTCGAACAAGGATAAAGTCAGGAATTTTGGCATGGATTAGGAAAAGCATTAGGACAATTATTAGCATAAAAATAAGAATACGTTAAAAGATAAGGATAAGTTTGGAAACAAAGGAAAGAATAGGGAAAAGAATAAGAACAAGGATAAAGATATGCTGTCACGTCAAAACCTACGGTTGTGTCCACGATACAGTCTATTTATTTATTTTTTTGGGTAAAAAATCATCAATGAAACTAAGGAAAGGCTTAGAAAATACTATGGGGACCACTATGGGGAATACTATGTGCCATCAATTCAATGTATAAGAATTGATTATACTGAATTCCGTTGTGGTCGCATTAGCATAAGTGACGCTGAACGTTCAGGACACTCAAAAGAGGTACAGATATTGGCTGTAGGCAAGGGCGTAGGTAGGATGAAAATTAGAGGGGGTTAAGACCTTATAAATTTCTTTTTACCATATCTTTCATATCTTTATAATATCTTTTTTCCATATCTAGTTTCAAAGAAAAAGGAAAAACCACATATTAAAAAGGATTAAAAAGGAATTACATATAGAAACTACTTTCAAAGCCATCGATTATATAAAAAATCTCAGATTACCCGCCCCCCCTTCCCCCCTGGCGACGCCCTTGGCTGTAGGCCAATAGGCGGCAGGCTGGGGTGTAAGAATCTTAATTGATTGGGTACATCAAATTCTGTGGCGGCCGCGGCGCGGTGGGTGAAGTGTGTGACCCATATGCCATAGAACCCTGATTCAATTTCTACCTGACACAGAAAGTTTTAAGTTTTTTAATTGAATTTATTTTTCTGATAGGTCGTCACCTCTCTGCAGACAATGGGAAACCTCAGAGAGTAAATAATGCCATGTAAAGCTTCTGGAGAACATGCCTCTTAGAATTGGAATAAAACTTGTAGGTCCAGTTCTCCATCAATTGTGTACAAACATTTAATAATACGCACACACAATTTGATCTTAAAAAGCTCGGTCAAAGTTCTTTCAAGGGCTGAAATGGCCACTTTATTATTTATTATTATTAAGAAAAAACTATCCGCGCGATGGGTGCCACGATTGCTCACACTAGATCATAAGCCCAGCCATGTGACCACTTCAAAGGAGTGTTTGGCAATATTCAACCGCTATGCGAAGGAGTTTTTAAGTCGTTTCGTAACCGTAGATAAACATGAATACATAACAACACACGAGAGACCAAGGAACAGTCAAAGCAGAGAACTTTTTCGGGTAAACGTACACCAAAGATGTTCAAAGTGGGTCTGTCGGCCAACAATGTCATGGCGATAGTTTTTTCGGGTGCATATTGTGTATAATCACCGGCGGATGTTATTCACAGCTGTTCTGCAGATTTGACATTAATTTGAAGCAAGAACAACCGCATTTGGCTAAGAAAATAAGTGTTCTTCCACCATGACAACTCACCCGTGCACAAGTCTGTAGTCGCCATGCCAAAAATCCATAAATTGGACTATGAACTGCTATGTACATCATTCACCATATTCTCCAGATTTAGCTCCCTGTGACTATTTCTTATTTTCAAACCGGAAAAAATGGCTCGGCGACAAGATATTTTGAGAGAGAACGCCTATTTTGAGGACCTTGATAAAACCTGTTATATGGAAGGAATACAAAAAATTGGAAAAACTGTGGAATACGACATCTGTTAAATGTTCACCGAGGCTGTTCTTCCATATGACCAAATTCATTACATTTTCGAATAATTGCGACTGTATCTCGCAAATAGCTCTTATATTGTCTTTAAGTGCTATAATATCTGCTGGAGTATTGGCGTAGACTTTATCTTTAACGTAGCCCTAAAGAAAAAAGTCGAATGGTTTTAAGCGGCACAATCTCGGCGGTCAATCAAAGTCTCCATTTCGAGAAATTACTCGTCCAGAAAAGTTTTCACATAATAGAGCCATTATTTCACCAGGTTTATGATATGTGGCGCGGTCGTGCTAAAAAAATGTCGTCTACGTCCATAGCATCAATGCAAAAAAAGTCAGGTAAAGTCGTTCGTTAATGCAATTCATTCACTTAAATGGTCGCATCAGCATCATTATCGAAAAAATATAGCCCAATGACACCGCTTCTCCAAAAGCCGTACCAAACTGTCACTCGTTCTGGATGGAGAGGTTCGACTATTTCTCTTGTGTTTTCAGAGTCCCAGATGCACCAGTTTTGCTGGATAGAGCAAAGTTACCACCAACACCATATGTAATTAGTGCCTTATGCCACACTCGGTCAAACGCCTTAGAAATATCCAGAGAAACAACCCTGCTTTCACCTAAGAAGTGATCACATTGGTTCCATTTCTCCGTGAGGAACGCTATTAGGTCACCAGTAGAGCGAGCTCTTCGGAAGCCATATTGATGGTCAATTCGTTGCACTCCATATAGTTCATAAGGTGAAAGTTTATTACATTCTCCATGACTTTGGAGAGCGTAGAGCATATCGCTATGGGCCGGTAGTCTTCAGGGTTCATGGCATCGCTCTTCTTAGGTACCGGTTGCGAATGTTCAGCCTTGCTACAAGATGGAAATACTCCTGTTCCGTATGAGATGTTGAAAAGGTTACGCATAGGTCGAGCCAATGTAGAAGCACAATTGGTGGTATCCAATCGGGGTCAGAAGATATGCTTATGTTGAGGTTTGCAAGGACTCTTTTAACTGCTCTCATTCGAAAATATATCTCCTGCATCCAAGAAGATCTATTCTCTATAGAAGGCGGTCGCTGATTGCTAGCCGGAATTGTGGAATTTTGTGCAAACATTCCAGCCAATAGGTTTGCTTTATCAGCCGAGTCAGTGAAGATTTGGTCACCCTTTAAAAGAGCAGGAATTGATAAGGACGTCTGATTTTTAACTCTTTTAACGAATGACAAAAAGTTTTTGCTCCCTTTGGGGCAGAGAAGAACCTGTTCTCTGATCCTGTTCTCCTGTTCCTAGCCTCAGTGTGAAGTCTTCTAGTATCAGCATTCTTGTTGGAACGCCAATTCTAAAAGGTTTCCTCTTTGGACCTCACTGCAATCCTGCAAGTCTCATTGAACCAGGAGTGGTCTTTTGGTTTAATACTTCTCATTTTATTGGAGATGAAAGACATCATCATAATGGTTATTTTGTGTACCATTAGAGCCGCTTCATTTACATTTCTATCAGCGAACATAATTTCGAATTGAAATGACGGCAAACATTTTTTAACGTCGTCCAATTTGCCTTTAAATAAAACCAAGCGATCCTTTTCGGGGCTTTAGGCGTTGAAGTGCATAGGTTAGAATATGAAAAACCAGCGGATATGGTACCGAGAGGTTCATGGACACTCACATCATATTTTTCATGATGCGAAGTCAGAAAAAGGTACTTGCGGGACTTTGTGGGTTTGCAGACCAACTCTAGGGATGAAAGTTGGTTCCTTCACTAGTTGAATCAGTTGGTTCGATTCAGCAAAGAGCTCAACATATTGTCAATCAGGTGTTGTTGCCCCCGAATAGCATAAACAATCCGGGCTGTGGACATCTCGCTGTCAGGGAACAACCCGAAAATGTGCGTTATTGAATCAGAGAGAGAGAGAGAGTCCAATTTGTTAAAAGTGGACTCCCTACCTTAATTCGGAATTACCGAGATTACCGAGATTTACCGAGAATTACCGAGAGGTGCATGGACACTCACATCATATTTTTCATGATGCGAAGTCAGAAAAAGGTACTTTTGGGACTTTGTAGCTTTGCAGACCAACTCTAGGGATGAAATTTGGTTCCTTCACTAGTTGAATCAGTTGGTTCGATTCAGCAAAGAGCTCAACATATTGTCAATCAGGTGTTCTTGCCCCCGAATGGCATAACCAATCCGGGTTGTGGACATTGAAATCGCTGGCAACAACGATCTCGCTGTCAGGGAACAACCTCAAAATGTGCGTTATTGAATCAGAGAGAGAGAGAGAGAGAGTCTAATTTGTTAAAAGTGGACTCCTTCCCTAAATTCGGAATTCTATACATGTTCACGTACCCAAACTTAAGAAAATTAGCCTCATCACTCAGAATAATTTTGTTTGAGAAATCATGATCTTGCCTATGCATCTCCAGCACCCAATCAGCGAATGTACGGCGTTTTTCATGTTCTGAAGGCTTCACTGCTTGTGTCCACTGCACCTTATAAACATGTAGGCCAAGATCTTTATGCAAAATACAGTGCAAATTGGCTGTGGATATGCTCACACTCTCAGCTACAGCTGCAATATTTTCAGTTGACCTCGTCGAACGAGCACGAGTTGGGGGTATTTACATCACTTGTTTCTATCACTTACCTCGAAACATTACAATTTAGTGATTAATTTTACTATAGCTGTGCGAGAAGGAGCTTGATGATGGCCAAAAACAGTGCGAACTTTACGAATTGTGTTCGTGCTATTTTCACCATTTTTGTAGTGAATTTTCACTATTTTAATGCGTTGTGCGAGTGTATATAGATCCATATCTGAAAATCTCCCAGTTTTTCTTTGTCAAACGTCATCGAATGACAATTGTATGAGGAACCTTAAATAATGGTGGGAAATTTAAAATGATATCTCTCGTTGAAAGACCCTTTATTTTACGCATAGGCTTTGATATTTAAAACGTGCTCTAAATTTTAAATATGGATCAAAACAACGCCTATCCCCATAAATCTCATGTAAACAGAGCGATGAATTGGTATTTTGACGGTTGGGGTGTTTAAGGTTCAACCTAGCCAAAGAAAATTCCTAACTTGTGCTTTAAGGCTTTGGTTTTTCGCTGTGTGATTTAAGTTAACCTTCTGGCAAATATTCTTCAGTGTACATCACTGCAGCAGTTTTGAAACTCATTTCGTTTCGTTTCGTTTAGCATCTCAGCCATGACAGTATGGATGGGGGTTTTTTCATAACAGTGTAAGCGAGTTGGTTCTGCTCGCAAATGTTTGACATCGATCTGGGATCAAGGGAATCGGAGCAAATGGCTCAACATAAATTGTCAGTGAATTTGAGTTGGCAATATTTATTTTTTTTTTTCTTACCTACACGTCTTTTTCTTCTTTTTTCATAACAGTCAGGTACGGTCTGCGGCTATGTGAATAGCGTGCATTTCTTACCGTGCATTATTTAGTTGCAGCTTGAGAGACCGATTTTTTATATTTTGTGCTCTTGCATCGAACGACAACACGCAGATGCATCTTTTTCTTTAGTACTAGTTGGCATAAAAATATTAGCTGCATTCAGGAGATGATTTGACAAATAAATAGCTTGAGACAAACAAATTTATCGTATCGAAAGATTTTCTAAAGAAAGTGGTGGAGAAGGTGACAGCCGACATCTAGTGGAATTTTTGCAGTTATTGACAATGTACAATATTTTAAGCAGAGATAAAAGATTGGTTGCATCTTTATTTATGGTGCTGTAAAATCATATAAGTATACCTTATTCTTAATTGAGAGTTTGTTTTTGATCACGGGAAACTGAAAAAGCTATTTTCGTATGATTTTCTTTTTGATAATTTCTAATTGATTTTTTATTGTACGCTGATTTTGTCATTCTGACAATTCTTAATTTCAAACAAAACGTTATGTTACCACGCCATTTGCTCGTCCATCAATTACACTTGATTTGCATCGAAACCAAACTCAAAATTTCAATTTTTCAAAAAATTTGGGCTATTACACTCAACCTCATCCAAAAAACACATCACTTTGGATAATTTGAATCATAATTCATTTGGTACAAAAACCACAAAAAACTGAAATCAACAAATTTTCTGCAACCATGCAAGCTTGCGCTCAAACTTTGCCATTTTGTGCCGCCATTTTTGCCTGAGCTGTCAAAATGTATTTGCGAATATGTCCGCTCTGTCAGTTGCTCTAGCTGACTTGGTGAGGCAGCAAAGCAAGCAAAACTGTGGCATTTTGCGTAGGCGCGCGTCATTTATCAACACAGCGTGTTCACGCGTCGCAGTCGTGTTGTTAAATTTGGCAGCGCTGACAATGTTGTCTGTGCACACACACTCACGAGCACACATGTGCAAGAACAACGCGACTATACCGAAATTATGCGCAAATTATGTAGGATACCGTAATGAATGCAAAGTGAAGCTGAAAATTATTCTGTATACTCGTAGTTTAGACGCAATTATTTTTGTGCTATTTTTTGCGAGTAATCAAAATTTGTTGCATACTTTTAGGCTATTTTGGCCAACTGTATATAAAATTTTAGTCTTCCAGAAAATCTAGTTCCGTGGTGAGAAATTTGTTATTGCGATATCAGTACGTATAAAATAGCATAGGATCATGTTCCTGCCAGCAAGTATAGATAGTATAAATAGTTTTCCTAGCTTAACCCTCCCTGTGTCCACTATATTTTTGCGTACGTTATGTGTCCACTATGACGATTTAACAAAGCTATTTTTTCACTCCTTTAGAGACACCATTTTACCCTTACTTTTTTGGGACTTTAGTTTAAGGCTCCAAGAAATAGCCTCCAAATGAAATAACCCCCAATTAAATAACACCCAATGAAATAAGAGCCAACGAAAATAATATAAACCCCAAATTACTGAAATTAAATAATGCCGAAATGCAATGAAATAAAACCCAAATGGAAAATTAAAGAAGCTCCAAAATTTGGCGTTAATTTCATTATGAAATAACACCCAACGAAATAATGATATTAGCACCAATGAAATATCCCCCAAAAAATCAAATAAGTCCAAAAAAAAAAAAGTTTAAACATAAAATGAAATTATTTCCAAAATTAATGTAATAGCCCCCAATCAATAGTCTTACTGTAATTCAGTTAAACACTTGTTGATTTTGTAAAATGTTTAACTAATAGATATAATTAATAAATTATGAACCAACAGTAAATAACACTGTTCTACACGAAAACTGTACAAGACATCCCACGCACATATTTCATTTAGTGGTAAAATATGATGACTTTCTGCATTTACAGAATTTTTGTATCACTTCGAATTTTTTGTCAAGGACGTCATTAATGAATCAGTAATCATTTTCATACTTTTCCTTACTTGGTATGTCATAACATTGCTTTTGCTCAACTGATTTTAAAAACCGTTATAAATATTAAAACAAAGGTTAAACTTTCAGTTTTGTATTCTAATTTCAATATTAGAAATATGTCAATCCATTGCAAAATAATAAACTTATAAAACATAATAAAATAAAACAATCAACGCACATTTTTTTTTTTTAATTTTTACATTTTCAAACGTTAAGAAATCAAAAGAAGTCTGTTGACACAATTTTGGTTACCTATGCTTTTCTTCAGAAGACATGGGTTTAATTTTCGAATTGATTAAAAAAAATTAAATCGGTTATTAAATAATAAAGTTATTAGCGAAAGTACGATTTAACATATTTTCAGATTTATTTTTTTTTGGTATGTAATATATATAGTTGGTTAAAGTGCGTGGCCTCTATGCCAACAAACCTGGAGACCCGGGTTCGAACCCCAGCAGCGACAGAAAATTATTTGAATTAAAATGAATTTCTGTAAAGATTTGAATTAAAATAATTTTTCTGTACGGCCGCCACCTCTCTGCAGACAATGGCAAACCTCAGAGAGTAATCAAAATGTCATGTAAAGCTTCTTGAGAACGAGAACATTCCGTTCATCGCGTTTTGGAGTCGGCGTTAAGCATGTAGGTCCGGTTCTCGGTCAATTGCGTACAAACTTAATAACACGCACAATAGGGCGTATCGAATTACAATTTTTTTTCGAATTTCACATTCTAAGAGGTCTCAAAAGTTGCATGGGGTTGTCAAGATCACCCAAAAAAAATTTTAAGAAAAAAAAGGATGTCTTCCTGCCCCGCAAGGACAAAGTTGTTTTTTGAGGAAAACAGTAAAAAATAACGATCTTAAAATGCTTTGACTTTTATAAAAAAAACTGCGTATGTCTTAAAGCAAAAGTAAGTATAAGCTTAAACTAACAATATATTGGTAAACACGATGCCACTCACGATTTTTATCCACAGTGTCCTGTGTGAAGGATATTCGAAGCTAAAGTTGAAATCGAGATAGCACAGAACTTTTGATTACTACCCAATAGTCTAAATTTTAGTGGTATTGATTATACTGTTAACGTATTTCTTAAATATACCGAATTAATAATTCGCATAATTTTTGCATATGCATTTTCCTATTTTTGAGAAATGTATACTTGAATGCAATTTTTTAACTTTTTCAAAAACATGAATATAAGTATAATATATATATATATATTTATATCTCGGGTACCAGAAATGGAACCGAAGAAACTTTGCTCAATTTGAATTCTTCAAATATTTCTTAACAACACCCTGTCTAAAAATATTATTTTAAAATACCAGCTTAAGGCAACGATTTTGTTTTCTATTTCTAATTTTTCGATACGCCCTAACGCACAACACAATTGATCATAAGAAGCTAGGTCAAAGTCCTTTCAAGAGCTGAAATTAACAGTTATTTATTTTTTTTTAGCTACTACACAAATCACATTGCTATCTGTTTTAAATCACAGTAAACTTAACGAAGCCACAATTTCCCTTCAATTTTATTAAACTACAGCGCATGCTACTATTTAGTTTAGACACAAACCTGTACCCAGCGGCTACTAGCTCAACATCAAAATTTCCTTCGCCAAATGTCAAAGGAAAAGAAAAATAATAACCTTTTTTTTCCAACATCCAAAGGAAAAGATAACAAGTCCAAACAGCTGTTTTGGAATACACGGTTAATATTTTAAATACATATAAAACTAATTTGATTATAATAATTTTGTGATTTGCAGAGATGGGTAAAACCAGAGCAAAGTATATAAATTTAAAATAATAAAAAATCTTTAATAAAAAATTGCGTTACTCCTAGTACAATTTTCATTAAAAAGAATTAATCTTCGTTTTGAAAAATCATTTTAAATAATACCTGAATCGTTTTTTTCAGGAGTTTAATGTTTCATAATTTTTTCATAATGTTAAAGTTGTTTCTTTGGTTATAAAAAAAACATTTTAAAAATTACCTCAATGCGAAGTGTACATCTATATCAAACATGCCCAAGTAGTGGCCCGTATGGCCCCCGTGGCTCTTTATAAAAATTTTTTTCTATCTTAATTTTGTCTTTGCGATAATCCAAAATCAAAGAACACCTGCAAAAACAACAACACAAACCGTACTCGTTCTGTGTTCAGCACATTTTCCGTCGAACTTTCCAAAAACAAATGCATGCAAAGCCAAAATAAAAAACGCACCCTCGATGATGTCGATGCTGAAGCTGATTGTCTCTTTACTTGTGTCGAGCTATTTTTTATGACATGTGATTTTATTGCATTGTAATTGTTGTTTTTTATTTGTTTGATTTTTTGCCAAACGCAACGATAAGCGACATTTTGTGTTTGTTTTTTTTTTTTTCTAAGAATTGGCCCGCGCTTAAAATTTCTTGGGCCCCACTGATCTATATAGTAGTAAATATCAAATGTTTTTAAAAGTTTTCAGATGATTTTAATCACTATAAATGTTTTTTTAACCAGGGTTATTACCAAGGCAGACAATGGCAAACCTCAGAGAGTAAAAACTGACATGAAAAGCTTCTTGCGAACATAAGCCGGTCGGATTCGGCATAAAGCTTGTAGGTCTAGATCTCGATCATTTGTGTTCAAACGTTTCGCAAAAATCACAATACAATTGTTCATAAGAAGCTCGGTCAAAGTCGTTTCAAGGGCTGAAACGGCCATTTCGTTTTTTTTATTACCAAGGTGAGGTGTCAGATGTTAAATATCATATGCGACTACTGTACGGCTCGTTCGTTTTTTTTTAAATAGATTTTAGATTAGAAATAACAACTTGCTTCTCTGTGAATGACTTTTGGAAGCCAAATCATTGATTCACTTAAATGCGTGCATCTCTTTGTATTTGGCTTAGTGTTCACATTCTCAACCTGATATAACACGATGAACACGATGAACACAGGTATGTAGTACTTATTGCCAATAATACAACGATTAAAATATTTTTCATATAGTGAGATCACTATAGGATTTTTCGATAAATCAATTTTATGATTTGAATCCGTAAACAAACAACATTTTAACAAAGTCTTTGCAAAAAATTTTCACTGTAAAAATGTTATGATACATTAAGTCAGGCAAAGTACGAAAATCAAAATCGAAAAGAATTATTAAAAACATCCTTGACGAAAAAATCGAAGTGATGAAAATATTATGAAAATGCAAAAAGTCATCATACGGATCGGCAAAACATAAAATATCGGCGAGAGCTCTTGTACATTAAAAAAAAATTTATGTAGAACAGAGTAATTGGTGACGTGACATGGCCCCAAGGGGTAAAGTGGTAAAATTATACCAATTTTAAATTTGGTATAATGGGATACCCTTTTCTTGAGGACATAATCCCAAAAATAGTATTTGGGATTATGTACAGTACCAAAAAGGTCATAAGCAAAAAAAAAAAAGAGGACAAAATTCCAAAATTGTTAAATATCATAATAAAAAAATTGTTGTTATCACCATTCGTAAAAATACCTTAAAAAGAATGGATTCGCCCTTGTATGTAATGGTGATCACAACATTACGTATAAGGGTTAACCATTTTCTCACGGGATGAATTTAATTTCAATGATATGAGAAAACATGCAGTCTGAAAGCAGAACAACTAAGGTAAATATGCCTGAAATAGCCACTTTTCGTAGAAGGGCAAATCATTTCATTATAAAAAAATGGTTGTTATCACCATTCCGTACAAGAACAAATCATATTGGTGACGTGACATAGCCCCAAGGGACATAATCCCGAATTGAGAATTTGTGTCCCCTTAAAATAATGGAAAGTATGACCGTTTGGCTACACGAAATAACTCCAAAATGAAATAACTCCTAACTGAAAAATGAAATACTCATAATCCTAAAGAAATAACTCCTAACGAAAAATTAGATATCTCCTAATGCAAAAAACCCAATAACTCCTCTATTTTAGGGGTTATTGTTGATTAGGAATTATATATTATTGGCTATGATATTTCTTATCAAGAATATAATAACTCCTAACATGAAAATTAAATAGCTCAAAAAAAAAAAACAAAAACAAATTAAATTAAATTCATCTCTTCAGAAAATGATTTGCCTTAGTACGGAATTTTCTTATCACCATTCCGTACAAGGGCGGTTCAATTTTTTTATGGTGTTTTTTACGAATAGTGATAACAACATTCCGAACAAGGGCGAATCAATTTTTTTATGATTGTTATTTCAGTTGTTATATCCCGTTGTTACGTTGGTATATACCTTTTCTAGCTCGATAATATCTTAATATACACATTTTTACAAAGAAGAATTCATATCTTACATTTATACAAAGAAGAAAAATATATTAATATACACATTTTTACAAAGAAGAATTAACATTTTTTATTTGACCGCTAAATAATCTATACTAATATTATATTTTGAAGTGCCTTTTTTATGTTCGGAACAATCTTGAGAAAGGCCCGGCCGTTTTTCATGAAATTTTTTATAGTAAAAAGCTCTCGACCTGGTGAAGGTTTTAGGCCAAAAAAATTATTAAAAAGTTTATTAGAAAAGGAGATTCATGGCTTTCAAAATCCTAAGTAAAATTCACCTGCAAGCACAAACGGACATGAATGACTCATAAGGCCAAAACACATAGAAAGCATGCATGCCTCAAGCATGCATCATGCCTGTGAAGCATGCTTGGTTAAAGCACATTGAAAGCATGCATCGCTTATGTGATAAATTTCAAATATGTTAAACTGAATAGAAATTTTAAAGAAAAAGTAGTGAAAATACATTAAATTTAATCAAAAACAACTAAAAATGGAATTTGAGGATATTTTATGCTTATTAGATGTGTTGATATTGCTTTTATTTCACACATGTCTTCTGTCAATGCTTTGATGCCTGCAAAAAGTTAAAAGTTCGCCAACTTCAGGCATGCTTCAAGCATCATGCATGCGTGCATGCTTTTAATGTGGGCTACTTCATAAGAATATGTATATTCAATCACAAATGTCAGATGCTTGAAGCATGCATGCCTCCTATGTGCTTTGGCCTATAGCGTATAAAAATTGTTGTTGTCGTAGTGAAAAATAAAGCAGTGTGCGGCACATCGACACGATGCGAGTGTTCGAATATTTTACTCTCCCATCCTACAGTGAGTATTGCTTTGCTGAGAATAGCAATGTGATTTGTTTTTTTTTTGTCGTACGCTATGCGTGGTGACGTGAAAAAAAGGCAGAGGCAAGCAAAAACAAATATAGCCAAACATTACCATGCTGCAGTGATGTTATGTTTGGTTTGAGTTTATTTTATTTTTAACCGACTTCAAAAAGGAGGAAGTTCTCAATTTCGTTGGTTTGTCCGCGCTTTTTTTTTTTTTTTTTTTTTTTTTTTTTTTTAAATGTATGTAAATGTATGTTTACATCGATAACTCCTAAAGCACTTGCCCGATTTCCGTAATTTTTTGTCAACAGATAGATACCATGAACGCGGAGGTCCTTTTTTAAAAAAGGCGATATTCAACAAAGGGGCGTGTCAATATAAGAAAAACACTGTATTTCAGTTAAAATTGACACTAGGGTACTGAAATTTACAGTAAAAACACTGGGGTGGACACAATTATTACAAATTACGATCAATAAAGTGGGCGTTATTTGACAATGGGGTGTGGTCATATTAAAAAAACACTGTATCTCAAATAGTATTGACACTAGGGTACTGAAATTTAGTACAGGGGTAGACACAATTTTAAAAAACTACTGTAAAGAAAGTGGGCGTTATTCGACAAAAGGGTGTGGCAATATTAGAAACACACTATATAGCGAATAATATTGACACTAGGGTGCTGAAATTTAGTGCGTGGGTAGGCATAGCTATTACAAATTACAGTCAATAAAGTGGGCGTTGTTTGACAAAGGGGTGTGGCAATATTGGAAAAACACTGTATCTCGAATAGTGTTGACACTAGGGTACTGAAATTTAGTACAGGGGTAGACACAATTTTTGAAAATTACTGTAAAGAAAGTGGGCGTTATTCGACAAAGGGGTGTGGCAATATTAGAAACACACTATATATCGAATAATATTGACACTAGAGTGCTGAAATTTAGTACATGGGTAGGCATAGTTATTACAAATTACAGTTAATAAAGTGGGCGTTATTTGACAAATGAGTGTGGCAATATTGGAAAAACACTGTATCTCGAATAGTATTGACACAAGGGTACTGAAATTTAGTACAGGAGTAGACACAATTTTTAAAAATCACTGTAAATAAAGTGGGCGTTATTCAACAAATGGGTGTGGCAATAGTAGAAACACACTATATATCGAATAATGTTGACACTAGGGTGTTGAAATGTAGTACATGGGTAGGTACAGTTACTGCAAATTACGGCTAAAAAAGTGGGCGTTATTCAACAAAGGGGCGTGTCAATTTTATAAAAATACTATATCTTAGTTAATATTGACACTAGCGTATTAATATTTGGTATGCAGGTAGATAAGTAGGTAGAATCATTAAAAAAGTGAGCGGGATTGTACACAGGATGTGTCACTTTAAGGAAAGTACTATATTACGGTTAATATTGATACTTGGAAACTGAAATTTGGCACAGGGGTAGGTAGAATCATTATATGGTACGGTAAATAAATTAGGCGGGATTAGAAAAAAGGGCGTGGCACAACAAATTGTAAAGAAGCAGACATGGAAAATACCCAACAAGCTTTCAGGAATTAATAAATCAAATTTGTTAAGAACAAAGTTTCATGTTTAAAATTTTCCTCAAGAATAAATACTATTGCATAAAATATTTCATATTATCTAAAAAGGAAGAAATAAAAACTTTTTAACAAAAAAAAAAACCCGACTTCAAAATCACTACAAAGTAAAAAATAATTTTAAATAACTTTTCCCATTCATTTCTTGGTCATATTTTAAAAGCTATTTATACGTGTTATAATATTGGAAATCTTATCATTTTCATTTTTTTTTATTTTGTTTTATTATCAATATATTAATTGCTTTATGAACATAAAAGCTTTGAAGTCGGCGCTCATCTATGACACACAATCATGACCTTTTACCATCCGTGCACTATTTGGTGCCTTGGTGACACTGTAGTAATTTTAAAAGCTTTGTACACATTAAAATTCTCACTAAACTGGTTTGGGTGAGCTTGTAAAGCTCATATTGAATATGACATAGTGTGTAACAGCTGCACAAATAATGCATGGAACACATTGGCTACATTCAGCGTACTCAAAAATAACCAACTGAAAGAAAAAAAAATCGCTAAGAAGCTTATGATAAAGTGATAATATTTTCATGATAAAACAAATTAGAAAAAATTAAAATTTAAAGATTTCGACATAGTAAGATAAGCGCCGACTTCAAAGCTTTTATGTACATAAAGCTATTAGTATATTGATGATAATAAAACAAAATAGAAAAAATGAAAATGATAAGATTTCCAATATTATAACACGTATAAATAGCTTTTAAAATATGACCAAGAAATGAATCGGAAAAGTTATTTAAAATTATTTTTTACTTTGTAGTGATTTTGAAGTCGGGTTTTTTTTTTTGTTAAAAAGTTTTTTTGTCTTATATAAAAACGACTGACGTCCGTGTGTACGCGCATAACTCAAGAAGGGGTCGTTCAATTTTTACAATTTTGAACTTGATGGATTCGTATTGGCCCAAGGAAGGACACTTTGTAGAAAAAAATTTGCCACACCCTATTTTACCGCCCACAAATCAATAAAAATGCTATATTTCCGACGGTTTTGGTCGTATTAGACTACAATTTGGTAATTTAGTTTGTATGCTCACTGTCGGCTAAACTGTACTAAAAATGGGTTGCCACACCCCCTTTTATCGCCCACAAATCAATAAAAATGCTATATTTACTATGGTTTCGGCGTATAAGGCTACAATTTGGGGGTTTAGGTTTAATGCTCACTGTCGGCAACTGTACTAAAACTGGGTTACCACACCCCCCTTTTGCCGCCTACAAATAAAAACTCTATATAAGAAGATTTTGCTGGTATTATACTAAAATTTGGTATTATAAATAAATTTTTAAATTATACTAATTTATTTTGCTTGCTTGCTGTAAATTTGGAAATTGTGTTTGTCTTTCAAAACTACACCGTCATCTATTGAAAAAGTGGAAACATCGAATATTAAGTTTGGGCAAAACAACGTTTGCCGGGTCAGCTAGTATAACATAATTCCAAAATTTTTAATTACGACCACCAACTAAGTGGACTTATAGTCCCAAAGTTTAAATTGTCACGTTACCGAAATGGTTCAAAGCATGAAAAAAGAATCATTTAGAAGCCCTGAGGCAACTTCGTTATAAAAAGGATATAATTAATTTTCATGATGTTCCATAATTAATAATTAATTCCTTTTTCGGAAAGGGAACCTACAAGTTACAATTAATTTCAACTACTTTTGGTTTTGTGAATGGTCTAAGTACAATTCAGTTATTGTCTTTGATACGATTGAGTTCTTTTGATATCAATGATAAGAAGAAAATTATGTTACTTTATGAATGGTTGGAAAATCCAGAAAACGAAAGACGTTATTAAATAAAAAACTTATTATATACTGTAATCTAAAAAAACCCATTTTACCTATTTCTACCGAATAATGGTTTCATATGCGCATTTCACAGAATGAATAATTTGTAAAAGGCGCAGTAACATAGAAAAATTAAATAACCCACAAAATTATGAATAAAATAATCCCCAAACAGAATGAAATAAACAAAAAAAAAAAAAAAAAAAAAAAAAATAAAAAAAAACCCAAAATGAAATAAACCCAAAAAAAAACCAAAATTAAATAGTCCCCAAATTAAATTTGATTAGGGCTAATTTCATTGGGCTTTATTTCATAATGAAATAAGATCTACGAAAAAAGTGAAATATCACCCAAAATTGGTGAAATAGTCCTCAGTAATTGGGTGTTATTTTATATGAAATACCACACAAAAATGTATGAAAATTTTTGGGGCTTATTTCATTTGGGGGTTATTTCAAGCAGTCGTTTAGAAAGGGGCTGTAATGAAAACGTTTGGAAAATTAAAAAAAAATCTCAGAATGATTTTTACTTCCTATCAGTTTACTATAGTCATAAACTTTGAAAAAATTAGCACATTTTAGGTGGCTAGAAAAAAAGATACCTTCGATTTCTTTAAATTTATAACATTTTCTCGTAATATTGAACATTTTCAAATAATCTTTCATGAAAGAAATTTATGAGATTTTACAAAAGCTTAAAGACTCAATAAAATGTATCAGAAGACCTTTAAAAAAGTGTTATATATCTGGCTATAACAGTAGTAATTCACAACAAAAATTTAAATATGAAAAGAGTTTCCCTTTGACAGCAAAGTGTCAAAAATTACAGACACAAAAAAATACCCTATAAGTGTGCAACATTTTTTTCTCTTCAAATAGCAAACATCATCGACACCATCGAGACCAACGAGAAGCATCAATCGACGAGTACAGCATCCATTGAGCTGCAGAGTAAAAAATGCTTGGGGCATTGAGAAGCATGCTTACCGAATGGTACCGAAATGCTTCCGTAGCTGTGGCCGAGAGGATGTGGCAAAGAATGTGGCTTTGGCAATTTAGCTTTGAAAGTGCAGCTGAGTGGAAAGTATGGCTTGTTAAGGTGCACAAAGGTGTGAAAACTACGAAGTCCGCCTGATGACGTTGTCAATGTTGATGCATCGTTGAGGAACAAGAGTATTGATGCTGATGACGACGATGATGCTGATGATGCTGTTGTTTTTTATTGTTGCTCTTGTTGCTACTGAAATTGAAACTTATATTTTGACTTCTCATGTTCTTGTTCCATTCACAGACTGTCTATTAATGGGATGCATGAAAAGGTAGCAAATTGTGTCTAATTAACAGTGTAATTGGAGATGAATGGAAATTTCAAAAGAAGTGTTTCAAATTTTCAAGAAAGACGAGTCAAGGGAGAATTGCCGGAAATACTAATAAAGTTATGTAGAAAATGAAAAATTTGAGACAACAATTTACAAAATTCGAAAGATTTTGGAGTTATGAAGTTAAACTTATTAAAAATATCGGCCTAAATAATTCTTTAGATCGAAAACTTTCCTTAAGTTACTACATTACGAATTTCTAGAAATTTTTACTGCAAATAACTAAAAATAAATCATGAAATATATTTCGCTCAAAGAATGTATTTCGTATTTTTGCACTTGTTGCATTTACCATTTGATTTTCCAATAATTTTCAAGTCATAAAGGATACGAGTAGTTTTTAAGGAGAGGTCCGATCATTTTGAACGCGAGCTCTTTCATAGCTGATTTTGGCACACGCTCGTGTACCTTTTAAAACGTCTAACGCAAGTCTTAAGCACCCACTAACGAAAGCAATCGTACTTGCTCATGTTCGAGAACGCTAAGAAACATTGTTGCGTACGAGCGTGTGCACAAATGAGACTATATAGGCTCGTGAAAGCTCGTCATGAGCTAAACATGACAATGAATAGCAGAAATAATAATGCGGCGTAGTATATTATTATTATTGTTGGGATTTGCATTGCAACCTTAAGATCTATTGTGCCCCTTCTTGGACTTAAAGAACCTCTTCTAGTCCACTGAGATAAATGCTAGTTTACTTATATCCTTTATCTCTTAACTTTAATGAGTTATCTGGTATTATATAAGTCTATGTGTGGGACCTAACCTAGATAAGTCTATGTGTGGGACACTGTCCAAGGATGTGCTTCGCAGATTTTTCGTCCTCTATGCAAAACCTACATGTGGCATCACTAAGAATTTCCAGATTTGTAAGGTGATTGTTCAACCTTCAATGACCTGTTAGCAGTCCTGTGATGATTCTTAGATCATTCCTTGTTAGCTTCATGCATTCTTTGAATCTCTTTAGGTCGTGTGCCCCTAAGAATAGTTTAAAGTGCTTTTACCCTGGTAGGTTTCTCCAGTATTTATTTTTATGTTTTTTCTTCCTCTTTTTATTGAAAGAGAGTAGATTCCTTTGCCTATCCCACAGAATTGTTCCGGACTAACAAGAGGAGTTGATGTTCCTTTTTTTCCCCAGTTCGTCAGTAATTTCGTTTCCTTCTATACCTTTGTGTCCCGGTATCCATAGGATCCAGATCGGCTTTTGTAGCCCAATCGTATTAAATTTGTCAAGACCCTCCATCACCAGTTTTGAGGTTACCTGGTAAGATTTCAGTGCCTTAATGGCCGCTTGACTGTCGGAAAGGATAGATATGTTTTAGTTCCGGTATTAACGCTTCAGGTTAAAGTGTCTATCGTGTATATTTCCGCTTAGAATATGTTACTGTTTTTGCCCAGCTCTCAGATGAGTTACAGCTACTTTTATGGGTTCAATGAAGTTCTTGTATAAAAACCTATGGTTCTTTGACAAAAATTATACGCTCGGACTACGGGTAATTCTTTTGATTTTGAGTTTTGAGGGCTTCTTGGACAACAACCGATGCCAATTTGATCAATTGATTCCACTGGAATTATTACCTAAATTATTATCAACAAGAAGGCAATATAGCCTTTAAAAGTTGCAATGACGCCACCTATCAATACATTTTCTCGGCTTAAACTTTTAGCCTTAGAATCATCGAAATTTTTCATAAGAGTCAATAGTCCACAAAACTTCCAATAACTCATCTACGATCTAAGTTATCCTTCACTCTACCCTGTTTTTAAATTACAACTCATTGACATGTGCGGCTCATGAACTGTCTCAAGAGCATCAAAAGTCTCGTCTACATTTTCGATCGTGAGCGCTTAGTTTTTGGTTGAAACACTGAATAAAATCGTATTTCTCAAAGTCTCACTAAAAGGCTCTAGTAAGACGAGAACGAAAACATTTCTAATATCGTATGCGTCCGCGATCGAGTACGATTACTTGTGGGCCTTTTCGAATGGTACGCTCACAAGGTCACGCGAGCGTACGATTCATTAATCTGCTTACAAGTCATGCTGTTTTTTGTTTTTCTTTTTACAATTACAATTGAGAGGACTCGAAAATTAGACTGATAGGATGAGCTTCGTAAAAAACAGCAGAGGAGGCCATGCGCCAAAATTATTTTTGAAACATGATGCCATGAACCATTTGCTCTGTGGGACATGTGGGATGTATTAGACGTTTTGCAGGACTATTTTATTAACTATTGTAAGTCGAGATTACAACTACTATTGTGGAACAGTCCAGCAGAATCTAGGACGGTTGGCCGCTTTAGGCATAGGCGAATCCAAAACATTACTGGTTGACCACAAGTTAGTACACTTGGAGTAGACAAAGAGGCACGTGGAGTTAAGACATGATTTGGAAAGATTAGAAGTGAAGAGTGCAAGTCTCAAAAAAGTCTGTTTAATACTCACTAACTTACCTATTTGGAGCTCACAACCAACGGTCAGTTTTGGTCTGGTCGAAGAATTTGCACCAGCCATTTCTGCTATTCGCTTGCTGGCAAATATTGCAAACAATAATCATTGTCAGGACCACCACCGTGTACCAAATTGGATATTTTTGTTAGAGCGTCGTTTTTCTTTCGCTTAACAGGACCTAGCCAGCGGAGTCACGTGATTTTTATGCACTTAAATATGTCGATGTCGGCGTGCATCTCATACAGCTCCAGGTTTAATTGATTTCGGTACTTGCCATTGATATAGATTGAACCGAAGATCTTACGAAGGATCTTTCTCTAGAAGGCTCTCAAAGTCTTTTCATGATCTGTTCAACGGCCAGGTTTGTGATACGTATAACACAGTGAAACAAATTGAATTTTTTTTTTGTACACATTAAAATCTTCTAATAGGTCGCAAAGAACAGTCTAATTCTATAACAAAGTCATACTGACTTTTTTCGCCACAGCCTTGTTTTTTTTTAAAAAATTCATAACAATTTTTACTTTTTAATTAGAATTAAATTTTGTGAAATCATATCTTTGTGCAATTTTTTATTCATGATCATTCAAAACTTAGTAGTTTGAACTTGATATTAGTCGTAGAGTTAGAATATTCATTGTCTAATGTGTGGTATCAATAACTAATGAAAATATGTAATTTAAATTAATTAGGAAAACACAAGCGTTTTGCTTGACGTTTGTGCTCTTCTCTATTTGTGGCTCGACAAATCCACCAACAGTATTCGGCAAGCATGTGACGGGCGTCCTTTCCCATGTAGCGTTGCTCCATGTCTTGATGAAACCGCTCTCCATGCTCGTCACTAAAATCACCCAAATTGTTCGTAAGAAATACAAATAGTTGCTTAAAAGTGAATTTTTAGTGACATATTGACTCCCATTTCATGATGAGCATCAATCATTCCAGCCACAATTTCTTTATAATTTTAATCATTCTCATTTCAAATCATTTAAAATTTGTGTCCCAATAAAAACACCTACAAAACGATGAGAAATAATATCTGAGTCAAAATAAAATTGAAAATAAAAAACATGCTCACCGTTATAAAATTTTGAAGCGCTCAATTAAGGAAAAGCTTTTTTAAGGTACTTAAAAGTATCGCTATTTCGATCAAGCGCAGCAAAAAAATTTCCTATCAAACCCAGTTTAATATGTAGAGGTGGTAAAATAATTTTTGAGCTTGGAACTAATGGTATATGGTCGATACTACTGTTCGACCGAATGTGAAATTTTGGCCGAAGCCGAATGTTCGGCCAAGTGGAAGTATTCGGCCGAATACCGAAGGGTGAGCAGGGTGAGCTAGTTGTCAAAATCAGTAGTTAATTTTTAGTTTTTCTAATTGTTGTTGTTGCAAAATTGTTCATTTGAGCAGCCATCTTAAAATGAGCTTACCTTGTAATTGCATCATGTGTCGGACTCACTGCATTTATCATTTGAATAAAGTTTTCAACGAGCGAAAACCAACTTATGGAAGAACAGAAGAAAGAGAAAAACAAAACCAACAAGTGTTTCAAGTATGGAATTTCGAACAGAATTAATTGAATTATACTGAAATTTTCCCTAAAGAATTATAAAAATGTGTTTAATTATTACAAAGCCGAAGCCGTAGCCGAAAGTTATAAAATCGGCCAAATATGCCGAATACCGAAGCCGAATATTCGGTCGGACACTAGTCGATACTATCATGACCCAATTGTAATGCTACTAGAGGTAGCCATTGGTGGTCCGTATAATGCAACTCTCGTTTACGACCTTCCCATAGCCATAAAAAACATTGTTGCTTCGAAATTACTTTCTTTAGCCCAGTCAATATGAAAACTTCTTTCAAGTCAGAGCAAATTTTGCATCCATGAACATAATATTTTATTAGGTCAAGTATCAGGCTTCATTCAGTGTATCAGTGGCGTCCGTGGCGTAGTTGGTTAAAGTGCGTGGCCGCTATGTCAACGAACTTTGGAGACCCAGGTTCGAACCCCAGCAGCGACAGAAAATTATTTGAATTAAAATAATTTTTCTGTACGGACGCCACCTCTCTGCAGACAATGGCAAACCTCAGAGAGTAATAAAAATGCCATGTAAAGCTTCTTGAGAATAAGAACATTCCGTTCATCGCCGTTCGGAGTCGGCGTTAAGCATGTAGGTCCATTTCTCGGTTAATTGTGTACAAACTTAATAACACGCACAACACAATTGATCATAAGAAGCTAGGTCAAAGTCCTTTCAAGGGCTGAAATGGCCAGTTATTTATTTTTTTTTTTTATCAGGCTTCATTCTTTCATAGTTTTCTACTACATCTGTACCATAAGCAACTGGAACGGATGGATACTCATTGCCAATGTGCAGTAACACACCTTTGTGGCTTTTGACGGAACCATCAATGAATAAGCGCCGCTCATTTGGAATATGGCTTTCACCCATGGCTGCGAACATCTCATCAATATCATTTGCATAGGTAACGTTGCTTCCTTCAAGAGTTTCAAAACACGAGTCTAAAGTTTTAGCATGTTCACGTTTTCGAGCTGATGTAACTCTAAAATCTTCCGCCACCAAATTCCACTGTTGCAGGCGTGATCCCAAGATTTCTGCACTTCTTTGCGATATATTCGTGTCCCTCACAATATCGTGAAAATCGGCCTGTATTATAAAGTGCGGTACATTACAGCTTACAAGAAGAAGAAGAGTTAATTCTACGAGAAATATTACGTTCAAAGAACCAAGTTTTGGGTGATCATGAATAAAACATTGCAAAAAGATACCGTTTTTTTTCAAAATTTAATTTAAGTTAAAAAGTAAAAATTGCTACGAATTTTTAAAAAAACCCGAGGCTGCTGAAAAAAAGTGAGTATGACGTTCTTCTAGACTTAGACTCTTCTTTTAGGGCTATTATAAGATTATCATGTGTACATTTTTGTGTTGCACTGTGTAATAGGACTACTCTGCTTCTCAATTGCCTATCCAGCCCAAAGTAACATCTGTTGGCTGGAGTTATTTTCCCTTTAATCTCAATGCTGAAATTTATAGTTAGGGGGAGTTTATTCTGTATCCCAGATAGAGGATGTCCTTAAAAACCTCGAAGGAGGTGTTTTCAACAGTGACGTGGTTTCCAAGACGTTGGGATTGTTTGTTTGTTGACACTAGGTATTCATCTTATCTGCGTTTACTGCACGATCCATTCGACTCGACTCGTTTAATATTACGAAGAATGCTGCATTGACTTCTCGTGTATTATGACCAATGATATCTATATCATTAGCAAACGCCAGCAGTATAATGCTCTCGTAAAATACATTACCACTACTATATATTACCACTGCCAATATATTATCACAACGTCTAAGATTAGCAGCTCAGATAATCTTATCCATCATTCGTACCTAGTTTGGAATCAAATAGAGGGCAGAGGTCCATCCCGGTTTTAACTGCGCTACTGGTGTCACTCAGTGTCATTCTGCAAAGACGGTTTAGCTTTGCAAGAATACCAAACTCAGATATGGTAGAGAATAGCAAAATCCTTTTTGGGCTATCGAAGGACTGTGTATTAGACTAAAAGATATTGTGTGCCGATTTGTTTTTCTAAGACCTTCTCCATTTGTATTGGTCGTAAACTAATATCTGGTGAAAGGTATCTAAGATTTTCCAAGTATGAAGCTACACTGATAAAGCCAATCAGCTGGTTTACGATGGTTTTCAGTCTTTTACATAATACGCTCGACAGGACCTTATATGCGATATTAACCCAATAGAGACGATGATGCCATATGGCATCACTAAGGATGATACCAAAAACTAACGGTATCCTAAATCTGTGTGCTTTTTTTAAGGCAACACAATTGTTTTATAGAGAAAGGTGATCTGTGTCAATTTCGCCTTTTCTTTTGTCAGTTTGTTATCACATGTCGCCAGAACAGAAGCTAAAAGTTACGTGTTTGGGACGTTGTGAAGGGTTAAGAAGACTGATCTCACGGTAGTTGGCACAAATGGTGGGATCGCCTTTCTTTCGGATTAGGTAGCGTTCGGATTCCAATAATTTGAAATGCATTCTTCCGTCCATATGCAGAGCCGTTTTCTATGCAGAGCTCATAAATGCATTTAAATAGCGCTTTGCCTCTATTCTTGAAGAACTTAGCGGGTGGGCCATCGGCTCCTGTGGATTAGGTAGTTTTAAGCCGAGCTATAGCTCAAGACTTCATTATAGTCGGGCAGTGGAACTTCAAAGCTGTCGTCTGCAATTGGGGCTTGCGGGATATAATATCTTTTGGCGGGATTATAGTCAGCTTTGCCATTCAGAAGCCTAGAGAAGTGTTCCTTCGACATGATCAGTGTACTCTGGATATCTGTCATTAGATTCCCGTTTTCATTCTTGCAGGAAGAAGCCCCGGTCTTAAAACCATCGGACAGGTGTCTTACTTTTACGAAAAATGTTTAGATCTCATTCCTGTCACCATACATCTCCATTTTCTCGCACTCACGCTTTTCTGCTTCTCTTTTCTTTCGCCTGAGTATCTCTTACCTCCTCTTCTCCTGGTAACGCTTCTTATCAGCGCGCTTTATAATTAACTTCAGGGTGGCTTTGTAGGTGGCGTCTTTCTTTGTAGTGGTCGTGCCACTGGTTTCGGTGAGGGCGTTGGTAGCCATTCACCTCTTCGGCAGCCGTACGCATAGAATGGGAAGAATGTGTGCTCACTGTGCACATACATCGTCGATCGGAGGAGTAGTTTCTTGAAGCAAGTGTGAGAGTCGAGTAGCGAAGCCTCCGGCTGTCCGTTTTGATTGCAGCTTTTCGATGTTTAGCTTTCTTCGTAATGGATTGCGCGCATTCTTGGCTGCGCATAGACGTGTACGGATCGTGGCTGTGACAGAATAATGATCCAAATCTGTGTTGGCCCTACGGATCGCGGGTACATCTAAAGCA
This sequence comes from Pherbina coryleti, assembly GCA_943735915.1. Lineage (NCBI taxonomy): Eukaryota > Metazoa > Arthropoda > Insecta > Diptera > Sciomyzidae > Pherbina > Pherbina coryleti. The sequence continues at coordinate 141,860,493 of OX030950.1, read as the reverse complement.
TTGGAAGAGTAACTTAGTAAGAAGAAGACAGCTAGGTGGCCTTATGAATAAATCTTGAATCTAGTGGTATAACGACCATTTTTCTAATTTCCGGTATCAAAAAATCTCATTTCCGGCATTGCGAAGGGATTTAATGTTTGAGATATTGTTTGTGCCACGCATCATAACAATTTTTTTAATATCTTAAGTTGGCATAAGACTGAAAAACTTGTTCCCTCTTTTAGCGTCCAAACCAGGAATTTCTGTGCATCACAGTGATAGAATTTAATGTCAACAGATTGCGGAAAAACTGTCGCCATTAGGAAAGCGTGCAAGAGTCGAATGAATTGCACGCATACAAATAGACTCACTTATGTACATACATAATGACACCGCCACAAATACACGCAAGCGACTTAATTTCGCGCGCATTTCAATTACAGGCCACAAAATGTATCTGTTTGACAAATCAATGAATAAACATTATAACGGTTTTGCAATGATGCAGCGGAACACTATGAATGGATACACCAAACATGTTGAAAACTGTCCAGGAAACAAACATACATAGCTAACTGCAGACATACATAGCCCTGCATGCTGCATCACTTTGGCTGAATTTTATGGTTTTTTTTTTCTAAAAGTTGACACGATGTGAAAACGCAGCGATGTACGGCCAATAATTAAGCACATTGTGAATATTTTGTAAACGCGAAATTTGAAACTCGAAATGTACGCAACCGAGTGACTTTTATGTGACCTAGATGATACCTCTTTCCCCAACCACTGCATGTCAACTAGCCCCAGCTTCACGCAGATTTTCGGAATAATAATAAAATCCTCAGAATTCAATTTGTGAGCTTGAAGGAAACCCAGAGAAAACCAATATTAACGGTGTGTTGGTTGGTTAGGCGGTCTGTTGGTTGGTCTCGGTGTGAGTTGGAGTTTTTGTTGATATTCTATTGAAAATTTTGGCTTTATTCATTGTGTTCTACCTTCCTATTCGCTCATTGCACTAATGTAAACAACGAAATTAAGTTATCTCAGCACCAGCACATCAGGTTTTGCTTTCACAATGTTTTGTGCCACTTCCGTGTCGCTCTACACAAAACATGCCGTTTTCGACTTTTACCGCAATCGTGATGAAGGACGTTGACAATTTAATGGATTCGGACATGATTTACCACGTTCTATATTGCAAATGCACAGAGTGCCATTTGTACGCACTTAAGCAAAGCATGCAGCCACCCCCCCATCTTCTCTTCATCATGCAATTTCTTTCACCACTAGTACAACGACAACTACTACTACTAATGAGTTACCATTTGCGCAACACTCGCTTGTCCTGTTTTGCTGCTATTATTTCATTGCATACATGTAGGCGTCACTTGCTTTATGCGCCTAAAACCTTCTTCGAACGCATCTGCATTTGGAACGAATCCGCTGGCAGGAAAATGAGTTTCATGATGCATTATCATACATTTGTATATTAGTGTGTGAGTGGGAGTGTGAGTGTGTGTCTATGTGTGTGTGGGTGAGTGAATGTAAGTGTGGGTACACTTGTATTTGCAAATTCAATTTGAATCCTCATAATTCTGTTGCATGCAGCGGGTATAAATTTGGTACGCGGCAGCATTGCCTCGGACCACGACTAGATCGCATTAATAAAGTCCGTATACAGCGGCAGTTGTGAAAGGGATGCCACCCAATGGGTGCGACTATTGTCAATTCTGCGAACCATTTGTTAGTGTTTTTTTTTTCGCTTGCATTTCTGGGCCTTTGGAGGTTAAACCAATTAGAGGCTATCGGCTCATTTTTAAATGGAATCCTAATGTTTCAAATCTATGAAAGTGCTTAGGTATGATTAGGGCTACTTTAATGACGCTTATCGGGAAACATATGTATGTATTTTGTTTTTTATAATATAAGGAATTTTAGCAATTTATGGATTATGCGTCAAAGCGTTCAAAAATAAATAATATTTAGTTGAGGGCCCGACTGGTAGATAATGAGAATTTTAAAAACTTTTAAAAAAATATATAACATAAAAATATATTAAAAAAACGTTTCAAACAGAAAGAAAAGGACGGAAGAAATACACATTTTCAGGCAAAAGAAAAGAAAAGCAGTAAAATGTTAGTGCGAGAAAATTGAGATGCATGGTCACAAGAATGAGGTCCAAACATTTTTCGAAAGATTAAGACGACAGATGTCCAGAGTACACTGATGATGTGGAGGGAATACTTGTCTAGGCTTCTGAATGGCGGCGACGACAACAATCCTACCAATAGAAAAGAATCCTGCCACTGACCGCCCATAATGAAAACTTCAAAGCTATAGCTTGGCTTGAAAACAACAAAACCGCAGGAGTCGATGGCTTACCTGCTGAGCTTTTCAAGAATGGAGGCGAAGCTATATTTAAATTATACAGAATATGGTCGGAAAAATGCATTCCGAACGATTGGAACCTCAGTGTGCTCTGCTCAATTCACAAGAAAGGCGATCCCACTATTTCCGCCAACTACCGAGGGATAAGCCTTTTTAAAATTGCATATAAGGTCCTGTCGAGTGTATTACCTGAAAGACTGAAGTCCATCATAAACCACTTGATTGTACCTTATCAGTATGGCTTCAGACCTAGCGAACTTCATTTTCGCCTATTACCGTGGATTAAGACTTCTTAATACCATCGACCAGATACATATTTAATCATGACAAGTCTTGGAAAAGACTTTAGAGAAACGAATCGACCCACACCATCTTTTCGTTGATTACAAATCCGCCTTCATTAGTCCTATTAGGTAGGGGTGGGCAAAGTTACACTTATGGGCATTTTGCCCGTACGTGTATTTTGGTTGCCCGCTGCTTGCTTCACGGGCGACAGCATTGCTTCATAAATTCGAAGGTAAAGGAAACGAGGGACATGAACAAATAAAATGAGATAGAACGTGAGAAGAGCGTAAGAAGAGCGTTTAATAGATTATTATATAGAATTGTCCTCATTGCGCTCAGAGCAGTTCATAATCAACGTTGCATGCCATTTATATAAAAAAAGGGTGTTATATAATTTTACTATTTAATATTTTGAATTTAATCATATTTATATCTCGAAAACGTTTTGTGTCCAACCCTTGCTCAGTTCTAAAAAAATATTAGTTAAAAATATGTTAGGAGGCAGATGTAGAATTATAATTGTTGTATGCTCTTGCGAAACCCTTATAAATATGCCAAGATGTTTTTGCGAAACGATTTGATAGCTGCTGGTAGTAATTAAAAAAAAAAACTCCCTTTTGATAAGCAATCCTCTTAATATGCTAGATATGCAACACTTACTTTTCACAACAGCATGCTCTCGCTCTTACGGTTTCTATAAAGCATACTGAAAACAAAGTAGTGCTAAAGTGGTTTTTGCAGAAATCTTATAGGTTTTAGAGATTTTTTCTTTGCTCTGATTTATACTGCGAAATGAAATAAATGTGTAATGGACGGATTATAAAAATTAAACACACTGACAGATGGATAAAGTGAAATACAGATACGCAAACGGACATGTAAAAATCTGAAAACAATCCATTTTAAATTTTAGTTTGTATATCTCGGCTAAAAGTGCACAAAATTTTATAATGGGAAGGCGATGGGTTCATTGCGAAATGATAAATGACAATAAAAAAAAAAAACAAAAAATGTCGTACAATGTTAAATTTGGTTTTTTGAAACAAAGAAATTGTTATAGATCTTGAATGATTTTAACAAAAAATAAAAAAAAATGAAATCTGACTTCAGGGTCGATGATTTATACATAAATAGTTGTATTTTGAAAAAAAAATTATAAACATAAAAATACTGCATTCAAAAAACAATGCAGAAGCATCAAACAATTTGCAAGCATGAAATTTTGTACAGTGTACAATTTTCGTCATCTATTCAAGGAACATGCTAGCGCAAATATTGGCTGCTTGACGTTCGCTTGTACACTGAAGCTTTGATCGTTCTGTACGTGAGATGAATACATATTTGTCTGCACTAACGCAATCTCAAGTGCGCTCCTGTGATTGCATATTGTGAGAGGATTACAGAGAGAATTTTCCATTCCGCAATCCGATTCACCCCCAAATTCATCATGCAATTAATTTCGCACGCTGCTTGCCCGCTGCTTGCACGCAGTCGCAGCACGTGCAAGAATTGTGCCCACCCCTACTATAAGGAATAACCTCTGATCCATCACATCTGAATTTGGTTTATCTGCAAGCTCAGAATCTCTCCCCTCCTTTCGATATTTATTCTGGGACTCGTTCGTGATAGAGGATAATTTTCCTTTAATTCTCCGATACAAATGGTTGTATACCTTTCAGCGTTAAAAGTTCTCCATTGCTCAAGTGGAACAATTGCGACATGAGCGGTTTTTCTAAAAATAACTGACAACCATTTGCTTGGCTGTGCTCCGTCCGCGGACACTTTTGTGAGGTTTTGCTTACTATGAAAGATACAAGTAGTGGCTTTGTGCTTTGTTTCGAGGTCATAAGCATATATCAAGATGCTTACAGATCAACCTGTGGTCGTAGATGAGTTTCGAACCAACCCCCGCAGTATATTTCCAGCATTTCCTTGCACCAATCGACACGAGCATTTTTTGAGCAACCGTCATACTATGGGGTATCCTGACGTCTAAATGCTAATTTAAAATCGAATGTAGCTAGTCCCACTAATGCTCAACGATGACTAAATCTCACGGTATGTCACATGTCGGCCTGCATCCAACAGTTTATGCACAGCATGAATGTTATCTGCTACAACAGCCTTTCTTGGCCGACCTTCACGAAATGTGTCTTGGAGAGAACGACGTCCACGGCCGAACTAATAGAATCAGCGTTTAACACTCGCTGGGTGTGGTGGTTCATCACCAAAAGTCATCTTTTCTTCTCAATCCACATCGAAAATTGTAAAAAAATCAACACCCGAAAATGTTCACGTGTTAATTCAAATTTTTTGCTGAAATACAATTTTCAAACTACTGTAAAAAACACAATAAGCGCACATACACCAAAACATTGTGAGTACTTTTATGCGAAAAAATGTCAAATTTTCGAATGAAACTGTCAAAATTCATTCGGCAATGCTTAGTGTTATGCTTAGCCCTCTTATAAGTCCCTTATCAGGCCCGTATTATCAATCGCAGCACAAACCAGGACGCTGAGCAGTTCCGCTAAAAAATCTTTTGGGAACTGTTAAGAAAAATATTCTTCACAAGATCTATGGTGCAATATGCATTATCGCGCATACCGAACACAATGGAACCACGACCTGTCTGAGCTGTACGCCAATTTTGTTATAGTCAAGTGCATAAAAATCGAACGTCTTCGCTCAGTAGATCATTTTGATCATTTCGCAACATATTTTGATAATCCAGGTTCACACAAATAACTGGTTCCAAACGGCAATTGAATTCGAATGTCTCTTTTGATAGATTTGGATATTCATCGAATACTACTGTGGACAAAAAATACCGTTAAATTTGAATTTAAATTTTTTGGGGATTACGATAGGGACAAATATTTTTATTTTTTAAGTTGGCATTAGGATATTCATTAGTTTTTGAGCTACACGTCCTTGTGTAAATAGCTAAAAGAGCTTTTTCCGTTTTTTATAATGTCTAAAAGTATTCAAGTGGCGTCCGTGGCGTAGTTGGTTAAAGTGCGTGGCCGCTATGTTAAAGAACCTTGGAGACCCAGGTTCGAACCCAAGCAACGACAGAAAATTATTTGAATTAAAATAATTTTTTTGTACGGCCGCCACCTCTCTGCAGACAATGGCAAACCTCAGAGAGTAATCAAAATGCCATGTAAAGCTTCTAGAGAACGAGAACATTCCGTTCATCGCCGTTCGGAGTCGGCGTTAAGCATGTAGGTCCGGTTCTCGGTCAATTGTGTACAAACTTAATAACACGCACAACACAATTGATCATAAGAAGCTCGGTCAAAGTCCTTTCAAGGGCTGAAATGGCCAGTTATTTATTTTTTTTTTTATTTTAAAAGTATTCAACAACACAGTTCCGTTAAATTTTGTGCGTGGAATGAAATTCATACTGCCGAAACGTTGATAATGTCGCAGAATGTCTTCGCGAAGCAAGCTCTATCGAAAACAATAGTTTCTGAGTGCTACAAAATGTTCAAGAAGGGTCGAGAAACCATCAATAGAAAGGAAAGGAAAAAGGACGACCATCAATATCAACTGATGATCTACACGTCAACAAAATCAAAGAATTGGTACTCCAAAATCGTCGATTGACATTCCCAGTCCTTACTGACCTTGTTGAAATATCGGAAAAATCAGTGAAAATCATTTTGAGTGACCATTGGGGTCTCAGAAAAGTGAAATCTCGATTGGTGGCAAAAACACACTCGTAATTTGAGTATTTTTTTATTTATTTATTTATTTACTGTTGTCAAACAGAGATGATTTCTCTTACAGACTACAAAGATTGCTTAAACTAAAATTAATTACACATAAAATAAATAATTAAAAACGATCAAGTGCTACTATTTGATTTAAGACTAGAAGAAGACTTTTTTTGAAACAATATCTAGAACAATTATGAAACATATCAATATCAGCTAACAATAAATTAGTTATACTAAGACAATGAGCTAAGGGCTCTTGTTAAGCAAAATTATATCTCAGCGTATTGCACTGAAAATGGAAACACCCTCTTAGGTTTCTAAGTGGTGAATAAAAATTAACCATAGCTAAAATGCTGGGACATTGAATATTACAGTGCATAATATCTCTAATGAATACAACAGAGTACAGGGAATACAAACTAAGCAAAGCACAACGCGTTTTGTAAGAAGGTAAGCTGATTCGCCGATTCAACTTGGAGAACATATATTTAGAAAAAAATTTTTGGACTCTTTCTAGTCTTTGAATATGCGAGGCATACGAAGGATTCCATATAATGCAACAATATTTCAAGTAAGGTTTTACTATACTTTCAAACAGAAGTTTAATCGTTAGAGGATTTCTAAAATCTTTTGAGTTCCTCTTGAGAAATCCTAGCATAGAGTATGCCTAAGGTATAATGTAGTCAAAATGATCTTTAAAGGTAAGACGGCGATCAAATATTACGCCCAAGTCTTTTTTGAAATAAATTCTTTCAAGAGTGAGACTACTAATAGTGTAGTTATAAGTTAAGACTGAGTTAGTTCTATGGAAGGATAAAGATTGACATTTCAAAATATTTAGACATAGATTATTGGATGTACACCAGGAGGCAACTGCATTTAAGTCAGACTGTAAAAGACTACAATCAACAACAGATTCAACTGTACGGTATAATTTTAAATCATCGGCAAACAACAGACACTCCGAATATTTAATCACACAAGGAAGATCATTAATAAAGAGCAAAAACAACAGCGGACCAAGATGACTGCCCTGGGGGACCCCAGATGATACTTTGATATGACTCGATAACTAGTCATTTATTTTTACATATTGAATACGGTTACATAGATATGAGTTCAGCCAGTTGATAAATACACCATGGATTCCCAAACTGCGAAGTTTAAACACTAAAGAGGCATGATGTACCTTGTCAAAGGCTTTAGCAAAATCTGTGAAGATAACATCAGTTTGCAAGCGATTACAAAAAGAATTAATAATATAATTAGAAAATAAAACTAAATTAGTAGCAGTTGATCTACCGGCACGGAATCCATGTTGATAGTCAGACAAAACGTTGACAAAGTATGGTGAAATTTTTTCATATACAATTTTTTTAAAAATCTTGGGTATTGCACAAATTTTAGATATCGGTCTATATTTACAAACGTCTTGCTTTGGACCCGACTTATAGATGGGAACAATATGAGATACTTTCCAAGTATCTAGGAATATACCGCTGGCAAGCGACTTTTTAAAAATTAAAGACAAAGGATAAGTCAAAGACTTAGCGCAATATTTTAACAAAAAGGGCGCAAGCCCATCCGGACCTTCAGTTGTTTTACCTTTGATATTTGTAAGGGCAACTTCTATATCATATTCAGTTATGCTAATGCTACTAATATCGCAAATGGCCTCAGATAATGGTAAATTAGACACGTCAAAACTATCGTTGGTGTATACCGATTTGAAGTATTCAGAAAAAAAATTACAAATAGCATTAGCATCCTCAGAGAAGTGGATCATTTCGCCAAAAACTCGACCCATATAATTCCACAATCACCGTATTCAACTGACTTCGCACCATGTGACTTTTAGATTTTCACTTAACTCACTTAACTCGCTCCGTGGACACTGTTTTGAATAGATAGAAGAGATAGAAACCGAAACAAAGAAGTAATTGAAGGATATTTACAAAAGGACGCGTATCTCAAACACTAATAAATATTTTGCCGAGTAATTTGGTACAGATGTCAGTGACAGTAGTGCCAACTTAAAAATAAAAACATTTGTCCCTATCGAAATCCCTAAATAATTTATTTTTGGGGATTTTGGTATTTTTTTGCCCACAGTAGTACATCTGATATTTGTGAACGTAGAAAAAAAAAAGTTATGAAGTCAATGAATATCGTTTCTTTAATTTTGTCTCCTTTATTTTCGTTTGTTTTGTTTTGTTTTACTGCAACGCAATATCAGCATGATTTAATGATTCTGCTTGTAAGTATCAGCACGTATCTGATGCTTACCGTGTAAGCAACTCTATTTTGGAGTTGCTTAATTTTTCAGCAGCTAGCTGCTCTGAAGTTGTAAGCCAAACATTCAACAAGTTTGAGGAAACATTGTTGCTTAGAACTCAGGGCAACATATCTAATAAGCGAAAATGTGAATATACTTATTTACTTACTTATCTGGCGCTTACAACCGTTGGTCGGTTTTGGCCTCGTATAAGAAATTGGTATATTTTTTCTTATAGTTTTCATTGAAATGTTTTTTACGTGGTGGGCTTCAAACCCAACACACAACCCTTTAAGGGGGGGAGGGGGTAGGTTTGATCGTCTAAAAAAGACCTTTTTTCATGAATTTTTTAGAAAAAGTTATTACAGTAGGTTTATTTTACATATTATTATATAAAAGTACAACACTTGAAGAATATTAAAAAAACATTTTTGTTAAAAATTATAGAGAAATAATGGATTTATCTCCGCAGGCGCCTCGAAAAAAAGTTTTTGTACGGTGATCAGCCTTCAGCACCACTAGATAATCTGAAACCGAAAAATTAAAATGCTTTCTTTAGTTTATTACTTTGTCTGTCCAGTGACGTCGAGCTTTTTTTAATATTTAAATTTTTAAATTTTTGGCGCCATTTTGAAGCCAAAATGACGATTTTTGACGAAAAAATCTATCTATTTGATGTTGTAAAATTGTTAGTAATTAAAAAATTTTAAAAAACTTGACGTTAATAGAGAGCTACTTATATGTACAATATGTGTACAAAATTTCAATACGATCGATTAAGCAGTTTTTTCCGTAGGCTGGTCACCGACTTTAAAAATTACATGTTTGAAAAAATCGATTTAAAGTTTTGTACACTGACTAACTAAGTTAGAGGTACGGTCATTCAACCTACTGTAACTTCGTTAGTTTTGCTCCGAATGACCTAAAAATTTAATATAATATTCTTCAGATGTTGTACTTTTAGAAACAAAAATAAAAAAAAAATGAAAAAAAAAATGTCAAACCTTACCCCCCTTAAAGGCAGGTAGCCCGCCGATCAGATTAGCCGTTAAACTAACGGTTGCCAGTTTGCCGTTTCTAGAGGTCGCCATGGAGAGGTTTGAGTCGACTTGAGACGATTTCGACATGGATAATGCTAGCCTCACCAGGTTGAGGCAGTCAGACACGTTGCCATGTGAAGGTTGCCCCCTGGCCCTAATGAAACTTAATTTGTCACGTGGAACCCCTTAATTTTTTCACACTTTGGGAACCACTGCACTAGTCTATCATCCCATTTTCGAACTAAAGTAGACTGAAAAGAATATGTGTAACAACTGAAATTTTTGGGTTCAAAACTTATAAAAAAAAAAAGTAAAAGTCCGTCAGTAATTCGCATTATTTCGTGGACTCATATTATTACTATTATTGTTATTGTTAGGATAGCTAGGATGTGTTTCGCAGATTTTCCGTTCTCCATGCAAAACCTACATCATCACTAAGAATTTCCAGTTTGGTAAGGTAATAGTTCAACGTACAGTTGGCAGCCCAGTGTGATGGTTCTCTTTAGGTAGTGCCGCTAAGAGTAGTTGAGCAGGCTTTAACCCTGGTAGGTTTCCTTTTTGTTTTTTTCCCCCTCATTCTTTATTGAAAGAAGGATTATTTTGCCTATCCCACAGAATGGTTCCACCAACAAGGGGAGATGATGCTACTTTCTTTGCCAATTCGTCAGCAATTTCGATTATTTCTATACCTTTGTATCCCGGTACCCATAGGATTCAGATCCACTTTTGTAGCCCGAGTGTATTAAGTTTGTCAAGACACTCCATCACAAGTTTTAAGGTTACCTGGTAAGGTTTCAGTGCCTTGATGGCCGCTTAGCTGTCGAAAAGGATAGCTATGTTTTGGTTCCGGTATTTACGCTTCAGGTTAAAGTTTGTATCGTGTATATTTTCGTTTGGAATACGCTTATGTCTTTGCCCGTTGGCACGAAGTATTTGATGCCCGGACAGTAGACTTCTGCTCCGGTCTCTTCTTCATTTAGAAAGCCGTCGATACACCATGTAATTATGTACTCGTTTATCTTATAGATTTCTGATAAACCTTACCATCTCGTTTTGCTACTTAGTTTAGTTTGAAATCTTTTAGTGAAACTGAATTTTGGATTCCTGCTTCCCACTTGGATGCACTGATGTTACAAGTAAACATAATAAATAAAATATTTCAAATTGTTTGTACTTCCCTTCTTCAGAAGTTGTTCTTTTTGGCAGTGCTGCTTGCAGTATAAATATATTTTTCTTTTATATTAGGCATAAATCGCTATTAAAAATGATTTTGATGCATATGAAACAATTAAATTGCCATGACAATTAAAAAAGGAAATAAAAATGAAAATATCTGAAATTTATTGTTAAAATAATGAACCTACTCTCATTAATTGACAGAGTACGGTTTGAAAAACATGAAATACTTTGTAGTCGCGTAAAGCATCATCTGTCATTCTGATTTCTCCACACGATGATTTTTATGAAGTGGTCAACAGATCAATGAACTACTTTCAATAATGAAATTTGTGAAATTGCAAGAACTCATAAATCCCTGTCAGAAAAATATATTATCAAAAAATTGCATTCGTTACATAATATTGGATGGATGCACTCGCTTTAAGGATGTGCAATTAAGTGTAACACATTCGCAGGAATATGCAATTCCATATATTTATATGTATTTTTAACACACTTCAGTGGAACTGAACAAGAAATGCAACAGCAACAACAACCGCTACAAAAAAGTTCAATGCATCAACAGAAGCAACTACAATAAATGCAAGTTGAAAAACCAATAAACATTATTATGTAAAGCCAGCAAAATAGACCCAGTAGACAATAGAAATATCATTTATTTTATTTATTATGAATGGAAAGCTTGATTATTTGATCTTTCAGTTCTAAGTTTTAACTTTAATTAAGTTTTGTGAATATCAAACTATCTCGTAATATTAAAGTGGAGAATCTGAAACAATCAAGTTATAGAAATTTTGTAAGAAATTTAATGTCCATCATTTATCAAGTCTGATTTATATAAAACATAATAAATATTTGGATTTTACTCCCAAAGTATTCAGAAATATGTTAGGGAGTGAAATCGTGTGCTACCAAAAAGTGAAACGCGTTATGTGGTGGAATGCTATGCCGTTTCCACCACCATTTAGTTTCCACCACACAATGCCACCAATTAAGAGCATTGGTTTGTATATTTGCTATCGGGCTTATATTGATGAATGTCTTCCTATACTTAAGAATTTCATCAATAAGTATCATAAGAAGGACAAAATAATATTTTGGCCAGACTTTGCGTTTGCTCACTATGCCAACGCAACACGGTCTACTTATGCTAAACTAAACATTGAATTTGTGTCTAAAGAGGAAAACCCCCCAAACGTGCCTCAGCTAAGACCCATTGAAACATTTTGGGCAAATTTAAAAAGAAATGTTTTTGAAAAGGGCTACAAACCGAAAAATGTGGATTGCCTGATTATAAAGATCAAAAGAGAGCTGGCCAAAATGGATACAAACGGGATTTAAGAGGCAATGCGGAAAGTGCCTCAGAATATAAGGAAAGCTTATCGCAACGGACATGAAACTTTTTTATAAAAATTATATAAATCATGTACTTTATCTATTATTAATATAAAGCTTCTAAGACCTGAATTAAATTTTTTGTTACTCTTTATAGGTCAGTCTAAATTTCATTCCGCACACGTTATATTTGAAAAATATTTTATGTTTTCAAATGCTTTTGAAGGAAGAAAATTTCTAAGAAATAAAAAAAGAAATGAGAAAAGGCATTTTGAAATTTCTCATAAAGATGTTCAGAAATTAGATGATGTAGAAAAGCATAACACATTACTCTTGTTCCTTCAAAAGCGGTAACTTCTTATACAATTGATCATTTGACGATTTTTAAAACTTTTTTGACATATACTATGTTTCCATGGCGAGTTAACTCGGGGTTAGGGTTAACGTCGAGTTAAGAAAATGGCGTTGCTAACTCAATAGTGTTTACATGCACAACATCGAGTTGAGTTGAACTTGTCGATTTCATTTGACATTTTTGTTATTGTTTTACTAGCGAAATGAATACTAAATGGCAGCATTCACTTTGACAGATAGAACCCAGTTAAATCTTACAAGTTTCGTGGAGTTTCGTGGATTTAACGAAACTCAACTCAACTCGCGTTTCCATAGCGAGTTAACCCCGAGTAAGTTAACAGAGTTAACTCGCCATGGAAACATAGTAATAGTTATAAAAAAAAAAAAAAAATAAATATAATTGCATAAAATTTACATTTTTGAATTTAGTTTGAAATGCTTGAATGGGAATATATTTTTTTCAGTGCTCAATTTTTTCTGTTTACCAGAACATAAGGTTGTATCGGGAAAAATAAAAAGGTATGATAAAATAGCCCTCTGGCGGCCTCGGTAGTCGAGCTGGTAGCGTGTCCGACTGCCACCCCAGAGGTCCCGGGTTCGATTCCCGGCCAGGTCATGGTCCTTCGATCTTAACCTTCCTTAATTTTCTATCCTCATTTCTAATAAACTGAAATTAAAAATTCATCAATATTTACGACATGAAGTTGTAGTTCATGGTAGAGAAGTTTGTGGATGAGATTGAATTGACTGACCTTATAACTTGAATTGACTGTGGTAAAGGCATAACACTTGCCTCAGAATCAAATTCACATGTTTCTTTGGCTTTCCACCACGCTTAGAACATCTTACACGTGTTTCACTTGATTGCCCTTTCCTTTCCACTAATCTATCACCCCATTTCGAACCAAGGCAGACTTGACTGAATAGGTATTTCACCTGAAATCCTTGGTTCAAAGCTAAAAAAAAAAAAAAAAAAATCACTCTTCTCTCTACTATATAATGCGTACTTAAGAAAAAAATAAAAAAAGTACCTTCACAAAAAAATTTTCTACCCTCAAAATAAAAACTTACTCTTTTTAGAATGAAAGTACGTTCCGATGCAACTTTGCCAGCACACACTCATTTTTATTTTTTACAGGCATTGTCATAAAGGCCTTTCTTTTCCCTACTGGGATAGTCAACAGCATTATTTATGTAGTCATTGTGTGTTTTTCCATTTCTCAAAAGTCATATTAACCTCAAGATTTTGTTGATAAAAAACATCTGCATTCGGTGGTTAAAAATGAGGACAAAGTTAAAATCACAGGACTCAAAAACATGTATATTGATATATTCATGCTTAATTAACAAATATCCTTCATACCCAGAACACACATCCGAAGATAAGCCAATATATTAAAAAAATTCTAGCAAATATTAATGAAAGATGCCCAACATTCATTTTATATAAAAAGTTAAATAAAGATTTTCAAATAGTCGGTAGCAATCACAGAGTTCATTAAAGCTGAACAACGCGAGTTGATTTGAGTTTTTGAGTTATTTATTTTTACAAATTTTTCTTTTCATAGTTTTCATTTGGTTTTGGAGACTTACTTCTATCTATAACACATCTTTATCAATACATTTTGACGTGACGAAGTTACGTTGTACTGCTCTAGTTTCCAAAAAAGTTGAAAAATGAATTTTTTAAAAATTCATCTGCGTTTCATTGAATTGTTACTCGCTGGGTATGAGAGCTATGATTAAAAAAATAGTATGACCATAAAGGTTAATTCTTTGAGTATATTAAAAAATAAAAAAAAAATTTAATACGCGATAGGGACGTAGTGGGAGCTGCGTAAGCAACGCAACTGAAAATTTGTTACATGGAATTATTACTCGCTGAGTATTAGTGCTAGGATTAAAAATACGATACGCCAATAAAGGCCTACTGGAAGCCCTCACAACAAAATTACACAAAAAATTTCTGATATCATGGGGACGCTGAGAGAGCCGCTCAAAGATCGATAACGCAACATTCATGCAGCGGCGTTGCATTGAATTTTTACTCAATGAGTATATAACCTACGATAAAAGTTTAAAAAGGAAAATAAAGTTTTTATACATGGCTTTACAACAAAAATAAAAAAAAAATTCCGGCGTCGTCAGGTCGTGAATATAGCAGCTTATGTAACAGAAATGTAATATCGTTGCATGGAATTATTACTCACTCAGGAGGAGTGCTACAGTAAATTTTGTTTTACGACAGCAGGGATGTGTTATTACGCTTCACAACTAAATTACAAAAAAATTCTTGTTGTTATGATTTCAGGGATGCAATCACATAATGCAGTAAAAATGCTACAGCCATGAAAAAACATTGCATGGATTTTTAACTCTGTGACTACTGGTGCAACGGTAAATTTTAAGGAACGAAAACAAAGGTGAGGTCTTCGGGCATATGACAAAAATAAAAAAAAATTTGACGGCGTGTCAAAAACCCTCAGGGAACCGCCTAATGTGACGGTTCCCTGAAAAATCACTTTTGCTGGATTAATTGAAATTAGAGCACAACCAATGGGAAAGCAAAAAAAAAGCTAAACGAAAACCACCAACTCCAAATCCAACAACAACTCCAACACCAACACCAACACCAACACCAACACCAACACCAACACCAACACCAACACCAACACCAACACCAACACCAACACCAACACCAACACCAACACCAACACCAACACCAACACCAACACCAACACCAACACCAACACCAACACCAACAACAACACCAACACCAACACCAACACCAACACCAACACCAACACCAACACCAACACCAACACCAACACCAACACCAACACCAACACCAACACCAACACCAACACCAACACCAACACTAACACCTACACCAACATCAACATCAACATAACCATTAACATCAACATCAACATCAACATCAATATCAACATCAACATCAACATCAACATCAACATCAACATCAACATCAACACCAACATCAACATCCACATCAACATCAACATCAACATCAACATCAACATCAACATCAACATCAACATCAACATCAACATCAACATCAACATCAACATCAACATCAACATCAACATCAACATCAACATCAACATCAACACCAACATCAACATCAACATCAACATCAACATCAACATCAACATCAACATCAACATCAACATCAACATCAACATCAACATCACCATCAACATCAACATCAACATCAACATCATCATCAACATCAACATCATCATCAACATCAACATCAACATCAACATCAACATCAACATCAACATCAACATCAACATCAACATCAACATCAACATCAACATCAACATCAACATCAACATCAACATCAACATCAACATCAACATCAACATCAACATCAACATCAACATCAACATCAACATCAACATCAACATCAACATCAACATCAACATCAACATCAACATCAACATCAACATCAACATCAACATCAACATCAACATCAACATCAACACCAACACCAACATCAACATCCACATCAACATCAACATCAACATCAACATCAACATCAACATCAACATCAACATCAACATCAACATCAACATCAACATCAACATCAACATCAACATTAACAACAACAGCAAGAAACTTCGTCACGTCAAAACCTACGCTTGTGTCCACGGCACAGCCAACTCTTTTTTTGTTTAACCTTCATTCGGATTTGTCATCAAATTGACAATTTTGATTTAAAATGCTTTGTTTTTGTTTTGCTTTTCTTTTTTTTTTGTTTTTGTGGAGTCAAAATGAGATATTGGTTGAATGCCAAACTAGCCAGATTGGCTCAATATATCTTTTTTTTATTATTGGTAGCGGGCATTAAATGATCAGTTATGGATGTAATATAATTAATATATTTTTTTTTTGCTTTCAAATCATAAATAGAGATGAATTAAATATAAAAAAAAGTATTTAAATACAAAAAAATTGCTTAATATACCACGTTTCTAAAACGAACTAAAAAGTGTAAAATAATTTCTCCTAGAGTTAGGGTTTTAGTTCTAAAACGTGAGGCGAATGCTATAGATAATAATTTTTCCTATCTACTATATACCTATCTATGATGAATTATTAAGAAATTATTTGTAAGCAATGAAAAAAATGAATTTTAATGTTAGTGAACAACTGCTTTCTTATTCATGGTATTTATTCTAAAGCTCTAAATATTCTCTATAGCATGCGCCCCACGTTTTTAGGAGAACTAAGAGCCCCACTCTAGGAGAAATTATTGTATACGTTTTAGTTCGTTTCAAAAACGTGGTATATTAAAACTTTTTTATTTAAATAATTATTTTCTGGTTTTAAGTCTTGTAAAAATTTTATTTTGAAGGATTTTTGATCAGTACAATTGCAGTGATACTGAGAACAAATAATGAAATGGAAACCAAATTCTTGAAAATGTATCGATAACACTGTGTGGCCGATTCGACCTTTAAAAAAGTTTCAGCCTAAATTCTTAAAAATTCCGAGAGAGGGACATCTTCTGATTATATCTCGACCAATCCGACCTCTCAGTTCCATCACAATTTTTTTAAAAAATTCTTAAAGTTAAATAGTAGGAGTTCTAGTATTCCGACTTTTAACAATTTTTTACATTTGCTTAGGTTATGAGAATTTAAAAACAAAATGCATTTTTGTTCAATAGAATTAAACGTAAAATTTAACAGCCAAAAGATTTTTGAAAAAAATATATAAAGTGGGGTTTATCGCTATGGAGAAGTCAATTTTTCAAAAATTTTGTACAAGTGTTAGTTCTTCTTTATTTGTTTACAAATGGTAACAAACAAAAATCCTTCATTTTTTTTACAGAAATTATTAAAACTACTAAGTACCTTTCAAAAAAGTTCAAGATTACTAAAATAGTTGAAAATTGGAAAAATGACAGAAGTTTTAAGGTGTTTTTTAAATCGACAATCATCGATTTTTCTGATATGCGTTCACAGCGTTCAAACTGCTGCCATTTGACCAAATGATAACGGATTTTGCTCATACATGGCTTGTTAGAATGAACAAGCTAAATGCCACATTTTGCAATTTTAGTTTTTGTAGAAAATAAACTCCGCATACGCGGAGATAGCCTAGCACTCTACAGCCCTGCCAAGTGATCTGAAATAAAAAAATAAAAAAAATGTTTACCTAGATGAAATTTGGGGGCCTTGTAGATTTCCGATTTTAATAAAACCCTGTTCTTCCTCCTTTTTCTTTCGCTTTAATTTTAAGAATATAATGATAGTAAATTTTTTTGGAAAAAACGCTTCCTGAGGGCCCCCTAAATTGAATAAACTTTGATTTGAGCCGTCAACCATCGAAATCGGTAAAGTCGTTGAAGCGGAATCGTGTATAGCTTATAGCGTATTCGTATATGACTTATTTCTGGCATTTTAGTTGAATTTTCATCTTTAGTACATTCAGAGACTTATAGTAGGATTTTAGGACCAAATTTTTTGTTGAACATTTTAACCCTTTACATCCTTGTTTTAGAGGTCTTTTTTGCCTTTTATCATAAAAGGGTCAAAGAAGATCCATACATTGAGAAGTTAAGGGCTAAAATGTTGCACAAAAATATTCCTCGTAGTATTTTACATAAATCCTCAAAACACATCCTATACCCAAAATGTGAGGATAACATGATTTCCTATGCCGATTCACTATAAGAATGTTCAAAAAGGTGGAAACTGAAATCCTCCTTAAAATGAGACTCATACGTAAACTTTCAAAACGCCGATATATGTATATTTTTTTTCGTCCCGTCTACCAGAATCCATTGTCCGAACCTTGTTATTTTGGATAAAAAATTGATTTTATTGTTCATTGTAATTATTTGTAGATTTTTATTTTATTGCTCAACAATAAAATTATCTTACGATTTTTATTTTTTTGATCAGAAATAAAAGTGTTTTTTTGATTTTTATTTTTCTGTTCAAGAATAAGAATTATTTTTGAGTTTTATTATTTTGCTTAGAATAAAAAATTGTTTTCAACTTTAATTTTTGGGCTCAGAAATAAAAGTTATTTCTCAATTTTTATTTTACGCTCAAAAATAAAAATCATTTGTACAGTTTTATTTTTTTTCCTCAAACTTAAAACTCAAAACACCACACAGCTATGTTGCTGGCATATGCCAATTTTTATTCCTTACACCTGATCGGGGGGCTTGAGGAGAGGGTTAATATGTATGACCGACCCCATTACTTTTGCAAAAGGAAAATTTTTCGCCTGCGGACATATTCCCTCCGACCACTCCTTAGGTGGGCTCCCATACAAATTTTATGATTTTTGTATATTTATTCCCTACATCTGAACAGGTGGGCTTTAAGGGAGAGCTGGAGACGATTAATATGTATCATAAAACTATATGATATGTAGAATTTTGTATCAAAAACATAAAGATATAAGGAAAATAAATGCAATACAAAAGTATACTCTGTGTACTCATTTGTTACTCTCAAAAGTTTGAAATATACTTAAATTTGAATATGACCTTTCATTATTTACATTGAAAACAAATTTTAGCTTTAGGCCAAGTATGCTGACAACAAGATAACATGAAGGCAATGAAGGCAACAACCAGCAATAACGGCTCTGTATAGAGCAAATCATACAGCAGACAAGACAGACTGTTTCGTTGGCCGCTACACCAACTCATCAGTAAGTAGTCTTGCATTACTTTTCACTGCGATCTACTCAAGCTACTAAGGTCATACTTATACTGCCAATATGCGGACTAAGTTACCCGGAAGTTTATTTTGACGGAGAGTACGCTTTTTTACCTTAGTAACTTAGTTCTTATCTACTGATGATGCACCCTGTGTTAAGGTTAACCTTGATCGTGTCATACTTTTAATGCTAGCCTTAACTCACGTGCATCTTCGAAAATTCGATCACAGTGGTTTATCGCTATCAGAGCATGTTGAGGTTGTGTTATTTTGTTGTTAGCTCCTCCTTTTTTCCACGGTTGGTTGAAAAAATGCTTTCGAAAGGAACAGACAATCGACAAATTAACTCATTGTATCTCATTTTATAATCCTTTTATAAATAATAATGTCATGTATATAAAAACTTTTAAGTTTAACTTTCGACAAAATTAACTGGAAATTTTGGAGAAATTTTTTTAAAAATTTTAATCAAATTTTCGAATTTGAGCACATGTGAGTTTAAATAACTTAAACTGCAACCACTTAACGGAAGAACATACCGCAAACATCAAAACGAAATAAAAAAAATTGACTAGAGTGAACCACGTCAGTAAATCTCCTAGGACACAACTACATGGAGCTGAACTTTGGAATAGATTACAATGCGTCGTCGATGCAGAGTGATAACCAGAGAACCTGAACACGACCAAAACTAGTTGCGGTACTAAGAACCTCCTTTGGGCCAATACTTCTCTATAGCTGCACTGAAAACCAGTAAAAACCACTTTTAAAATATGCAGAACAGAGGAGCTAGGTGTGGATGAACATGCAGAAGGCAAACTGAGTGTAAGAAAACTCATAAGTAAAAGCAGAAGAGGAATGGAGAAACCGCAACAAAACCCGTTAACATTTATGTCTCAAGGGAAAAGCCGCGAAAATGGAGTGATGGAGTGGAAAAAGAGAAGCGAGCTAAAAGCCAAAATGCTGTAACATTGTATGCTGCTGCAATGCTGCGTGTTGCTGCTCGTTTGGCAGTGCCAACTATTTATAAAATATTAAACAAGCTGAAGAAAAGAAACAACAGCAACAAAAAAATAAAAAAAAAACCGAAAAAACCCGGTGCCGAAGAATTTTCATGGAAAATGTATAAAAACTTCATAGTGAAGAAATTCAGAAAAAGTAAAAATCTGCTAGTTTGGCTAGCAGCCGAACGTAGTGGAGATGCAGACAAAACCGCAGAACCCAGAGAATACGTTATCACGTCTTTGGTACGAGTGAGCTTCGCAATAAAGCTCGAAATTGGCTTAAGTTTTGGCAGAGCGCTTTTAATTTTGGTGATGGTAGTCAAGCTACAGAGGCGCTCAAGAAAAAATAAAGTAAATAAAAAACCAACAAGCAAACGAGAAAAATTGAAGAAAGCAAGAGCGCATAAAAGCGCATAAAATTTCCCAAGTGTGGACAGACAGCTGAGCTGAGTGAAGCTGAGCTGCTGCTGGTAAGACTTAAAAGAATGAATAAGTGTGCTGCGTATGGAGCGAATTTACAAAAATTTATGTGTCTAAAGTTGATTGCAATGTGGTTGAATTTAATTTCATTTCAATTAGAATTTTCAAAACTTTCAACGTACATATGCAGACGTTGCAATTTCAAAATAATAAGTAGTAGCTAATCGATGGAATCCATTTATAAAATTAGCTTCAAGCTGTTGCCAAAATTTGTTTCCATCGGTTTTTTTGTGGTAATGAGTGGAAGTTGTTTCTGTGTATATTGGCATGGGTTGGAGTTTATTGACCATCTATTGATAGCAATCAATTGACTGAGATGCTTTAGGTTCTTTGATGGAAAGCCAATAATTCCAATTTAAAGAATTAATCTTATTGAGGAGCTAGAACAATTATCCACACTAGGAAAAAAAAAAAAAAATATTAAATTTATCCAAAAACTTTTGTAATTTATCCAAAAAGCGAGTCATTTTTGCACCAATAACGCATTTGCATAAATCGATTACGAAAATATTTAAAATTTATTTAATTACTTTTTTAATTAAATTAAATATTAAAATATTTAAACAGAATTAATAAAACTATTTACTATTTGAAAATAAAACTATCGCATTAAAAGAACATTTATAGAAAAAAAAAGAGTTGGCTGTGTCGTGGACACACCCGTAAGTTTTGACGTGACGAAGCTTCTTGTTGTTGTTGTTGTTGTTGTTGTTGTTGTTATTGGTGTTGATGTTGGTGTTGTTGTTGTTGATGTTGGTGTTGATGTTGATGTTGATGTTGATTTTGATGTTGATGTTGATGTTGATGTTGATGTTGATGTTGATGTTGATGTTGATGTTAATGTTAATGTTAATGTTGATGTCGATGTTGATGTTGATGTTGATGTTGATGTTGATGTTGATGTTGATGCTGATGTTGATGTTGATGTTGATTTTGATGTTGATTTTGATGTTGATGTTGATGTTGATGTTGATGTTGATGTTGATGTTGATGTTGATGTTGATGTTGATGTTGATGTTGATGTTGATGTTGATGTTGGTGCTGGTGCTGGTGTTGGTGTTGGTGTTGGTATTGGTATTGGTGTTGGTGTTGATGTTGGTGTTGGTGTTGGGGTTGGTGTTGGCGTTGGTGTTGGTGTTGGTGTTGAGGTTGGTGGTCGTGTTGGTGTTGGTGTTGGTGTTGGTGTTGGTGTTGGTGTTGGTGTTGATGTTGGTGTTGATTTTGAGGTTGGTGTTGGTGTTGGTGTTGTTGTTGGTGTTGGTGCTGGTGTTGGTGCTGGTGTTGGTGTTGGTGTTGGTGTTGGTGTTGGTGTTGGTGTTGGTGTTGGTGTTGGTGTTGGCGTTGGTGTTGGTGTTGGTGTTGGTGTTGGTGTTAGGTTTGGTGTTGGTGTTGGTGTTGGTGTTGGAGATGTTGTTGGATTTGGAGTTGGTGCTTTGCTTTTAGTTTTTTTTTTGCTTCCGCATGGGTTGTGCTCTCATTTCAATTAATCCAGCAAAAGTAATGCATATGCGTCACATTAGGCGGTTCCCTGAGGGTCTGTGACAAGCCGGCAATTTTTTTTTTATTTTTGTCATATGCCCGAAGACCTCACCTTCGTTTTCGTTCCTAAAAATTTACCGTTGCACCAGTAGTCACAGAGTAAAAAATCCATGCAACGTTTTTTCATGGCTGTAGCATTTTTACTGCATTATGTGATTGCATCCCTGAAATCATGACAACAAGATTTTTTTTTGTAATTTAGTTGTAAAGCGTAAGAACACATCCATGCTGTCGTAAAACAAAATTTACCGTAGCGCTCCTCCTGAGTGAGTAATAATTCCATGCAACGATATTACATTTCTGTTACATAAGCTGCTATATTCACGACCTGACGACGCCGGAATTTTTTTTTTATTTTTGTCGTAAAGCCATGTATAAAAACTTTATTTTGCTTTTTAAACTTTTATCGTAGGTTATATACTCATTGAGTAAAAATGCAATGCAACGCCGCTGCATGAATGTTGCGTTATCGATCTTTGAGCGGCTCTCTCAGCGTCCCCATGATGTCAGAAATTTTTTGTCTAATTTCGTTGTGAGGGCTTCCAGTAGGCCTTTATTGGCGTATCGTACTTTTAATCATAGCACTAATTCTCAGCGAGTAATAATTCCATGTAACAAATTTTCAGTTGTGTTGCTTACGCAGCTCCCACTACGTCCCTATGCCGTATTAAATTTTTTTTTTTTTTTTTTAATATAGTCAAAGAATTGACCTTTACGGTCGTACTATTTTTTTAATCATAGCTTTTATACCCAGCGAGTAACAATTCAATGAAACGCAGATGAATTTTTAAAAAATTCATTTTTCAACTTTTTTGGAAACTAGAGCAGTACAACGTAACTTCGTACGTAACTTCGTAACGTCAATATTGAAATTAAAAAACGCTATATATTTAAATTCAATATGTTATTAATTCTTTTATAGTTCTCGTTTGGTTTTTGTGAGATTTTGTGGGGAACCGAGCTCCGCTCATCCATAATATAATTATGCGTGGTAGGAGTGACAGATTTTCATATTGCACCAACCGTGGTACAATTATTACAAGGTAGCCTTGACAACTGGCTATTTTCTCACGAGCTGCGTTCATTAAATGCCATTTGCCTATATATTTTATTTTCTTTTTTCGTTCTCTAATTTATACTATTTTTGATATTTGCTGCCATAATATTGCACCAATAGTCAGAGTTGCCATTAAAAAAAAAATAAAAACGTAATTTTGATGAAGTGAAAAACGTCATTTTATACATTTAAAAACGTCAAGAAATCGTCATTCTCTTCAAATCAATACTAGAATAATTATTATTTTTTATAATAGTTTTTATTTATGTTCGATTAAATAACATTTTTAAGAATTCATTTATGTTAACAGTGAACGATTTTTATATTTATTTATTTATAATATAAATAAAATGAAATAAAAAGTTAAAAAATGATTACATTCGATTTGAGCTTGAAATTCCTAAAACTTCGACTAGCATTTTATTTTAATGCCAATTTGCACGTTTGACAAAAAGGACTACAGTTTTATTTCTTTTATTTTATTATTTTATATTTTCAACGCAAATAATAAGAGAAAAAACAATTCCTATAATTTGTTCTTATGCATCTCTTGTCTTTATCTTTAAAAGCCTTTTCGCAAAAAAATATTGATAATTAAGTCCTTTTTGTCAAACGAGAAATTTAACCTGAAGGTACAAGAATGTAGGAATATAGTCATTTTTTATTTGTATAAGTCTTTATAAGTGTATTTTTGTATAACTTTTCTTTTGTTAAATGTTACCTTTGGCGGCGGTTGATCTCCATCTCCTGTGCTTAGTCTGTTTGTTTCCGCATTTGACCTTTTTTCAGCTAAAATTAATTCGTATTTTAGTGTTATATTTATGTATTTGTGAATAGAAACTTACCTGGTTTAAAATAACGCTTCATTTTTTAATTTTTGATCTAGTTGGAGGTCAAATTATTTTAGTCACCTGCACTTCGCGGCAAACAGCAAGAAAAGAATAAGTAAACAAAGCAAAGAAAGCTAGAAAATGAAACACACACAGTTTTGCAATAACTTAACAGTTTGAAAGCAAGCGCAACAACACAGTATGCTCACGCTACCCAGTAAACCTACCCAGCAACCCAGCAAACATTAATCAAAGAGTACTAACTTAAATTTTTAACAGTAAAATATAAAACGAGTCAATTAAAACACGTAATTTTTGGCATTAAAATTAATGAAAAACGTCAAGTCAAAATTGAAGCCAAAAAACGTCAAAATGACGATAAATCGTCAATAATCACAACTCTGACAATAGTATAAATTAGATAACGAAAAAGTAGGAAAGAAAATAAAAAGCAGAATGTGCAGGCAAATGACAATCGGTGGAAGACATTCGTGAGAAAATATCCGGTTGTCACCCTTACTTTACATAATATTATGCGATCACCAATCGCACTAACGAAGAATGTTGGCCAAACATCCAGGCTATATAATATTCATAACAGAAACCAAACGAGAACTAAAGGGTGTTTTTTTCACCCAAAGAACTTCGAATTGAAATAAAACACAAGAAAATCGTTTTAATGTCCATCAATTTGGCTTTATTGGAAGGATAATTTTATGCCATTAAAGTTTAAATATGATTTCGGGCATGTGGCCGCCGCGGCTGGCTCGAATAAAGCCAATTCTACAGGTCCAATTTTCAACCACTTTTTCGAGCATATGGGGCCGTATGTCGGCAATAACGCCACGAATGTTGGCCTCCAAGTCCTCTAACGTTTCTGGTTTGTTGGCGTAGACGAGCGACTTCACATATCCCCAAAGAAAATAATCCAATGGTGTCAAATCACACGATCTTGGTGGCCAATTGACAGGTCCATTCCGCGAAATTATGCGCTCATCGAATGTTTGCGCTCATCAATAAATCGATTGTGACGTGCGCTGTGTTGCATGTAGCGCCGTCTTGTTGGAACCACAACTCATCCACATTCATGCCATCCAATTCGGGAACAAAATAGTCGGTTATCATGGCTCTATACCAGTCTCCATTAATGGTAACTGACTCTCCAGCATTATTTCGGAAGAAGTATGGCCCAATGACTCCACCAGCCCATAGAGCACAACAAACAGTCAGTTTTTGTGGATGTAATGGCGTCTCAAGGATCTCATGTGGATTCTCTTCACTCCAAATGCGGCAATTTTGCTTGTTGACGTACCCATTCAACCAAAAATGAGCCTCATCACTGAACAAAATTTTGCGATGAAAATCAGCATCGAGATCAATCTCATTTTCGGCCCATACACCAAAATCACGACGCATTGCATAGTCTCGCGGCTTTAATTCTTGCACAAGCTGGATCTTGTAAGGTCGCAAGCCAAGATCTTTGCGCAAAATCTTCCATAAAGTTGATGGACAAAGCTCCAATTGCTGTGCACGGTGGCGAATGGATTATTCGGGTCCTCTTCAACATTTTGCTCTACAGCGGCAATTGTTTCTTCGGTGCGCACTGTTTGACGTCTCTGCGGATGCGTATTATCACATAGAGTAAACGTAGTGCGAAAACGACCCATGGTTAACCGAATTAATTGCTCTGATGGACGATTATGTCGACCATAAAATGGACGGAGCTTGCGGTAAACTTCGCGAACTGAACCATTATTTTCGAAAGAAATTTGCACGATTTGCAAGCGTTGTTCTTTTGTCAACCTGTTCATGATGAAATGGCAAACCAAACTGAACATACATAAATGACATTAGAGTTGCCAGATTTGACCACAAAATGCCAGTTTTATCTCTATTCGAATAACAAACCCAAAAACACCCATTATAAGAAACCAAAAGCAAGAATATTAATTCTAAAAACTTGTTTCTGCTTGTCGGCTATTTCAGCTGTATGGAATAGGTGCGTAGGTGTGTGGTATAAATAAAATTTAAATACGGAAAAAAACGAGTTCTAAGGAAAATATTTGATTTATCCACGTAAATATTTAAATAAAATGTTTACATAACGTTGATAATTTTAACATGCGTTATTTCCCTTCGTGCACACAATAATTCATCAATACGAAGTAATAGCTTTTATTCCTGGTGTAACTCGGGAAACCATTTTGACGTGACGAAGTTACGTTATACTGCTCTAGTTTCCAAAAAAGTTGAAAAATTAATTTTTTAAAAATTTATCTGCGTTTCATTGAATTGTTACTCGCTGGGTATAAGAGCTATGATAAAAAAAATACTATGACCATAAAGTTTAATTCTTTGACTACATTAAAAAAACAAAAAAAAAATTTAATACGGCATAGGGACGTAGTGGGAGCTGCGTAAGCAACGAAACTGAAAATTTGTTACATGGAATTATTACTCGCTGATTATTAGTGCTAGGATTAAAAATACGATACGCCAATAAAGGCCTACTGGAAGCCCTCACAACAAAATTAGACAAAAAATTTCTGACATCATGCGGACGCCGAGAGAGCCGCTCAAAGATCGATAACGCAATATTCATGCAGCGGCGTTGCATTGAATTTTTACTCAATGAGTATATAACCTACGATAAAAGTTTAAAAAGGAAAATGAAGGTTTTATACATGGCTTTACGACAAAAATAAAAAAAAAATTCCGGCATCGTCAGGTCGTGAATATAGCAGCTTATGTAACAGAAATGTAATATCGTTGCATGGAATTATTACTCACTCAGGAGGAGTGCTACAGTAAATTTCGTTTTACGACAGCAGGGATGTGTTATTACGCTTCAAAACTAAATTACAAAAAAAACTTTTGTTGTCATGATTTCAGGGATGCAATCACATAATGCAGTAAAAATGCTACAGCCATGAAAAAACGTTGCATGGATTTTTAACTCTGTGACTACTGGTGCAACTTAAAATTTGAAGGAACGAAAACAAAGGTGAGGTCTTCGGGCATATGACAAAAATAAAAAAAAAAATTGACTGCGTGTCAAAGACCCTAAGGGAACCGCCTAATATGACGCATATGCATCACTTTTGCTGGATTAATTGAAACTAGAGCACAAACAATGGGGAAGCAAAAAAAAAGCTAAGCGAAAAGCACCAACTCCAAATCCAACAACAACTCCAACACCAATACCAACACTAAGACCAACACCAACATCAACATCAACATCAACATCAACATCAAAATCAACATCAACATCAACATCAACATCAACTTCAACATCATCATCAACATCAACATCAACATCAACATCAACATCAACATCAACATCAACATCAACATCAACATCAACATCAACATCAACATCAACATCAACATCAACATCAACATCAACATCAACATCAACATCAACATCAACATCAACATCAACATCAACATCAACATCAACATCAACATCAACATCAACATCAACATCAACATCAACATCAACATCAACATCAACATCAACATCAACATCAACATCAACATCAACATCAACATCAACATCAACATCAACATCAACATCAACATCAACATCAACATCAACATCAACATCAACATCAACATCAACATCAACATCAACATCAACATCAACATCAACATCAACATCAACATCAACATCAACATCAACATCAACATCAACATCAACATCAACATCAACATCAACATCAACATCAACATCAACATCAACATCAACATCAACATCAACATCAACATCAACATCAACATCAACATCAACATCAACATCAACATCAACATCAACATCAACATCAACATCAACATCAACATCAACATCAACATCAACATCAACATCAACATCAACATCAACATCAACATCAACATCAACATCAACATCAACATCAACATCAACATCAACATCAACATCAACATCAACATCAACATCAACATCAACATCAACATCAACATCAACATCAACATCAACATCAACATCAACATCAACATCAACATCAACATCAACATCAACATCAACATCAACATCCACATCAACATCAACATCAACATTAATAACAACAGCAAGAAACTTCGTCACGTCAAAACCTACGGATGTGTCCACGGCACAGCCAAGTCTTTTTTTATTTAAGTAAAGTTAAATCAGAATAAAAAGAAGAGGTAATAGGAAAGAACATTAAGTAATTTTTATCAATTAATTTTGTAAAAATTTGGTTTTAAGGTTTAATGTCAATCATTTTCTACTTCTTCTACAAAAAAAAAATGTTTGCTTCGTTATAATGTTTGCACTTTGCCATTATAAGTGGAATACAATGTCATTAAAATCTCCTCCACAATAGTTTTTACAAGACAGTCTTTTTGAGGTAATTTGATGATTTTTTTTTGCAAGAGCTTGCGGTTTATTCACGTGAACAGGATCCTTTGCGTAACCCCACTAAAAAAAGTCCAAAGACGTCAAATCGCATGATCTCGGATTTGTGAAAAAAAAGTCCAGAGACGCCAAATCCCACGATCTCGGAGGCCAATTGACAACGCTAAATAAGTCTTCCTGGAAATAAATGTTGCAAAAAAGCCCTCATTAGTGCTGTTGTGTGGCTTGTGGCCCTATATAGTTGTAACCAAATATCATCCATACCCATATCTCAGAAATGACTGTAATGGCTGCTCCTTCAAAAAAATACGGAGCAATGACACCACGAGACCATAATTCACACCTAACTGTCACGTTTTACGATGTAATGGCTTGTCCACAATTGTTTGGGGATTTCAGAGCTCCATATACGGCAATTTTGCTTATTCACGTATTCAACTACCGTAAAATGGGCCTTATCGCTGAAGAAAATTTGCTTAAAAAAATCAACATTTAATGCTTGAAATAATTTAACAATTTTACCGCATTGTTCGGTGGTAAAACGTTCTATATTGTAAAATGGCAAACATTGAACTACACAAAAACTAGGGCTGTACTTTCGAAATCCAAACTAACCCAATAGCCCTTTACAATTTAATTAGCAAATCTGGTATGTAAAGGGATTATATATCCACAACTTATATTCAACATATATTTCTTAATTGATAAATAATATACATATATATACAGTACAATTTCACAAATTAGAACTCTCATTTCAATATTGAGCGCTCTGAAATTGGAACCTGGTTCTAATTTCTGGACGTTTCTTTATTTATTAAATTCATAAATGATCCTTGCTCATTGATATCAATATAAATAGGGGAATTATATGAGTTTTATGTTAAAAAAAACATTAAATATTAATAAATATAAATTACTAGTAAACCCGTATGGCGTTAAAACGCCAAAATGCGCTCACAATATCTTCGTTGTAAGGCTTAATAGCACATCTATTCCGTCGTTAACTAAAATTTACCATAGCACGTCTCCTGAGCGAGTTATAATGCAACGATATTAAATTTCTGTTGGATAAGCTGCTATCTTCACGACCTGACTTTCCGTGCGTAGAATTGGGCTTATCACCTAAAACAGATGTCTAAGAAGAGGTATAGGAAGTTTGAATTAGTTGTGCAAAGTATGTTTCCTTCAAATGAGCTGGCGGCGATGCCAGTAAAGGCTTCTGGAATAGCGATTTCATAGTTTTAGGCATTAAATAGAAAGCTGACTTTCTTCGTAGACGATTGTTTTAGTTTTTCTTGTTTAAATACACAAGTAAGACCTTATTGCACATCTACAGAGCAAGACCTTTCTATTGATACCCTCTTTATAAAAATCGCATTTACGGTATAGATTTGATGGTCATCACAAAAAAAAAACGTCCAGAAATTAGAACATTTCAGAAATTAGAACCACCCGTGGAACAAAGTGGTTCCATAATTGAAAACCGACGAAAACATCAACAAAATCAAAG
This sequence comes from Pherbina coryleti, assembly GCA_943735915.1. Lineage (NCBI taxonomy): Eukaryota > Metazoa > Arthropoda > Insecta > Diptera > Sciomyzidae > Pherbina > Pherbina coryleti. Next base: position 141,830,410 of record OX030950.1, on the reverse strand, counting down.
AATGGATGACCGTAAACCGCAAATTAACCATTAGAGAGATGGCAGAGGAGTTGGGCATTGCTTTTGGATCCGTTCGAGACATTTTGGTTTGGGTCTCAGACGTGTCGCTGCAAAGCTGGTGCCGAAAGACCTTAATTTCATGCAAAAAAGGGTTGACGTCGCAAAAGACATTTTTTCCAAGGCCGAATCCGACTCAACATTCATCAAACGGATCATCACTGGAGACGAGACGTCGATTTATAAGTATGACACGCAATCCAGACACCAAGCGAGTGAATGGCGTGTACCGAATGAGCCGCGACCGAAAAAACTACGTCTTTTTGGATAACCATCGTTATCCGTGAACATTTGGCTAAAAACGAAACGAATACCATTCAAAACCCACCGATTTTACCTGTTTTCTCTCCCTATAGACTTTTTCCTATTCGGTCAACTTAAGAAACCGCTCCGCGGAACGCGTTTCAGCACCCAAGATGAGATAATGGAAAAATCGAAGATGGCTCTGGTGGCCATTCCGCAAACCTAATATAAAAAATGTTTCGCGGATTGGATCAAGCGGTAGCATAAGTACGTTAAGGTCGATGGGGACTTTGGATTGACTTTGAAGGGGACAATATCGATTTTGATGTATAATCTTGTATTTAAAAAAAAAAAAAATAAATAACTGGTCATTTCAGCCCTCGAAAGGATTTTGACCTAGCTTCTTATGATCAATTGTGTTATGCGTGTTATTAAGTTTGTACACAATTGACCGAGAAACGGACCTACAGGCTTAACGCCGACTCCGAACGGCGATGAACGGAATGTTCTTGTTCTCAAGAAGCTTTACATGGCATTTTGATTACTCTCTTACTTACTTACTTATCTGGCGCTTACAACCGTAAGTCGGTTTTGGCCTCGTATAAGAAATTGCGCCAGCCATTTCTGTTCTGCGCTTGCTGGCGCCAGTTGGAAACACCAAGTGTAGTCAGGTTATCCAACACCTGATCCTTCCAACGAAGATGTGGGCGTCCTCTTCTGCGTTGACCACCACCGGGCACCGAATCGAATATTTTTTTCGATCGAGTATACCGAATCGAGTATTTGATTACTCTCTGAGGTTTACAATTGTCTGCAGAGAGGTGGCGGCCGTACAGAAAAAACATTTTAATTCAAATAATTTTCTGTCACTGCTGGGATTCGAACCCAGGTCTCCAGGTTCGTTGACATAGAGGCCACGCACTTTAACCAACTACGCGACGGACGCCACTTGTATTTTTAATTTCCAGAATAAATTTCGGGAACTTTCTGATCAAGGGTACGTCGTCACAGAACATGACAAATAAGATCCTTAGTGTTGACCAGTAATAATTTTGAGAGACTTGTGTGGACCTACTACGTGTGAATCTAATTGTGTAGGTCTGGAGATGGATAAAAGCACACCAAGCTCGATTATTCTTTAAAAAAAGGATGTAAATAAAATAAAAAAAAATTACTCAGTTCATGTTTCGTGCTAGCTAGAACACGCAATTTCCATCTAAGATGCGAGTTCTATAAAAATCTGAAACTTTGCAGCAGTGCTATCCTGGATGAAGCTCTACTCACCATAATCTAGAAAAAGTGGATCGAATTAGTTTTATTCCAATACATCTTGATAAAATTAAAAAAAAAAATCCGAAGTGTTAAAAGTGTACTTAAGGACTTTGAAGTAAAATTATATTATATTGTTCCATAGCCTTATACATTTAAGTCAAGCATTTTCAAGAATTTTCCCACCATAGTTGCCCATCAGAGCCATCGTAGCCAAACAAAAAGCGACATTAAACCAACTTAAGTCCTTTGTTGACAGTTGATGGTTTAAATATTTATTAAATATCAGCTTAATGTTTAAAAAGAAGCGACAAGATTAAGAAGACCAGGACAGCGCTTATAAAAAGCAGCAAGCAGTCTTCCTTCACGGTATGCAGTCGCTTCGATAAGTTCTACTCCTTGGTCTGCTCTATCCAATTTTTGTTCACTTGTTTTTTAAGATCTTTACTCTTGCTGCTAATAATAATAATACTGTTAAAAGGGTGATTCAGGTTGTGCAAGTGCCCATCCATCAGCCCATGTAGCTGGCCTGTCGTTCTTGTTGTCCTTGCTGTGTCCTTTCTTCTTGTTCTACGGTTCGTCCACTTTTGAGGACAAGAAAATTTCATTTGCCAATTATATGCATCCTAGTGGCAAAGCTAATTGACTCTGATGCGTTTAATGAACAGATTCGAAGAGCTGGAAACAATGTCAGGAGTTGTGGAAAGATGGCGACCTCGTCGCATTAAGGGGATAGTGAATCTGTGCCCGACTATGTGCTTAGTGTGCATGGCAACTTGGTGTGGTTGTCAACGTCTTAAGGGCTATTTAAAATTTTAATGTTATGAGCTGCAAGTTGCTTTGTTTCTGCCATTTCCTTTTTTACTTTATTGTTTAACATTTTTTTTAGGTTATTTTCGCATTGAGACTGAACCAGTTGGGAGCTGAACTTCCTTGAAAATAAGTAGAGATAATGCAGTAAACTGCATTTTTTTAAGCTTATTTTTTTTAATAACATGGAGATTATAAGCGTAAATAATTAAATGCAATATTTCAGAGAAGAGATTCAATGCTCTTTAAAATTATTTTTGAAGTAATTTTCGGGATTAATAGTTTAGAGTTCCCATGAGTAGAAAAGCTAAGAAAAACCAATTTTTTTCACTAAAAAAGAAACTTATCCGTATAATAAAGTTGGCATAATTTTTATAAAAATATTGTCCAAAGGAATTAAAGAAAATATTTAAAACAAAAATTCACTAAATTTGTTAAGTTCATATTTTCTTATGAATACACGGAGAGAAATAATATTTTTATATTTTTACATGCAATAACAATAGAGTTTAGCTACTACAGCTTTTTCGCACATTCTCCTCATTAACGCATTCAAAGTCACAACCCAAAAATCTTTGAAATTTTCAACGATATTGATATTAGTGGCTCAAAATAAGTTAATGTGAGAAAAATTTACCCACCAAAATATGGTTGGGCTCAAGGACAACACAAGACATCACGACTAACCATGCAAAAACATAACCATGCAATTACACAATAGTTTTTAATCTACTCTTGAGTTGACCTTTAGACAAGTTAACATCAAAAAAACATATAATTTGTTCTACTAAATGGTAAGTAAATTAAATTGTTAGCATTTCTACTGCTTCTACGATTAGAATTAAAATTTATAAGAGAAAGAAGTTCTGGAGAATCGAATACACCGGTGATGAGTTGGTGCAAATAGACGATATCTGCAGACTTCCTTCGCTCACTCAATGATTGCATTTTTAAAAGTTTTAAGCGATCCTCATAAGGAGGAAGGTTTAAAATGTCAAATCCACTTAAGCCCCTTAGGGCAAACCGAACAAAGCATTTTTGGATTCTCTCTATTCGATCAACATGCACATTGTAATTTGGAGACCAAACTTGACTTGCGTACTCCAAGTGCGGACGCACTATTGCATAATACAACGTTGTAGTCGTAATCATGCTATTAAATTCTTTGGCCCAGCGTTTAATGAATCCAAGCAAAGAAGATGCGTTTTTACAAATGTTATCAATATGATTGTTAAAGGAAAGCTTAGAATCCATACATATTCCCAGATCTTTAACGACATCCACACGACATAAAGCAGTATCTTTTATTTTATAATCAAAAACTAAATTATTCCTTTTTCACGAAAAGGTCATAGTTTGGTATTTATCTGGATTAGGAAACATATTATTTTTAGAACACCAAACTTCAAAAGATTTCAGATCGGACTGAAGTAGGGCTGAATTGTCTTGAGAATTTATTTTTCTGTATATTTTCATATCATCCGCATAAATAGGCAGATGAGAGTTTTTAATGATATAGGTCACATCATTAATGGCTATAATAAATAGAAGTGGACCTAGGTGACTTCCTTGAGGAACACCAGATAACGCAATAAACTCAGCAGACAAAACCCCTCGGAATCGTATTTGATAAGATCGTTCTGTCAAATACGATTTAATCCAGTTTACAAAATATTGTGGAAATCCAATGGACTTAAGTTTAAATAGAATTAAATTCTGTGGTAACTTATCAAATGCCTTGCTAAAATCAGTGTAGATACAGTCGACCTGGCAACCAGATTCAAAGGTGTTTTAGCAAAACGTTGTAAAATCGAGTAGATTAGATACCGTAGATCTGCCATTAACAAAACCATGCTGACGAGTTGTTATGACTTCACGGCTGTGAATTTTTACCCGATCATACACGATTCGCTCAAAAAGTTTTGGAATCGATGACAGTTTAGCAATGGGCCTGTAATTAATAACATCATTCCTGCAACCTTTTTTATAAATAGGACTTATAAATGATTTTTTCCAAAACAGTGGAAAATAACTTTCGTTTATAGATTTATTAAATAACAAAGAGAGTGGTTGACACAAAATTGAACCGCATTGAGTTAACACTGCGGCAGGAATTCCATCAGGTCCAGCTCTAAAATCTTCATCGATCGAACTAATATATTTTAAAATATGCTCCGAGGTAAAGGATAAAGAGTCCAAAGAAACGCTGGGTGTAGAATTCATATATTCAAAATACCCCTCATCAGGATTAAAAGAATCCGAACAAAATGACTCTTTAAAAAGATTTGCAAATAAACTACAAATAATGACAGGATCGTCAGTAATTCCATCAACAGTTTTGAATGATGAAGGGAATCCATCGGATTTTTTCTTTGTATTTATGAATCGCCAAAACTTCTTTGGATCAGACAGTATTCTAAGCTTTATATTGTCTAAATATTCATTATATAATGTAGCTGAGCTATTTTCAAATTCCAGAAACAACCGTTTGTAGGTTTCCAGGTCATTTGAGTCTAAACTACAGACATATTTCTTCCATGCCCTATTCCTGTTGTTGCGAAGAGTTTTTAAATCCTTAGTGTACCAAGGGTACGCACAGTTTTTCGCAAATTTGAGGCTATATGGTACGGACTGAGAGAACACTGTAAAGCAGGGCTGGGCATTCTAACACAGTCACATTTTATTTTGTCTTGTTAGTGTTGGTGCTCTCTCGAATTGAGCACACTGAGCGAAATAGTTGTCACAATTATCTAGTTTTACTTTTTTTTTTTATGTTTGTATTTTTAGTCATCGTATTGTTCATTATTTCATCTTTTTTATTTTATGTTTTTATTTTTAGTCATCGTATTGCTCATTATTTCTTCTATGAAATTAATAAATACAAGTAATATGAATAAATAATGTAAAGAATCTTAATAGATAATATGAATGAATTATATGAAACCTTAATATATATGAATAATTATTTTAATATTATAAAATCTTAATTTATATGAATAATTAAAATTAATAACAAAAAATATGTAAGTAAATAATAAGAAATTAAATAAAATAAGTAAGTAAGTAATCAAAAAAATTAAGAATTATAAAAGTAATAAGGAATGTGAATGAACAATACAAAATGTCTTAATTGCTAATATGTATTAATTATATGAAACCTTAATGTATACGAATATAAAATTCTACAAACTAAAAAAAATATGTGCATAAGTATCATGAAGCTACAATAAGTTGATTTTTCACGAGTGTACACATAATTTGCAGCGCAAAACGACATAGGTCTTTACAGCATCACCGTCAGCGAACGACTGAATTATATTCTCTTCTGTTGTGAGCTTTATGTACATGTGAAAAGTTACGCTCACAGAGAGCTCAGTGAGCTATGGAGCGCCCTGCGCTGCTGTAAAGAGCTCCGTATAAAAAAAATGTATGGAATCATCAAGGTTATTTCCATCTAAGTACTTAGATTAGAGTACTAAAATAACATTTAGTTTGTTATGAAGTAAATGATTCAACTTCAAAAAGTCAGTTTTTTTAAAATTGAATTCATAAACTTTATCGATTGAATTCGAATTAACTATGCTCTCTCTGTCCGATTTATACCAAATGCTCAATGGTGGATGGTATTCATCAACATTAGTCAGAGCATGAAAGGCCCTCTTAACAATTACATTGTTGCTGTCTGTAGTTAAGACCATGTCAAGAAGTCTTTCAAGACTATTATAAATACAACTAACTTGTTGATAGTCAGAACATATATTGTCCACAAATATATGCTCTTGGCGAGTCTTCGAATTTGATGCACAAAAATATGGATCATCGTCGAAAGAATGCCATTTTAAGTCAGGCAGATTGAAATCGCCCAACAGTAAAATGTCGTCATTAACGTCAAGTAGATTAATTATGTATTCTATATTAAGCAAATATTTTGCTGGATCGAAGAAAATTTAAAATTTAGCCTCATTTGCTCAAATCAAGCACCAAAAACCAAAATTAAGAAAAACAAATTTAAAATGAGCATTTATTTCTAAAATTGAGTAAAATAAATGATTGTTTGAAACAAGAATAGTCAGGAAAATATATCAAGAATAAATGTCAAGAAATTTTTTTTCTTAATTTAAGCAATCGTAGATAATTATTTTAGTTTTCAGCAAATTTTTTACTCGAATAAAGCAAATTTTTCTCACTTCAACTTATATTGGCATGTTTATAATTCACAACATGTTTATATGTAAACAAGTTTAAAATAGTGCGGATTAACGAAGTATTGCGTAGCAAGAAGGCGCTATTACTTTACTTGGAAACATGTAAGCGTCAACAATATACAGTGAGCGTCAAAACAAAGCGTACACCATATGTTTTAATACTTTTTAATTTATTTCAATACTTTAAAAAGCAATTTTATAAAAAATTTTAGTGTTTTGGAATTAATAATTTATGCTTTTGTTATATACTAACCAAAAATATAAATAATTTTACAACAAATTTTCACATAATTCGAAAACGAAAAATACTCCATTTTCTTCGAGCCAAAACAAAGTGTACACTTGTAGTTGTAAATAAGAAAAAGTAACTTCAGTCCAATTATTAATATTTTTTTTATTTCCCTCGTGCTGAAATGACATCTTTCAACTGTCTTTCAACATCATTTCGTAGTTACGTTTGATGAAATTTTGTGCCATTCTTCAAGTTAAACGGCTTTCAGTGAGTCCTGGCTGGTTATCGTCCTCTTTCTTATTTGTCTATCCAGATGTTCTCACAAATATTCTGTCGGGTGTTGAGGATCGGTGATTGTAGGGGTGATCCAGCTGTTTTGAAGTTTTGCACAGCAACCATTCCTTCACTACCTTGGCTGTATGTTTCGGATCGTTTTCCTGCTGAAACATCTACAAGCGAACCAGTCCTAATTTGTTAACACTGTCTGGCAAATGTTTATTTAAAGTAATCGAATTTATTCATTGTACTATCAATTAACGTTTAATTTCCTACTCCGTTTGCCGTCATACACACGCACACAATCACCGAGCCTCCATCATGCTTTATTGTAGAAGTAATATTTTGCTCCTTGAACTCCTGAGTTTTGCTTCTCCATATTTTTTGTAGATTTTTTCTTTCCAAAAATTTCGAATATGCTTTTATCACTGAAAACTATGTTTTTCCAAAATTAAATTTCATTATTTTCATACTTTTTAGCAAAATCCACGCGTAGCTTTTGATTTTTTCTGATATAAACGGTTTTTTTCGAGGGACTCTTCCAAATAGACCATTTGCATTTAATACACGTCTTATTGTACTGGCACTAACGTTGGTTCCTGATGATACGAAAAGATCATCCGCTATTTTCACTGCGCTTGTAAATGAATATTTGCACGCTATTCCGAATACTGATCGTATTGCGGTTTTACGGAGTTGTTTGTTTTGGTCTGCCAGCACATGGTCGATTTTCTAGTGCTCCAAATTTTTTGTATTTGTCAATGATTTTCTTGCTGGTATTATGATCTCTATCAAAAATTGAAGCTAATTCGTGAAGTGATTTTCCTACTTTATGGAATTTTATGACTAATTCCCGAGATTCAATAGAAGTTTAACTACGCATTTTAAAAAAGTTTTCTTACAACTTACTTCCTCACTTTACCAAAGGCGAATAATGCAGAAACATTTACTACCATCATAGTTAACCAAATTGAGAGAGATACCGTTACATTTGTTTAAAATATTTGAAATTGCTAAGCTTACTATGCAGGTGTTCACTTTGTTTTGACGCGATAAATATGGAATTTTTTTTGTTTTTATTAAATATTTTGTTGTTGTGGTAAATTATTTGCAAAACTTTATACTTATATTAAGATAGACTAGAGAATTCAAAACATAATAAATTTTGGGACTAATCACAGTGTTGAAGACGCTCTTTATATTTAGTATTCGAGTAGTTTCTTATGACTAGATATCCTACATTCTGGCGGCAGTGGCGCAATGGATAGAGTTCGTGGCTCATACGCCAGTAAACCCTGGTTCAATTTCCACCTGACACAGAAAGTTTTTTTAATTGAATGAATTTTTCTGTTCGGCCGTCACCTTTCTGCAGGCAATGGCAAACATCAGAGAGTAAATAATGCCATGTAAAGTCTTTTGCACATGTACTTGAGAACATGCACATTAGTCGTTCAAGTTCTCAATCAATTGTGTACAAACATAAGATCATAAGAAGTTCAGTCAATATCCATTTATGGGCCGAATTCGTCAGTTATTATTATTATTATTATTATCCTACATCATATATGTTTGCTGAATCAAGCAAATTGTTTTCAATTCATGGATATTCCAGTTTTCAGCTGATTGTTTACTTGAATCTAGCTAATTTTTCTCACTTCAAGCAAATAATAGACTTGAATCTAGAAAAAATATTCTTGAGTTTTAAGCAAATGTTTCTTGAATTAAACATAAAAAATTTAAAAATTTGCTCAGTTCTAGCAAAATAATGCTTGAATTTGTAAAATTTACACTTGAGTGTAAACTGATAGCCTATTTGTTTGATTCAAGCATAGAATGCTTCATTTTTTCTCTCCGTGTAATTAAAATAAAAAATATAATTTTTTTAAGATCACTACTTATTCTTGTTCAATGTAACTAAAAGTTCAAAACTTTCTCAAACGATTCATCTTCTTTAAAAGTTTCAACTGGCGAACACAATATTATTTTCACAAAACTTTGTGTCAAAAACTTGTAAATTAAAGAAAACTCAGTTTTATTTAACAGTGTCATTACTCGAAAAAAATCACGAAAAAGTTTAATAAATTCTTGTATTATATCGAAATTTATGGAAAAGTTCGAGAAAATCAACGAAATCCAGGAATTTGGAGGCAATCCCGGGATCCTGAAAATATCGGGATTTCAGTTCTTATAATACCGAGAGACCGAGATTCCGGGATTCCAGGACTACAAGCTCTAGTAATAACTAATATCTAATGTCTAATATCTAATGTCTAATATCTAATATCTAATATCTAATATCTAATATCTAATATCTAATATCTAATATCTAATATCTAATATCTAATATCTAATATCTAATATCTAATATTAACGTAAACAAAAGTGCTCTTGTTGTTGGACAAAATGTTAATGTTGACTTGCAGGTTGTGGATAGAATGAGATGGGTACATATATCTTCTTTTAAGCCTACAGTTTCTGATGAAAACATAATCGAATATGTCATGAAATATGCTAAAGTGGACAGACAGCATCTCTCATGTACGAAGTTAGTCAAAAGAGATGCTGATTTGGATGCTCTTAAAAGTGTTACTTTTAAGCTTGGCATTTCGTCTTCTCTTTACTCTAAAGTAATTGCACCGGCTATTTGGCCAGTAGATGTGGTGGTTCGAGAATTCAAGTTTTTTCGAAAAGAGTTAAACCCTCTGTTAGGCCAATAACAGAGGTGAGACAAATTGATGCTCTTGATAATATACTCAAAATTTATTACCAAAATGTATCCGGCTTAAGAACCAAATCTAATAATATTTATGCTGCTACCTCTCAAAATGTTTTTGATGTAATCATTCTTACTGAGACCTGGCTAAATCGAAATTTCTATGATCAAGAGTTTTTTGATCCACTACTCTATAACGTATATCGTAAAGATCGCGATTTTCATGCTACGGGATGTCAACGAGGAGGAGGAGTTTTAATCGCTGTAAATAAAAATCTATGTTCTTCATCTGTTATCCTATCTAATACTGATGTGCTGCTTGATCAGTTATGTGTGGTTGTTAAAGGCCTACCTGAATCGATGTTTTTTTGCGTATCCTATGTGCCGCCTAATAGTTCACTGGAGTTATATCAGGCACACGTAGACAACATTTCGTCTTTAACGACCAGTATGCTGAAAGATGGAGACCAATTGATGCTGCTGGGTGATTTTAATCTCTGCAATATTTCTTGGACTAAGTATTTTGATTATTTTTATCTCGTACCTTGCAATGTTTCTAGTAGTATAGAGGTGTATGTTATTGATAACTTGTTAGCTCTTGGTTTTCAACAAATAAACAACTGTTTTAATTTACTTAATAGGTTATTAGATCTTCTTTTTATAAATGATAATTTTCAATTTAAACTTCTAGTTTCTCAATCACCTATATCTCCGCCTACTGCTCATCACTTACCTTTAGAGATTGAAATTTCTTTTTATAAATATCTTAATGTACCAATCAGTCCACATCTTTTGAAATTTAACTTTAAAAAATGTAATTTTTCTGTGCTGAATAATGCGTTTAATGCTATTGACTGGGTTAATGAACTAAAACATGCTGACACTTCATCAAGTTTTGATATTTTTGTCTGTCGGCTGTCTTCAATTTGTAATGAAATTATTCCAAAGTATAGGCCAAAAGCTTATAAGCTACCTTGGTATACAAACGGTCTTACTAAAATTAAGAATTTGCGAAGTAAGTTTTATAAAAAATTCTGTAAAACTAATCACTTTTTTCATTTCTACAAATATCGACACTATATGAGGGAATTCAACTTCCTCAATAAGTACATACCTCTATAGAAAGTATATCTCCAACTTTGAGTCCAACATTAAATCAAACCCAAAAGCCTTTTGGGATTATGTCAAATCCAAGAAAGGTTGCTCGGACATTCCCTCTACAATGATTCTTAATGAAAAAATATCGAATGACGGTATATCTACTGCAAACTTATTTGCAGAATTTTTCAATCAAATTTTGAACCGTATCATAATCATAACTTTGAATTAAGTAGTGGTACTGATACTGGAATTAACTTTGGCTCTCTTTCTGTCACTGAAGATGATGTTTTAAGAGGTATTCATACACTTAAAGTTTCTTATACGGTTGACAACGATGGTTTGTCAGCCTGTATCCTAAAAAGGTGTGCTTTAAACCTAACTGGTCCACTTGCAATTATCTTTAATAAATCTTTGAATTCTGGTATTTTTTTGGATATTTGGAAAATGTCTTTTATAACACCAGTGCATAAATCTGGATCAAAAAATAACGTTGCTAATTATAGACCCATTTCCAAACTTTCTGCAATTTCAAAACTTTTCGAAATTATAGTAAAAGAAAAAATAATATTTGCGACCAAGGGTATCATTTCTCCCTGCCAACATGGATTTGTCCCAGGACGCTCGACTATATCAAACTTAGTTTTGTTCTCTGAGTATTGCATATCTGCGTTTTCTAATGGCTTTCAGGTTGACGTAATATATACAGACTTTTCTAAAGCTTTTGATAAAGTTTCTCATGTTTTACTTATTAAAAAACTAAACAAATTAGTCTTTCACTCAACATTTTTAAGTTGGATCGAGTCTTATCTCTCTAATAGACAGTGTTACGTGTCTTTTGATAATTTCAAGTCCTTTTCCTTTAGTGCAACGTCTGGTGTTCCCCAAGGGAGTATTCTGGGTCCATTGTTATTTATTTTATTTATTAATGATATTCCATCTTTATTTGTACATTCTCAATGTCTTCTATATGCCGACGACCTGAAAATTTTTCTTCAAATTAGAAACCAATCTGATGTCTTCCGACTTCAAGATGAAGTTAACAAACTCTACACTTGGTCCTTGAGAAATAATCTTTTCTTAAATATAAAGAAATGCGCTTTTATGTCTTTTTCGAAAACCCAAATTATTAGTCCGTCCGAATATCATATTAACTACACGGTGTTATCTCATGTCCAACAATTTAAAGATCTTGGCGTTGTTTTTGATGCCAAGTTTACATTTAATTCACATCTAGATTTTATCATCCCGAAAGCCTATGCTTTGTTAGCATTTATTAGGCGTCAAACTTCTTCTTTCTCAGACTCGTACACATTTAAAACGCTGTATTTTAATCTTGTTCGTTCTCGGTTAGAATATGCATCAGTAATTTGGCATCCGTATTATGCTGCTCATAGCTTGCGCATTGAGCGTGTGCAGAAATCTTTTACTCGTTTTGTTTTTCGTACGCTTAGTCTGGAAGTTTCACTTCCCACATACACAGAAAAAAAAGAGTAGAACTTTTACCTAAAAATGTAGTCAATTCAGCTAAAGTAATCCGGTGATTTTCAGTCAACGAATTTGATTAGGTGCGCTACCAATTTCTAAATGTTAATTATATGCAATTATATTGGGTAGTTTAACTGCGAGAGTAGCTAAAAAAACCTAAATATTTAGGTGTACCTTCAACCATAAAATAGATAAGACACATAATTTATTAGAAGAATTAGCTAATTTTTTTTAAACTATGACCACTTCAGATTAGGCAAGCCACCTACTAAGTGTAGAAAAATCATCTAATTATTTAGATAGAATTCCCACTTAAGAGTGGGAATGCCGTGCAAAAAATATGCAAAAAATTTGTTTTTTGTTTTGCAATTTCTATTTTGAAGTGAAACTTTCCTTAGGTGACTACTTTACTTCATTTCGTCACATGATAGAGAAGAAAGATTTGTTTTATAGTAGATAGAATGAGAGAGATATTATATACATTGTATAAATGACTGAAAAATTTCTTTGCCACCGCTGAGATTCGAACCTCTGATCTCAAGATTTCAACAACCAACGCCTTATCTATTGAGCTAAATTTCCAATACAGGAATTTACGCTACATACCAATTAATCAAATTGCTGTAGATGCCCATAATTTAAGAGTTGTGGACCTCATATTTTTATATACATTTTGTTCACAAATTATCAAACGGTGTAACAGCACAGCGGTAAAGCGTTTGACTTGAACGCCAGCGGCCCGAGTTCAAATCTCGCAATGAGGCTTTACTTCTTGTAAAATTTTCTCACTTTGTTTTTATTTATGTTTTTTATAGGAGAGCGCTGTGCTCTCCTTGGGCTGCACAGAAATAAAAAATTCAACTACGGGAAAAAAACAAGTTGTAAGGAAAGCATTTGATTTATCCACGTAAATATTTATATAAAATTTATACTGAGGGGTGGATAATGCTAATATGCGTTATTTCCCTAGTGTACGAACAAATCGACAACTTGCATTAGGTAAAATAACTAGAAGAATTAGATGATTTAATAAGCAAAATTTTAGTTGAATTAACTAATTGTAATTAGGTGAATTACCTAATGCATGATTGTTAAATTAACTGTGTAAGTAGAAAAGTTGTTGAAAAGATTAGGTGAAATAGAAACTTTCACATTAGCTAAACTAGTTTAGGTAATAAATCAATTCTTTTATTTTCTGTGTATAGTGAACGATGTCTTTTATTAAACATAAAGTCTTTAGAGAGTAGAAGAAACTTACTTTCACTACTTTTTGCTTATGATATAATTTCTGGATCAGTTGATTGTCCTGTACTTTTGGAAAAAATTGATTTTAATGTACCTGCTAGGGTGCTAAGAAATATTGATATTTTTTACCTACCAACTAGTCGCACTAATTATGTTGCTAATGCACCTATTTATAGGTCATTATCTCTTTATAATAATATTAATGTTGACCATTGTATAGATTTTTCAATCTCGAAGGAAGTTATGAGGCACTTATTAAATCGAATTCTTTAATTATAGTTATCTTTACATATAAGAGAAAATAAGTTTTTTATAATATTTATGTTAATATTTATTGTATTCTTTTAATCTATAAGGAAGTTGTATCCAAAGATTAAAATAAAAATGAATAAATGAAAATGAATAATATCTAATATCTAATATCTAATATCTAATATCTAATATCTAATATCTAATATCTAATATCTAATATCTAATATCTAATATCTAATATCTAATATCTAATATCTAATATCTAATATCTAATATCTAATATCTAATATCTAATATCTAATATCTAATATCTAATATCTAATATCTAATATCTAATATCTAATATCTAATATCTAATATCTAATATCTAATATCTAATATCTAATATCTAATATCTAATATTTAATATCTAATATCTAATATCTCATATCTAATATTTAATATCTAATATCTAATATTTAATATCTAATATCTAGTATCTAATATCCAATATCCAACAGCTTATATCTAATCCTAGCTCTCGTTTTGTGTACGTTTGCCATATTCACAGTTGATGTTCCTAACTTGTCGATAATGTGCTCATTATCGTTGTCTTTATTTGTGTTGTTCAAACAATCCTTGTATCTGATATGTGTGTTATTGCTGCTGTTACTGATGAGAATGGTGTTGAAATTCATAAAATCTGACAGCGATACACCTGAGCTCCGGACATTTAAATGCAATTTCTTGAATCTTTCTTCTTGTGTTCCATACAATCATTATCTACAAATGCTGCACTTTCTCTTCTATAGTTTTATTTTTATGCTTATTGGTTTTATTTGAATTTCTACTTTATAACACTACTTCCTATTGACGTTGTTGTTTTTGACTGCTTTTGATGCTTGTCTGCATTGCTAAGGAAACTACATATTTTGTTCTTGCGAAGTTCTGTTGGTAAATTGAATTCTAATAGAAAATCAGTGAAAAGTTTTGCCGATTTCTTAAAGTAAACTTTAAAAATTTATACACCGATAGAAAACTACATCCATACATAGATGCCGACGCGCAGTGCGAGAAGCAAATATTCGATTCTGAACCATCTTCAGATTCGCATCGTTGCATTCGAAACTCAATAAATGTATCTTGATCTCTATCTGTATTCGTATTCGCATCAGTATTTGTGTGCATTTCTTGTATAGTTATATCTCGGAATAAAATGCATTGGAACGATTTAAAATTGAATTTGGCAATAAAGTTGGCAACACGATAACGACTGTCAACAGCCAGTGTGCAGTGAGTGCACATATCCACAAACGCACGACCATTCAGTTCCCGGGTGCAGTCGATTTGTTTTCAATCCTTTTGAAAAATATCAAAGTAAATCGAATTGCAAGAAATTGAACTGCAACGAAAATATTTTAGCAGTCGTCTTTGGATTCCAAATTAATTTAATTTTAAAATTTGTTCAGAAAAATATATTCGGTTTTTTCTTCTGTTTTTAATGACTGCGAATGATGAAGTTGTTTGCGCTTTCTTCAAAATGAATTTTTTAGCAGAGATTATGAGAAAATTTAGCATGGACGAGCGGGATGGCAGAGCCGCTAACAGAACGGTAGCCAGGATTTTTCTTGGGGAGTTGTTTTGATGAAGAAAATACTTAGGCTACTACTTCTGTTTCGTGATCTGGCAACGTTAATGTCATTCCAGTTAAACTGACATTTCCATTGAAAAGTTTTTCATTTCCATTTTTTGTTTTGGTGTGTTGTTTACAGTGTTTTTAAAATTGTATTTCAGTCAAAATAAAACTAAAACGTGAACATTTTCGTGCGATTATTTTTTCAACTTTCAACATGAATCACTCAGTGAAAGTGCATTGATGAGCTTTTGGGGATGAAGCACCATTAAAACCTCCATCAGATTGGATCGAAGATCTTACGAAGGATCTTTCCCACGAAGAATCCCAAATTTTTATCAGAACTGCTCAACGGCAAAAGGTTTGTGCTGTATATAATAGGACGGCCGATAATTGAGTTATTGAGCTTCAGTTTTGTTTATCAAAATACGCCTCTGCTTCTCAATTGCCTACACAGCCCATGGTAACACATGTCGGCAAGAGTTATCCCTCGTTTCATCTTAATACTGACATAGTTGGAGAAGTTTATACTGGATCCCAGTTAGACAAAGTCTTTAACAACCTCGAAGGAGGTGTTGTTTATTGACATGGTTTCCAAGACGTTAGGACTATTAATTTGTTGACACTAGGTATTTCGTTTTATATGCGTTCACTGCAAGACCCATTAAACTCGACTCTTTCGCTAATCTGGAGAATGCTGCACTAACTTCGCGCGTATTATGGCCAATGATAACGATACCGATACATCAGCATAAGACTTTTGTAAAATATCGTGCCACTACTTCTCAGATCAGCAGTTCGGATGATCTTCTCCATTATTCGGTTGAAAAAGTCAGACGATAAGGAATCACCTTGTCTAAAATCGAGTTTGGTATCGATTAGAGGAAACAGGTCCTGCCTTATTTTAACAATGCTGCTCAGTTTCATTCTGCAAAGACGGATGTGCTTTGCAGGAATACCAAATTCAGACATCGTGGAGTTAGGTGATTCCATATTGGACGGTCGAAGGAGGCTTTTTTAGTTGACAGAAATATGGTGTGTGTCGATTTGTTTTTCTAGGGTCTCTAGTGAAGCTACACTGATAATGTCCAATCAATACAAAACAATAAACAAAACAATAAACTTTTGTCTTTCACATAATACGCGCGCCAAGACCTTATCTGCGATATTAATAAGGCTTATTCCACGGAAGTTGGCGCAAAGGAATAGCTTTTCTTGTGTATTGGGTAGAGCATACTGAGGTTCCAATCGTTCAGAATGCATTCTTCCGACCATATTCTGCATTGAAGCTCATGAATTTCAACGCTGTCGTCCGCAATTGGGGTCCTAGGTATCATCTTTATCGGGGGATTAATGTCAGCGTCACTATTCAGAAGCCAAGAGAAGTGTTTCCTCCACATTATCAGTGTACTCTAGATATCTGTCACTTGATTGCAAGAAGAGGCCCCGATCTTAAACCATCGGCCAGGCATGTTCTTTTTTTCGACATGAAAAATTTCGAATCTCATTCCTTTCACCATGCATCACAATTTTCTCACACTAACGCCTGTCTGCCTCTTTTTTCTTTCGCCTGAAAATACGTCTCTATTCTCTCCTCTTCTCTTTGCATCGCTCCTTAGAAGCACTCGTTACAATCGACTGCAGAGTTACTTTGTAGGCAGAGTCTTAGCCAATTACTTCTTCGGCAGCGGTACGCATGCATTGCGAAATATATGTCCACAAAGCGCAATGTCGTTGATCGGAGGAGTGCTTCCTAGAAGCAGGAGTGAGAGTCGAGTAGCTGTCAATTTTGATTGCAGCTTTTCGACATCTACACTAAGAGAAAAAAATATTAAATTTATCCAAAAACATTTTTAATTTATCCATAAAGCGAGTCAATTTTGCACCAATCACGCATTTGCATAAATCGACTACGTAAATATTTAAAATTTATTTAAAAATTTTCTTAATTAAATAAAATATTTAAATATTTAAACAGAATTAATAAAAATATATTAAAATTGTGCATGAATTTTTTTAAAATATCTTTCAAATATTTAATATTTGAAAATAAAACTATCGCACTTAAAGAAAATTAATATAAAAATACTGAATTTAAATTCAATAAGAATTAAAATTTATAAGAAGCAAAATATGCAGGTAAATGACAACCAGAAAATATCAAGTTGTCACTTGATCATTTCATATAGCGACCACCCATCGTATTCACAAATCATCTTAGCCAAATATCCACGCTATATTACCCTTGAAACATTAACTAAATGAGAACTATAAGAAACCTGCAACTGCAAGAAATAAACTGCAGGAACAGAGTGCGATGCTGTTGCTGCTTGCTTGTATGGAATATGTGTGTACGTGTGTGGTATAAATAAAATTTGAATACGGGAAAAAAGCGAGTTGTAAGGAAAATATTTGATTTATCCTCGTAAATATATAAATTAAATTTATACTCAAGCGTGGATAATGTTAATATGCGTTATTTCCCTTTGTGTAGCTTTCTCTGATCTGGATTGAGCTTATTCTTGGCTGCGCACAGATGTGTACGAATTTTGGCTGCGACAAGATAATGATCCAAATCTATATTGGCACCATGAGTAATGCGTTCTTTTAAAACACTGGAAGAGCCTTCCTTCAAACAAAATGCGATCAATTTGGTTACGGTCTTTTGATCAGGAGACAGCCAGGTTTACTATTCAAAATCTTGAATCTAGTGCTACTAGTGACCATGTTTCGTGCTGCGGCAAAGTCAGTCAGGAGGTTGAATTTACCAACTGTTGGACTAATATTTTCCTTTCGCACCTTGGCGTTGAAGTCACCAAGCAAGATGTTTGTGTCGTGACGAAGGCAGCGCTCATTGGTGTCTTCATGGCGCTCATAGAAGCTTTCTTTGCGCTCATCGTCCCAGTCTTCTGTCTTCTGTCGGAGCGTGCACAAATATCTGGCTTTTATTAAAAAATTTGGTCTTGAAACGAATTAGGGCAATTCTCTATTCATAGGTGTGAATCGCCGGACATCACGGCATAGTCTCTATGCAATCACAAATCCACTACTAAACTTGTGCTTCTCCGCATGGCCGCTGTAGTAGATATTAAAGGATGCTTGCCGGGAGCAACCCTGTCCCCTTTTCCTTGTATTTCTTACAATCTTAACCGCTGGAAATGCCAGAGCGAACTGGGATGATTTATTGTAAGCGTGAGCTTTATATAAGTGTGGAAACACAAAAGCTTATCTGCACATTTGTGCACGTTTGAGCATCAATGATTTAAAAAGAGCTTCAAGTCGAAAACAGGTGAGCAGGTAGGTTTTCAAGACTTTGGTCGCAGAACCTCTGTATTTTTGAGAGTAATAACCTAATAAATGAACTAACGTGGGACTTTAACTGACATTTTTGAAATAAATTTGAAACTAATAACGAAGGAAAATCAATTTATTATAAATATTTATAATTTTATTATTATTTTTTTATTTTTGTTATAATTTTTTAACATTTTATAATTTTTGTAACTTTTTTGTACAATAGATTTTAATTTTTTTTTTTTGTTGTGACATTATATTTTGTAAGTTTTTTGTTTTTTTTTTTTGTATACTTGTTTTTAGTCTTAGAATTTACCTTATATTTATCTAATTGTTGAATATTTTAAGATAAAGATTCGCACTCACACAAGCACAACTCACCAAAGGGTCTCGCATATCCTTCTACAACAATGGCGTTCCATTATATTCAGCACTAAAGAACAATGTCGGATCAACTTTCTTATCAAAGAACGCTTCTGCATTGGGTAATTGCAATTCATCAGTGGAGACCAACATCTTACGGGTGGGCAATGGGCTAAATCTGAATAAATGCTTGTGCAGGTCCACATCATCGAAGGCTAGCATGCGTTTCGGGATTGATATAAACTTCGGATATATTTCATCGGGTTGTTTAGTCATTACTGGATAGTTGCGCAACCTTAGTTCTAATGGCAGGCTTCGTTTGATTTTCCTTAGTTGTTGTGGGGTTAATGGTGCAGGCTTTTCAGAATTTTTAAAACGCTCTTGACAGCTATTAAAGGCAATTCTTTTGTTACTTCCTCTAATCTTACGACGAATTATAACGTTTTTCTTCTGGTAGGAATTAAAACGCATGGAGGGTGGCAGTGGAGTATAAGACCCCCTCTCTCGCAATGAGATAGACCGACGGCTAGGATTGTTTATCATGTGAATGTAACGTTTCTCTGCGTACAACTTAGGTTTTGGTTTTAGTATATCTATGATTTCCTTGGCATCTTTTCCGCTCTCTCTGTTCTCTTTAACTTCTTTCGTTTCCTTGAGCATGTCTTTCGCCAATTTCCAACTGCGAGAATGCTTAAAGAGACGCCGATATCCATGGCCGATGACGTGATGCCAGTCGGGTGAACAAAATTGACGCGCCTTGATTTTTGTGTATGGCAAGCGACGGAATTTCATGCGCTTTTCGCGATCGATGATCATCTCCAAGCGTGGCAAATAGACCAGACGGTGCAAACCGCAGGAGCCGATGTTAGGGTAGCGATTTTCGTAGTATCCAGGGCCAATAGTAAAGCCCTTGTGTTTTGGGTGTATTGAAATCGGTGTTTCAGGTACGCTAGTATTGGGTAGATAATTATACGGTTCTGGACGCTTCGTTTTGATCACCCGAGAGCTACGGATAAATGATTAGATACAGCTGTAAATATTTTTTATTTCTTGGGCTTATAAAGCTAACTCACACATTATGGGCTAGCATAAAGTTTTGAGGAAAGTAGTGTTCGGGACCGGGTTCGTTAGGATCGTGGTAACATCCATGAACACTGTTGATCATGCATCGCGTCGAAGCGCGGCGTTCGCGTGCATCTGCAAGAGTGGTGATTTAAAGTAAAAGTTTAAACAAGAAAAATTAAACCTACTTGGCAAAAAAACACCCTTATTGTGCAAGCAACGATCCGACTGACGCTCCAAGTTGTAAGATTTACAATGAGGTTTTAGCAGAGGCACAGCGCTGTGTCGCAGTGATTTATTCATTGACGACTTTTTCCAGTAGGCTCCTTGAGCGCCTCTCCTGTCGGCAAATGGTATCTGTTGAATTTTATAGAGATTTGGCGGCAAATGCCAAGAATCTTCATTATCTTGAGATTTCTTGAGTGGGACCTTAGTTGGGCAGGGCGGTTGGGCTTTTAAATCAAAAGCGATGTGTTTGGATTTCTTTTTGTTTATATTTTTGGTGGTATTTTCTATTAATCAACGATATTTTTGTTGGTATTAAAGAAATCGAAAAAAGTGAGCACAAAGTTTACAGGTATATAGTATACATATGTTGTCCTTTTTCATCATGACCAAGCTTACCTTCCTTACATTGCCTTGTGTAGAGCGTACGTTTCTTTCCGACATAGTTTCGTACATGATCAATATGTTCCGACTTGATGCGATTTCCTTGAAGTTGCATAAAAGAAGCATAGTTTTAGGCTGTCATTAGCTTAAGCATTACTTTCATTAAATTTAATTTACTTTACTTGACACTAAGAAGAGCGGCAAATTTAATGGATTCGAGACGAGGTTCATGTTTTGTGCTTGGTGAAATTTACTTGAGATGGCCTCTATTTGGTGTGGGTACGAGAATTTAATCTTGTTAAAAAAATTCCGCGACTTTAAGAAAATTCAACGAAACCAAAATATTCTCTTTGTATAAAAAAGTGACAAAATATTGAATTATACAAAAATTTTGATTTTATGAAAATTATAAATTTTTCCTTCTGACAAAAAAATTGTCTATGTTTACATATTTTAGCGCCACAAGTAGTTGTGCATTGGAAACAGAGATGAGTGGATGATACCATTCAAATAAGGCAATTTTTATCTACATATATAAATAAAAATGTAAATGTTTTTTTTTTTTTTTTACATTTATTTGTTTATTTTATTTATTTATTTATTTCAAATTAAATTAAGTAATTTGAGCGCTTACAAGAATAAACTTATAGTTAAGCGCCGATAACATATTTGGCGATAAAATCAACTGAATGTCAGATGTAAAACATAATTTTATATAAAAAATTAAAAATTAAAATTTCAAATTTGAATTTAAAAAAAAACCATTAACAATTTGGTAAAATTGAAACAAAATTGAAACAAAGATATTAATTTGAATTTATGAAAAATATTAATAAAGGAAAAAAAAATTAAGAAGTCAATGAAGCAGAATATACAATAAATATATTAAGAAATTATAAAGGGGAAAAGAGAATAGATTGTTAAAGAGAAGACAAATAATCTGATAGCTTAGATTTAAACACGGTTGCATTGCAAATACGCTGTAAAACGATGGAAGCGAGATCCAAAGACGTATTGAATTAACGAAGAACTGCCGTTCCGACGCTAAGCAGGCATGCCTAGGTTGATCTAAATTGTTACCACGCTGCGATCTTAGAAATTTTAATTTTTCGTATAAATAAAGAGGTTCCTTAGTAACGATAATTTTATGCAAAAAGACTAACGCCTTCATGTTCAAAACCTGGTCAAAAGACATACTGAATATCTGTTTTGTGTACTGTGATATGCGGTCTGTTCTTTTAAGTCCAAAGACATAACGAGCGGTATTGTTATAAGCAACGTTCAGCTTGCGTTTACTTGTAGCATCACAGTAAGCGAAAATTTTAGATCCGTACAGTAAAGTGGGGACGAGATACGTTTTTGCCAGTAGCATTCTTATGTTAAAGGGGATAAAATATTGTGTAGCCCACAGACTACGTAGCATGCCATATATTTTTCCTACAGTAATATTGACGTGATTCGTCTAATCCAAAGTATTATTGAAGGTGATACCCAGATTTTTTGCTGATTTTACAACTTCAATACATGTTGCATTTAGTATGACTTCCGGTAGGGTCGAGCTGAGATTTGGTTTAGACATTTCGACTTATTAGGGTTAAGGCATAAACCATTAGCAGATGCCCAATCATTAATTTTACGCAAACTTTCGTTCAAACTTGCAACACATGAGTGAATATCAGACTTGCGACAGCTAGTATACAATTGCACATAATCAGCGTACATTTGGATGCCACAACGGTGCAGAACAGAAGGTAAGTCATTAATGTAGACCCTGAGGTACGCCACGGCTCACGCTTAAAAAATTTGAGGTCGCGCTGCCGATATTCACTGCTTGTTTTCTATTAGC
The DNA here is from genome assembly GCA_943735915.1 of Pherbina coryleti. NCBI lineage: Eukaryota > Metazoa > Arthropoda > Insecta > Diptera > Sciomyzidae > Pherbina > Pherbina coryleti. The sequence continues at coordinate 141,807,736 of OX030950.1, read as the reverse complement.
AAGCTATGAGCTCATTAGTCGGGTAGCAGTTGCGCAAAACTTAAACATGTTCGACAATTTTTAACATAAAATTTGGTGATCGACCGCACTGTGGGGTAATTGATAGCAAAAAGTGTGATCAAATCAACCAAGCGTCTCAGTAACGGAATTCATATTTTTTTAGTTAACATACAATTAGAAGCTATAAAAATCTTCATAAAACCATTTACTTTAATGGAATTTTTTTGATTAATGAAATTTATATTAATGAAATATACATGCAATATAAAAATATAGAGCGGTTGTTAAATTTTTTTATATTATTAATCATCTGACATTGAGTCATTAACAAAAACATCATTATTATCATCTTCTTCTTTGTTTCATCTTTGATTTGGATTTGGATTTGGATTTGAGGAGCTCCAAAGCTGCTTTAGGCAAAGTTTGAAATTTTTTCTTTGGCAGCTTTCTTTTTGAACCTATTAAAGGATCTGAAGTGATTAAAAACCTATTAAAAATGTTTTCATTAGCCTTCTGCCTACTAAATTCTCGAGCGAAATCGTCACTGAAGCGTTTGAAGTCTTTGTTTCCAGCCTCCTGAGCCTCTTCGGACAATTGACCTATTGACAACAATGCATGAGAGACTATTTCCGGTCCATGTATAAAACATCACTAACTGCTGAATCTTATCATTTTATTATTCAAATAAAATAAAACAAAACAAATAACAAATACAGCAACAACAACAACAACAACAACAACAACAACAACAACAACAACAACAACAACAACAACAACAACAACAACAACAACAACAACAATAGTAACACTAACTTGATGTACACATTTTAAGTTTCCGTTCTTTTACTTGCATATATCGATGATTCCATATCAATTCGACTATTTTTGAGCAAAATTTTCAAATTCAAATTCACTATACCATTAATATTTACACAAAAAAAAATTTAAAAAAATACTAAATGAATAAAAATAAACAAAATAAACAAAAATCTTATCAAATAAATATCAAAATTTTAAATTTTTTCGCCCGAGTAAAACCAGGTATATCATCTAGTTGAAACGGTCAGCTACTGCTTAGTATAGTTCCAGCACAACTTTATTTCGAAGAATCATGTCAATTTCTCAATTCTGAGTTATACTCTCGAATACCTCTTTAAACACTGCCACAGCAACAACAGCTTCACCTACCGGGTTGAACTTTAAACCTAAACCATCTACAGACCCAGCCGCCCACACACACCAAATTTCATCAAAATCGGTTCAGCCGTGTAGGAGGAGTTCAGTGACAAAGCCATGTACAGAAGAGTTGTATATCGATGATTCCATGTTAAATCGGACGCTTTTCTCCAAAAATTTTGCACATCGATAGTGCTTTAAAAAAAAAAATATTTGCATATTTTTTTTTATAAATTTTGTTTTTTTTTTTGCAAGTTATACACAGTGGATATGCAAATTTTTTTTTTTTTGCAAGTTGTACACAGTGGATATGCAAATATTTTTATTTTTTAAAGTACTCTCGACGTGCAAAGTACCAAATTCTTATAAATATGTCAGTTTCGAAAAGCGTCCGATTTGACATGGAATTACCGATATGTAAATATATAAAATTTTTGGTAAAAAAGTAAGAAATCTTTTGCAGGCATTTTTTAAAAACTCGTCAAAAATAGCAATTGTTGGAATCCCAAGCTAAAATTTTGTATAAACCTTAAGAATTGATGTACTATAACGATACTATACTATGTTCAAAAGGTGAAAAATTTACTGCGATCACCATAAAAAATGTGACACAAAATTTCAGACTAAAAAAATTAAAAAAAAACCCATAAAAAGAGTCAAAAAAGAGTATATCTCAAGAAAGACTCATTCAAGATCTTTAAAATATATTTCAGATTTTTTTCTGTACAACTTACGGTTTCGAAGTTACAGCTGTTTGAATACATGCACTAATTGTATTTTTTAAGATATTTTGAAATTTTTTACAGTGTATATCTTTTAAAAAGAAATAAATATTAAAAAACAAACTATGCAGATATAATACGTTTTAGGAGAACTAGCAACCCAGAGATTTTAAAAATTTTCAAAAATAGTGATGTCAGAAAAGTGGGCGTTTTGACATTGAATCACCGATATGTATGTATTTCAATTGCATGGGCATACAAAAAATAATATTTTTCTTAAGAACCGCAGAAAATCTGCAAATTTTTTTTTTGTTAACATATCACTTATATTTGTTGTTTAAAAAAAAAGTAGACTTCCACTGAATTGAGTGGTATTCACAACTATATGCTTACATTTATACCCAAAAACACATATTTTATAAGCCTGCACGGAAAAAAACATTATAAATACGAACAGACACTTTTTGCACTAAAATATTTCATTTGACGTTCCAAAAATACCTGAGGTAGAAGGTCCCATTGCTCAAAATATTATACTTAATTAATTTTACAAGAAAAATCACCTGGAAATAAGGAAACTTTTGTGTTTTTTACTATGCGCGCACCAAAAGTAAAGAAAACGTCAAATTTGCAATCGCAGTGCACGGACACCGTGGACTTTTTTTCAATTATTCTTTCGCATAGTGATGTAGAATTCTATTCTCTTTCGAACGATATCGATCACGGTTGGGCATCTTCAATTTGAATTTTTTAATTAATCACACAAATTGGAATGAAATACTCCAATGTGGACCGTATCGAAAGCTTTCGAGTGATCAAGGAGAATCAAGAAAGTAAAGATTATTTCTAATTTCGTCAGTAATTGTAATTAATTTTTTTAAAATCACGATAAGTTATTTTTTGTTCAGGTACATGAAGCTGGAAATCATAGCAAAGGAAAATAAGGTCATGCTTGGAAAAAACGGGAGCGGAAAGTTGATCATAGAGTAAGACATTATTACGATCACCAACAAAAAAGAGGTCTAGCAAAGTATTTCGACTTTCGGTGAAATTCGTAGATATTGTATAGTTAGGCGATGTAAGACCAAGAGCATACATGTCCTCTGCTAAATGTGTTTCTACCAGTAGATCACTATTGAAATCACCACATATTACAATATCATCATAAGAATTTGCTACCGACTCTATTTTCTGCAATAAGTTTTGTGTATTGATGTTACGATTGGGCCTATAGACTGAACCAACAAGCAATTTCTTAAATTCATAAATTACATCAACAAATAGGATCTCAATGTCATCATGTAGATCTGATTTACTTATACAATTGCATGTAATACCATCTTTAACAAAAATTGCAACACCACCAGCATGAGATTCTCGATCCACACGAAATATTTTATAGCCCTTTACACTAAATACAATATCCTGAACACAAGGCTGAAACCATGTTTCGGACACACAAATTACGTCCATACCGGAATTCTCAAATATGTACCGAAACTAATCAATTTTTTTGTTTAAGCTTTGCGCATTTAGGTGGCATACCTGTAATTCCTTCGCCTGCCTGCTTAATATTCGGATTAAATCATAAATACTGTCCTTGGAACTACCACGATTATGATCAAAAGAACTCATCACGGAGATACGCCAAGCTAAAAAAACGAGCATTTGCAGAGCGGCTGCTTAAAATACAGATACTGTAATACAATATAGTGAACAAGAGAACAATAACGTCAAAATAGAAGAAAGAGATTAGTGTAAACATATTGTATGGAAACAGAATGAAGAAATCAAGTATGAATAAAGACCAAAGAGATATAATAAAGAAAGATATGTTAAATGATGCAAAAATATTCAGCTCAGGCAGTAGCAACTTCATCAACCTCATCATCAGGGCTCGTTTCAGGGCTAGTGCCACTACTTCTTCCAGCAGAAATAACAGCACTATGAAGTTCACTTGTATTGTTGATGGGAATACTGGGAGAACCTTTGTGTAGACGAATGTGAACACAACCTCGGATTGTAAAAGCGTTGTAAACACATTTACGCCTCTTAAATGCAATAGCGGCATGTAGCAGCTTTCTAGTGTCAACACTGAGACACTCATGGATAAACACATTGTGATCAGACTCAAAACCAGCATTTCTGAGATTCACGGCTTTCTTAACTCGTCTTCGATAATCACCGAATGCTTTTAGAACCCGATTTCGATCGTAAGGGGTGTAAAACTTAATGATTATCACGGGATCGTAGTTTGGATTAATCGTTCTGGGCTTTATACGAAAAATATCTTTCAGTTGTGGTGGTTGAAACTCAATAGAGTGGCACACAAGATTAAAGACTTTCTTAATATTTTCGTCTGCTTTGAAAGGTACTTCAAAAAAACTGCATCATTGTTTGCATTATTGTTTTTGTCGTTGTTGGTGTTTGATGTTGAAGAGCATCGTTTCAGATCTTCAGCAAGCTCATCACAGCGCGAGGTTAGAAGTTCGATGCGATGTTCAAGAGAGATGAGTTTTGTACAAAATGAGTTTTGTACAAATGTTTGTACAAAATCACAAATCTCCGAAAGTTCTTTAACGATTGCCTTGGAATTTTGGCACAACAGTGCATTCAAATAGGGTCGTCTTTTAATATAAAAAAATTTTGTCACTCTCTCTTTTCCCACCCACAAATAGAAAAAATGCTATATTTCAGACGGTTTGGATCGTATTATACTAAAATTTGGTAAGTATACTGAAAAAATATATTAGCTTAAAATTGAACACAATGTGTTCATGGAATATTTAGTCAGGTAGGTGTGACAGTTTTCAATCGAACATGAATTGTCAAAAATCATACAAAACAAAGCAAACAAAAAAAAAACAAACATATTATTTGATTTTGACAATCCATGAACGATCTCGTGAGAAAATAGCCTGTTGTCAAACCTACCTGTATAATTGTATCATGAATGTGTTGAAAAAATGTGCTCATAATTTGAATTTTTTTTCATACGATTTTCAAAATTTTTTAACACATTTGCTCTTACTTTGACGAAATTTGTTGTAAGCTATTTTTTAAGCACAAATATCGTCAAATTAATAACAACTGTCGTCAATTTTAAAACATTTTTTTTTCAGTGTACATGTTTTGATAGTGAAGCTTGGTATAAAGGTAATCTATAGGTATATATATAAAAATAAGTTGCATCTATATACAGTAGGGTGGCCCTTAACTGTATGCGCAATTTTTTTTTTCATAAATTGAATATGTGCGGTGCCCTCGTTTGTTTCTTATCATGCCAAAATTATATTCTGAAAATTTCAGGAAAAAATATTAATATTTAGACGTGCCGCAAAACGAAACTTCATTCGAAATACACATTCATATAGGAAAAAAATTTTTTTTTTCAACAATAAATAAAATTAAGACAATTTTGTGTGATTTTTTAATCAACGAAACATAATATCGCATTAGGCATATAATTTATTTTTCCAACGTGCTATCATTCGTCGAAAGCGGTTGACTAATACGAAAATTACAACATTTTTATTGTTTTTAAGAAATCTTTTTTTCCGAAAACAAATCAAATTAATGTAATCACTTTTTTTCCCAACCTTTTATTGGCGTATGAGTATAAACATTTCTTTCCAAGGAGATATTATGTGTCGAAATCGGGTAAAAAATGCGGAAACTCAAAATTTTTTGTGGATCAAAAAAACTTTTTTAAAAAACTACTTTTTTCGAAAATACATATGTAAAATTAATTATTTTGAAAAATGTTTATGTTTCCAATTATAAATTGTATAAAGTTTGTACGTTCCTAACACAACAATAACAACAAAAAATAAAATCTTAATCAATAGATTTGTTTTTTTTATTTTTTTATTTTTTATTTAAATTTAACACCGTTTATTATTCATAATTGTTTTTACTTTAGTTATTGCTCGTAGGGCCGAAATAAAATTTCACGACTGTATCCTGGATATTTCTTACGATAGTCCCGAATAATCTACATTTAAAAAAGTAAAATCTTTAAATTCTCAATCAAACAATCAGAAATACATATATACTTTTAGGAGATAGTCCCGTTAGTTAGTGTTTTTAGTTAGGAGGCTATTAAAATCAGTTATTAATTTAACCGCATGTTAAGCTGTGTCGTTCAGTACTATTAGAGAAGTAACGATTTTCAGAACATCAGTGTAGTCATTTTGAGATTTCCAATCTTCCGAATGTACTTAAAGAAAATCTGTTCCAATTTTGAAACGTTGAGAAAGTTTCATCGATGGTGGTGATAAAAAGTCGACGATATTTTTATTTATAAATGTTTGTATATCTTCTTTGGATAAAAATACTTTCTTTCTGCTATCACTTCCAAACTGGTCATCTTCCTGGATTTTTTTAGAGATGTCAACTTTAATTTCTGTTGGAATACTTTCGTCGAACAACACAAAAGGAGGAGAAAAGGTACATTTGTCTATCTGGGTAGTACTAATAATCATGGAAACTGTAATTTATATGATATTTTTCCTGTGCTCTTTCTACATTATAATACTCATAGGATCTCAAATAACAAAGCTAAACCAATTTTTAATTATTATACAAATCATACTTCTTTCCCGCTTCTTCTCCTCGAGTTTGCGCATCCTATGTTTTTCTTTTTTTCCCGATTACGTTTGAGCTTCTGCCATGCTTTTCAGACGTCATCAACGTCAATCATGCAACCGGGTCTTCCATTTTATCTCTGGAGTAGTAAAAACTGGCTGTCTTCCTCTATTCGGATTAGGTGCAGAACGTCCCTGTGTGAAATATCAAATAGATTGTCCAATTCATCGCAGAATAAAGTTTTTTCTGTTGTGCATTTCTGACTTCTTTGTAAATTTTTCGAACATTCGTGCAAATCTAACAACTTTTGAACACATCGATGGGGGAACTCGTAGGTATGCTTGCCTTTTTCCAAAAATCTGTGCAAGTTAAGATCACATTTTATTCAATAAGTAAATTGTAAATGTAAACAAAATTGTATCTTAAAGATTCAAAAATGGTTTTGTCTTAAGATTCTTTTTTTAAGCTTAAATTTGTTATGTCAGCAAATATTCTGGCTGATGCAATATTTCATCTTGTGATGAAATACTTTTGTTTATAATAAAGCGATCAAGCCATCCTCACTTTTGTTTATATTAAAAGCCTTTAAATAAGAAAATAACTGATTTTTACAGATAGGTTTTTAGTCCAGCTCAGCCACTTGAGTTCCTAGAGTGTTTATGTGAAGTGAATAAAAAATAATAAACTTTTTTAAAAACACAGAAAGTACAAGTGTTTAATTAATTTGCATTCTTCTATAGTAAGACTTGCACTTGAATTCAAAGATAATTTCACTGTTTTTATTTAAAAAAATAATACTTGAAGGACATATATGTTAGAAGGTAACCAGTGTTTTCACTTTTAATAGATTCAATTACATATATTTTTTGTTTTAAATGTAATAAGTTGATCGGTAAAACATAATTGTAGAACGTTAGTTAAAATAATTTTCGAAAAAAATTAAATTTTTTTTGCTCTCGACAAAATAGTTGTAGTTTTCTCACTTTGTAGCCAATTTCAACGGATGATAGATCGTTTGTGAGATAATGTTATGTTAAATACGATATTATGTTGAATAGACTAGAAAAGAACATTAAATTGTCTTAATTTTAATTATTGTTGGAAAAAAAACAGTTTTTTCTAATATAAAGGCATATTTTGAATGAAGTTTCGCTTTGCGGCACGTCTAAATATTAATATTTTTTCTTGAAATTTTCACAATATACTTTTGGTATGATAAGAAATAAACGAGAGCACCGCACATGTTCAATTTCTAAAAAAAAAAATTAAGGGCAACTCTAATGTACATGGACCATCTTTACCTATTGGTGCAATAAAATTTTGTCGATCTCGAATGGTTTCGCCCTCGAATATAAAAATTTCGTTCATTATGCCTTCTATCTTTACTAACGGCCCAATGTGCCACCAAGTAAAGCAGCTCCAAGCCATAACGTTGCCACCACCATGTTTGACGGTTTGTTTGACTTGGTGCTTTTGAATGGATTCTTTGGGCCGGTGCCAATAATATGATTTACCATCTGACTGAAATCGATTAAATTTTGTTTCGTCAGACCAAATTATTCGTTTCCAGTCTTCCATACTCCAATTCTTATGATCCTTGCAGAATTTTAGTCTCGCCTTCACATTTCTTTCTGATAATACAGGTTTTTTTTGTTTAATAGCTGATACTAAGCCAATCCTACGAAGTGCTCTGCGTGCGGTCCACTCGCTAACGCTTTTGTTTATCAAAACTGCAGCTGACTTAGGAGTTGTTAAGTGATTGCATCTTACTATACGTTCCATACAGCGGGTATCTCTGTCCGTTAGCTTTCTAGGTCGGCCTGCCTTGATGATTTTATGGTTAGTATTACGCCGTTTTTGGACACGAAGAACTGTTCTATGACTAATTTTCAAAGCTTTTGCTATAGTTCTTGATGACTGACCATTTTGAGTCATAACAACTACATTATCTTCGGTTTCAATAGATATTTTTTTCATATTAATTACGTTATTCTTCTATAATTAAATAAGGAACGCTGAGGTATTAACTTGCAACTGACCTCTACACTTTGATCACTTTGAACTGAAAATTAACATAAAAGAAGCTAGCCACAAAAATATTTAATAAAATGAAATGAATAACGGAAAATTTACAGCTGCAAAACAAAAAACAGTGCAGGCGTGCAAAAATGGATACATGCACTTTTTTGAGTTTAGCAAAAAAAGTGGTATTTTATATTTTTTTAAATCGATTCGGCTTTTTTGTATTGAAGTGAAATAAACAAAGATCTAAAAATCAAATAAATTTTTTAAATCGGTTTTATTTAATTAATTTTATAACTATTTTAGTTGAAACTGTCAAACATTGTCCCAATTTTGCTCGCCACTGTATATAAAAATAAGTTGCCTCTATATATATTAAAAATAAGTTGCATTGTGTATGAAATTGATGTTTTCTGTAATGCGTGAACCGATTTTGTTTCTGGAAATTTTCCATGAAAGGTAACGTCAATACGTAGGTTTTTATGTATAAACGGTATTTGTTTGTGTATTGGTTCATGAATTATAGACATTTTAGTGAACTTATACAACAATACAGGTGTGAACAAATACAGATGCGCAAATATGGTGTATATGGGGAGCTATTTGCAAGGGAAATTGGAAATAAATGGAATATTGTAATAATTTGGCAAGTCTCACTTTAGTTTGCATTTGCGCGAAAAAATATAGGCATAGTAAAAATGCTCCATACCCCTTTTTTCCATACCCCCTTTTACCTCCAACAAATCAATAAAAATGCTATATTTAAGACGGTTTTGGTCGTATTAGACTAAAATTTGGCAGTGTTTAAAAAACTTGAAAACGTTCAATTGCTTTTGCTTTTACTTTGCTGTGCTTATTGAAAATCAAACAGCAACAGCCAAAGCAGAAAGCACTATCTCAAACAAAATTCTGCTCATTTTGCTTTGCTTTCTAAATCTTCGAAAGGCTAAGCAAAAGCAGCAGCACTAAAAAGAATTTGTTTTGCTGCGTAGTGCTACGAAAGCATAAGAAATTATTTTAGTGCTTTGATTTTCATTTTGCTTTTCTAATTTGTCGCAGCACTACGAAAGCAACAATTATGCGCTCTGCTTCGTTTTGCTTCGGAAGCATTTTATTTTCATTCGTTTGGCTTTCGGGATTTACTTGTCATCGTTTTTATGCTGTATTTCAGAGAAGCATGTCTTTTTGTACGTTGTTGTTTGTATAATATGCGTACTTGTACGCAGTCGCGAATGCTTGGTGTTGTTTTTGTTGTGTGTAACGGTTTTATTATATATCTATCTTTAAAAGTTCTAGAACTATTTTATATGCGCATCCAAATTTATTTCTGCAATCTCTTTAAAACTCATGCAATAAAAAAACCGTTACACACAACAAAAACAACACCAAGCATTCGCGACTGCGTACAAGTACACATATTATACAAACAACAACGTACAAAAAGACATGCTTCTCTGAAATACAGCATAAAAACGATGACAAGTAAATCCCGAAAGCCAAACGAATGAAAATAAAATGCTTCCGAAGCAAAACGAAGCAGAGCGCATAATTGTTGCTTTCGTAGTGCTGCGACAAATTAGAAAAGCAAAATGAAAATCAAAGCACTAAAATAATTTCTTATGCTTTCGTAGCACTACGCAGCAAAACAAATTCTTTTTAGTGCTGCTGCTTTTGCTTAGCCTTTCGAAGATTCAGAAAGCAAAGCAAAATGAGCAGCATATGCTTGTCTTTAAAAACTTTAGGTAGCACTACGCAGCAAAATTATCGTTGCTTTTGCTGTTTTGCTGAAAGCAATTTAAACCCTGAAATTTGGTAAATAAGCTCGTATGGTGACTGTCGGCAACTATACTAAAAATGGGCGTGGTATAACAATATATATACGCCCACTTTTTAGAAATCATTATTATTCCTGAGTTGTACATGTTTTGGTAGCGAAACTTAATATGTAGATGCTATGGGCCCAAGAGGCAGTTACTATATATTTGAGCGAACATTAGACAAGGGGGAATTTGGTCAAACAGGCCAAATTTATGATATCGAATTGCTTTGGAACTAAATGACGTATAACAATGAAGGTCTTTCTACTGTAAAACTGGCACGGGCATTCGAAAACGGGGCGTGGCTCCACCCATATAAGCCAAATTTACGATACAGAATAGCTATAGAAGTAAAAGTCACAGAACATTAAAACTCAGAATGTAGATACCATTTGGTGATGTCCTTCTACTAGAAAAGGTGACATGCATTGGACAAGGGGGTGTGTCTCCACCCATACAAGCCAAATTTACGACACAGAAAAGCTATGGAAGTAAAAGACAAAGAACATATAAGTAAGAATGAAGTTACTGCTTGGTAATATCCTGTTACTGGGAAATGAAAAATGCAAAAAATTTACAATAAAGAACGCTGCTAAAGACTCCAAAACTACTGAGCCGATTGAGCTCAAATTTGCGCAGTAACTATGGGGTCATTCATAAATTACGTTACCACTTTAGTAGAGAGAGAGGTTTTAAAATGTACTACCATAAGTAACGAATGGGGGGGGGGGGTCTCAGATATAGTAATGTGACCAAAAATAAAAAAACTTGAAAAAATTGAAATTAATACAACCCAACATTTCAAACCATTTTCATCCTTACATCTTCATGTTTGACCGTCTAAATTGACTGTTAACTATTGGCAAGTGTAGTAAGGGCATAATTTTTCTTTGCTTGCTTTTTGACAGTTATTTTTTCTATTTACGAATATTTTTTAATCAATTAATTTTTTTATTTCATATACTACGTTACTTTATGGGGGTGGAGAGGAGTGTTTATAAAATGCACTACGAAGAGTACCGGAGAGGGGTAAAAAAAAATTGAAAATCGGTCACGTAATTTATGAACGACCCCTATGTTTCGAGTACGAGATGGTTTAGAATAATAACGCTGAAGGCATTGCAACATTTTCCGGTACTTATCTACATAAGGTACAACAAAGCGCACCGGGAAAAAGCTAGTATGGTATATTTACTTTCATCGCCTCATAACTTCTGCTATTAAGTGGTGTCAAAAGAAAAATTAGTTGAAAAAGTATTTCACAATATTCAAACCATTTATAAGAATTACTTTTGGCTCAGTGAACGAGCTATTCTTGCCACAATGAACAAAGACGTCTACGAACTTTACAATATAATTCAGTATAACATTCAAATTGAGGGGCAGTACCATAAAAGTTCACCGACACTGTTGTGGAAGCAGATGAAGCGGACCAATATGCAATATAATTTTTAAATACACTTGATCTACCCGAGATGCCACCGTACGTACAGCAATTGAAAATCGGAGTGACAGTTGATGTTGAGACATATCAACCAGCCAAAGCTCTGCAACGGAACGCGACTTGCAGTAAAAAAAATTAATGAGCAACGTCGTAGAAGCAACAATATTGACATGACCATTCAAAGATGAAGCTGTCCTCATTTCTTGGTTTCTTATGATTTCAACGGATGTGGCATTTTAATTTGCAATTTTCAATACGGTTGGCTTTTGCAATTACGACCAACAAAGCTCAGGGTAAATACTTAGAATTATGCGGCTTCGATCTTCACACGGATTACTTCTCACTTGGCCAATTACATGTTTCGTGTTCTACACTAAGAGAAAAAATATTAAATTTATCCAAAAACTTTTTTAATTTATACAAAAAGCGAGTAATTTTTGCACCAATAACGCATTTGCTTAAATCGACTACGTAAATATTTAAATACTTTTTAATTAAATAAAATATTAAAATATTTAAACAGAATTAATAAAAACTATATTAAAATTATGCACGAATTTTTTTAAATATCTTTCAAATATTTACTATTTGAAAATAAAACATCGCATTTAAAGAAAATTTATATAAAAATATTGAAATTAAAAAACAATATATTTCAATATTTCCCACGAGCTGCGTCCATCAAATGCCATTTGGTTGTATAAATTATCTTCTTTTTTCGTTCTCAAATTTATACTATTTTTGACAGTTGTTGCAATACTATGGCACCAGACGTCAAAAGAGTATTAATTAGAGAAAGAAAAATTGGAAAATAAAATAAAAACAAAAATATGCAGGCAAATGACAATCGGTGCAAGACATTCTTGAGAAAATGTCCGGTTGTCACTCTAACCTTACACAACTTTATTATGCGATCACCAATCACACTCACAAATAACTTTGGCCAAACATCCAGGCTATATTACTCTTGCAACAAAAATTAAACGAGAACTATAAGAACCCTGCAACTGCAAGAAATAAACTGCAGGAACAGAGTGCGATGCTGTTGCTGCTTGTCGGCTATTTCAGCTGTATGGAATATGTGTGTACGTGTGTGGTATAAATAAAATGTAAATACGGGAAAAAAACGAGTTGTAAGGAAAACATTTGCGATACGAATATGAGCGATACGAAGAGAAGGAGGGAAAAGCGACGCATTTTCATGCGAAAGAAAAGAGAAGCGGAAATGCGTGAGTGCGAGAAAATTGAGATACATGGGAACATGAATGAGGTCCGAAAATTTTTCGATAAAATTAGACGCCTGGCCGATGGTTTCAAGACCGGGGCCTCTTCCCGCAAGGATGAAAACGGGAATCTAGTGACAGATATCCAGAGTACACTGATGATGTGGAGGGAGCACTTCTCTAGGCTTCTGAATGGCAACGATGACAACAATCCCACCAATAGAGATGATATCCCGGAAACCCCAATTTTGGACGACAGCGTTAAAGTTTCGCTGCCCGACCATAGTGAAGTCTTGATTATAGCTCGACTTAAAAACTACAAAGCCGCAGGAGCCGATGGCTTACCAGCTGAGCTCTTCAAGAATGGAGGCGAAGCTCTATTTAAATGCATTCATGAGCTTCTATGCAGAATATGGTTAGAAAAATGCATTATAAACGATTGGAACTTCAGTGTGCTCTGCCCAATCGACAAGAAAGGCGATCCCACAATTTGCGCAAACTACCGTGGGATAAGCCTTCTTAATATCGCATATAAGGTCCTGTCGAGCGTACTATGTGAAAGACCGAAGCCCATCGTAAACCAGCTGATTGAACCTTATCAGTGTGGCTTCAGACCTGGTAAATCCACCATAGACCAGATATTTACGCTACGACAAATCTTAGAGAAGACCCTAGAAAAAAAGATCGACACACACCATCTTTTTGTCGATTATAAAGCCGCCTTCGACAGTCCTATAAGGAATTATCTATACTCCGCCATGTCTGAATTTGGTATTCCTGCAAAGCTCATCCGTCTTTGCAGAATGACACTGAGCAACACCAGCAGCACAGTTAAGATCGGGAAGGATCTCACTCCTCCATTCGATACCAAACGAGGTTTCAGACAAGGTGATTCCTTATCGTGCGACTTTTTCAACCTAATGATGGAGAAGATCATCCGAGCTGCTGATTTGAGACGCAGCGGCACGATATTCTACAAAAGTATTATGCTGCTGGCGTATGCTGATGATATCGATATCATTGGCCATAATACGCGCGAAGTCAGTGCAGCATTCTCCAGATTAGCAAAAGAGTCGAGTCGAATGGGTCTTGCAGTGAACGCAGATAAGACGAAATACCTAGTGTCAACAAATAAACAGTCCCAGCGTCTTGGAAACCACGTCACTGTTGACAACATCTCCTTCGAGGTTGTTAAGGACTTCGTCTACCTGGGATCCAGCGTAAACTCTTTCAACGATGTCAGTATTGAGATAAAGCGAGGGATAACTCTTGCCAACAGGTGTTACTTTGGGCTGAGTAGGCAATTGAGAAGCAGAGCCCTCTCTCGACGAACAAAACTCACGCTCTATAAGTCACTTATCATGCCCGTCCTATTATATGCAGCACAAACCTGGACGTTGAGCAGTTCTGATGAATAGACTTTGGGAACCTTCGAGAGAAAGATCCTTCGTAAGATCTTCGGTCTAATCTGCGTCAATGGCGAGTACAGAATTCAATGGAACCACGAGCTGTATGAGCTGTACGCTGACATAGACATAGTTAAGCGCATTAAAATCGAGCGGCTTCGCTGGCTAGGTCATGTTGAAAGAATGGAAAACGACGCTCCAGCGAAAAAAATATTCGATTCAGTGCTCAGTGGTGGTCAACGCAGAAGAGGACGCCCACATTCTACTTCGTTGGAAGGATCAGGTGTTGGATGACCTGACCACGCTTGGTGTTTCCGCTTGGTGTGACCTGGAAAAACTAAAAGCAGCATAGTTGATAAAACAACACTTGACAGTCTCAAGGTGAAGTCACATACACAATACGTGAAGGCATACAAAATTAGAAGAATCAGCACCATTTTGATGCAAAACCAAAAAAATACACAGTAGAATCGAAGTTTACCTTCCCTTTATCTCTGTATGTAACAGAATAAAAGTGATTGTCGACCGACGATGGTTTCAAACAATACAACACATGATAACTTATGAAGACGTCCAGAATAAAATCGTCATCCCGTTTTTATCAAATATAAGCCTGCCCATGATACAATTACCAGGTAGTATTAATCGCTACTTTAAATCGTTGCTTTGGGCATATAGTGTCAAATAGATGTACTGCAATCATAGCAAGAAGTAAAAGGGGAGTTTTTTTGTTCTTTATATATAAACCAATCATTTAAAATATGTATTAAGAATAAAATGATTAATGATGAAATTAAACCTTTGTTTAGGTTTTGCTTTGTTTTTTATATTTAAAACAAATATAATGAAATGATTAAATTGAAGTATTCAGCTTTTTTTTATTAACACTCCCACATGTAAATTTTAAAAATTATTTGAATACTGCATCAACAATAACAACAAAACCCAACAACGTCAACAAATTGTTAGAGAAGTTAGAAATACATACACATAAAAGTAAGTACAACTGTGTTGGCAGTGTCCACCACGGCGCACAAGTTCTTATATGTATGTATGTATGTATGTATCACGCTTGAAACATATAGAAACAAATTCGTTCTTGATGCAAGCAACATGATAATATCGCGATTCTATTGTTTTATCCTCTACCAAAAAGTGCTCAACGCGCTAAAAGAAGTTTTCACTTCAAAAATATGAAAAATTGTTATAAAAATCGCGCTTTTTTAATTTTAAATAATACAATAAGCAACATTGTTTACACCTACTCGCTACATTTTGACACTATATGCCCATATTGACAGTTTATCCACAGCTGATTTTCAGCGAATAATACTACCTGGTAATTGTATCATGAGCCTACCTTGTAATTGTATCGTGCCTTCAGTTAAAAAACAAAGAGCAAACTTTTGAATTTTTCAAAATATTTTTCATAATTTTTTGTCATTATTTTTAAGCATTATTTTGTGCTGATCGGTTTACACACACTTCTATTTATAGATTTTTTTTCACAAAAAAAAAAAAAAAATTCACACAACTAACGCAATATTAATATCTTACATGAAAGAAACTGTCTAACCAAAAATGGCTGCTGTTATGCATGAATCGAAGCAAATGAAGTTCGTGTCGAAAAAATTAGAAATACCGCTATTTCTTGTATCAAGTAAGGTCGATATAACTAAACCCAGCTGGAAAGTTAATCAAATATATCTATAAAAAAATAGGGAACCGTATCAGAAAGCACTATCTGAGTCCGATGCGAAATTATATTGGACGAAATTCTATTAGCTATACAAGAGACTGCAACCAAGGTAAGTCCAGATATTACTAACATATTCAAATTTGTCAAATTACTCCAACTGCTAAATGCTGCATAGAAAATGCGATAGAAACGGTGAACACTAAGAAATGGAAACATATCGCTGGAAATGATTATCAGCCACAACCGCCTTGCCCACCAGCGCGCCCAACGGGTTTTACACGCGGTATGAAGATAGTGAACTGGAAGCTAGCACCTAATCGTTATGGCATGCCAAAGAAACCGTTTGAAGATAGGACGGGCCATTTTGGAGCCTATTGGAATAAAGGGATACGCACGAAAAATAACCATGTATTATCTTCAGGGAAATTTTACGATGTCGAGCTTCAATTGGAATCTTGTTCGAAGTACAAAGGCATTTTTTTGAAAAGTGAGTTTAACAATTGTTACTCTTTTTTTTTGCTCTAACTGTTTAAATGTGCTTGAAGATGCACGCACTCGTCGTCCTACCGCGCGTTGTATGATAAATGATCCTCAAGCATGCTACCGCAATCCCAATGAGCCTGGACCCAATCGTTACTTTCCCCAAAACCATACTCTAGCCTATAGAGCGTGAGTAATTGTGGTAATTAATGGTAAATATTTTAATGTAAACATCTGCTGATAATTACAGCTACCCCAAAATGAAGCCAAAGCCGCCGAATCCGCACAACTTTTACTATCGCTCTAGCGTGCCAGTCAAGCCTAATGCCATATATCCACCACACCGTAGTTTTGCACCCGGTCCCGGTCGCTATGAGATACGCTTCCCTAATATTTGTCCCTGCACGTGGCGGTTAGTCTATACACCAGGCTTACAGCTATTGATTGATCGCGAGAAGCGAATGAAATTCCGTCGCCGGGCCTACACAAGAATCAAAGCGCGCAACTATTGTTCGCCAGATTGGAGTCACGTGCCTGGTCATGGACACCGACGTCTCTTCAAGATTAAGGCAAAGTTCAAAGTACCGCCGAGTACTTCGATTAAAGAATCAAAGGAAACTAAAGAAGCCAAGGAAGTTAAAGATGCCATGAAAATGGATAAAAAATTGTACCCGGATGCGCGCTACATCTCCCTGATAAATGATCCTAACCGCCCAACTATCTCATTTCGAACTGGGAAAGTTCTGCGGTATCATAGTGATTTCAGATTAATCTTTCATTGCATGCAGAAACATGGTGTGCGCCACAAGTTAGGCATTAACAAAAACTTAGCTTTCGGCAGTGGTGAGGAGCGTTTTAAGACCCTGAAACGTACAAAACCCTTTACTGTCTCAGACTTGGCAAAATTGAAGAAAAGGCTGCCATTAGAGCGTTTGCTTAGAGATCAGTCGGTGACAAAGACGCCAATTGCAGATATTAAGCCAAAGCTTGAAATAGTGCCTCAGCATATGCAGCCCCTTTATGAATTGGAGCTGCGTAAGCGTTTGTTTAAGTTTTTGCCGCTACCCAAACCCAAGGTGTTGATTCATGATACTGATCTGCATATCGAAACGCCTCAAAACTCTTTTTACGATCGCATTTTGGACGAGAGGGTCTTTATGAAAAACTTAAATATCGAATCGGAAAATACCAGGTCTCTCATTGAAGTGAGCAATTGAGCCTATAGATGAGCTATAGACGAGAATAAAATACGACATACAATTATGCCTATAATCTTTTTATTAATTCGGCGTTGAAAAAATGGTATTATAACCATGGAGCTTCGAATTTTTTCATAAAATATTTTTTATGCCTGTTACTTCTTGTTCTCGAGCCTTGCTCCGTTAAATAGTAAGAAAAGGTATGTATTTCGATGACTTTAGCAGGAATGCCCAGCTGCAAGTGCTTTCTACTGTTCAGAGACATAACTGTTAGCATACCCATACCATGAGCATTAGGGTGGCCCTTAACTGTATGCGCAATTTTTTTTTTATAAATTGAATATGTGCGGTGCCCTCGTTTGTTTCTTATCATGCCAAAATTATATTCTGAAAATTTCAGGAAAAAATATTAATATTTAGACGTGCCGCAAAGCGAAACTTCATTCGAAATACACATTCATATAGGAAAAAATTGTTTTTTTTTTAATAATAATTAAAATTAAGACAATTTTGTGTGATTTTTTAATCAACGAAACATAATATCGCATTAGGCATATAATTTATTTTTCCAACGTGCTATCATTCGTCGAAAACGGTTGACTAATACGAAAATTACAACATTTTTATTGTTTTTAAGAAATATATTTTTTCCGAAAACAAATGAAATTAATGTAATCATTTTTTTCCATTCTTTTATTGGCGTATGAGTATAAACATTTCTTTCCAAGGAGATATTATGTGTCGAAATCGGGTAAAAAATGCGGAAACTCGAAATTTTTTGTGGAGCAAAAAAACTTTTTTAAAAAATGCTTTTTTCGAAAATACATATGTAAAATTAATTATTTTGAAAAAAGTTTATGTTTCCAATTATAAATTGTGTAAAGTTTGTACGTTCCTAACACAACAATAACAACAAAAAATAAAATCTTAATCAATAGATTTGTTTTTTTTTTATTTTTTTTTTATTTAAATTTAACACCGTTTATTATTCATAATTGTTTTTACTTTAGTTATTGCTCGTAGGTCCAAAATAAAATTTCACGACTGTATCTTGGATATTTCTTACGATAGTCCCGAATAATCTACATTTAAAAAAGTAAAATTTTTAAATTCTCAATCAAACAATCAGAAATACATATATACTTTTAGGAGATAATCCCGTTAGTTAGTGTTTTTAGTTAGGAGGCTATTAAAATCTGTTATTAATTTAACTGCATGTTAAGCTGTGCCGTTCAGTACTATTAGAGAAGTAACGATTTTCAGAACATCAGTGTAGTCATTTTGAGATTTCCAATCTTCCGAATGTACTTAAAGAAAATCTGTTCCAATTTTGAAACGTTGAGAAAGTTTCATCGATGGTGGTGATAAAAAGTCGACGATATTTTTATTAATAAATGTTTGTATATCTTCTTTGGATAAAAATACTTTCTTTCTGCTATCACTTTCAAACTGGTCATCTTCCTGGATTTTTTTAGCCATGTCAACTTTAATTTCTGTTGTTTCGTCGAACAACACAAAAGGAGGAGAAAAGGTACATTTGTCTATCTGGGTAGTACTAATACTCATGGAAACTGTAATTCATATGATATTTTTCCTGTGCTCTTTCATCATTACAATACTCGTAAGATCTCACATAACAAAGCTAAACCAATTTTTAATTATTATACAAATCATACTTCTTTCCCGCTTCTTCTCCTCGAGTTTGCGCTTCCTATGTTTTTCTTTTTTTTTCCCGATTACGTTTGAGCTTCTGCCATGCTCTTCAGACGTCATCAACGTCAATCATGCAACCGGGTCTTCCATTTTCTCTATGGAGTAGTAAGAACTGGCTGTCTTCCTCTATTCGGATTAGGTGCAGAACGTCCCTGTGTGAAATATCAAATAGATTGTCCAATTCATCGCAGAATAAAGTTTTTTCTGTTGTGCATTTCTGACTTCTTTGTAAATTTTTCGAAAATTTGTGCAAATCTAACAACTTTTGAACACATCGATGGGGGAACTCGCAGGTATGCTTGCCTTTTTCCAAAAATCTATGGAAGTTAAGATCACCTTTTATTCAATAAGTAAATTGTAAATGTAAACAAAATTGTATCTTAAAGATTCAAGAATGGTTTAGTCTTAAGATTATTTTTTTAAGCTTAAAATTTGTTATGTCAGCAAATATTCTGGCTGATGCAATATTTCATCTTGTCATGAAATACTTTTGTTTATAATAAAGCAATCAAGCCATCCTCACTTTTGTTTATATTAAAAGCCTTTAAATAGTGGCGTCCGTGGCGTAGTTGCTTAAAGTGCGTGGCCGCTATGTCAAAGAACTTTGGAAACCCAGGTTCGAACCCCAGCAGCGACAGAAAATTATTTGAATTAAAATAATTTTTCTGTACGGCCGCCACCTCTCTGCAGACAATGGCAAACCTCAGAGAGCAATCAAAATGCCATGTAAAGTTTCTTGAGAACGAGAACTTTCCGTTCATCGCCGTTCGGAGTCGGCGTTAAGCATGTAGGTCCGGTTCTCGGTCAATTGTGTACAAACTTAATAACAAGCACAACACAATTGATCATAAGAAGCTAGGTCAAAGTCCTTTCAAGGGCTGAAATGGCCAGTTATTTATTTTTATTTTTAAAAGCCTTTAAATAAGAGAAGAACTGATTTTTACAGATAGGATTTTAGTCCAGCTCAGCCACTTGAGTTCGTAGAGTGTTTAAGTGAAATGAATAAAAAATAATAAACTTGTGATGAAATACTTTTGTTTATAATAAAGCGATCAAGCCATCCTAAGTTTTGTTTATATTAAAAGCCTTTAAATAAGAGAAGAACTGATTTTTACAGATAGGTTTTTAGTCCAGCTCAGCCACTTGAGTTCATAGAGTGTTTAAGTGAAGTGAATAAAAAATAATAAACTTTTGTAAAAACACAGAAAGTACAAGTGTTTAATCAATTTGCATTCTTCTATAGTAAGACTTGCACTTGAATTCAAAGGTAATTTCACTGTTTTTATTTTAAAAAATTATACTTGAAGGACATATATGTTTTTTTTTTTTTTGGATTCGCCCGGAGGTAAGAAATCTTCATAGATACGTATGACCCGCGCCATACGCATGCACGATTTACATTCTAAGAAGTTCCCGGATCAGCCGGACTGATAGAATGCACCTACGTGCTAAAACTTACCACCTGTTGGCAAATAATAGCCTCCACTAAGCACAATTGCTTGGCCTTTCAGCGGAAATTAAAATTAAATAAAATTTGAGAATTTTTTGTGCTTATGTAAACTTCATAAACATCATCGAATAAAAGCACATTCTTCATAATACGAAGCAATACAAGACAACATCCGAAGTTATTTATTAGACCATATATAACCGCATTTATAATTGTTGTCGTTCGGCTTGGGGCCACTGTCCAACCCAAGATCCTACGTGGAAAAGAGATGCAACTCTCAAACACCAAACCAATACCAAACATAGCACAGATATACAAGTATATATTGTGCAGGCACAATATATTTATATATTCGGGTCACTAAAATAAGGGAACACCGAGCTAAAGTTATTATTTGGATATGCATTTGGGCCAACGCAGGTACAAACTTGTATGGAAAAGAGATAAACTCTGACACACCAAGCCAAGAGACACGGTATACATGGTCAAATAAGGAAGAACTAAAGATCTAAAATAATTTCATGAAAAAATAAAGCAACGAAACTGAATAAAACGAAAACTTAAAGTATCTATCATATTCGATGATGCTTATTTGTTAAATCGTAAAATCTACACAATTATCGCGAGTTATATTTGTTATCACAAGGAATGCGTTAAGTATTCAAATGTAATATCATTTTGCGTTTTAAGACATCCACCGAGTCAGAAAAATTTATCAAGTTCAAGTTGCCATTAAAATCACTACACATACATCGCAAAGGGTCGTGAAGGGCATAATTAGAAGTGCAGTGACTCAACTTAAAAAGCTGGAAATATCTGGCTCCGCTCCTGGGGATGTTGAAGTTTAATGAAGAAAGGAGGTATTGTGAGTCTATATCACCACTGAGTAATTTGTATAAAAAAGAGACATTGAGCATAATTCTTCTGCTTCTTAAGGAAGGCAGGGAAATAATTTTGAGGCGTGTTTCATAAGGGGGAAGAATAATATTGGGGTTCCAACGATAATGTAAAGCAAAAAGTAAGAATTGTTTTTGAACCGATTCTAATGCATCGATGTGGACATTGTATTGAAGGTTCCATATTACGGATGCATATTCAAGAATTGGTCTAACAAGAGAGGTATAAAGTATTTTAGTAGTGAAAGGATCGTTGAATTCTTTAGCCCATCTTTTAATGAAACCAAGGACACCTCTAGCCTTATTTACCACCAAATTAACTTGAAGATTGAAACGAAGTTTAGGATCCATAATTACACCTAAATCAAGAAAACTGTGTACAATTTCTAAATTAGTATTATTTATAGTGTAATTTATACTATTAGCAATTCGACGTGAGAATGTCATTTGCTTACATTTTTTTAAGTTTAATTTTAAAAGGTTAAAATTACACCACTCAACTAGACTGTTTAAATCCGATTGTAAGAGTTGTTGATCTTCAGGCGATTTGTAAGTTAGGAAAAGTTTCACGTCATCGGCGTACATTAAGACGTTAGAGTGTTTTATTACAGAAGGAAGGTCATTTATAAACAGTAAAAATAAAACCGGACCAAGATGACTTCCCTGCGGAACACCAGATGTGACCAAAATATTTTTTGACATAGAATTCTTATATAAAACTTTTTGAGAACGATTCGACAAGTACGAGTTAATCCAGTGTAATAGTTTGACGGGAAACCCAATTAGATGAAGCTTTTTCAGAAGAAGATAATGATTGACACAATCGAAAGCTTTGCTAAAGTCTGTATAAATAACGTCAGTCTGTCGTCCTAAAGTAAAACCTTTGATGACACGCGAAGTAAACTCCAAGAGGTTAGTTGATGTAGATTTTCCCTTTAAGAAACCATGTTGAGAGGTGGAAATGGAAGAAGATACAACGTGGGTTATTTGATCAGTTATAATTTTCTCAAATAACTTAGGGATTGCGCTTAGTTTTGCGATACCTCGGTAATTGGAAACATCAATTTTTGAGCCGGATTTATGAAGAGGTATTATATAAGATTTTCTCCATATATAGGGAAAATGACCACTGTGCAAGGATGTGTTAAATATTTTTGATAGGGGAGAACACAAACTAATAGAACAATGTTTTAAAATGCAGCTCGGGATTTCGTCAGGACCAGTCGTAAAAGAAGATTTAACTTGTCGAAGGTAATGCATAACTATATTAGAATCTATTACGGGGGTTTCAAAAGAGTTAACTGGTGGTAGGTAAGGATATTCAAGACTCATGCTCAATGGTATATCGGAGTAGGTTGTTTTAAAGAAGTTTGCAAACATGTTGGAAACTTCGATGTCGCAAGATGCTTCTTCATGATTGAATTTCATAAGAGGTGGGAAGCTGGAGGTTTTTCGTTTTGAGTTGACAAAAGTGTAGAAAAGTTTCGGATTATCTTTGAATTGAATTTTTATTTTGGCTATATAGGCAGAGTAGCACTGTTTATTTAATAGTTGATATCTGTAACGACAAGAGGAATAGCAAGCGAAGTCTAAATTAGAGCCTGACTTTTTATATTTTTTAAATAAGCGATTTTTGGAATTTTTTAAAGACTTAAGTTCATTAGTTAACCAAGGGGGGCTTAAAGGTTTGAAATCACTATTTTTTTTTTGGCACAGATAATGAGAAACATTTTTGCAATGTATCATTAAGAAACTGTACTGAAGATTCGACATCATAAAAAGAGTACGAAGACCTATTATTTAAAATTGGGGACCAGTCAATCCGCGAGAGAAGAGCGTTAAGTTTAACATAGTCTGTTTTTTTAAAGTTAAAAATTTTATTATTTCGCGTATCTGGAGCTAATTTATTTTCATTTAAGTTGGCAAGTAATATTGTTATTTCAAGAGTTGGATGATAATCGTCTTCAGGTAAGGAAACTGGGTTCGAACGACGGAGATTTACGGAAGTGCATCTATCTACAAATACAAATACAAGGTCAAGAGATCTATAATTTTTATTAAGAATATTATGTTAGAAGGTAACCAGTGTTTTCACTTTTAATAGATTTAATTACATATATTTTTTGTTTTAAATGTAATAAGTTGATCGGTAAAACATAATTGTAGATCGTTAGTTAAAATAATTTTCGAAAAAATTAAATTTTTTTTTTCGCTCGACAAAATAGTTGTACTTTTCTCACTTTGTAGCCAATTTCAACGGATGATAGATCGTTTGTGAGTAAATACGATATTATGTTGAGTAGACAAGAAAAGAACATTAAATTGTCTTAATTTTAATTATTGTTGGAAAAAAAACAGTTTTTTCTAATATAAAGGCATATTTTGAATAAAGTTTCGCTTTGCGGCACGTCTAAATATTAATATTTTTTCTTGAAATTTTCACAATATACTTTTGATATGATAAATAATAAACGAGAGCACCGCACATGTTCAATTTCTAAAAAAAAAAATTAAGGGCCACTCTAATGAGCATACCCATAATTGGAATTGCCACAGTTTCGTTAAGTTTAGTTGACTTTCAGTGGCTTTTTGTAATTTAATTTAATTTAATTTTATTGAGACTTTTTTTTTCGATTACAATTCAGTCATTACTTAGAAATAATTTTAATAAGATAATTTAGAATTATAATAGTGTTATTCTAGGAGTGAAAAATAGGTGAGGCAGCGTGCTTATATAAAATGGAAGAATACATATGATTGTGTTGTTATGATGAATATAATGCTTGCTCCCGGCATAGGTTGATATCATAGAGACGTGTTGTCTCTATTATATATACTTACAAACTAAAAAAAACTACACTTAAAGCTAAACTTATCCACCAAAAGGTGTTTTTTTTTTTGTTTTTTTTTTTTTTTTTTTGTTTTATATAATAAAATAGTATTGCGATAACGTTACAATTTTTAATACATTTGAATAAGGAACATAAGTATATTTTAATGAACACTTATAAATGTTACAATTTATGTATGAGTAAAAATAAAGAACGATATTTTTTTTTAATATTTACCCCCTGTGGGTGTTGGGAAGAGATTTATCATAAAACTCAGGTAGCAGTGGGGTGTCAAAATCAAGATCTGTTTCAATTGTTTCGTATAAGATGCCAATTGGAGATATGTAGTTAATAAAAGTCCAGTTGAATTGTTTTTGAAAATCAAAGATATCCCTTAATAAGTCGTTATTATGAAAAGGAAGTCTATTTATAATTTTTTTTTTGTAGATGTAAAGCATAGCGACATAAAGGATTTATCATGGCTTTCTTATATATGAATTTATTTGAAAATCGTTTAACAATAGATTCAAAATTTTTATTTACACAGCGCCTTAAAATATTTCGTTCTAGAATTTCTAATTTTTTTACCAACTGAAGGCGAGATGGAAAACCAAATTGGAAATGCGTATAACAAAACAGAGCGGATGCTTACTTTATAAATCAGAAGCTTAGTGTCTTGACTTAAGTATTTGTTGTTTAGAAGCTTAGCAAACATACCAGTTAAATTGTGAGCTTTCTTTAGGTTCAGCCTTGCGTGTTTATTAAACTTGAGCAGGTTATTAAATTCTACGCCAAGGTATTTGATGTTATTTTTAAAAATTATTTCTGAGCCGTTAGGGAAAAGTTTTAAATTTTTGCTTTCTGGTGTGATCGTTCTTTTGCATTTGCCAGACGCATTTCTGATGCATATAGCCTCTGATTTGGAAACATTAATTCGGATACCCCAGTTAGTGTAAAAATCGTTGATAATTTGTAAATGTCTTGAGACCTTGTTTAAAGCAGATATAGGAGATTCATGGTGAGCGAAAACAAGGCAGTCATCAGCATATAAGATACCCCTTGAATCAGACATGACATGTGGAAAGTCGTAAATAAAAATATTGAAAAAATGGGGGGCCAGCACTGAACCCTGAGGAACGCCGCTCTTAACTAGACCGAGGTTAGAAACTAAGTTATTGATTTGGACGCAGAATTTTCGATCGGAAAAAAGCTTCGAAATAGTTTTAATAAGTACGGATCGAAACCTAGGTTTATGAGTTTAAAAAGTATACCGTCTTGGAAGGCTCTGTCAAATGCTTTTTCTATATCTAAGGATACCGCGACTGTGCATTTTTTTGACGTAAATTACGGACAATTTTATCATGGAAAAGAAGTAATGCATGAACCGTAGAGTGTTCTTTTTTGAAACCAAATTGGAAGGGGGAAATATAATCATCCCCAAGGTTTAATTCCATTTTTAGTTTAAGAAGATGTTCGAAAATCTTTCCTAGATTAGATGGCATTGATATAGGTCGAAAGTTATTTTACATCGATATTATTCGGTTTTTTTTTTTATCGGAATTATGTTTGCTATCTTCCAGTTATTAGGAAAGCAACCATTATTTATGCAATTATTATATAAAATAGTTAATAAATTAAGTGCAAGGGATGGAAATTTTTTTATGATAAAGTTTGAAATTTTGTCTAGTCCGGATGATTTTTTATTGTTAAGAGTTTTTAAAATGATTCTGATGGTATTAGCTTTAATAAAATGAAATTCATCAGTATTATCAAGAGAGTTGAAGCCCTCGCTAAATTGAAAAATTGATGCAGGCAAGCAGAAACTGAGGATTTTATGTCAAGTAGATCCGATCTTTGTGGAATAAATTCTGAATAAATTTTTTTATAATGGTTGCGAAACGCTTCAAGTTTATCATTGTCATCTTGAATGACAATACCATTAGAGGAAATCACTGAGCATTGCGATTTTTATACCCCCACGTTTAAAAAACGTAAAAGGGGTATATTAATTTTGTCACTCCGTTTGTAACGCCCATAAAGAGGCGTGGTAGGTATAGAAAAGTATATATATTCTTGATCAGCATCACCACCCGAGTCGATTTAGCCATGTCCGTCTGTCCGTCTGTCTGTGATCACGATTACAGCCGCAATTTTCAAGCTACCGTCACGAAATTACATATTTAAGCTTTTATCTAAAAAATAAAGATCAAGTTCGAAAATGAGCCAAATCGGATGAAAACCACGCCTACCTCCCATACAAAGTAATTTTATCAAAACAGTAAAATCTCTAAGAATTCCACAAAAATTAATATATAGACTTGCAATCTTGCATATGAGTTTCGATATTTAATATACACTCTGAGTATGAACTTCAACCAAATCGGATAAAAACCACGCCTACCTCCCATACAAAGTGACTATCAAAAATGTGAAATCTCTAAGAACTCCACAAAAATTAATATATAGGCTTGCAATCTTGCATATGAGTTTTGGTATTTAATATACACTCTGAGTATGAACTTCAACCAAATCGGATAAAAACCACGCCTACCTCCCATACAAAGTGACTTTATCAAAACGGTTAAATCTCTAAGAATTCCACAAAAATTAATATATGAACTTGCAATCTTGCATATGAGTTTTGATATTTAATATACACTCTGAGTATGAAATTCAACGAAATCGAGTAAAAACCACGCCTACCTCCCATACAAAGTGACTTTATCAAAACTGAAATCTCTAAGAATTCCACAAAAATTAAAATATGAACTTGCAATTTTGCATATGAATTTTGATATTTAATATACATTCTGAGTATGAACTTCAACCTAATCGAATGAAAACCTCGCCTACCTCCCATACAGAGTGACGTCATAAAAACAGTATAATCTCTTAAAATAACAGAAAAATAATTTTAATAACCTGAAATAAACTATAATTTTTGCTTATGCTTAAAAATCAAGTGAAAACTCCGCCTATATCCAAAAAATGTGACATTACCGAAATTGCAAAACCTTCACAAATTCCACAAAAATTAATGTTTTGACATAAATATTTCACACTCTTAGTTGAGTTTTCAAACTGCTGACTAACTCTTATAAAGAGAGACGTCATTAAAATAAAAATAAAATTTCATTAATCTTATGCCATCAAACATATTACTTGGAATTTTTAACGCTCAAGCGTATGTGCTGGCCTTATCCATTTTATTTAAAAAGTTCCTATTCAGTACCTAATAAAAATCCAAAATATCAGAATTGACTGAAACCTGTACTTATAGTTGGATAATTATTTTATGACATTGTTGTTTGTACATTTCTTGCCCTTTTTTATTTATTTACTACCTGAAATTAAATATTAACTATTAAAAAAGTATGATTGGTGAGCCTCCCGACTTTTTTTTTTTGCTACCTGCTACCTGTTTCTGTTAACAAATTTAACAAAATTTATTATTAAGGGAGATTTTTCGAAATCAAAACAAACATATACCTGCTACTAAAAAGTATTAAATCAGTCGTAATTTATATTACACAGTGAACGCAACAAATCAAGCGAGAAAATTAAATTAAAAGTTTTTTTAAAAATAAATAATTTAAAATTATGCCACGCCTAAAGAAGCAATCTACCAATCAGCGCCGTACACGTCAAACTACACAACAAGAGGAACGACGGCATGATCTTGACTTCCGCAGCCAAGAGCGAGTCAGGGATGCAGAAGCACTTTCAACACGTCGGCATGGGGATGAAGTCTTCCGTAGCCAAGAGCGAGCCAGAGATGCAGAAGCACATGCAACGCGTCGTCAGGATGAGAATTATCGCGTCGAAGAACAGGCATCAAACACATTGGCTCATTTAGTTCATCGCCATCAGGATGAAGTCTTCCGCAGCCAAGAGCGAACCAGAGATGCAGAAGCGCATGCAACGCGTCGTCAGGATGAGAATTATCGTGTCTAGGAACAGGCTTCAAACACATTGGCTCATTTACTTCATCGCCATGAGGATGAAGTCTTTCGCACTCAAGAGCGAACCAGAGATGCAGAAGCGCATGCAACGCGTCGTCAGGATGACAATTATCGTGTCGGGGAACAGGCATCAAATACATTGGCTCATTTAGTTCATCGCCATCAGGATGAAGTCTTCCGCAGCCAAGAGCGAGCCAGAGATGCAGAAGCGCATGCAACGCGTCGTCAGGATGAGAATTATCGTCTCGAAGAGCAGGCATCAAACACAATGGCTCATTTAGTTCATCGTCATCAGGATGAAGTCTTCCGCAGCCAAGAACGAGCCAGAGATGCAGAAGCGCATGTAACTCGTCGTCAGGATGAGAATTATCGTGTCGAAGAGCAGGCATCAAACACATTGGCTCATTTAGTTCATCGCCATCAGGATGAAGTCTTCCGCAGCCAAGAGCGAACCAGAGATGCAGAAGCGCATGCAACGCGTCGTCAGGATGAGAATTATCTTGTCGGGGAACAGGCATCAAACACATTGGTTCATTTAGTTCATCGCCATCAAGATGAAGTCTTCCGCAGCCAAGAGCGAACCAGAGATGCAGAAGCGCATGCAACGCGTCGTCAGGATGAGAATTATCGTGTCTGGGAACAGGCTTCAAACACATTGGCTCATTTACTTCATCGCCATGAGGATGAAGTCTTTCGCACTCAAGAGCGAACCAGAGATGCAGAAGCGCATTCATTACGTCGGCACCAGGATGAAGTCTTCCGCAGCCTTGAACGATTCGTTCAGTTCGTCGTCAAAATATACATGTTCGCAGGACAGAGCAGTTACGTAATTCATCACAAAGAAGTTTAACACGTCAACAAGCTCGATTACTTGAACACGATCAACGCAGAATGGCAAACTGTCGCGTCATTTTGCATAGATATGATGCAACCAATAGGGCAAACGAAAGCGAGCGTCAGTCCCAAAGGAATAGAAATCAGCGTCAAACTTCTACAGAAGACCGCGAAGAGTTTTTGCTGAGATCGTCAGCGATGGAGACAAAATATTGTGTCCAACTTCAAAAATGCTACTAAGCAAGGTCCAACCGAAGTCTGCGTTTGTTGTGGTGGTACATGGTTTTCATCTCAAGTAAAGCTTCTAAAGATGGAAACTATTCAATCGCCACATTAATATAACTAACCTTTTTTATTTATCAGACATTTTCCCTAATCATTCTATTCAATATAAATTTTGTTCCACGTGTCATCGTTTAGTTTTCCTGTCACCAAAAATGTGTCTTTCAGAGGGTTTAGATTTTCCGGAAATTCCAGAATGTCTTCAAGGTTTTACATGTCTAGAAGAACGTCTTATCGCTCCAAGGATACCATTCATGCGTATCATTGCTCTTGGTTATAACCGCCAAAGTGCGCTCAGAGGTGCTGTGGTTAACATACCTATATCTGTTAATCAGGTTGTATCAGCTCTTCCAAGGACCTTTGACAATACTCATGTCATACAACTACATCTTAAGCGAAAATTAGAGTACAATCGTAGTTTTATGACGGAAACTATTCGTCCCGCTGTAGTTTTACAAGCATTGCAGTATTTGATAAATACTGATCTTTACCGTAAGCACAATATTTCGATAGCAGAGGATTGGCTCTGTGCTGTTGGAAATGCTGAAGAAATTCCCTTTATAGCCAATGAATTAGATACGCAAATAGTACAGAGACTATTGAATACTCAACGAATTCTCAACGATGAGCAAGAAGATGGAAATGATGATCTCAACCCAGGAGGGCAAGAAACGTTACTAGAAAATGAACAAGCTGAAAATTTACCGATGGACCAAATTGCTATTGCACCAGGAGAAGGACGTCATCCGAAAGATATAACTGCTGACTCAGATGCCGAAGAACTTTCGTACCCCACCATATACTGCGGTGTTAAAAGAAGGAGTACAGCTACATTTGGAAAAATAGCAAGATCAGAAATTCGTCGGTATGACCGTCGATGTGCTCGGATCGATAAACTCCTTTGGACATACAAATACTACGAACTGCAACGCATAAAAAATTCAATTTCAATTTGTCTGAGGAAACGATTTTCAACGAGTGCAATCACGGCAGCAAATATCAACGACGAGAACTTTGTTGATAACTTAGTTCAACATGACGATGGATATCGTATCTTGAAGGGTCTTAGGACTTCGCCAGCTCATTGGGAATCCGAAAAGAAGAAGGTCGTTGCAATGATACGCCAATTTGGACTTCCTACATTCTTCATCACTTTATCAGCTGCAGAATCGAAATGGGTGGAACTCTTAGTAGTTCTTTCAGAACTGATTGACAAAAAAATTATCACCGAAGAGGAGGCAGCTGCTCTACCCAGCACAGATAAATTTCGGCTTATAAGGTCAGATCCCGTCACATGTTCTCGCTACTTCGATTATCGCTTCCGGCAGTTGTTCAAAGTAATGAAATTTGATATTTTTTCGGAATATCCAATTTCATTCTTCTACTGGCGAATTGAGTTTCAGCATAGAGGATCACCGCATTGCCATGGAATGTATTGGCTTGAAAATGCTCCTCAATTAAACCCAGATAACAGTGCTACAACGGTTCAAGTAGTGGATTTCATCGATCAATTCATATCTACTGATGGCCAAAATTCTGAATTGCTGGAATTACTTGCATATCAAAAACATCGCCATGGACAATCCTGCAGAAGGGAAATTAGAGGACACACAATTTACCGCTTCAATATGCCATATCCTCCAATGCCAAAGACTGAAATTCTTTTTCCTCTTCCTGATGACTATGCTGGTGCTGATATTCTCAAAGCAAAGTACACAAAAATAAGGGAGATTCTTAACAGTGATATGACTGAAGCACAAGTTGCACATTTAAATGTTTTCGAAAATTTTCTGGCTCATAAAGCTATCAACATTTCTTATGATGAATAAATTAGGGTTCTTAGGTCAACACTTAAGAAGCCGCAGGTCTTTCTCAAACGAAACTTTCAGGATAAGTTTCTCAACGCATACAATCCAAAAGTATTGGGTTTGTATAAAGCGAATATGGACATCCAGTTCATTTTAGATGCCTATGCTTGCTGTAGTTATATAATTAATTATATTAATAAATCAAATCGTGGGGTATCTCTTCTTCTTCGTGAGGCAATGGACGAATTAACGAAGGTAACTTCTCCGTCAGACAAAAACTTCAACACATCGGTAACAAGTTCATTAATGGAACAGAAATTTCAGCTCAGGAAGCAGCATACAACATCTTGGGACTACATGTATCAGAAGCCAGTAATGCAGAGGTTTATGTAAATACGTCACGTCCTGAACAACGAGTCAGAATGGTGAAATCAAAAAGAGACTTACAAGATCTTCCTTCCGAGTCTACCGAGATCTACCTGTCTAGCTTAATCGACCACTATGAACATCGGCCAGATGAACTTGAAGACACTTGCTTGGCTGACTTTGCTGCTCTTTATCGCTACTTCAAGTCTGATCGCAGAACCATCGTTCATAATGATGATTATACAGATACAACAGCTTTGAGCAAAATGAATTAGAAGAGGTTCTTCTGCGCATACAGCAAGAGCAACAAGATCAACAGCTCAATGTAGAACAACTTGAAAATGATGAAGCAGTTACGCAGATCTACGATGACGAATTTAGAGCTTTAGCTCTTCCTGAAGTCAGCCCTAACGTCAATGTTTTGCATGGTGGTGAGAACTCCGATGGTACAGATAGAGGAATCCATCCTGATGACGAAGAACTTCGGCTTATAAGGCTTCCTGCACTTATACCTGAAGATCACCTTGCATCAATGATAAGATATCTTAACATCAAACAGCGACAATATTTGGCACACGTCCTACATAACGACAAAGAGAAAACCGTTTACAATGAATATGTTGGTGGTGGTGCAGGCGTTGGAAAGTCTCGACTGATAAATGTCATTTATCAATCTTTACTAAAAAGAGCCCATTCTATTCCAGGTTCTGACAACACGACAGCTAAAATCCTGCTTTGTGCACCTACGGGAAAAGCCGCATTTGGGATTGGTGGACTTACACTTCATTCCACATTTTCTTTGCCAGTCAATCAATCTTCAGCAGAGTTGAGGCCTTTAAGCAGTGATGTAGTCAACAGGATGTACGCTAAGCTGTTAGATCTAAAATTGATCATTATTGACGAAATTTCCATGGTTGGATCAAAAATGTTTTCACAATTTGATTCACGCCTTAAGCAGATTTTTAAAAGCAATCAGGCATTTGGAGGAATTTCTGTCATTGTTTTTGGTGATCTTAAGCAGCTTCCACCAGTTGGTGATAAGTGGATCTTTTCGCAAAACCAAAATGACACATATGGTGCCATCACTGGAGCATCGCTTTGGAATAATTTTAAATTCTTTGAGTTGACTGAAATTATGCGCCAACGGGAGGACCGAGGCTTTGCTTTAGCACTGAACAACATGTCAGAGGGTAAAATGACTGATACTGTTGTAACATCGGATGTACCTAGTGAAGCAATTCACCTTTTCTGGTCAAACAGGGAAACGAACGCATATAACATAGAAAAATTGGGCTTAATTAACACTAATGAGTATACCTCCATTGCTAAAGATGTTATAAAAGCAGCAGCTGTAACCCTAAGAAGCCGAAATCAGATTTGCGAATTAGTTAAATTCTTCAAGACATCAGAAACGCAGGGACTACCATATGAAGTTCTGTTCAAGACTTCAGCAAAGTATATGGTCACCGTCAACATTAATACTATGGATGGTATCGTCAATGGAGCTACGGGAATTCTTATGCAGGTTGATTTAGCACAAACTGATCGAACGCCATCAACACTATGGATCAAGTTTGCTGAAGCTACAGTTGGAGCAATTACTAGAAGTAAAAAACCTCAATAGAAAAAGTTGTAAGATCATTCCAGTTCAAAAAGAATGAACAAGTGTCGATTCAGCGCTTACAGTTTCCAGTTGTTCTGGTAGAAGCAATTACGATTCACAAAAGCCAAGGAGCTACTTACGCACAGGTTGCTGTTCATTTAAAAAGTACCATAAGTCGTGCAGCTTTATATGTCGCATGCAGCAGAGCTACCAGTGCAGAAGGTCTATTTCTACTGGGTAATTTTGTACCACCAAAGCCTTTTGGAAGAACTGATGTTGTTAAACTTGAGCTGTGCAGATTGCGAACAGACAAGTTACTTACTACACACTTTGATTTTATGCTGAACCGATCTACAAACTCGCTTCAGGTACTATATCAGAATGTTCAAAGCCTTCATGGTCATATCGAGGACATTCGAAAAGATCAGCTTCTTCTTTCGTCAGACATTTTATGTTTTGTTGAAACTTGGACTATTTCTTCCGAGAACTACGATATTCCTGGGTTTGAAGTTTTTCGCCAAATTGACAGCGATGAAGACGATAACGGACGCCATAAAAACGGCCTCATAATCTTTGTTAAATCCAGTCTTGCTAAAAATGTACGTTTTCACTTCGAAATAAACTTTAACTGGCATGGAAGTACTTTCCAACGTATTGCTTTTATACACAAAAATATAAATTTTTATATACTTTATAAAAATCCTTCGTTTTCTGTAAACTTATTTAGAAATCTATTAGTTACGGATGTGGATGGGTTGCTTGGCTATCAAAACGAAAATGTTTGTCTGTTAGGGGACTTCAATATTTGTCGCGCAACAAATCAAAACATTTTAGAGACAAAATTAAGGGAAAAAGGGTTGTTATCACTTTTACCAACCACCACTTACACGACTACTGGTAATACTCAAATCGATTGGGTATTTTCTAATATTGTCCAAAATCGAATTCAAGTGACAACTTATGAAACTTTATATAGTTATCATGATGCTATTTGCTTATAGTTGCATAATTAGTTTTATTAAACTTGGAAATTTTTATACCCCCTCGTTTAAAAAACGTAAAAGGGATATATTAATTTTGTCACTCCGTTTGAAACTCCCTTAAGGAGGCGTGGTAGGTATAGAAAGGTATATATATTCTTGATCCTCATCACCACTCGAGTCGATTTAGCCATGTTTATCGGTCTGCCTGTCTTCTGTGATCACGATTGCAACCATAATTTTGAAGCTATCATCACGAAATTCGATTTTTAGACTCAAATAGAATAGAAAATGTTTTTACAAATAAACATTTTATTGGCTACTTCAGATTTTAAATATTCTTTGGTAAGGCGGTGGGGGTATTTTAACTTCGGCCCAGTCGAAGATAATTTCTTACTAGTTTTTTTATATTTTAGTTGTGAAGCTTAAAGCACATCTATGCTGTCCTAATACAAAATTCACCATAGCACTTCTCCTGAGTAAGTAATAAATCCATGCAACGATATTACATTTCTGTTACATAACTCCGCCTGTTCTCACGAGCAGCCTGTCCAAAGCCAGGATAAAGGAGGATGGTCGCAGGCAACGGGTTCACCCTATCCTGTGTAAATGAGAAGGGACTACCCAGATCCTGGAGTTGGTCGCCCAATCTGGGAAGTAAGTGGACCGTTTGACTAGATCAACGGTAGCGTATGCCTACGAGGGAATAGCAATGATCCTATAAAATTTGTTAGCACGGGGATAGTCGTTACTCTCGACAGACGTACTGTCACAAATCCCCACTGATACATTTCGCATTGGTCTCTGGATAGTCTTATAAGTCTTGTTAGTCTTATAAGGCTGGTTAAAACGATGTAATCAAGAGGTGTCAAATTTGGGTACTCCGGGTGTTGAAAAGTTTATCTTAGTAGCCTCGGAGTACCGGTTTGAAAAAGGTTGTAATCAAGAAGTGTCATATTGGGTACTCCAAGTGACTAGGTTTTCATCTTAGTAGCCTTGGAGTACCAGTACTGAAATGGAGCAAATAGTGGTGACCTTGTGTCACACACAGTCAAATGCGATGTGGTCTACTCTGTAGCACGCCCAAGTAGTGGTGGTTTTTTCTTTCACAGTCAAGAGTGATGAATGCGAATGTGTTGGTGTTGTGATAAGTGCGTGTCGAAGTAAAGCCTTTTGCCCGGGGAGACTATCGATGGGCTGGCTCTTCGGGGAGTATCGAGCTGGCTGTGGTAGTTCAATATCGCGAACAGGTCTGTGATCGGAGTGGAGTTGCGCTAAACAACCGGGTGGCAATGCCCTACATTGCAAGAGATGTTAGATGGGTCTCGATTTCCACCAATAAATGTGGATGGTGACCCAACTAATCATCCATAATTGGCACTGTTGCGTTCCAGCATTGGTGCTATCCATACAGTATATTTATTAATTTAAATATACACTTAAGTATGGTGTGCGACCGGTGTTGATACTATGACAGGGCGTTGGTCGCGTCTGGAGTCATGGAAGTGACGCCTAGGAGATGTATGACGGACGTCGTATATTCATTAGCATGGCACTGACGTCCTGAAGATTTATCTCCTAGACATCAATTCCATGAACCTCGACCCCATTGCCATGGGGCAACGTGGAATTGAGCCTATACGGCAGGTTACTCAACATGGAATATTTCTGTTACATAAGTTGCTATCTTCACGACCTGATGTCTTGAGATTTTTTTTTTATTTTTGTCGTAAGGCCAAGTATATATAAACCCTCCATTTTCATTTTTTAGCTTTTATCGTAGCTTATATACTCACCGATTACTAATTCAATGCAACGCCGTTGTATGAATGTTGTGTTGTCTATCTTTGAGCGGTTCTCTTTGCGTCACCATGACATCAGAAATTGTTTGTCCAATCTTATTGTGAGGGCTTGGATACGCTTTATTAGCATATCAAATCATCTTCTTGCAAGGCAATGATCCAGCCAAGCTGTTAATAGCTCATTATTTTTTTGAGCGCGCTCATATTCAAGTGAAAAAAGTGAGCGAAATGACAGCCTTGGCATTTAGCATGATACAATTACAAGGTAGGCTCATATTGGAGAGCAGGGTGAGCTAGTTGTCAAAATCAGTTGGTAATTTTGAGTTTTTCTAATTGTTGTTGTTGCTTTTGTCGTTTGACATTTGTAGCTCCTACAGCTTTGTTGTTGAAAATTTCACATTTGAGCAGCCATTCTAAAGTGAGCGTACTTTGTAATTGTATCATGGTCAGAGAACGCAAATAAACAAAAACGAATCGTTCTATTTTTTTACGTTCCGATCTTTCAAGCGAACGAAACAAAAACGATTCAAACAACAACAGAACTATCAAGCGTCTGTTTTGTTTTTCGTTTTCTGTTACTAGCGAAACCATAAACAAATCAAAATGGTTGACCGACGAAGAGACACAAATGAAACCGAAACAACGATTCGTTAAACGATATTTTTGTTGTTTTTTTATTCCCTACACCTGAACAGAAGAGCTTTAAGGAAGGACCGGAGAGGGTTAATATGTATGACTGCCCCCCATTACTTTTGCAAAAGGAACATTTTTGCGTTTGACACCTATTCTCTCCCACCACTCCTTAGGGGGTGTACTCCAATACAAATTTCATGATTTTTGTATATTCTTTCCATAAAAATTACGTTAGGTCTCTCTTCCACTGAAAAGATACGTGTTTCGTTAGACCTCACGAACGAAACGAATGAAAAATAACGTTTTTGTATCACCCTCTGAGAGATCGGTTCGGATATCGTTTCGTTTATTTGCTTTCTCTGATCATGGTATTTATTTTAATTTGGTTTAGAATAAATTTCATTAAAAGTGAAAAAAAAGCGCCGCTCACTTTTTTAAAAAAATGAGTGCGCTCACTTTCTAAGCTAGTTTTTTAGTGGAAATACATCACCAAATAGTAGCTCTATTCTGAATTTCAATGTTTTGTGACGGTAGATGCCACGCCCCCTTGTAAAATACTCGCTGTATCACTTGTCATGAGTTTAATTATTTTATGTATTGTCAATTTAATTATTGTCTAGTTTTGGAAAAGGTGGTGACATGGAAAAAGTACTCAATTTTGCAAGAAATTTATCTACCAAACAAGCCAGGTTGTCAGCTAAAGTAGTTTGGTAGATGAGTGCTTGGGCACATAGTACTTGAGTACAACTTTACAAAAACAAAATGTACGGCATTTGTCAATCTATTCAACTACCCAAGTCAGTGTGAATACCCCTAATAATTTTGGCAAAAATCGTGTGTTTTCTGTGTTAGACCAGCAACATCTTGAACGCTTAGAACGAGTATATAAGTTTTTTTTTAGAAGCGAATAATCGCTTTAAAAAATTAGCCAAATCGTATGAAAACTACGCCTAACCCTTTACAAAGTAACGTCATCAAAATAGCAAACCTGAAATTCCTAAAGTATGATAAGTAATACAAACAAATCGTAGAAGTAAATTTGTTTGACTGGCTAAGAAATGTAATGTAAGCATCTAACACAAATTATGGTTAAAATAAAAAGTTGTCACTCAAAATAACCAAGTTGCCGTCAGCCCTAGATTCTCGTTGAAAAGTAGTGGAAGCAAGAAGTAATAAATGAAATGATATTAAAATATTTGTTTACTGAATTTTATTTTGGCCTATAACTTTGGTCTCCTCTAGTCCTGCGATGTTCTCGTTAAGAGAGATTCTTTCCTGAAAAATGTACTGGAATCCAGTGTTTTGTCGAAGTATTTTATTACTGCTTGAACCTGCACCTCTTTTTCAGTGACTAACATCTTGGTACCAGGTAGTGGTAAAAATTTATATAGATGTTTACGTACCGCCACCTCGTATTCATGTTGTATATGTTTCGGTACATCCAATAGCTTGGATTTTATTTCATCTGGCTGTTTTTGCATCACGGGTTGATCGCGTAACTGGCGCTCCAAAGGGAGACTCTCGGTCACTTTCTGCAATTGTGAAAAAGTTAAAATAGGCGGCCGCTCAACCATATGAAATCGTTCTTGACCGCTATTGAATGCAATCTTTTTGTTGACGGCTGACACTTTGCCTCTCCTCGAGTATCTTTTCAAGCAGTTGAAAAAAATTTTTGGTTTCGGTTCCTTCAATGGGTTCTTGCGAAATGATATTTTAGGACGATTTGGATCATTGATCATGCCAATATAGCGTGCATCCGCATACAGTTTGAGATTTGGCTTCAAAGCGTCCTTGGGATCTTTTCTACTAATATCTTTTGATCTTCTAGCTTCCCTTTCTTTTTGTTTAAGTTGATGTTGTAATTTTTGTCTGCGTGGAAGTCGGAAAAGGTAACGATGCCCGTGACCTTGAACGTGACGCCAGTCTGGGGTACAATAATAACGCGCCCTGATTTTCATATAGGGAAGTCGACGGAATTTTAACCGTTTCTCGCGGTCAATGAGGAGCTGCAAGTTTGGTACAACAACAAGTCGCCATGTGCAGGGACAGAAGTTAGGGTAGCGTGTTTCATAGCGTCCTGGACCGGGTTGGTATTTACTTGACAAGGATATGTAAGTCGGCTTCGCTGGCACACTGGATCGGCGCAAAAAGATATGTGGATTTGGAGGTTTCGAAATTATTGGCGGTGAGCTGCACAAAAGCAATAGGTAAGTTGGAGGATTTTTATATTTTTTGTATATATACATATACATAGGGTTCTCCAAAAGGGTCTTGACAACTTTGAATTAAATTTCTCAACGTACCCTTTCACTAATCATCAAACTGTCACTGTCAATATATTCAGTAAACTCAACATTTTCATCATGGTAAAGTACACGAACGAACTACGTCTGAAAATTAATAAAATTTACGAATTTATGAATTTCATCGTTTGGCTTCATTTTTGGCTCAATGGGTTCGTCAATAAGCAAAATATGCGTTATTGGTCGGATGAAAATCCACATGTGCTTCATGAATCACCACTTCATCCACAAAAAATAGCTGTTTGTTGCGGTTTGCATGCCGGCGGCGTCATTGGATCATATTTATAGTAGACGATAACGATCGTAACGTTACTGTGAATGGCCATCGTTATTGCGCCATGATTACCGACTATTTTTGGACCGAATTTGAAGATATGGACTTGGATGATATGTGGTTCCAACAGGAAGGTACCACAAGGTACCACGTTACAATCGATTTATTGAAGAGTAAGTTTGATGAGCGTGTTATCTCAAGAAATGGGCCAGTCGATTGGCCGCCTCGTTCGTGCGATTTTATGCCTCTAACCTATGGGGCTACGTGAAGTCATTGGTCTATGCCAAAAAGCCAACGACGTTGGAAGAGCTCAGAGCCAACATTGAACGCGAAATAACACATGGCCCAATAAGTCCAGAGACTAACTACTAGGTAACTACTACCTCTAACAAAATATCGATATAATATTTCAATAGTTCCAATAGTTCCTTCAAACAATACGTGTAAAAATTTCATGACAATCTAACGTTTAGTTCAGAAGTTGCAGTGATTTAAGTGACGCTATTGTTGATATTTTCAAAATAATGGATTCAAAGCAATTCCGTGTGTTGATTTATCACTGTTTTTTTGATGGGAAAAAATACCGTCCAAGCTGAGCATTGACTTCGAAAGTGTTATTCGGCCTCAGCTCCATCAAAAGCAACCATTTGCATATGGTATGCTGAGTTTAAACTTGGTCGTACAGTCACAAATGATGCTGAACTTTCAGGACGCCCAAATGAGGCAGTTGTTCCACAAGACATAAAAAAGTACACAAAATGGTATTGGCCGACCATAAAGTGAAGGTGCGCGAGCTAGATGAGGCTCTGAAGATATCGAAAGGTAGTGTGGAAACAATATTACAGGAACATTTGTCGATCAGAAAGCTGCTTTCCAAATGGCTGCCCCGTTTTCTCACACCGGACCAAAAACAACAACGTGTCGATGATTCGGAGAGCTCTTTGGCACTGTTTACAAAGAATAAACATGCATTTTTGCATCGGTATGTGACAATGGATGAAACATGTATCCACCATTATACACTGGAATCAAAACGGTCGTCAGCTGAGTGGAGAGCAACCAATGAAAGCAGGCCAAAGCGACCAAAACCTCAACAGTCGTCGGGAAAGGTTATGGCATCTGTATTTTGGGATGCGCATGGAATTTTGTTCATCGACTATCTCGAAAAGGGAAAAACAATCAACAGCGATTATTATATACAGAGTTGTTGTAGCGTTTGAAGGATGAAATCGCGAAAAATTGGCCCCATTTGAAGAAGAAAAAAATTATTTTTCACCAAGACAATGCACCGTGTCACAAATCGATGAAAACGATGGCGAAAATCCACGAATTGGGCTTCGAATTGCTTCCTCATTCACCAGATTTGCCCTCAGCGACTACTGACCTCAAAAAAATGCTTGCCGGCAAGAGATTTGCCTCCAATGAAGAGGTGATGGCTGAAACTGAAGCGTATTTTGAGGCGAGGCACAAATCGTTCTACAAAACCGTTATTGAAAAGTTAGAAAAGCGGTGAAATGAATGTATTGCCCTTCAAAGAACCTATGTTGATGAATAAAGAAGAATATTTGCAAAAAAAGGTGTTTTTATTAGTCTCGGGACTTATTGGACCATGTGTTAGCGGCCGTTTCGTCAGGAATGTGTGGTCGA
The DNA here is from genome assembly GCA_943735915.1 of Pherbina coryleti. Classification (NCBI taxonomy): domain Eukaryota; kingdom Metazoa; phylum Arthropoda; class Insecta; order Diptera; family Sciomyzidae; genus Pherbina; species Pherbina coryleti. Next base: position 141,766,577 of record OX030950.1, on the reverse strand, counting down.
GTCATCGAAAATTGGGTCCAACGAATCGATCGCTGCATACGTGTCCGCGGTGGCCATATGAACGAAGTCGAGTTCCATTCCAGCCGATAATAAAGTTTTTTAAAAATATCTCAAATGGTTTGCTTTTTATTTAAAAAAAGAATGTTGTCAAGTCCTTAATGGAAAACCCTTATACATATATATAAATAGATGTGCAAGCTTGTCTTCTTAACTACTTACACATTGTTGGCCAATGTATGATTCTGTGGAAAGTAAGCATTGGGTGCGGGCTCCTTTGGATCGCGATAGCAGCATTGAAGATTACTAACCATGGAGCGTGAAGCGGGTCGGTGAGTCCGTGCATCTGTATGCATGCAAAGAAGGGTTAAAGGAAAAACCTAACCGAAGCTACATATAATTCTCACTTGACATAAAGATGCCTTTGTATCGGTTGCATGTTTCCATTTTATAATCTACATCGTAGAATCTCCATTGAGGCTCTAGTACATCCTTCTGTAGCGGTTGACTCGTGGGTAATTTTGTCCAGAGAGCACCTCCAAGCCCCTTCCAGTCGGCAAAGGGTTTGTTATCCAGCTTATACGTATTTGGGGGCATTAGCCAGGAACTTTTTCTGCCCAATTCCCGTGACTGTTTGAGTATGGGACGCGTAGGGCAAGACTGCGCTGGTGGCTCTTGCTCAAGGTCATGGATGTGCTTGTATTTTTTGAAAGTCGCTGTTTCGGTGGCGTTTTCTGCTTGGTATGGAGTATCATGTCTTATTTTGAGGAGTCACAAAAGTTTTAATTGGGATCACAAGCTTACCTTCATTGCAGCGTTTTGTATAGCTTAAACGCTTTCGTCCGATATAACCTCGCAGCGGGGTAATATTTGACTTGATGCGATTCCCTTTTTGTTGCAAGCAAAACGAGAAGAAGCAAAAAATAAGCTAACTTTTTTTATTTGGAAAAAATAAAATTTATTCTACTTGACGCAAGGAAGACTGGCAAATTTAATTGGTTCGAAACGAATTTCATATAGTTCTTTTCGTGTATTGTTTGAGCCATATTTAATAATTGCTTGAATTTATCTGTTCTCTCTTTCGCTTTCTTTTTTATTATTTTCAAACCTTCGTTATTCGCGTGGAATTTTTTCGTTTGAAAAAAAAAAAAAAAAAAAATCGCGAATCAATAAAATATCGGATAAAGCAAAATTGTGTGCTTTTATAAAAAGTATAAAAAAATATTCTGAAAATAATTCCAAAAATCAAAAGATTTATTTAAAAACATTTGTAAACGTGCGAGTAGTTTTTTAGACACAAGAAAATCTATTTCTTCAAGATTTTTGGCTGCCAAACAACGTAGCGTCCACAAACTTTAAACTTAAGCTTTATAACGGTGATACTGTCTACCATAGTCATTCTTTTCAAAGAACAACCGCCATCTAGTTTTCCAAACAACTCCGAATTTCTAAGCTCGTGAATTTGAATTTATTTTTTTGAATTTATTTTTTAATTTGATGGTGTACAATAAGACTAAGTCTTTTATACTACGTCATTGAAATTTAACAATTAATCATTGCATAAAATTTCATTTAAATCTAACATTTTTTTAGAAATTATTTCAAATAAAAATATCAGAAAACGAATACAATGCAAAATTATAAATAATGAGATATAAGTTATATGGGATATAATTACAACTAGGAATTAAATATCTTATCTAATAAGTAAGGTAACAAAATATAAATAAAGTTATAAGGAATAGAGTAGTAGTAAAGTTATACTGTATAGAGAACTAAGAAAAGAGGTAAGGCATATACAAAGAAGAAAGAATAAAACAGAGCAAAGTTTTATTGATTGAAGGATTTGAAATAGTTAAAGATGAATTTTTTGAAGTTGGTTCGTGAAGTTATATGCTTTAAAAAAATAGGCAATACATTCCAAAGTTTAATGGTGCTGAAAAAGAAGAATCTACTACTGTTAAGGTAATTACATCTAGGAACAACAAAGTTGGTTGAACCTGGAAAAATTGAAGTTTTGCATAGAGATATGCGGGGCGTTGAGTGTGAATAAGTCTGTGCAGAAATACGATGTTCCGAATGCTTAAATACTAAACCAGACCATAGCCAAGAATTCCTTTACTTCTTTGAGAAATATGATCATAGTGATTGACTCCATATACTGTATCTAGCAGCACTATTAAATGCCACAAGAATTTTGTGCTGTGATTGTGAGTCAAGCTGACTATAAACGACATCAAAGTACGTAATATGTGGCATAATTAATTGCACGACTAGTCTGCGACGAGTTTCAGTAGACGTGAAGTCAGATGAAGTCCGTAAGTAACGTAAAGTTCCGTATATTTTTCCTATGGTGTTATTTATATGATCGATACAAGTCAGTTTAGAGTTAATTATAAGTCCCAAGTTTTTCGCTATAAGCACAAATTCTAGTTTTTCACCTCCTATAAAGAGGGGAGGAATATCAATGAAACAGGAGTCATTCCTCGCAATTGGGAGAACTTTTGATTTTAAGGGATTTACTAGAAGCAGGTTTGTAACAGCCCACTTATTCAGTGAGGTTAAGTCACAGTTCAGTCTGTAAGTCAAGTGTTCTAACAGTCCAGTTGGTCGAGAGAGGTAGAGTTGAATGTCGTCAGCGTATGCATGAACAGTTGCAAATTTACAAATTGAAAAAACGTCATTTTTAAATAAGGAAAATAGTAATGGACCCAGGATAGACCCTTGAGGGACTCCGGCTACAACTGATCTAAGGGAAGAATAAAGATTTCCTACTTTAACCGCTGCAATCTCTGTTCCAGATAGTTGGTTATAAAATTGACAGTCAAATTCTTACTGAAAACTCTGTACTTTTTAATGTTCTTCCACAACTGTTTAGAGTTCAAGTTAGGGTTCAGCTTGGAGTTAAAAAAATTGGTTTCAGAATATTGGACTGATGATTGTTTCAAAAGCAATAAAATGTAAACATTTTTATACGCATGAGTTGTAAAGAAAAGACATTTGCCCACGGGCATATTTATATAGACTATGTCGAAACATAAGACGTAGAATTAAATAAAAATAATACTTAAGTTAATAACACTCAGGTTATAAAGGGTGGGCGATCTAGTGGTTTCTTTCATCTCGAAATTTTGACATAAAGTCAGTATCATACCTCCGCGGAAACAGTTTGGTGCACAGAGAGTAACAGTTTGGTGCGGATTGTAGAGTGGTAGCATGATTGGATCATTTTTCTTCGAAAATGAGGCTGGGAGCAACGTTTTGGTCAACGGTGGACATTACAGAGCCCTATTAAGCGACTTTTTTACTGAAATTGGACGACCTTTGGTTTATGCAGAATGAATGCTACACAGCCCATGCCACAATCGATCTTTTGCGCACCAAATTCCCAAATCGTGTTATCAGCCGACTTGGCGATGTCAATTGGCCTTTAGACTTTTTTTTTGGGGAACCGTGAGGGACCAATGTTATGACAACAATCCGGAAACGATTCAAGCACTTAAGGCCAATATCATCTAAGCAATCCGTAAGCTACAGCCCGAAATCATCAACAAGGTCTTGGAAAATTGGAGTGACAGAATGCACTACTGCGAAGCCAGCCGAGGCAGCCACTTGAACGAAGTTGTGTTCCATAGTTAATGGGAATGTTTGCTATTATTAATCAAGCCATAATATATGAAAAAATCTAATTTTGTTCATTTTATTGCATTTATAAAAAAAACTTATATTCCTCCCACCCTGTATATTCATAAAAATATTTTAAAATAGCTTTAAACGTTCAATGGTTGAAGAGCTTTTTAATGTTAAAAAGTCTTTTAAAATGTTGTTATTCATAAACATCTTGTAGCTGCTTTGTAGTTAAAATTGGAACACTTTCGATTTGAAGTGGGAAGAGTGTTAATAATGGTTTGTGTATTAGATAAAATCAGTGACTTTATTTATTTGTTCCAATTTCGTCAACATTTTGATATCAAAACTCCAAAAGTTTTTGATATATTTTGAAATAATTTCGTATATTTTTGACAATAATTGTGCACAGATGAAAACAAAATGAAATTAAAAATACTTTAGCGAGGACATGATACAATAACAAGGTAGGCTCATATTGGAGACCATGCTCTCCTGCGTTAGTTGTCAAAATCAGCTGGTAGTTTTTCAGTTTTTCTAATTGTTGTTGTTGCTTTTGTCGTTTGACGTTTGTAGCTCCTACAGCATTGTTGTTGCAAAATTTCTTATTTGAGCAGCCATCCTTAAATGAGCTTACCTTGTTATTGCATCATGATCGAGGGTTTATTGAAGGTTCTAACCATTTAAAAAGTTTTCTCGTTTATGGAGCATTTAAAAGAGCATTTTTATCGTTATTACGAGGAGTACTATTTATATTTCGGGAATGGCAAATAATAATAAACATTTTTAAATGAAAATGCCTTTATTGTTTTTCAAAATATTCCCCTTGATGATAACACACTTTTGCATTCGTTCAAACCATTTGTCATAGCAGTTTTTCCATTCCTCTTGAAACACCTCCAAAACATGCTTTTTGAACGCTTCAACTGCTTCTGCGACGCTCGTAAATCGTTGACCACGCAGTTTACCTTTGATATTCGGGAACAAGAAGAAGTCTTTGGGTGCCAAATCAGGACTGTATGGAGAATGAGTCATCAATTAGACGTTTTGACTGCTCAAAAATGCACATGTTTGACGAGATATGTGAGAGCTCAGATTGTCATGATGGAAAATGATTCGTCTTTGGTGGTTGGTTTTGCGAATTTCTCCGAAGACTTTCAGCAAAAAAATGGTCGTGTAACATTCCGAATTGACCTTCCTACGTTGCTCAAGCGGAACAATGGCCACATGACCCATTCGGTTGAAGAAACAGGCGACCATTGGCTTCGCAGTGCTTCGTACGTGAACAACTTTTGTTGGATTTATCTCGTCTTGGAATACCCACACGGTCTATTGCTGTTTTATTTCCGGCTCATACGCATACATCCATGATTCGTCACTTGTCACGATTTTATACACGCCTTTTGAAGTACCACGATTGAACTTTTTAACCATTTCCTTACACCAATCGACGCAAGACTTTTCTAGAGCGATAAATAAGTTATGGGGTATCCAACGAGAGCAAATTTTTTTAACAGATAAGTGTTCATGCAAAATCGAATGTATTGAAGTGGAACTAATTTGAAAGGATGCCTCTATCTCACGATATGTCACATGACGATCTTGCATTATTTGTTCCCGTACTGCATCGATGTTTCGTGGCACAACAACTAATTTTGAAAGACCTTCACGGAATTCGTTGACGACCGAGCAACGACCACGATTGAATTCACTTTTCCAGCGATAAACTTTTTTTTTTTTTTTTTGTTTTAGCATTGAACCAAGGATATCAGGTGGAATACCTATTCAGTTAAGTCTGCCTTGGTTCCAAATGGGGTGACCGATTAGTGGGAAAGAAAGGTCAATCCAGTTAAATACGTGTATGATGTTCTAAGCGTGGTGGAAAGCCAAAGAAAAATGTTAATTTGAATCAGAGGCAAGTGTTATGCCTTTACCTCAGTCAATTCAAGTTATAAGGCAATCTCATCCACAAACTTTTCTACCTCCAACTATGACTTCAAGCCGTAAATATTGATGAGTTTTCAGCTTTAGTTGATTAGCAATGAGGATAGAAAATTTAGAAAGGCTTAGAGCGAAGCACCATGGCCTGGTCGGAAATCAAATCCGAGACCACTGGGGTAGCAGACGAGCACGCTGCCTACTCGACTACCGACGCCGCCCATTTCCGAAGGTTTTGGAGTTATTAGACTGGGCTGCCACACCCCCTTTTAACTCCCCCAAATCAATAAAAATTCTATATATCAGAAGATTTTGTTAGTATTTTACTATGGTTTACTGTTTACTGTCGAAAACTGTGGTAAAAAAATAAAGAAAAGAATAAAAATAACAATAGATTGCCACACCCCCTTTTAAGACCCTTACCACAAGTTAATTAAAATTCTATGTATCGGAAGGTTTTGGTAATTTAGTTCGTATGTCCACTGTCGGCAACTGTACTAAAATTGGTTGCCACACCCCCTTTTACCGCCCAAAAATCAATAAAAATGCTACATTTCCGATGGTTTTGGTCATATAAGGCTACAATTTGTTAATTTATTTTATATGCTCACTGTCGGCAACTGTACTAAAACTCCTCAGTAATGTCCATCTACTAGAAAACTGGGATGGGCATTGTATAAGGGAGTTGGATCCCATACAATTACAATTTGTAATATCGAATAGCTTTGGAAGTAAAAGTAACAGTACTCAAACAGTACTGTCCATACAAACTCAAAATGTAGTTAATATTTAGTGATGTCCTGCTACTGAGAAACTTTCATGGGCAGTGGAAAATGACAGTGGTGTCAAAGTATGGGTCTAAGAAAAGTTTTGAATACACCAATTATGTTCCCATATAGTTGCTGGGTGCAGCAACGCGTGCCGGGAAAAAGCTAGTATTTTTATGAATAAAATCTGAGGATTCAAATTTCCGCATTTTGTTTAAGATTGAAAGCAGTATCGGAAATATTTCTGATAAAACCGGATACATCGACTATTCCTTGAAGAGCATTAAGATTATATAACAAATAAGAATACACTTAAGTGACAGCGAAAAAAGCCTTTCTACTGCATTAATCCCGTTGTGAAATTAAAGAAAATAAGAAAAAGAGTGTCAAAAGGGATAAAATAGTGATAACTCGTTAATGTTGCCATTTTTACAAGTCAGCGTTTTTTCGGCAGAGCAGGCATGGAATGAATATTTTACGCTCATATTTTTTACTTTAATGCGACTTGCAACAACCACAAAGACAATAAAAGACAAACACATTTACACTTACGCATATGCATAAACATATGCATATATTATAAGCATATACATGCCTACTTACACACAAATGGGGTGGGTACTTAACATAATATGTACGCACATTAACTGGCAAAAATATGACAAATACAAATGAAAGAAGAAAATATAAGAGCGAAAAATACACAGAAATGCATATGAGGAAAAAAGAGAAAGAAAAAAAAATAAATAACGCGGATAAAATAATAAAAATATCTTAAAAGAAAGCAGCGTATGAAATGTTAATGTAGAAAAATGGCAAAATGTTGCGCTGACATTTTAAGTGCACCATGCATGAGAAATATTTAAGCATTTTTATGTTTGTGTTGCTGCTACACATTTACAATGAAATGGTTTATTTTTCTATCCCGCACACTTTTGCACTCGTAGCTTTGTTTAAATAATTTGGTGTCCAAAAACTTGAAGGGGTGAAAAAAAAGTCAAGTTACTACTAGAAGAAATAGTAGTAGAAATAGTAGCGGTGGAATACTTGAAAAAAATGCGCAAAATATCATATTTTTAACGTTAATTTTAAACGTACACACGCTCCCACATACAGGGACACTCATAGATAGCCACTCGTAGATAGACACTCGTATGGATGTGTTTTAATTTGCATTACAGTTGTCCTTGCTTGTGTGCGTGTGAAAAAAAAAACAGAGGAAGAAAATATGTAAATTGCTCAAAAAACTTCAAAAACGTGACAAATTAACACTCAACAAAAAATATTAGAAAAGACGAATAAACAAAATGTCATTTCTTTTCAAAAGGCCAAAAAAAGGACATGTAAAGAAAATGCACATGATTGGAAATGCTTCGTGTTTTTATTAAAATCTAGTCAAAATACAAACAAATGCTTTTTAATACTTTTTTTTCGAAATTTTAGCATAAATCTGTTTAAATACTAAATGAAAAAACCGGCTGTACTCGTTTCATATAAAAGACAACAAGAAGTGCCGCGTGGCTACGTACAAATTGTTATATTAGCAAAAACTTCAACCAACACATTAACAGTCAGAATTCTCATAAAAAATTTAAACTAAGCACACAGACACACACACACACACATTCTTACAAACATGAAACCCACACAACAAAGCAAAACATTAAAATAACAGGGTAAAAATAAAAGAAAAAAAAAATATGAAAATAAATTTTTGCATAATTCGCATAATCTTCGCATAATAAAGATGAAAGGGAATTCGTGATGCGGCTCTGCTTAAATATCTTTGCAATTAACATAATATTTTTGCGGCATGAGCAAAAATGTACTTCAACATGGCACACATCTAAACATGCCTGACATGCGTTATAGTCATATGAGCACCATACATATAATCATAACAAACTCACATGATAAAGGAACTTGGAAGTAATCTGCCAAAAATCGTGTGTAATATATTAATATGTTTAAAGGTAAACGCAAATTTAAAGTATCTCTTAAGATATATCTTAAGGTATCTCTTAAGGTATCTTCATTAATATTCTTTAGCTTTTGCTCTCTAGCTCTTAAGAAAATTTTCATAATAATATGTGCACTTCTTAATAGACTTTCTTTAAAGTGTTTCACTCCATGGAAACCATGATACCTTCTGATCAAAAAATACCCGGAATTCTTCGATAAAATGAAAACATATTAATTTTATTTTTAATTAATTTTATTACCTTCAAAGTAATCTTCCTTGCAAGCAATACACATATTCCCATGCTTCCTCCAATCTTGGAAACACTTTTCATAAGCTTTGGATTTTGGAATCGCCTTCAGCGAATTCTCCTTTATTGCCTCAATCGGCTCAAAACGCTTTCCGCGAAGTGGTAACTTGAGTCGTGGGAATAGGAAAAAGTCACAAGGAGCCATGTCGGATGAATACGCAGCTTGCGGAACGGAATGAACGTTGTTGTTGAAGCTATTTCTATGATATTAGGTGCGTTTTTTTGGCATCGCTATATACGCTTAACAACATTTTTCATACAAAAAATTGCTTAGCTAAGACAGGATAATTATAGCCGCTTAGCTCATAGTCGCCGATAGAAACACTATTGCCAGATCAAGAAAGTGGTATTTTACATAATTTATTGGCAGCACTTTTCGCAAAACAACCATGTTTACGTCAGACCGGTGATAGAAAAAAAGTCTATCTAAAATCAGAAAAACAAATAAAGCATCAACAAATTAAGCATAAAAAATACGTTTAGCGCCAGCACCCGAAACCTTTTTCGCAGCAGTGTTTTGCATCGTTGCAAAAGCACCCTCGTCGTGGCTGAACACAACAATGAGGTTTTGAATCCTGTAACGCTGAATACAATCTCGGCAGCAAAGAAAATCGGAGGCGACGTAACTGCTGGTAGCAGGCACCAAATGCGGACACGTTTCCGAAGCTGTTTCTAAGATGTCTGGTGTTGCAAAAGTTCTCGTGGCACGAATTTTGAAGCTGTCTCTGCGGACGGCGGTAGCGGTGCCATCGAACAGGCGCCCACTGGTGATTTCAAGTCAAGTCTAAGCGAGTACGTTTCGTCCGAGCTCACAAAGTCTGATCGCCCTGAGCTAGCTAGTGCCAAGGTGATTATATCGGGTGGTCGTGGCCTCAAATCGGGTGACAACTTCAAAATGCTGTACGATTTGGCAGACAAGTTTTTTCGCTGCTGTCGGTGCTTCACGTGCTGCTGTCGATGCTGGTTTCGTGCCCAACGACATGCAAATCGGACAGACGGGCTAAATTGTAGCTTCGGACCTATACTTTGCTGTCGGAATCTCTGGCGCTATTCAACATCTGGCTGGTATGAAAGACTCCAAAACTATTGTGTGGAGCGACTAAAGGATGCCGAAGTGCCAATCTTCGCTGAAATTGGTCTGGTTGCTGACCTTTTTGATGCTGTTCCCGAGATTACAAAGAAACTGTAAATACGTTTGGTATCGAAAAGTATTAAACAGTAGAAATTTGTGCATTTATTTTTTTTAAAAAAAAAAAAAAAAAATTAAATAAAGGGTGATCCGTTTCGAAGCTCCCTACCTTTTTAAGAAAAAAACACGGAAAATTCAATTTTAATGAGGAATATGTATTATCATTTGAAAGAACATTTTTTGGCATTTATTTTTTCAAGACAATGTTTATCAAATGTTGGCCGCGGCTACGTCTCAGATGGAAGCGGGATTGTCCGCATAAACTTTAGACTATTGAAAAAAGTCTCTCTACTTGGATCACCCATTATTATATCACCCAATATTTGACAGTAACACGCAATGCTGCCAAGTTTTTAAGAAAAAAGTTAAGCGAAATATTAAGCGCCGATGAGCGTTTTTTTGGACAAGCGTATATAGCGATGCCAAAAAAACACACCTATTATTATTTTCACTGTTCTTATTTTACTATCATTTTTATTTTCTCTCTTTACTATCACTGTCAACATAAAAGCTTGCATTTTTTGTTGTTGCATTGACCCCTTTTACAAGGTGGGGCAAAAGTAATCACACTATTGGAACACCCTGTAACTTTTGCAAATGGCGCCAAATGTCAAATGTCGATTTTGACATTTGTGAAGAAAACAAACGCAGAATACAAATCGACAAGCCACGAATCGGTTTACTGACTGTCTGACACCAACTGGACAATCACTGCGGCGTTTGGCCACTCGCCTTGAAGAGACTGGGACTCTCGTGTTGTCCCAAGACTGGCCGGCCCTGGAGAAGCCTTTCTGCATAGAATATCGCTGCTGTTATCCAAGATGTCGAAGAAGAGCCTGGAACATCGACCAGACGACGTGCCACGCAATTGGGCATTAGCCGGAGATCCGTACGCAGAATTTTGGTTAAAGATTTGAAGATGTTCCCTTGCAAAGTGCGGACTGTTGACCGCCAACCGCGTGCAACGTACGCCCAAGCCATCCTGAATCTCAACGAAGAGGCGGACGATTTTTCATCGAAAATTATCATGAGCGATTAGGCTCCTTTCCATCTTTGCGGTTATGTGAATAAACAAAATAATAGTTTCTGGGGCACCGAAAATCCGTGTATCACCCACGAAAAACAATTACACCAGCTCAAAGTAACTGTGTGGTGTGCTGTTTACGCTGGAGGAATCATCGGGCCATTTTTGACGTAGTATTCTTAGTATTCATTTTTAGTATTTATTAAAAATGAATACTTAGTATTTATTCGTAGTATTCATTTGACGTCACTCTTGGAGGTTAGTAGGCTGGTTGATAGTGATCAAGCGGCGGTTGATAGCGTTTTTAGGTCACACTTAGAGCCTTTGTTGTATCTAAACTACTGATCGTACAATGTTGATGTTACCACTTGTTGGTCTACTTTATCCTCACTGGGAGAAAAATTCATGTTTGAAATCTCTAACTTATATAAATTTTACACAATTACATGAAATATAAATATAATGGAACTGCGGAACTATATAGTTTCGGGACATGTTTTGCAACTCGAGAGTACTCAATTTGTTATTTAGGTGTCTAAAATAAAAAAAAAATAAATAACTGGCCATTTCAGCCCTTGAAAGGACTTTGACCTAGCTTCTTATGATCAATTGTGTTGTGCGTGTTATTAAGTTTGTACACAATTGACCGAGAAATGGACCTACAGGCTTAACGCCGACTCCGAACGGCGATGAACGGAATGTTCTTATTCTCAAGAAGCTTTACATGGCATTTAGGTGTCTAAGGGAAAATTTTCCTTTTGCAGAAGTAGTGGGGGTTGTTGACGAGTTGAGACGCTAAAAGCTCGGTTGTTACGGAACAGAACGTCTCGTCAAACCGTTTCGTTTAGTTTCGATAAGTTTACGTTTGTTCATTTTGGGTTACAACATTGAAATGCATTTAAGCGAACATTTTCGTCTTCATTCGTTACGGAGAAAATCGTCTATTTTGGCTAGGCCTTGTGGATGGCGCGCGCTAGCCATGATTACCGAATTTTTCCTTCCTCAAATAGATGAATTGGGACTGGAGAACATGTGGTTCCAACAGGACAGTGCAACGGCGCACACTGCTCGAGCCACAACCGATATTCTAGAGGAAACATTTCCGGGTCGCTTAATCTCTCGTTTTGGTGATTTGCACTATCTGGCCAGATCACCCGATTTAACAGCTCCAGACTTCTTCTTATAGGGTTTTTTGAAGTCGTGGGTATACGTCAACAAGCCTCAGACTCTTCAAGCTCTTAAGGAGAATATTCTCCAAGAATGCGAGAGCCTGTCGCCCGAAGTTCTGCCAAGAGTGATGAAAAATGCCATAGAACGAGCGCGTATGGTCATCAACTCTGGCGGCGGCCACTTGGCCGATATCATTTTTTCAACTTGATGGAATAAATTCTAATAGATTTAATAAACAAATTTCACAAACAAAACCAAAGTTTTTCATTAAAAAAAACTTACAGCAAAAGAACATTGGGTGATTACATTTGCCCCACCTTGTACATTGGTCAAGAATTGAAAGCAATTTTTCGAGTATGTCGGGTAATTGCGACGAATTGGCTGAGAAGAAAGGGGGAATAGCTTGACAGTACGCTTGTGTTGTACCCTCAACTTTTTGGGTGCAAAAGAGAACGCCAAAAAAGTTGCTTTCAACTCTTGACCAAAGTAAAAGGGTTCATTACTATTTAAAGTTATAACTTTAAAGCTTGTAAATTTATCTGAATTAATTTATATATTTACATTAAAATCAACTAAAATTAGTTATTAAAACCAAAGAACATGTGTTTCGATTATCCTGGTTAAGGCATTTCTGGTTCAACAGCACCGCAGAGATTCTCATCTATGAGTTTGCGGTTTGATCATCTTGTAGAAGATGAGATGCATGGGCTTCAACTCCTCCCATGTCCAAAACATCGTACATACCGCTCTGTACCTATCCTAGAGAGATACCAAGTTCGTTTGCCATCTCCCTTATTCTAACACGAGGATCTGCAAAGACAATTTTCTTTAGGGGGAGGGGGGATATTTTCATTACTTTTTTTGGAGATATGTATAATGTTGGTTTAATTATATCATATACACGTTATAGCATAGCATCTGAAGTTTATTTGGGAAAATTTTCAATGAAAAATACAGTAGAGACTCAAAAAAGTTACCCTGTTTGTTTTTGCGCCTGTCAATTTTTGTGAATTATTAACTTTTTAAGGACAATAGTGAAATTTAAAATTATGTGCATATGTATATGAATAAATATACATGAAATATAGAAAAAAAGCGATGTATCTTAAAACATACTATATGCTGAAGTCTTGCTTAATAGAATCTCTCCACATGCCTTAAGACCGGCGCTTGAATTTCAAAAACCAACCGTGACTTGTCATAAAATCATTCGCTATTTTATTTGGGTAGATTTCTGTAAAGATATCTATCGCCTTCGCTTTTAGAGCTACTAATTGGACAGTTTCTTTTACGTTGGTCAATTTGTACAGCTTATTCTCCATTTATAAAAACAAACAGAAGGGTGACAAAACAAGAACTCAGAAAAGTTGACACAAGAGTTAAGTTTTTTGAGTTTCCTGCGGAGATAGAAGCTCCGTATATTTTAACTTTTGCGAGTCTCAACTTTATCAATAAATATGTAAGTCCGTGACAGCGAATCACCGAAGAAACCTCGAAAAAAAGTTGTTATACGGTGAACTCCATAGCTCGTTAAAGGATCATCTGCAACAAGAAAATCGAAATGCGTGTAAAATGTGGTATGTTTCCCTAGGTAGACAGCGGGAGTTTTTCGATTTTTTCATTTTTGGCAGTATTTGGTCGTGAAAAACGCGATTTTCGCTAAAAATGTATGTGGCCACCACGCAAGGTAGAAGTGAAAGTTACCCAAATAAGTTGATTTTTAAGTGGTTAATTGATTTACTCTTTAATATAGTCTTACGACAAAAGTCCTATTTCATATAATGGCAAGAGTAAATCTGTTTTCATCAGGGATCATCATTATTATAAGCGATACCCAAAAACTCAAAGTTTAATAATTTTTTTAGAATTTTATTTTATTGCTCAACAATAAAAATAATCTTGCAATTTTTTTTTGTTTTGATCAGAAATAAAAGTTATTTTTTATTTTTATTTTTCTGTTCAAGAATAAGAATTATTTTTGAGTTTTATTTTTTTGCTCAAGAATAAAAATAGTTTTTCAATTTTTATTTTTTTTTTGCTCAGAAATAAAAGGTTTTTCTAAAGTTTTATGATTTTTGTATATTTATTCCGTACACCTGAACAGTAAGTGGGCTTTAAGGGTGGGCTGGAGGGGGTTAATATGTAGAACCGACCCCCATTACTTTTGCAAAAGAAACATTTTTTCCTTGGGGACCTATTCCCTCCGATTACTCCTTATGGGGCAAAGCTATAAGGAAAATAAATGCAATACAGAAATATACTCTGTGTATTCTTTTGTCAAAAATAATACATACAAGATTATGCCATGCGCATGTCTACCTACGTCAAGATCGACATATTGTCAAAATAAGCTGTTTTTCACTGAGCATAACATAAACAAACAGAACTGTAACTGAAAAATAAATCGCACGAAAATATTGCGCACTATATTTCGTCTCTTTTTGCACGAACAGAAAATCAGTGAGAAAAATAGAGCAAGTGTCTTTTCTGCACTGAACAGTGCAACTTTTTCTGCCTCTGTTGGCGTAATCCGATTTCTATTATTTTTGCTATTTTGTTACTCTCAAAAGTTTGAAATATATTTTAAAATGTTGTACTTACATTACAACTCTGTTACTTAGCAGCAGTCAGTGTTTGTCTTTTTGTTCAAGGTTGATGTTTTCAATATGAATATCAAAGACATGCTCCATATGCTTCGAATTTTTATGGCAATATTATAATTACTCGATGTATGAACCATGCAGTTAAAAAGCTACTGTGTGCATACTTTATTATAATTATTTAATTTTGTTGTAATAACAATGGCGAAGTGTTTCATCGTCGAATTGATTCATCGGTTTTACTCCCGATCGCGGCTAAAGTAGTTTCACTTCAAAAACTTTGACTTGTTTTGCAAGAACTTGACTACAAAATGGCGAAATTCTAACGGAAAGGTGGATATATATTTTGAACTGAAAACAATACCTGCCTTACAGCTGAAATACCTTTTGAAATTAAAAAATCAGCAATAATATCAAGTTCTTCAACTGTTGGACTTTCGGAAGTTCCACTTTGCGGCAAATCCGAATATGGAATAAAAAAAGCAGCAGTATAACTAACTTTTTAGTTCATGTAGCAGCAGCAGTATCGGCTCGAAAACAAGAGGATGTAGACTTGGCTGCAGTTCTTAAAGAAACTTTAATAAGAGACAACAAGAAATTCGAAAGTCAGAAAATTATGTCCTATTATCATTTAATAACACACTCAAAACAATTTGATGATGAGAATCTCGGTCAAAGTCCTTTCAAAAGCTGAAATGACCAATTTATTTATATGTATTCTTCTTTAAATGTAAGATATAAGAATTTCGTTGCTTTCACTAAGGTCCATCCTTAGCTCCATCCTACAAACTAAGTAAGCCATACGCTGACAGTTTAAACGAAAAGCCGCTAAATCATTGCAAGTCTGATGAGTTCAACATTCATAACATAGACTGAAGACAGGCAACAGAGGGTGTCACAAAAAAAAAAAGGAAGAACAAAAAAATTACATTAGAAACCCAAGTAAGGATTCTAGTCCACAGCAAGACTCGCAAGACCAGCAAGAAAACAACAATTATTTGGCTTAAATGCAAAATATTGCATGACACCAAACATCAAGCAACTACCACCCGCACCTACTTGATTTCCACAAGGCAACAATAAAGACGGGAACACATGTGGCGCACAGCGACATGTTGGTTATATTTTTGCATTTCCGCTTCCTGTCGTGATTTGTTTTGCTGTTGTTTGAATGTTGAGCAAAGTTTTGCGAACTGCGCGCTTTTTGCCGCGCATTATAGCTCTTACTCCTACATGTTGAAAGTAAAGTGGAGGAAATGGTTGTAAGGAAATTCTTCATATTTTAAGCTACGAGTGAAACAACAATATTATGATGTTTTATTACAAACAAAAGCAAAAATCACAAAAATGTGCAACGAAGGATTTTTTAAGATTTATTCGAGAAACACATGCAGCGAAAATGCATAGCATCATAACAAAAATTGATGCAAGCGATGCAAAAATTTAGAAAAAACAAAAAACAGCCACAACACAAAACAATAGAAAAGAAATGAAGTAACCATCAGCACAAACATGCAGTATTTGGCTCGAAAGCAAACATTCAGATCCAGTGGCAGATGCAGAAGAATCTCTCGCTTATTTGCACTAAACGTGTAGCTTGCTGCAAGCCATCTTTTTTTATGATGACTGGGTCAGAGAGTAGAACTTCTCAGTTGTGTGAACTGTTTTCCCTCATTTGAAATATCTTAAAGGGTCGACAGTTACTCGATTTTCGCATGAAAATTTTCAGGAATCAGGAATCAGGAATCATGAATCAAGAATCAAGAATCAAGAACCAAGAATCAAGAATAGGTAATCAAGAATCAAGAATCAAGGATCAAGAATCAAGAATCAAGAACCAATGATCAAGAATCAAGAATAAAGAATCAAGAATCAAGAATCAAGCATCAAGAATCAAGAATAAAGAATCAAGAATCAAGAATCAAGAATCAAGAATCAAGAATCAAGAATCAAGAATCAAGAATCAAGAATCAAGAATCAAGAATTAAGAATAGAGAATCAAGAATCAAGAATCAAGAATCAGGAATCAGGAATCAAGAATAGATAATCAAGAATCAAGAATCAAGAGTCAAGAGTCAAGAATCAAGAATCAAGAACCAAGAACCAAGAATCAAGAATCAGGAATCAAGAATAGAGAATCAAGAATAAAGAATCAAGAATCAAGAATCAAGAATCAAGAATCAAGAATCAAGAATCAAGAATCAAGAATCAAGAATCAAGAATCAAGAATCAAGAATCAAGAATCAAGAATCAAGAATCAAGAATCAAGAATCAAGAATCAAGAATCAAGAATCAAGAATCAAGAAAAAAGAATCAAGAAACAAGAAACAAGAATCAAGAATCAAGAATAGGGAATCAAGAATCAAGAATAAGGAATCAAGAATCAAGAATCAAGAATCGAGAATCAAGAATCGAGAATCAAGAATCAAAAATTAAGAATCAAGCATGAAGAAACAAGAAACAAGAATCAAGAATCAAGAATCAAGAACGAAGAATCAATAATAGGGAATCAAGAAGCAAGAATCAAGAATCAAGAACCAATGATCAAGAATCAAGAATAAAGAATCAAGAATCAAGAATCAAGAATCAAGAATCAAGAATCAAGCATCAAGAATCAAGAATAAAGAATCAAGAATCAAGAATCAAGAATCAAGAATCAAGAATCAGGAATCAGGAATCAAGAATAGATAATCAAGAATCAAGAATCAAGAATCAAGAATCAAGAATCAGGAATCAGGAATCAAGAATAGATAATCAAGAATCAAGAATCAAGAATCAAGAGCCAAGAATCAAGAATCAAGAATCAAGAATCAAGAATCAAGAATCAAGAATCAAGAATCAAGAATCAGGAATCAAGAATAGAGAATCAAGAATCAAGAATCAAGAATCAAGAATCAAGAATCAAGAATCAAGAATCAAGAATCAAGAATCAAGAATCAAGAATCAAGAATCAAGAATCAAGAATCAAGAATCAAGAATCAAGAATCAAGAATCAAGAATCAAGAATCAAGAATCAAGAATCAAGAATCAAGAATCAAGAATCAAGAATCAAGAATCAAGAATCTAGAATCTAGAATCAAGAATCAAGAATCACGAATCAATAATCAAGAATCAAGAATCAAGAATAAATAATCAAGAATCAATAATCAAGAATCAAGAATCAAGAATCAAGAATCAAGAATCAAGAATCAAGAATCAAGAATCAAGAATCAAGAATCAAGAATCTAGAATCTAGAATCTAGAATCAAGAATCAAGAATCACGAATCAAGAATCAATAATCAAGAATCAAGATTCAAGAATCAAGAATCAAGAATCAAGAACCAAGAATCAAGAATCAAGAATGAAGAAACAAGAAACAAGAATCAAGAATAGGGAATCAAGAATCAAGAATAAGGAATCAAGAATCAAGAATCAAGAATCGAGAATCAAGAATCAAAAATTAAGAATCAAGAATGAAGAAACAAGAAACAAGAATCAAGAATCAAGAATCAAGAATCAAGAATCAAGAATCAAGAATCAAGAATCAAGAATCAAGAACCAAGAATCAAGAATAGGGAATCAAGAAGCAAGAATCAAGAATCAAGAACCAATGATCAAGAATCAAGAATCAAGAATCAAGAATCAAGAATCAAGCATCAAGAATCAAGAATAAAGAATCAAGAATCAAGAATCAAGAATCAAGAATCAAGAATCAAGAATCAAGAATCAAGAATTAAAAATAGAGAATCAAGAATCAAGAATCAAGAATCAAGAATCAAGAATCAGGAATCAGGAATCAAGAATAGATAATCAAGAATCAAGAATCAAGAATCAAGAGCCAAGAATCAAGAATCAAGAATAAAGAATCAAGAATAAAAAATCAAGAATCAAGAATCAAGAATCAAGAATCAGGAATCAAGAATAGAGAATCAAGGAGCAAGAATCAAGAATTAAGAGTCAAGAATCAAGAATCAAGAATCAAGAATCAATAATCAAGAATCAAGAATCAAGAATCAAGAATCAAGAATCAAGAATCAAGAATCAAGAATCAAGAATCAAGAATCAATAATCAATAATCAATAATCAAGAATCAAGAATCAAGAATCAAGAATCAAGAATCTAGAATCTAGAATCAAGAATCAAGAATCACGAATCAAGAATCAAGAATCAATAATCAAGAATCAAGAATCAAGAATCAAGAATCAAGAATCAAGAATCAAGATTCAAGAATCAAGAATCAAGAATCAAGAACCAAGAATCAAGAATCGAGAATCAAGAATCAAGAATCAAGAATCAAGAATCGAGAATCAAGAATCAAAAATTAAGAATCAAGAATGAAGAAACAAGAAACAAGAATCAAGAATCAAGAATAGGGAATCAAGAATCAAGAATAAGGAATCAAGAATCAAGAATCGAGAATCAAGAATCAAAAATTAAGAATCAAGAATGAAGAAACAAGAAACAAGAATCAAGAATCAAGAATCAAGAATCAAGAATCAAGAATCAAGAATAAAAAATCAAGAATCAAGAATCAAGAACCAAGAATCAAGAATTCAGAATCAAGAATCCAGAATCCATAATCCAGAATAAAGAATCCAGAATCCAGAATCAAGAATCAAGAATCAAGAATCAAGAATCAAGAATCAAGAATCAAGAATCAAGAATCAAGAATCAAGAATCAAGAATCAAGAATCAAGAATCAAGAATCAAGAATCAAGAATCAAGAATCAAGAATCAAGAATCAAGAATCAAGAAACAAGAATCAACAAACAAGAATCAAGAAAAAAATCTAATTTGGCTCTAATTTCAGAGCGTTCAATATTGAAATGGCAGGTTCTAATTTCTGGATAGTTCGAATTTGTGAGAGTTCTAATTTGTGAGATTATACTGTATTGTTTATATATAAGCTTGGATTAGAAAAGTAACAAATAAATAATTTATTTAGTGATGGCGCTAGTAGTAAGTTAGCTCTGATTACTCTCAGCTCAATTTCATATTCTGAAACTTGTTTTCATCTTAATCTCTCTCCCTCCACAGTAGACATCGAATCTTGTACATACCTATATAATCACCACAATCACTTGTTTTGTTCAAAACACTTTATATAGCATTTCTTAAAATTTAACAACGTTGCATTTAATTTTGAAGAAAGCATTTTTATTGACAATAAACTGGATTTATAGTTTATGATAACAATTTATTGTAGTTGTTGTAATAAATATATGACATCAAACTTTGTGTATTTTGTGAAGAAAATGACTTCAAATAGTGACAGCTTGATAACAAACTATTAAACTACATTTTGAGTTGGGATAGTAAAATAAAATGTTGCCATAAAAGAATGCATTAAAATTGATATTATTGTCATTTGGGCTACAGGATGCATTTAATGGTCATGTTCACCACACGTTGCGAATAAGTCCAATACTTAGTGAGAGTAAATATTTAAGTTCTAAAGAAAATCCGAATGGAGAATGCGAATAATGGAAAAATTATAACAGAATCATAAGAAATTTGAGCTGTTTAACGGATATGAAAATAATAATAAAAAAAAAACACAACTCAGAAAATGTAGAAGTTTTTGCTCCACTCTAAGTGCAATGATTGAACCAATTGAGCGAATACTTTTGTCCGTAGGTTTTTGTTAAAAAAAAGAGAGAAAAGTTTTAAGCAATAACTCAGCTTTGATATCGAAAAAGTACATTTTTCGATCGGTGTATTTTTTATTACTTTTTATATATAAATATTTTAAGGTGTTTCGAAACCTTAACCTCAAAAGCAATGCATAAATAATTTGCTAGTGTAAAAAATACATATAAATTTTTGGTAATCTATCTATCTTAAAAAAAGTAATTTTCTTATTTAACTCATAGTACGTTCACATTGAGCACGTAATTATGTTAAATCGAGTTAATGAAGTTAAATCGAAAAACAAGTTCTCAAATGAAGTTTTGATGAAGTTAAATGCGTACGATTGTTGTTTGAAATTTAACACGTTACGAAACTCGTTAAATCACTGCTTTGTGTTCTTGCTAACGTCAGAAAAGATTTTTTTGCTTTTTAAACGCAGCCAAATCTGAAAAGAGCTTTTTAATTTGAAGTGTTTAATGAAAAGTTTACATTGTAAACAAACAAATTCTTTGACAAATTTTTGAATTTATTTGAAATTTTTTTATTTTTTTTTTTATATATTTTTTATATTTTTTAATATTTTTTTATAAACAATTTTTTATTTCTTTCAAAATATAAACAATAAACTGACATTTTGAAACTAGTTAAGGCAGTATGAACGATCATTTAAAAAAAAAGCTTTTTTCGAATAACGCGTTAAGGGGGGAAATATAGCCAGAGGCCGAAAAAAAGGTCATGTTTGTGAATTTTTTAAAGGAAACCTATGGGATATTTTTTAATGAGGGTTTTTATACCTAAAAACATACACATTCAACATTAAGGTCGATGCAGCATTTTTTTTAGAGCGCTCTGAAAAAAAGGTGAAATGCGGTGACCAAGATTGCTCCTCCTATATTCATCAGAATTTCATCAGAAACAAAAAAATTAAATATATTATTAAACTAGATACTTAAAACTCGTACTTATCATAACCGTTTTTGAAAATATTGATTTTTTACAAAATGGCGGACTTTCGAACGTAAAAAAATGATTTTCGACCAAAAATTCGTCATTATTTTGCCTATAAAAAATTAACGAAACTACAAAAAAAGACTTTGAAAACATGGTTTCGAGAAAAACGAGTTTGAAAATAAGGGCCAGCACTGCGCGCTTTAGAAGGCGGTTCACTAGGCTATAACTTTGTTATTTTTTGAGATATCGACTTGAAATTTTCACCACATATTCTTGAGACTTAAAGCTTTAAGAAAATGCAAATTTTTGAAAAGAAAAGGTCTGGGTGCGTTTCCCCCCTTAAATGAAGTCGGTTTGAACATGCTATGAAATTCGGTACACATATTATTTGAATCCTTACTTAGGTTACGGCATACTTAGTTTTGACCACGCCTCTTCCGCCCCTTTACAAAAATGTAAATATTCCTACTAGCATGTTTTTTTTAGTGAAAATTTTTGTCTAATTAATTTATAAAAAACTCTGTTAACTAAATTGTTTATTCGTTGATAAATTCAATTCAAGCACTTGATAAAAACCATTTGAAAGGTACCGTAAGCTTAGCGTATATATTTGAATTTTTGTTTAAAATATTCACTGTTTACTCAAAAAAATGGTACAAAACATTTTTTTGCATTAAAATAATAAAAACTCAAAATTGCATTTTTGATTGCCTTTAACATGACAAAGCATTTAATAGCAAACGCGGTTTTAGTTTTAAGAACAATTTTATTAAATGTTTCTCTCATCAAAAAACAGGACTTTTCCCTTTGATTTTATTAAAAAATTATTTTTTTTCAAAAGTTGTTTTTATAATTTTTAATAATGTTTTTAACTCCAATTGAAATGCATAAATTATGAAGAGCTTTCATGAAGTTAACAGAGCTCTGTTAATTCTAATTATATGCCGACGAGTTTAGGCACGATGGCAGCTAATTGAAACTTATCACCGTGAATGACATTTTTTGTCTATCCCACGAGCGCTTCAACATTTTTTGAGAGTGGCAGCCATGGTGTAATAATAATAAGGTGTTAGTGAGTTTTTGACAACACCATGAATAGCTTTCTTTCTGTCAAAAAACTGTGAGCGAAAGAGCGGCACTGTTGATAGTTGTCAAATTGTATTATTTGTTTGAGTTGCTAGATGAGGATGTGTTATAATTTTTATAGGTTATTATGCGAATTAAGTATAAATTAATATTTAATGCAATTAATTGTGCCGTGTTGTGTTGACAAAAATTTATTGCAGTTGTCTTCGCCCATTCGCGGCTGCCGCTCTCAAAAAATGTTGATGCGCTCGTGGGAGAGAGAAAAAATGTCATTCACAGTGATAGGTTTCAATCATGGTATAATAATACAAGGTAGCATTGAAAGTTGCTTGGGAAACCATCTACTGTCAAAAAATATACTCAAAAAGAGAGCGCTCACAATCCGCCATTGAAAACACAAGCAATGTTGAAAACGTTGAAGTGAAAAAAAAACAACAACCACAGCAGCTGCAAATGCATTTCCACAAAAAGCTGTTTTTGACAGGAGATGTTTTCTTGCAGTTGTCAATGCTACCTTGTATTATTATACCATGGGTTTCAATTAGCTGCCATCGGGCCTAAACTCGTCGGCATATCATAAACATTAACAGAGCTCTGTTACCTTCATGAAACCTCTTCATAATTTATGCTTTCTGCTCCAAGAATAATTTATGTGAAAAAATTATACCAATATCTTTTTCCGATTAAAAGTTACCACAGTAAATCTATTTTCTCGGCCCCTTGGTATCTTTTCCACCGATTGAAGAACATGGACATAAACTCTAAATAATTTAATTATCAATTTAGTGCAGCTTATTTTTAATTTTTTAAATTTTTAAACATATTAAAGCGATGACTAAATATCAAAATTTTAATTTTTCTTTCGCCCGCGTAAAACAGGGTATATCAGCTAGTTTTCAATAAAGTTCAATTTTATTTTTCTTAAATTCCAAAATTTTTAAAAAATACCAATTTTTTATACCAGTTTTACTCCAAATGGCTACTAAGATAATGTTGAAGCAAAATGCTTTGCGAGAGTAACAAAATAAAAATAATTAAATTTTGTAAATTCTTTGACAGAAATTCAATATTAAGATTACGAAGAAGTAGAAGAAAGAGAAAATCTATAAAACATTTTTAGCCTCCACTTATTATAATTCTCAATAATTTTCAATCTTCATCACCACATTCATCATCAGATGAATTAAAAAGAACATTGCTTAAATATGCCATTTCTTAAGTTTTATTCTCATGTATTTATCCACCTTTTCTTTTAGAAATTGGTGTTTCATGAATAATTATGTTTAATCTGGGGAAAATGGGAAATCAATGTCTTAGCAATGAATTAAAAAAAAAAAAAAAAATGTTTCAGGGAATAAAAGGAAAAAACTACGTGGTCAACGATTTTAACACCCGATGAAGTGGTTATTAGACTAAGATGAAGAATGCAAATGCTACTTTTTATGGAATCCTCCGTGCAAATGAAGTATTTAGAGCTCTTAAAAGTCCAAGAATTGTCAAAAATGGCCCTGTTTAGTTCGAAATTCGGTTTTCAGAGATTCATTTTAGATGACATGTGTTTAAATTTTTCTAATGCATTTCAAATTAACGAAAAAAAAAATAAAAAAAAGTACTTACTTCTCTGTTAGCTAGCTGAAGAATCTGATTCTGGACTTAGATTTGACGTACAATGAAGTCCGGTCCCAATAAACGCATTTAGAGTCAACATTTTAAAATTTTTTCATATAATTATTTATTATTATTATATAAACATTATTCATGTTTATCCATTGCATTGATCTAGGACATTTTTTTAAAATTAATTTATGCATTATTATTTCAGCCCGTTTTATGGTAATAATAATTTTAAAAAAACAGGATAGACCCATTTTTGAATGAGATAGGATATTTTTTATGTACTGATTTTTAAAAGAAGCAATTTTAATCATTGCTATTGTATTCAAAAATGTTTTTTTAAATAACCTCAATCGGAGTTGAAAAAGTGCTTAAAAACTTGGTTGACACTCATGCAAAAGTGTATTGATATTCATGGAGAATATTTTGAAAAACAACACGGTGAGACCGCCAAAAAGTTTTAGCCAAAATCCTTAGAAATTCCAAGAGAGGGACATCTTGTGGTTATATTGTGACTACTCCGACCTCTCAATTCCGTCACGATTTTTTTTTTTTTAATTTTTAAAGTTAAAAAGCCGGAATACCAGAATTCCTACTTTTTAACTTAAAAAATTAAAAAAAAAAAATTTTTTTAAAAAAAATTGTGACGGAATTGAAAGGTCGGACTAGCCGCGATATAACCACAAGTTGTCCCTCTCTCGGAATTTCCAAGAATTTTTGCTGAAAATTTTTTAAAGGTCGAATCGGCCACACAATGCAATTATACCAATTTCGATCATACATGTTTGTTTTTTTATTATTAGGCCGGAAATATAAATAGCAACCCTCGTATCATCAAACTTTTCTGCCATGAACCTTGATATAGAGTTGTAAATATTGTCGAAATTGTAATTTCAGTTCATTAGATATAAGGAAAAAAATTTAAAAAAAGTCAAGAAGGTGGTTAAAACTTGAAACCGGAAGCCCTGAATGGTAGGTAATTGCGCTACCAATCATACTACCGAGTCCGCCAAGATAAACGCACGAATAGGTTCTATTAATAGGTCCTATTGTTTTATATTTCACTAAAGTAATTTCTTTTCTTGCCAATTCATGTATTTCAACAACTTAAAAATCAATTTAAGTTGTTTTTCTTCTTCTTCTTGTGATATCTTGGCAGTTCTTGTAGATGTATACGTTTTGGAGTCTTGACACTGTAGAAGTCATTTTCGTGGAATATGAGTTTTAATTTAAAAAAGCCTCAGTATTCTTTTATAACGAATGGAGTTATTTCATCATAAACAGTCCGAAATTGATAACTTGTTAATAAATTTTATTATGTTCTTGACTGTCTTAACAGTTGAATGATTCCAAACTCTTATGAGCCTAGAAAATAATAAATGTGCAGGTCTGACCAATGATACGACATTTTTACAAAATATACATTAAGATTGGTGAGATAGGTTTTACCTTCGATTCGACGCTGATATATTCTTGTGTAATAAAAGATAAATTTTTCACAATTTTTCAGAATTTCTCAAAACTTCATAAAGTTAACCCATTAACGACGAATGTTACATATATGTAGAGCTGGAGCACCCTTTTATGTAATAGCAAAAACAAAAAACATTTGAATGATTCGGTACAAAAACGTGTTGAATCTTGATTGCTAGAAAACTAGTCACCCGTAGAAAATGATTTGACTTATTTTGGGTTGAAGCAGTTAGTTGTGCAGACGTACTTTTTATTGCTTGTGATTTGGTTTGTTCAAAAAGTCTCATATGCGAAAGAAAGTAAAATAAATTGAATTATGTTATTTTTTGTGTAGTGATAAGTGAAAAAATTGGTTTGTATTGTTTTAGTGTCTTTGTTTAGTTATATTTTGGAAATAAAAAATGAGTGCATTTTATTATCTATTGTGCGGTAGTGGAGTGTTTACGCTGCCGTTACATAAAGGGTGATTTTTTTGAGGTTATGATTTTCATGCATTAGTATTTGACAGATCACGTGGGATTTCAGACATGGTGTCAAAGAGAAAGATGCTCAGTATGCTTTGACATTTCATCATGAATAGACTTACTAACGAGCAACGCTTGCAAATCATTGAATTTTATTACCAAAATCAGTGTTCGATTCGAAATGTGTTTCCGCTTTTTTATCGACAAATTTTGTTCAGCGATGAGGCTCATTTCTGGTTGAATGGCTACGTAAATAAGCAAAATTGCCGCATTTGGAGTGAAGAGCAACCAGAAGCCGTTCAAGAACTGGCCATGCATCCCGAAAAATGCACTGTTTGGTGTGGTTTGTACGCTGGTGGAATCATTGGACCGTATTTTTTCAAAGATGCTGTTGGACGCAACGTTACGGTGAATGGTGATCGCTATCGTTCGATGCTAACAAACTTTTTGTTGCTAAAAATGGAAGAACTGAACTTGGTTGACATGTGGTTTCAACAAGATGGCGCTACATGCCACACATCTCGCGATTCTATGGCCATTTTGAGGGAAAACTTCGGAGAACAATTAATCTCAAGAAATGGACCGGTAAGTTGGCCACCAAGATCATGCGATTTGACGCCTTTAGACTATTTTTTGTGGGGCTACGTCAAGTGTAAAGTCTACAGAAATAAGCCAGAAACTATTCCAGCTTTGGAAGACAACATTTCCGAAGAAATTCGGGCTATTCCGGCCGAAATGCTCGAAAAAGTTGCCCAAAATTGGACTTTCCGAATGGACCACCTAAGACGCAGCCGCGGTCAACATTTAAATGAAATTATCTTCAAAAAGTAAATGTCATGGACCAATCTAACGTTTCAAATAAAGAACCGATGAGATTTTGCAAATTTTATGCGTTTTTTTAAAAAAAAAAGTTATCAGGCACTTAAAAAATCACTCTTTATATGTAACATTCGTCCTGATATGGTATTTATGCAAATATTTTTTCTTGTGGTTTTTTGTTTGTATTTAGAGAATTGATGACCATTGAAGAAGCTACAGCCAGGGGCGGTTCCAGGAATATATTTCGGGGGGGGTTTCAAAAATATTTATGTACGTTATATATATAAAGGGTAGTTAAATTTTAAAGGCCGATGTTGATTTTGAATAAAACACAAATTATTAAGGAAATTACTGTCGTTTCTTTTTATTATGATAATATTGGTATGGTTCAATTATGCATGGAACAAAATATCGGCTAAATGGCCGCCGCGACCTCGGCAGCACACCTCCATCCGATGGCCCAAATTTTCGATGACGCCGAGGCATAAGTGAGGTTCTATGCCGTTAATGTGCCGAATTGGCGGGGTGCAATAAGGCCAACGGCAATAAGGCCGAATTGGCTTTATTTCCTTTTCAAAGAGAAATAAGGACGAAATTGTGAATTTGGTTTTATTTCCATTTGAAAAGGAAATAAAGCCTAAAAAAAAATTTAGCAAAATGGTAATAAGGCCGAAAAATAATTTTTGCAAACTAAGGATTATTTTTTATAATTATTTTTAATAAAAAGTACGCACCCTGTAGTCTGTTGTTTGAAAAGTTACTGGACTCAGCGCAGGTACTCAATTTGCAAGAGAACAGTTGCCATTGTCAACCTCAATGTGCTTGTTTTCGTATCAACGCGAAAAATTTATTAGTAGGAGTTCAATAGTGAAGGTGAAGAAGTTTTAATATTATAAGGAATGAGCGCCGCAGGCAAAAAATTTTTATTAAAAATCGCGGCGATTTATTATAAACCTGCGGCGCTCATTCTTTATAATATTAAAGCTTCATTAAAAATTTTAGTAAAAATCGCGCATATTTTATAAATTTTCATTCATCACTTTTACGTTTATATTTTACATTTTTTTCTCGACCACAAACAAAAAGATGTATGTTCTTTAGAATTTAAACGATCATATTTTCGCTTTAAACGCATATATATTTCTATTATTAGAATAAGATATCCTAGTCTTCTCAATAAAAAATATGTTAATTTTTCAGACTTTCACGATTTTTATCTCCTAAACCATTTGAGACCTCCCTATTTTTTTTTTGCAGCATTAGATTTAGAAGTTCCATACACATTTAAAAAACAAAAAAAAAAAAAAAAAGGAGCGTGTACCAAAAGTGCAATTATTCCAAAATATGTACATTTTTCAAACTTTCACGATTTTTATTTCCTAAACCATTTGAGACCGACCTTTTTTTGCAGCATGTCCATTAGGAGCTCCAAATTCACATTTAGAAAAAAAAGAAAAAAGGAGCATGGGCCCTAAAGTACAATTATTCCAATACTTTATATCTTTAATTTTTCATTAAATAAAACTAAAAAACTTATTTGATGGCGTTTTAATAGTGGTTCCTTTTTAAGGGAAATAAGGCCAAATTGGCTTAATTTCTTTTTCAAATGGAAATAAGGCCGAATTCTGTTGAAACCACATATCGTCCACATCCATATCTTCCAATTCGGGCCATAAAAAGTTCGTTATCATCTCACGCTACCGAACACCATTTACAGTAACTGCCTGACCAGCCTCATTTTGGAAAAAAATACGGCCCGATGATGCCGCCAGCCCATAAACCGCACCAAACAGTCACTCTTTGTGGGTGCATTGGTTTTTCGACAATCACTCTTGGATTATCATTCGCCCAAATGCGGTAATTCTGCTTATTGAGGAATCCACTGAGGTGAAAATGTGACTCATCACTGAAGATGATTTTCTTCGAAAATTGATCATCCACTGTTGCCATTCCTTGCCACCATTCTGACCGTGTAAATGCAAGTCTTTATGCATAATGTTCATCAACAACGAACGTGAGAGATGCAATTGTTGGGCACGACGACGAGTTGAGGTGGACAGCTCTTCAGCTACACTATCGCGAACAGCAGCAATATTTTCTGCAGTACGAGCATGCACTGGTGTTTTCCCATCTCCTACAGACCTGGTTTGTTCAAATTTTTGCACGATTTTTCCGATTGTACGCACATTTAGACGATTAAATTGACCGAAAAAATCACGAAGTGCTCGATATGCATTTTGATTTGAAAGCTTATTTTCATAATAAGCCTGAATAACATTAACGGTTCAAATTGAATTAGTCTGAAATTGAGAAATGTCAAATGAAATGCAGAAAAAAACTTGACATTTAGGTGTGGTTTATATTCAACATCGGCCCTTAAAATTTAACCACCCTTTATATACATTTGAGCGGGATAATTTTTTTTTTCAAAAAATCGTAGGCGTGGAAAGAAACCGTTAGTTAGTCTAAAATCTATTTCGAGCCTCTGGTTTTTCAAAAGAAGGTTATAATTTGTGTTTTGCTGCAATATGTGAAAAAATTATTCCACTTATTGGAAAAAACTGTGCTACGAAAAAAATAGCCATCCACATTTCACTCCATATTCAATCCATATGATTGTGTGGTGCTCAGGATTATTTTTTTTGTGTTAAATACCACAAGCTGACGCTGGGGTGAAGATAATTATAATAATAAAAGTGATTTCTCTGTTTATTTGACTCGAATACAAATATTAAAGGCCAACATAAAACCAACATCAAAATAAATAAAAACTACAAAAACCGTAATTTTTCTCCATTACTGTATAAAAAGGAATTTTACGTCAAACTACAAAAACCGGAATTTTTCTCCATTGCTGTATAAAAAGGAATTTTAAGTCTACACTTCCGATACTATCGAAACTCTGGGTTTTTAAATTAAGACTGTGCGGTGTTTGGATATATTTTATCCAAAAAATGCGGTGTTTTTGTGATTTCAGGTTAAGATTGTATGTGTGACTGTTTACAGCTACAGGCGCAACATCGCAAAAACAAACAAAAACTGGAACAGAATTCAGTATTTTAGCAATACGTGTAGAAACAGCTACAAACGTTTACAGCATAGGGGTGTGAATATTTAAAGTAAATTATAAAAAAACCAATTTTTTTTCTTTTTGGTACTCTTAGCCCACATAATAAACATCAGTACATCACATTTAAATACAGGTTCTTTTAGAATTTCGGGTGGGGGTTTGAACCCCCAAAACCCCCCCTGGATCCGCGCCTGGCTACAGCATATCTAGAAACGCTAGATTTAGATGATGAAGAGGTTGATAATGTGTATATCCAGAAGAAGATACAATTTCTGCTTCTGTGTCCATAAGCAATAATTGTTTAAGTCGACTTAAGGTATAATATACGTGACACAACCAAAAACAGGAGCTGTTTTCAAAAAATTTTTTTAGATATAAGAATTTATTATTTTTTTTTTAAATTTATACAGTTTATTGTACATAAAAAATACTTTATAAAAATATTTTGGTTTTTTAAAAATACAGTTCTGGCTTTTATATAGAGGGCGCTGAAAATGGCATTGAAAAAAAGCCATCCAAAACGGTTCGACGGATTTGGCCTTTGCCATTTATCGGAAAGAAAAAAATCAAATGATATTTTAAAGCATAGACAATATATTAAGCATCCCCCTTACGCAAGACCCCCGGGAGTTTTTCTTTTAATTATGGCGGAAGTTGAAGTAAAAAGTTCAAAAAATAGATACATTTTCGGGCGATTTCTTGTTTATTAAAAAAAAATAGATACTTGAATTTAGGGGGGATGCTTAAAGAACAAAAAAACGAACAAAATGCAAAAAAAATCATTGAAATTGAACCAATAGATTTTGAGTTATCTATCGAACCGTTTTAAAAAAACTAGTTTCGAGGAAATCGCGTTTAAAGTTTTTTATTTCTTTGTATGGAGCTTAGACATAGGTTAACAAAAACCGTTATAACTTCTGTTTTTTCGATACAGATTAATATCGATTTTAAAATGTGTATGTATATTCTTAAAACTATAAAGAACACATTCACCAAAGAAAAAAAAATTTTTTCGAAAAATTAAGATTTCTCAAAACATGGAAATCCGACTTAAGTTGTTATTGCTTATTGACACAGAATTCATAATAAATCACACTCATAAGTAGGCGTCGTCGTAACCAATAAGAATTGCGGATAGCTTAGCACTCGTCATGCGAGTTCGCCCCCATCGTATCAATCTGCCCAATTCCCACTACATTATATGGTTCGATTTCAAAGTCGATATTACCACCAGCATCAGCATCAACAGTGCAATCACCTCCGGAAGCTTCAACACCATCTCTTGATCCTCAAGAAACGCCTGAAAAAGATAATGGTCAAGAGCTTGTAGAAATTACTCCACGGAAGCTGGAAACTCGTTCACTGAAAATAAGACCACAACCACGACGACCTCAGCTTCCTCGAGCCAAGAAAGAAAAGCAACCGGGAAAACATGCACAACTGCGTTGGAGAAAAGCTAATAAAATCTATGCGCAAAATGTTTAAAACATATAATTTTTTACCTGTTTACTTTTATACATACCTATTTCATATCATTCATACGTTCATTTTCATACCTTTTACTTTTCATGCAATACTCAAGTGAATTCAGTATTATCTTTTATTTTTTTCATACTACACTTATATGCTATCCATTTCTTGATGGTAATTTTACCATAATGTATTTATAATAAATAGTAATAAACCGTATTTTAAAAGTCTGTTTTAATAAATGTATGCATACATATGAAGCCTGTTGTTACATATATGTAGAGGGTTAGACAGAAGCTGTTTTCTGATGTTACGCCTATTGTTACATATATGTAGAGGGCCAAGCAGCCGAATCGAACTTCCAGGAAAAAAAATGTTCTTCTAGTTTTGTTTCTATATACTACCACAGCACACACACAAAATTTCAAATTGATTGCTAAACTTTTTACCGTTCGTCATTAATGGGTTAAGGGTATTTTTTGAACATTTATATGTATTCATACACAGCAAACCGGCATAAAGTTTAAGTTTACTACAATTGCCATGCAGAACTAAACAAGATTTACAAAAACTGAAAAAAAAAACTTTTTTTTTGGTGTTATCTTTGGTATTATTTTTAAGGTTATTTTTAAACTTTATCTAGAGTAGTAAACGGTAAACTTTAAAGAGTGCAAGTATTGAAACTTTTGGAGGATTGACGTCAGAGTGTTTTCAACTACATTGCAAAAAAATCAATATTTCCATTACAACAGCAACACTTCCCAATTTCTTATTGACTCATTCCTTCCCTGTGTTGAATGACAAGATACCCACCCTTCATATTACCATGCATTCCAAATTCTACTTCACTTATCTTTCGGCTTGTTTATGATTGTATTTTATTTGTTTTTTTTGTTTTTTTTTTCTGATACCTTTTCATTAATCGTCTTCGTTATTTTTTATTACTATTCTGTTTTAGAGCAGCGCCATCTAGACGGCAACACAATCGTCTGCAGGTAACCAAAGTATATTTTTCTGCGAAATGCTATGGGAAAATATTTTTAAAACAGAAGAAATATTTTTATGTTTAAATTTTTTTATCTTCACTGCAATATGTCGTTAACATATTTTTTACGCGTTTTAAAAGTATAATTCGCTTTTTACGATTTTGTTTTGTTGTCCATGCGACATATAGTGGGGTGCTGTACTGATAAGAGGAAATGTAGGACTTATAATTTTTATTACTACATAAAATGATGAAAATTTTCATCGATATCTTAACGAATGCTCTTTTTCTAAGAAGCTGAAGAGAGGGGAATTTTTTAGTCAATTTCAACTTGAAGGCACGAAGATAAGACCCGAAGTCAAAGGCGGGATTTAGTAGCTAAAGCCTTAAGAGTCGCAAAAAGTGACGGTCCTAGGAATAGGCGGACAAAAAAAAAAAAATTGAAATTTTCATGAAATATAAAGTTGGTAGGAAAATATGTAGTTTTCTTTAAATCCAAAAGAAAAATTCGTTATTCCGCTGTTCTTTGCACAGTTTATTCCTGTTCGAACGTAAAGATACGTGACAGCGTAAGTTTTGCCCTTATTTTTATTCCTCTCCTTTACGTTGATCCAAAACTTGTCCTAATTCTTATCCTTTTTCACACTCTTGATTTGACTCATGCCCAAATTTTTGACCTTGGGTGGCGCATAAATAACGTTATGATTGAAATAATGAATAACTTTTTTCTACCCAATTGGCCAAGTTGGCATTTAATTGGCCAATAAAAAGAACATGGAAATATTTTTACATTATGTTTTAAAGATAATATCTTTCAAATGCTGTCCATTGTTTGATTCGACCTGACGTGCTCTTTCTAGAGTATTTTCCATAACTTTTCTTAGAATTTCAGGTCGCAGCGCGCTCACTTCTTCCCGAATATTGGCCTTAAGCTGTTGGATGGTTCTTGGCTAATTGGCATGAACCTTACTCTTAGATAGCCCCATAGAAAAAAATTGGGAACCGTTAAATCGGGCGAACGCGGTGGCCACTTGAAATCAGAAAAACGTGAAATTATTCGATCGCCAAAAATTTCACGCAGGAGAGCCATAGTTGGGCGAGCTGTGTGAGCTAGGGCTCCATCTTGTTGGAACAAAAACTCTGGGTTGTTCTGAACCTCTGGTCTAACAAAATTATAAATCGTTGCCCGGATTTAGTGCCGTTCACACTAACAGCAACTTGTTTGCCGTTTTCGAAAAAATATGATCCAATTATCCTTTCTGAAGTTATTCCACACCATACTGTGCATCTAAGTGGGTACATTTGATCTACAACAATTATTCTTGGATTTTGGGTGCCCCATATTTTGCAATTTTGTTTATTCACGTGACCATTGAGGTGAAAATGGGCCTCATAGCTCATTATGAGCTTGTGAATAAACTCGTTGTTTTCAAGGCACAATTCTTGCAAATGGCGACTATATTGAATGCGTTCTTGTGGATCATTTGGTTGTAACTCGTGAACTAATTGCATCTTAAATGGAAAAAGGTGTATCATATGTAAAATTCTTTGCAAAGACCGCCTAGACATCACCAACTGCTGACAACGTCGCCTGGTGGAAGTTTCAGGGTCTTCCTCAATACTTGCTTGCACGCAAGCAATATTCTCATAATTTCGAACTGCACGAGGTCTTCCAGCACGTGGAAGATCACAGACAGCTCCTTGTTGCCCAAAACGCTGAACCAATCGGTAAATTGTTGGAGCGCTAGGTGCCAATCGAACATGAAAGAAAGTTCGATATAATCTTTGAGTCTGAATAATCGAGTGCTGATTTTCAAAATAGAATTGAACAACTTTGGTTCTTTGTTCAATGCTGAGTCTTTTCTTCATAAACTTCCCAAGTATTCAAAAGGTTATTCTGAAAAGAAAACGAAACAAAATTCTTTAGCAAAAAAGTTATCCAATGATGAAATCATAACGTTAATAATGCGACACCCTTTACAATACTACCTTAATCCTTTGAGGATACTGTCTTGGAAAATCAAAAAAAAAGCCTCTAGGTAGAGGTTAACAGGAACCTTTCCGAATATCACGGCATACATGTAAGTGATGAAACTGTTCGGATGATGCTCAGAGCTGCTGATTATATCGAAAGAAATCCCCGAATTAAACCACTAATAAGAAACAAAATTTAACTTTTTTGGCCCGAATTGTGGAAATAAAGTCTAGAGAAAGAAGAATATTAAATTGGACTCAAAAAATACATACCCTTCCGTTAAACATGAAGGTGGTAACGTCATGTTATAAGGGTGTTTGAGAGCAAATGGAGTTAGCAACGTCCAATTCATAACTGACAGAATGAACCTACAGAATGCACAAACAGATAATGAAGAACAATTTGGAAGGAAGTACCAAAAACCTTGGGTTTTCAAGTCGTTACATATTTCACAAGATAACGAAAGCCGAAGCATGCGTCAGAGAATACTGTACTTTGTTCCTGCCGATACGCCAAATATTTTAGAAACACATCCTCAGCCGTCGGATCTCAATCCGATCTAATATTAATGGGTGGATTTGTCCTATAACATTTACGGAATAATTATAACGAGTTATAACGGAAGAATGGTCAAAAATTTCATCAGAAAGAATTCGGAAGCTTGGTCTATCCATCGCATACAAGAGGTTGCTATGTAGACTGAAGGAATATGGTACAGTACTCTGCCGTGCAAAGCAAACAAACTGTTAACTGCATTTTTCTAGTTTGGAGATAATTAGACGTACAGAGAACATACATACATACATACATACATACATACGCACGTATAACGTTAACAACATACATATGTAGATAAAAAGGAGAAGAGTAATATTATGAAACAAAGCATGGATAATTAAAAAAAACCGTACAAAGGCAAAAAAATGTAACATACATTAAAGGGTTTCTGTTTTTTTTAAGTACTGTCGTGGGGGTTAAAATTCCCCCTACACAAAATTCTTTTTACAAACTCCTTTTTTCAAAATTCCCCTTTTAAAATTTCTACTTTTTTAAAATTCTCCTTTAAAAAACTCCCGCTTCATGAAAATCCTCCTTTAAATAATTCCCTTTTATAAAATTCCCCTTAACAAAATTCTCCTTTACAAAATGGACCTTTACAAAATTTCCCTTTACAAAATTCCCTTTTACAAAATTCACTTTTACAAAAAAAAAACATAAAAATTAAAAAAGATTGTGTTGATATTGAGGGATAAAACGCGCGCTTTATTGAAGGTTTCGTTTTTTTAAGGTTTTGTTCTGAGAGCTTAGAGTTCTGAAATGCAGAAATTTACACAGGGAGAATTTCGTAACAGGACGATTTTGTCAAGAGGAGTTTTATAAATGAGCAGTTGATGTAGGAGAATTTTTAAAAAGGAGAATTTTGTAATGGAGAATTTTTAAAATGCAGAATTTTAAAATGGAGAATTTTAAAAAGGGTGTATTTTGGAAAAGGCAATTTTATGATGGTGAATTTAAATTTCCGATACTGGGGATTTTGGACAGCAGAATTTCGATCCGCTCCATTTCAGCCCTTGAAAGGACTTTGACGAAACTTTTTATGATCAAATTGTGTTGTGCGTGTTATTAAATATGTGAATACAATTGATCGGGAACTGGACCTAGTTTTATGCCGACTCCGAACGGCTAATGTGCATGCTCTCAAGAAGCATGTTCTCATTATTTACTCTCTGAGGTTTGCCATTGTCTGCAGAGAGGTGACGGCCGAACAGAACAATTAATTCGATTGAAAAAACTTTCTGTGTCAGTTGGAATTGAACCTGTGTTCGCTGGCGTATGGGTCACACACTCTACCCACTGCGCCACGGCCGCCACTTGGATCCGCTCCCATACATTTTATTTTTTCACGACATATTTATTAAAAAGTTATACTAAGAGTTTTTCGCAGGAGTCGCTATTCACAAATTTGTTTTCAAAATTTAAAATTTCCAAGATGACGAAACCAAAATGGCGCCTGCAAATATCAAATTTTGTATAAAAATGTGTTAATGACTTCGAATTAATTATTTGTAAGTATTCGGAGGTTCTGTTATGAATTTGCCATCGAAATTCGGACATTGCAATTTTACAGGACTTGCGGTATTGATATTTTCTACAAAAAAAAAAAAAAAAAAAATTTTAAATAAGCAAAAAAAAAAAATACAAAAGCAAAAAAATGCAATATCTGAAATGAGAAAAAACGATAAACAAAACAAATATTAAATAGTAGTAATATTATAAAATGATAATAATAGTGGTAATAATATTTGGTTTTTGGTATTCTTTCACCAGAATCGTAATAAGAGACCTTGAAAACCCTCGGAAATTTCGATTGCCACCAATTTGAATTTCATAAACTCGATTCTAGAATCTACTCGTAGTGACCTCAAAAACCGCCACCAAGTAATTTTTTTGCCTAATGACTTATAAAACTCAAAAACCGGTCCTGAATTGTCGCCAAATTGCATCTGTTACTTTGAATTTTGTAGTTCTGGTCAGAATAGCAATCAGCGATCCCGAAAATTATGATATCGCCTAGACTTTTAAGTTCGTCCAGTTGTAAAAATGTGCCTTTAAAGTGTTAAAGAAAACAAATCTTTAATTAAAACCTTTTATTATCTTCTTTAATAACACTGTTCAACGAGAAAAAAAAAATAACAAGGTTATGACAATGGATTCTGGTAGAGGGGACAAAAAAACAATATATGTGTATCGGCATTTCGAAAGTTTTCGTCTGAATTTTATTTTAGGGGGATTTAATTTTTCTCTTTTTTGAACATTCTTATAGTGAATCGGCATAGGAAATCATGTTATCCTTACATTTTGGGTATAGAATGTGTTCTCAGGATTTATG
The DNA here is from genome assembly GCA_943735915.1 of Pherbina coryleti. Taxonomy (NCBI): domain Eukaryota; kingdom Metazoa; phylum Arthropoda; class Insecta; order Diptera; family Sciomyzidae; genus Pherbina; species Pherbina coryleti. Next base: position 141,729,587 of record OX030950.1, on the reverse strand, counting down.
TAAAATACTACGTGGAATATTTTTGTGAAACATTTTAACCCCCTAACTTCTAAATTTATGGGTTTTTATTGACCTTTTTTGATAAAAGGCAAAAAGACCCATAAAACAAGGATATAATAGTAAAAAAATAAATATCTGGCCATTTCAGCCCTTGAAAGGACTTTGACCTAGCTTCTAATGATCAATTGTGTTGTGAGTGTTATTAAGTTTGTACACAATTAACCGAGAACCGGACCTAAATGCTTAACGCCGACTCCGAACGGCGATGAACAGAATGTTCTTGTTCTCAAGAAGCTTTACATGGCATTTTGATTACTCTCTGAGGTTTGCCATTGTCTGCAGAGAGGTGGCGTCCGTACAGAAAAATCATTTTTATTACAAAAAACACAGGTGCGTCACTGCACACACGAGAGAAGCGAAGCATTTTCGCAATTTCAAAGATTTGAGAATTTAATGCCTTTTTTCGATTAAAATAATTTTTGAATTGAAAACTTTAAAATAACAAAGTTTTTCGTTTTTGTATGGGAGCACCCGTAAGGAGAGGTCGGAGGGGATAGGTCCTCAAGGGAAAAATGTTCCCTTTGCAAAAATAATGGGGGTTGATAATACATATTAACCCTCTGCGGCCCTCCTGTTCAGTTGTAGGGAATAAATATACAAAAATCATTAAATTTGTTTGTAGCGTAACGACATCTAGTAGTAAGTAGAAGCAACATTTGTGTTTTTTAGTACTCTTGTTTGTATAGCCAATACACAATCTATAGTGGTTATTGTGTACTGGCTAATGGTTATTGTAGGAGATGAAGGCTTGTAGCCAATACAATTCCTATAAATAGATTATTTTGATCTACTGCAACATAGCTTTAGTTAATTCTTGATATTGAATCAGCAATATTTTCAATCAAGGGGATTTGGTTCGATAGCTTAAGCTTTAAACTATCAGTCGACAGGCATAAGTTCAATTCCTGCAGCGGGCAAGAAGTTATTTTTAATTTAACATTTTCTGGTTCAATTGATGCAAGCAAAAAACAATATCAATTCTAAGAAAAAAGGTGTCGGAAAAAAGTGTCGTTTTTTCTGATTTCACTCTGGCAAATCGCAGAACGAGGCGTAAAAAGCTTCGCTTCAATAATTTTCTGTCGCTGCTGGGGTTTGAACCCGGGTCTCCAGGTTCGTTGACATAGCGGCCACGCACTTTAACCAACTACGCCACGGATGCCACTTTTTTTGATAAATTTTGTTGTTGTTGGTTGTTGCCTTCTTTGTTCTTCATGTTGTCTTGTTGACAACATGCTTGGCCTAGAGCTCGAAAAACTTGTTTTCGATAAATTTTTTTGTTGAACATTTTAACCCATTATATCCTTGTTTTATTACCTTTTTGTGATAAAAGGCAAAAAAGACCCATAAATTGAGAAGTTAGTAGGTTAAAATGTTCCACAAAAATATTCCACGTAGTAGTTTACATAAATCCTCAGAATAAATCTTATACCCAAAATGTAAGGATAACAAGACTTCTTATGCCTATTCAGTATAAGAATGTTCAAAAAGCGGAAAACTTAAATCCCCCCTAAAATAAAACTCAGACGTAAACTTTATAAACGCCGATACACGTATATTGTTTTTTGTCCCCTCTAGCAGAATCCATTGTCGGAACCTTGTTATTTTGGAAAAAAATTGATTTTGTTGTTCAGTGTAATTTGTTCCTTATCTGCCTTCCTTCCGTAGCTTCACTCTTAAAATGGCTAAATTTAAGAAAAGTAAAGCGAAGCATTAATAAAATATTTAAAAATATCCTGTATTTCTACAATTTCCTCAATTTCTTAGCGGGCTTAAATCGATTGCCAATTCTTGACAATTAATTTAGTTTGAATTTCCAACACAAAACTTATTCAACTTCTCGAGTATCTATCTGCAGTGCATTAAAATTCTCAATCCTTGACTACAGCTGGCGCACATGGCGAAATAACTTCAGACAGCATGAGCGTCACATCCGTTTCCGCTTTGAAACTCTTCAGTGACTACATGGGTTGCTTTTGCACCGTTGTGTTCTCACTTCTAAAATACTAACTAATTCATGTAACGAAAAGCTTTTAGCCAAAGTAACTCGTCACCCAGCAACCAGATAGCAGCCCAAACCCAGTGTAACTCAAACCAGTAACACAACCGCCCAAACATATCCGCTGCTGATGTTTTCGTTGTTGTTGTTGTTGTTGGTATATCTTCGATGTTCATATAGGCTAAAACACACACATACGCCAGACTCGATGCGACTAACTTGGCTCAAGTGAGACGCTGTCTAAAGTCATGCTTAGAATAGCCAGAATGTTGGTGTTGGTATTCGATGGAAGGGTGCTGCTTTCATGGGTGCACTTTGCCAGCACACTAAGTGGTGTATCTGGAAATGTTACAAAGTTATAAATTGCCGCCAGAAAAATATGCGGTTGGCTGACTAAGAATTAGTTTTTGGCGTATATAACAATTTCTGCACAACTTCTTTTCAAACTCACACTCCTTTCATTTGGTCTCCAATTCTAAAATGCATGTGCTTACTTGCATGTGATAAAAAAACCAAATTAAAAAAAAATATTAAAATAGAACTAGGAAAATATTTTTACCCACCATAACCACCACCACCACCACCGAAAGATGAGAAAGCATCAGCATTATTTTATCTAAAAATTTATGTGATAACTTCATGAGTGCACGAGTGAGTGCAAGACAAAGCTGTGTACGTGGCTGTTTTACAGTGCATATATGTATGTATGTACATTAGGGTTAGTGTTGTAGCATAATGCACTTGCACTTGCATGTATGTAAGTGTGGCGATGTATCTCTTAGATACTAAAGTAGTTTTGCTTAACACGAATTCTGTGGTCGTAACTTTTAAAGTGATGTTAACAATTCTTGCAACAAATTTATATCTAACATGCTTACGTTGAGCGAATTTATGTGCGAATTTATGGTTTGTCTGTATGCACACTCTTGTTGATGTATCTCTCTACGGTGTAGAGTTATTTGAAGTTTTCATTGCATTCGTAAATATTATTTCATTCCAGTAGAACTCGCAAATTTTGAAAATTGAAATATCTACCTACGGTATAAGTATGTGAGCAGTTGTTGTAAAAATATTTAGTTACAGGGAGTGGTGTTGGGTGTTGTTATTTTTCCATCAAGTTGTAAGCATTTATTAAAATCTTAAGCTGAGATTTCAGAAATAGCAAACAATACAACAGTTAGGTCTGAAATGATAATGAAAATAAGAGCAAAACAATTGAAAATCTTTAACATAGATAACGAATAAGAGAACAAAGTGAAAATGAAAAGCAAGATACGAATATGTATTGTAAGTTTGCAAGAAAGATAATTAAAAGGGTGATTCATATCACTCTTCGTATATGAAATTGATACGAATAAACTTTTGTTGAGCTTCCGTATTTTTTTGTCAGCTTAGCCCGTTTCGGTCCAAAGTGGCATTGTTTTTTTAATAGTTTCAAACGATCCTCATAAGAAGGAAGGTTTAAAATGTCAAATCCACTTAATCCCCTTAGAGCAAACCGAACAAAACGTTTTTGGATTCTTTCTAAACGATCAACATGCACATTGTAACTTGGCCACCAAACTTGATCTGCGTATTCTAAGTGAGGACGCACAATTGTATAAATTAACTTTGTAGTTGTAATCATGCTATTAAACTCTTTGGCCCAGCGTTTTATAAATTCAAGCATTCAATATGCTTTTTTACAAATATAATCAATATGGAGGTTAAATCTTAGAATCCATGTATACACCAAGATCTTTCACGACAACCACACGACTTAAGGCAGTATCTTTAATTTGATAATCAATAATTAAATTATTACTTTTACGTGAAAAGGTCATAGTTTGGCATTTATCTGGATTAAGAAACATATTATTTTTAGAACAACAAACCTCAAAAGATTTCAGATTAGACTGGATTAGGGATGAATTTTCTTGAGAGTTTATTATTCTGTATATTTTCATATCATCTGCATAAATAAGCAGATGAAAGTTTTTTATGATGTGTGTTACATTATTAATTGCTAAAATAGGCAGAAGTAGACCAAGGCGCCTACCCTGAGGAGCACCGGCTTCCGCAATAAACTTAGAAGACTACACACCTCGGAATCGTATTTGGTAAGATCGCTCTTACAAATACGATTTAATCCAGCTAACAAAATATTGCGGAAATCCCATAGACGTGAGCTTAAATAAAATTAGATTGTGAGGAATCTTATCAAAGGCCTTACTAAAGTCAGTGTAAATTCAGTCGACCTGATTACCAGATTCAATCGAATTTAAGCGAAATGTTGTAAAAACGAGAAGATTAGGCACAGTGGACCTGTCAATAACAAAACCATCGTTAAAACTTCTCCACAGTGAACTGTAACGCGATCGTAAACCATTCGCTCAAAAAGTTTGGGAATCGATGAAAGCTTAGCGATGTACCTACATATAATTTATAACTTCATTCCTGCAATCTTTTTTATAAATTGGACTAATAAATTAATTTTTCCAAACAGTGGAAAATAGCCAGTGGAAAAAAGGAACTCCATCAGGTCCAGCATCAAAATCCTAATAGAATGATCCAATACACTTTAGTATATCCTCTAATGTAAAGGATATAGGTCCCAAAGAGACCCTGGGTGAAGATGAAGGGAATCCATCGGATTTCTTTTTGTGTTAATGAATCCCCAAAACTTTTTTGATCAGACAATATTCTCAGCTTAATAATGTCTAAATATTCACTATATAATGCAGCTGAGCTATTTTCAAATTCCAGAAACAAACGTTTGTAAGTTTCTAGGTCAATTGAGTCTAAGGTACAAACCTATTTCTTCCATGCTTTATTCCTGTTGTTGCGAAGAGTTTTTAAATCCTTTGTGTATGCAGAATGTTTCGCATATTTTAGCCTACATGGGACGGACTGAGAGAACATAGCATAGAGTTCCATATAAAAAAAATTTATGGAATCATCAAGATTATTTCCTAATATATACTCTAAAATAACATTAAGTTTGTTATGAAGTAAATGATTCAACCTCAAAAAGTCAGCTTTTTTAAAATTTTATTCATAGACTTTGTCTTCCGAACTCGAATTAACTATACTCTCTCTGTCCGATTTATACCAAATGCTCAATGGTGGATGGTAGTCATCAACAGTTGTCATAGCATGAAAGGCCCTCTTAACAATGACATTGTTACTGTCTGTAGTTAAGACCAGGTCAAGAAGTCTTTCAAGACTATTATAAATACAACTAACTTGTTGTAAGTCAGAACATATATTGTCAACAAATATATGTTCTTAGCGGGTCTTCGAATTTGATGCATAATAATATGTATCATCGTCATTATAATGCCATTTTAAGTTAGGCAGATTAAGATCTCCCAATAATAAAATGTCATCATTAACGTCAAGTATGTTTACAACGTAGTCAACTGAATCTGCAAGGCTTGCATAGACCTCTGCACTACTGGTCGGAGGAACATACGCATTTATCACGTATACATTGGAGTTGAAATGTATAACATATTAGTTCTATGTTAGATTAGCAGGGAATCAACAAGGGAACTCACAAAGCAGTTCGTACAGCTAAAAGGACACCACCACCGATAGACGGTCTGACGGGCGGCTTCGGTCGTCCTATGAGACTTATTTTTAAGCTTAAACTCACAAACGAGAATATTATCGGCTCAAATTCTAGAGTTTAGTACAGTTGCAAAGTCTTCAGCTGCAACTGAAAGAATAAAAGGACGTGGGAAGGCTTATTACCTATTTTCTTACATGAGCAGAATACATTTGAAGCAACTAAATTGTTTTGTTTAACAAATGTCACAATATTTTCAGATGATGTGTCGGGCAGTAGACGTGAAACAAAAATGTTTTTGGTCCTCGACACTGCCTTTAAGTCAATTGACCATTGCGCGCAGTTGAAATTGCATTTGAGCTACTACACAATCAAGGAATAGTAGGAGGTGTAGAAGAAATTATCGTATAATTAATTTCTGGTTGCTGAACCCTTTTCCGTCAATGTATTTGACATGGAAAAATCTTTGAAAAAAATATAAGAAATCTGTGGGTACGAGGGCAATTTAATAAATCAATAACTTTTCGAATAAAAGGAATTTTTTTTGGCAAAAAAGCGTTTTATTTCTCAACGAAGTCTCCTTTTACACAGCGTTTCCTTTAGTCCAGCGTTTTTAAATTGTTTTTTATATTCCGCCATATAATAGGTTTTATCAAGGGTCCTCAAAATACAAAATAGGCGTTGGTTTTAGTGATGATCTCTTTATTCGACCCAAATCTCTTACTGCCAAGCCATTTTTTAAAGGTTCGGACATATGAAATAGTTACAGCGGGCTTAATCTGGAAAATATGGTGGATGGCGTATCATTTTCGGCCGAGTTTTTGTCATCATGACTACAAACGTGTACGCCGCACAGTACCTAAAGAATTGATTAAATACATCGACTGAAACCCCAAATTTTGTTGTAACCGATTTGTAAAATTTTAACACCGTTTGGAAGTAAATATATCAAAAGAAAGGCAGCCAAAACTGTAAGTAAGAATATAAGTTAATGTAGGTGTGGCATGCTATTATACACAATTGTTTTTTTATTTCAGAAAAAGGTAACTTTTTTTTCACCGAAAATGAATAGTCATTGCTCGAAAACTATTATCCATAAAGGGTTGTGGGGTTTTTTTTTTATTAAGTTGGTAGGATTGTCACCTTCAAATATTTGCATAAGACGTCATCTGTACCATTTATGTTAGGGGTGTTAGTAAATATTTTTTAAATTATTATATTTTTATCAAATTTTAATTTTGGTGGAATAAAATTTCTTAAGGGTGAAGGGGATCAAGAACACTAAACCATGCTGATATAAATTTAAATAAATGTCCTCTTCAACGCAATATATCCGTTTGTACCTGCCCAGACCTTTCAATAGAACTCTTTTTTATTTGAATAAAATTACTAAACAAAATTATTTAAACTAGTATTGCCTGTGGTCAAAATTCGACCATAGCAAAATAGATTTTTCTCTTGTTTACTTTTTATTTTTAATTTAAATTTTATTTTAACGCTAGGAAAAGTTAAAAATCAAACTTGTCTTCATTTTTATCCTTATTCTTATATTTTTTCTAATAATTGTCCTTCTTCCTGTCCAAACTATTGTTTTTATCCATGTCCAAATTTCTGACCTATCTTATTTTAACACTGTCCCACTTTCTTTCTAAATCTTTGTCCTAATTTATGTTCTTAGCGTGTATAATAAATCCTTGTTATATTTCTTATCTCATTTCTTGTCCTTATTCTTTTCCTTATCTTGTCCCAAATATTGTTTTAGGTATGCCTCAATCTTTGTCCTCACTGTTATCTCAGTCCTTGTCGAAGCCATCTTTACAATTCTTGTCCTAAACCTTGTCCAATTCAATTCTCTAATCTTTGTTAAAATTTTTGTCCTACTCGTTTTCTTATTCCTGATCCTAATCTTTGTCCAAATCCTTGCTCTCATCCCTTGTCTAATCATTGCTCTAATGCTTAACCATATCCTTGTCTCAATACTCGTCCTAATTATTAAATTTAATTTAATTATTTTTTAATTTTTGCTTTTGCTGTTGCATTTGTAGCATTGAGATTTATCATTTATCATCATTTATTTTGATCATATGACGGAAAGCCTCAGTTTTACTGTGGTCCTATAAAATTTACCATAGCGCCAATAGTCATGGAGTTATAATTCCATGCTACTTTTTTATTCTTATTGCATGGTTATTGCATTAAAGTGGGTTGTTTCCGTGGTATCGTGGCTACAAACATTTTATTATGTTTTTCCTGAGGTTATAGAACCATTTTTATTGTTGTAAAATGAAATTTTTGGTGTGGATGTACATTTTTTTTTGTTTATTATAAGAACAAGTAATAATTCTTCATTTTCATTTTATCATAGTGCCGCATATACACTCTAAGTAACAGTTCTATGCAACTACATTGCATGATTGATGTATTTTAGATGTTGTAGCTGCTCTCTCCGCAGATAGACAAATGCATGAATATTTTGTCTATTTTTGTCATTGATAGAAATGTCATGATACAATTTTACAAGGTAGGAGGGACAACTGGCTATTTTCTCACAAGTCTTTTGCATCGACTGTCATTTGCCTGTATATTGTACTTTCTATTTTCACTATTTTTGACAAGATGGTCGGTGCAAGACAAAAAACTACTCATTCCTACCTTGTATTCTTGTATCATGGATAGAATCAGGCTATCGAAGAGAGAGAAATGAAGAAAAAGTAACAACACCAACTTTTCCACACAATTCCAATTTTTATTAACAAAATAATGTGGAACGCGATAAACAAAGAGAGCGAGAGACAGAGAGCAGAAACAATTGTTTGCAAAACTTGAAAGGGAGAGAGATGCAAAATACAGCCATGGGTATAAGAATGCATACATTTATTTTGAAATGAAATTAATATATAATCGGCTGTATTCATACAAAATTATGAACCTCTTATAAAGCCTTCATAAGGAAAAAATCGAAAAAAAAATTGAAAAACATTATTCATAAACGTTCAATAGCGTTAAAAGTATCTTTTAAATGCTTTATAAATGAGATTTTCGAGGTTACAAAATCGGTCGCCATTTTTTTTATTTCGGCGGGAAAAAATTATGGTTCAGGCGATAGCCACTTAAGCAAGAATTATTTTGGGTTTTTTTTCCTCAGATGCAGCCAAAGCACCACTCCTCAAAGCCACCAACTTTACGCAGTCTTTTGATTAAATAAGTGATATATAAAATCACTGATCCTCAGTTCGAAGGAAGCTGTAAATGTTGCAGGAGAAGAGAAGATCTTCGATATCGAGCTTCGAAACTTGCCGTGTCATTCGCAGGCCGTAGAAAGATGCGTCAGAAACAGCGAAAAGGCCTCAAAACACGTTTCGAGCGAGTCCCAATGTGTGTGATACATTATCGCTAGACTTCGCCATCGATTCATGATACCATATTTTAATACCAAAAACCAGTTTGCTGTTGACAGAAATTATTTTGCTTTAGTCAATTCTAGTCCGAAAGTTAAGTGTGAGCTACATCAAACGTAAAAAAAATTAACGACAGTAGGGTATATTTGGGCAGTTGAGCTGGTATGTGTTAAGAGAAAGTCTTAGAGTGATAGAGTGAAGTCGATGATGGTTTTTTAATGCAAAAAATAATGCTTAATGAGCAGGCGAAATTCCCTTTTTTGCACTTTCACGAGGTTGTCTGGTTTCAATGGCTGTCAAACACGAACTAAATGACGCAGGTCGCTAGTTATCAAAACCAGTTGCTACGCTGATAATTCAAAAAGTCACTGAGTTTTCAAATTGCTCATTTAAATTAAAATTGAAATAGATATCTGATGTTTTTATGAACTTATTCAGTACTTTTGAGTTGGAAAAATTTCGAAATTTTTGAAAAATTTTTAATAAATAGTGACCTTTATGGAGTATATTTTATGATTCAAAAAGTAAATTTCATTTATTTTTAAAATGAAAATAGCAAATTTTTCCTTTAAGAACCACGAGTAAAATTTCAAATTATTTTTGATTTATGCTCAAAGAATTCTTTATTTACAAATTTATCGATTATTGGCAGAAAGTAATGCTTCTCGGTAATGCATGCGATAATTCATGCTTGTTTTTTTTTTATTATTTTAACGTTCAAAGCTCTTAATTTACTGCAAGTTAAGCTGTAAACTTTTTGAATGCTCTGTGAAGTGTTTTACGTACACGTCTTGCGTTGGCTGCAAAATCAGGATGTTAACATTTATGTGAGTGTGCATGTAAACAAATGAGCGTATATGTGACGCGCGTGTGTGTCGATATTTTAGGGTTATCTTTATGCAAAGAATTATAAAATTACACACATATTATTTTGTTTTAATTATGTTCTGCCTGCTTGAAGCAAAATTGAAGCATACTTTATGGCTGTTCATCATGTAATCTGAGATTTTTTATAGTCAATAATACTTTAATTGTGTTGAGAAAAGGGTTAAAATAAAATAAATATTTTTTATTCAAGGCTGTTAAACTGTTTCTGTGGCTTGTCTTTTTATATGGTTATGTCTATTGCAGAAATAAAATTGCATAGTTAAATTTTTGAAAATACATACGTTTTGCTTGCTAGCAAAAAATGTTAGAAAATTTTGATGTTGAATCTGTGTCATTCGGCATTTACTAGAAATTAAAGGTAAGCTTTTAATTTTTTAGCTTATTAGACATAAAACATAAATATGAAATCATGTTTACATGAACAGTATTTATTTTTTAATAATTTTGGTTTTTTTTTTTAGCTTTGCGTCAAGGATTTCAGGTGTAATATCTATTCAGTCAAGTCTGCCTTGGCTCGAAATGTGGGGATAAATTAGTGGAAAGGAAGAGACAAACAAGTAAAATATGTTTAGGATGCTTTTAGCGTGGTGGAAAGCCGAAGAAACATGTGAATTTTAATCTAAATTCAATTAAACCTCAGTCAATTCAAGTTATAAGGCAATGTCCATCCACAAACTTCTCTACCACCAACTAAGACTTCGAGTCGTAAATATTGATGAGTTTTCAATTTCAGTTGATTTGAAATGAGAAAGAAAAATTGCAAATGCAAAAGGTTAAAGGCCTGGCCTTGATTCGAACCCGGAACCTCTGGGGTGGCAGTCGAGCACGCTAACTTCTCGACTATTGAGGCCGCCGCAAATTAAATTTTAAAATTCACATATTTCTTTGGCTTTCCACCATGCTTAGTATATCCTTCACATGTCTTACTTGATTGCCCCTTCCTTCCCACTGATTTATCTATCACCCTATTTCGAATAAGGGCAGATTTGACTACATAGTTATTACACCTGAAACCTTTGGTTCAAAGCTAAAAAAATGTTCGGTTTATTCTAAAAACCGGTTTATTAATTTGGTTGTAAATATGTATATATCACAACACTATTAATGTACGAATGGAAAAAGGTAAAGGTTGTGTTTAAATCAAAATTTTGTAAGAACCTAAACAATTACGTTAATCATATAGACCACTACGGCGTCAATTTTGTTCAGTACCATGTTCATGGTTAGAGACATATATTATGTAAGCAGTTAAGACAAAACTGTCAAAAGATTTGGTAGACATCGTTAGAGGCTAACGAGTTGTTGTCCGTTTTGTGGTATACTGGGACACCATTTTGTTCATTGTGTCTACAACGCTCTTGATTGAATTATAGAAAAGGATAATATCCGGCTTTTGGTTTTTTTTTTTCGAGACACAAATGAATCGCAATGCATCCAAGACAGTATAAAAAGAGCTTTTTCTTTTGTAGGAGCATACAGGGTGGGCCAAATACAAGTTTTTTTCTATAAAAAATGCAATAAAATGAACAAAATTAAATTTTTTCCATATATTGTGGCTTCATTAGTAAGAGTAAAGATTCCCATTAATTATGGAATACAACGGCATTCGAGCGGCTGCCTCGGCTGGCTTCGCAGTAGCGCATTCTGTCACTCCATTTTTCCAAGACCTTGTGGGTGGTAATGGGTTGTAGCTCACGGTTTGCTTGTATGATACTGGCCTTAAGTTCTTATATCGTTTCCAGATTGTTGGCATAACATCGGTACTTCACGATTCCCCACAAAAAAAAATTGCAAATCGGTCAAATCGCAGCTTCGAGGCGGCCAATTGACTCAGCGCTAAGACGGCTGATAACACGATTTAGGAATTTGGTGCGTAACATATCGATTGTGGCATGGGCTGTGTGGCATGACGCACCATCCTGCATGAACGAGAGGTCGTCCAAATTCATGTCTCCAATTTCAGTAAAAAAAGGCGGTTAACATGGCTCTGAAACACCCACCGTTGACCGAAACGTTGTTTCCTCATTTTCGAAGAAAAATGGTCGAATGATGCCACCACTCCACAATCTGCACCAAACTGTCACTCTCTGTCGATGCATCGGTTTCTCAACAATAACGTGCAGGTTTTCGGAGCCCCAGATGCGGCAATTTTGTTTGTTAAGGTAGCCGCCGAGATGAAAATACGCCTCGTCAGAAAAACTGATTTTTCACCCAAATCGTCTTCTTTTGAAATAACGCACTGTTTGGGCTACAGAGCACTCACTTTGGAAATAAGTTTCCAATACATCCCATCGTTGTTCAAGCCGTTGTTCGTGGCGTCCGTGGCGTAGTTGGTTAAAGTGCGTGGCTTCTATGTCAAAGAACCTGGAGACCCGGGCTCGAATCTCAGCAGCGACAGAAAATTATTTGAATTAAAATAATTTTTCTGTACGGCCGCCACCTCTCTGCAGACTATGGCAAACCTCAGAGAGTAATCTAAATGCCATGTAAAGCTTCTTGAGAATAAGAACATTCCGTTCATCGCCGTTCGGAGTCGGCGTTAAGCCTGTAGGTCCATTTCTCGGTCAATTGTGTACAAACTTAATAACACGCACAACACAATTGATGATAAGAAGCTAGGTCAAAGTCCTTTCAAGGGCTGAAATTACCAGTTATTTTTTTAATTATTTTTGTTCAAGCCTAAAGCGAGATTTCGAGCGGGAAACAGCTGTCAGTTTAAAAATATTTTATGATGTAAAAAGAAACCACCATATGCACACCCTGTATATCCTTGTATATATCGTCAGCTTGCAAGGAAAATTTATTAACTACGAAGATTTGTTTTTTTTTACTGTTTGGTGCAGAATTATGTAGAAAGTCATTCAAAAACTTCTGGAAACACTCATTACCTAATATTTCGGCCCTTTGGTCCTTTTAAAAACCAAATTTAAAAGAAAACACTAGGACCTTCATAACAATAAAAACTTGTTTTGATTTTTCTCACAACCTATGTTGTTTCAGTTGGTCAGCTTTGCTTGTAAGCCGATGATATCGTCCGATTTTACTTACAGTCAGACTTTCAATAATTTTAGTTCTGAAGTCTTTTAAGGCAACAATTTTTATTTTGTTATTTAAATTTGTAATTTCATTGCGAGCTTTTAGAAAATCTTGTTGTCTAGTTTACAACAAGAAATTTATGTCTAACGAACAAAAGATAAATTTGAGACCAACTAAGATTATGAGTATCTTGCCCTTTTGTTTTGCCACTATTCTGTCCATTATTTTATTTAACAAATAAACTGAAAACAAAACGTAACCAATTTCCTTTTGCAAAAAAAGAAAAGCAAAAAGGAAGAAATACAAACAACTAAGATTGAAGAGGCAAAATAGCCCCCAGCTAGCTAGAAACAGCTAAAATATTTTAATTAAGTTTGCTTGAAATTTCCCATTAAGCTCCAAGTACTTTGAAATGCTGTGGCAACGCTGACGTTCTACCGCAAGATGTCGAAGAAGTTGTTAGGCAACCTTGAGTAACACTTTTTAACATTTAAAATTATGAACAAGTCGAAACAAAGGCTTAAATAAAAGCATCCAAGTTATGAAAGTTACAGCATATAAATAAAAAATTGTTTTTTTTTTTCAATGCTGTGGCAACGCTGTGTAAGCTTTTGTCTTTTTTGTTTAGCTCTGTTTTCTTACCCATAATAGAAATAAATATTTGTGTGTACGAACGAGTACTTGGGAAGAAAAGTTTTCGGCCGGGTTTCTAATTGAAGGGTGTGCTAAAGTTTTCTCAGTTCGGTTGAAATAACGTCGAGAAAGCAATGTCCACCAAGAACCCAGGATGTGGCTTCAAAGTCAAATAAAATATTGACTTCATATTTTAGCTATTTTCTGTCAATATTTAGTTATCTTCTGCAAATTTGTTACATGAAATTTATTCGCTGGAATTTACTCGCTGAGTAAAGGCCCTACGGTAATAAATATTATAAGTCAAGTTAAGACCAGTTCTTTGTACTTACGAAAAAAGACAAAATAATTAAATGTATGAAGTCATGAGGCTACGGAGAAAGCACCTCTAATATCGAAAATACAACAAACATGCAACAGTGTTGCATAAAATTCTTATTCGATATGTTTGAGCATAAAGAATCAATAAATGATGACTTTGTCAGCAGACGGAGGTTGATGGCAATGGAATATTCAATAGATTCTTGGGGGTGATTCGGAAAGTTTTATTATACGATAGATTGGTTCTTTCACCCTTCACTACGAAGACAACCGCCTAATGCAGTCAACTTGCAATAACGTTGAAAAAACGTTGCATGGAATTATAATTCGGAGATTTCTAGAACTAAGTTTTATTTTATGAAATACCATGAAAGCAAAAGCGAAAGCAAAATCAAAAGCAAAAGCAAAAGCAAAAGCAAAAGCAAAAGCAAAAGCAAAAGCAAAAGCAAAAGCAAAAGCAAAAGCAAAAGCAAAAGCAAAAGCAAAAGCAAAAGCAAAAGCAAAAGCAAAAGCAAAAGCAAAAGCAAAAGCAAAAGCAAAAGCAAAAGCAAAAGCAAAAGCAAAAGCAAAAGCAAAAGCAAAAGCAAAACCAAAAGCAAAAGCAAAAGCAAAAGCAAAAGCAAAAGCAAAAGCAAAAGCAAAAGCAAAAGCAAAAGCAAAAGCAAAAGCAAAAGCAAAAGCAAAAGCAAAAGCAAAAGCAAAAGCAAAAGCAAAAGCAAAAGCAAAAGCAAAAGCAAAAGCAAAAGCAAAAGCAAAAGTAAAAGCAAAAGCAAAAGCAAAAGCAAACGCAAAAGCAAAAGCAAAAGCAAAAGCAAAAGCAAAAGCAAAAGCAAAAACAAAAACAAAAGCAAAAGCAAAAGCAACACCAAAACCAAAAGCAAAATAAAAAGAAAAAGAAAAAGCAAAAGCAAAAGCAAAAGCAAAACCAAAAGCAAAAGCAAAAGCAAAACCAAAAGCAAAAGCAAAAGCAAAAGCAAAAGCAAAAGTAAAAGCAAAGGCAAAAGCAAAACTAAAAGAAAAAAGAGTTGGCTGTGTCGTGGACACACCCGTAGGTTTTAACGTGACGGTGTTAAATGTTGTTGTTGTTGGTTGTTTGGTTGTTGTTGTTGTTGTTGTTGTTGTTGCTGTTGTTGTTGTTGTTCTTGTTGTTGTTGTTGTTGTTATTGGTGTTGTTGTTGTTGTTGCTGTTATTGATGTTGATGTTGATGTTGATGTTGAAGTTGATGTTGATGTTAATGTTAATGTTGATTTTGATGTTGATGTTGATGTTAAAGTTGATGCTAATGTTGATGTTGATGTTGATGTTGATGTTGATGTTGATGTTGATGTTGATGTTGATGTTGATGTTGATGTTGATGTTGATGTTGATGTTGATGTTGATGTTGATGTTGATGTTGATGTTGATGTTGATGTTGATGTTGATGTTGATGTTGATGTTGATGTTGATGTTGATGTTGATGTTGATGTTGATGTTGATGTTGATGTTGATGTTGATGTTGATGTTGATGTTGATGTTGATGTTGATGTTGATGTTGATGTTGATGTTGATGTTGATGTTGATGTTGATGTGACTTCATTAAAAAACAAAAGCGATTATTTTCTTTTAAAATTGTGACGAAAATGTTTTTAAAAATAAACATTTATTTTGACTGCTTAAGACTTTGAATATACTTTGGTTCGGACGTTGGGGTATTTCAATTTCGGCTCAGTCGAAGATCATTTCTTACTAGTTTTTATTTGCTTTTCCATTGGTTGTGCTTTTCCTTTACGCATTAACTTTGCCTTAGCAGCATGCATTTATTCCAGCAAAAGTGATGCATATACGTCACTTTAGGCGGTTCCCTGATGGGCCCCATGATGCAGTCTTTTTTTTTTCTTTTATTTTTATCATGTGCCCGAAGACCTCGCCTTCATTTTCGTTCCTTAAAATTAACCGTTACGCCTGTAGTCACAGAGTTAAAATTCCATGCAACGTTTTTTCATTGTTTAGCATTTTCACTACATTATGTGGTTGTCACCCTGAAATCATGACGATAATAATTTTTTTGTATTTTAGTTGTGAGGCGTAATAAGACATCTATGCTGTCGTAAAACAAAATTTACCGAAGCATGTCTTCCGAGTGAGTAAAAATTCCATGCAACGATATTACATTTCTGTTACTTATGTTGCTATATTCACGATCTGGTGACGTCGCAAGTTTTTTTTTTATTTTTGTCGTAAGGCCAAGTATAAATCCTTCATTTTCCTTTTCAAACATTTATTGTAGCTTATATATTCACCGAGGTAAAATTCAATACAACGCTGCTGCATAAATGATGCATTGTCGATCTTTGAGAGACTCTCTCTTTGTCCCCATGACGTCAGAAATTTTTTGTTTAATTTTTTTGTAAGTGCTTTGAACAGGCCTTTATTGGTGAATCATATTTTTAATCCTAGCACTAATACTCAGCGAGTAATAATTCCATGTAACAAATTTTCAGTTGCATTGCTTAAGCAGCTCCTACCACGTCCCGATGAGGTTTTGAATTTTTGTTTTGTTTTTATGATAAAGTCAAAGAATTAACCTTTACGGTCGTAACATTTTTTAATCATAGCTCTTATACTCAGCGAATGCCAATACAATGCAACGCCGATAAATTTTGAAAAAAAATGCATTTTTCAACTTTTTTAGAAACCTGCGCGGTAAAACTTAACTTTGTCACGTCAAAAAGTAGGTAGTTAACTATAATAAAATATCATCTCAGGTAAACCGAAAATGTGTGCAGAAGCTTATGGCGACTATCAAGCCAAACACCCGCCACTTTTTTACGATCTTACAAACCTCTAACGAAGTGACATGAAGAACCTTTATTTTATACCGAAACAAATTTTTGACCACTACTCCATGACTTAAAATTCCTTGTTAATAAGTATTCAAAACTAAATATTAAATATTTTCTGAAATTTTGCAATGTGTGTATATACAATACAATTGTGTGTGTGTGTGCGGTGTATTTAAAAACCCAAAAGGCAAAAAGAAAAAGAAAAAAAAAAAGAATTGCAAAATTAATAGCTCTTCCAAATGAAAACACACCACAAAACCAGAATTCAACACCAACGCACGAACGCTTGTATGTGTGGCACAGGCAAACAAACCTACATGCGGATACATCTGCAAACATACGAATAACTACCAACACATTTGCATTTGCTGATAACATTTTAGCACTTAAAGCCACAAACACATACACTTACATTTATGAAAAAAGCCAAGCTAACAATTAAAAAAAAAAAAAAAAAATAAAAACTTAAAAATAAAAATTTGCTTGGTTGATATTTTTTTCTTTTTGTTTTTATTTGTTTGTTTGTAGTACTGTATGAAATTGTCATATAAAATCAGCCAAGCGTCTAAATCGGATATTATATTCCAAAAATACTCGTATAACAAAAAAACAATCAAGTAAAAACAAAAAGAAAAAAAAAATTGTAAAGCTGTATGTTTGTCTGTTCCATAGTTTCGCCCAGGACTTCTAGCAATCAACTGAGCTGCAGATCGCTGCTTTTCGCTGTCCAGTGTCTGTTCAGAGTCGACGGGGTGTGCTGACAACAGAAAATTGTCAGCTGGCTGTGCTTTTGGTTGCCATTTTAAAAAGTATTCTTTAATTTTTTTTTTTACTTGTTTTTACAAATTTTCATTCTCTGTTAGCAATTATTTTGGTCTTTTTGTCGCGAAAGAAAAAAACCAAATACTACACACTGTGAATGGGCTATCAGACAAGAATATCAGCAACAAACAGTAACAACAACAAGAACAACGACAGAAACTCAACTAAATCCTTGTTGATCACAGCTAGAATTGAGTATGAAACAGAGGATTTGGTAGTTAGTTGGCTTTATTTTCTATTTCAATAAAGATTTTCTTGCTGCGGCATGCAGTGGCTTTAGTAAAGGAAAATTCAAGGACAAACAAGATTTTTTTCAAATATTGCACAAGTAAGCATTTAATGTTAGCAAATAAAGGGTGTTTTTTTATTAGTGTTTTTTATTAGTTGTATCAATTGTTGCCGGCTTATTCGCATAGAAAAATGACTTGAAGTAATCCTCGAAGAAATTATCAAAGGGCGTCAAATCGTATGATCAAATCTTAATCCTGGGATCTAGAAATTAAAATATCTGGATATTGATCGCGACATAGATAGTAATAGAGGCTTAGAAACGTTTCCAAATATTGTCGACAAAATACATATCATTAAAACTCTAAAGAAGGTTTTATAAAATTTATTTGTTTTTTGTGTTTAACACTGATTTTATTATTAGAATTTTTATGTATAATCAGGAATTGATAGAATGAAATAATGTTCCAATGATTTCGTATTGGAACCCATGAAAAAAAATAAGCCTACTATAATGAAAAATTATAAAAATTGCAAATTTCTTTCATTTCACAGGGTTCACCAACAAATGCAAATAAAAACAGTAAACAATTTAATCTTCATGTATTTGCATATATACTCAACTCTTTTATTACGCGGTATATACGTTCCTGCGTAAAACGTTTAAAAAAATTCGTGTAAAAACGTACAAGTGACATTTGGTAAATTTAAGAATGTGTTCCAAAACATTGAAAAATCGTGTAAGTTGAAAAACTTTTAAATTTTTGCCTGCAAAGCCGTCCAAAAAAGGAATGATTTCAATATAATATACCGCTCATTTCAGATTCAGGAGACCTATCAGTCGCACTGACCATCTCCGATTTGGCTCAAATTTTGTTCCTAGATTGGTTTTTTGCTTAGAAAACCAAATCCGAAGTTATAAATTTTTAGAACCATTTTTCAAGTCCAAAATAGGGTGTATTTTGAAACGACGTAGCTCAGTCAATTTATTTTCGTAAATAAGGTATCATTGGAAAGGTTATTTAACTTTTCTTACTTAGAGGGAAAACTTTTTTAAGGGAAAAGGGTCCTTTTTTAAGGGAAGAATGGCGGGGTGCAATAAGGCCAACGGCAATAAGGCCGATTTCGGCTTTATTTCGCTTTAAGTGGAAACAAGGCCGTATTTGCGGATTCGGCCTTATTTCCATTTGAAAAAGAAATAAAGCCAATTTGGCCTTATTTCCCTTTAAAAGGAATCAATATTAAAACGCTATCAAATAAATTTTTAAGTTTTATTTAATGAAAAATAAAAGATATAAAGTATTTTCCTTCAAGGAATATGGCACTTATATATGACTTTTCGGAAAAAAGTGTGGATATAAATGACGGCTGTGCCAATAGTCGCCCAAGAGAAAATCGCCCTAAAAATTTTGGGCGATTATTCATTTCGATTTGGGCGATTTGACGCAATATAGTTTTGGGCTATTGTTCAATGAACGTTTGCCCACAATATGAAAAATTAATAATTGCCCATTTAGTTAATTTTTGGGCGATTGTTCATTTCGATTAAATTACGATCATTCACAATGTAGAACACAATTAACAGGTTTCCATGAAGTTGTTTTTGTAGCGATTTTGCTTTGCTTAACTTGCGATCAAAAAAATCGTTAAGAAAGTCAACGGTTAATGTAGTATTTTTTTTTTTTGGCTCCCGGAATTAAGGCCCGATAAACTTAAAATGACAAAATGATTTGCATTTATACGGAATGTTGTTTTTTTTGCCTTCCGTACAAGGGCAAATCAATTTAACATATCGAGTTTGAAATTTGTTTTTGATGTTATTCCATGAACATAGACATAGACAATGCCATATCTCCGGATAAGGTCAAATAGTGTTTTTTTTATGATAAAATGATTTGGCCTTATACGGAATGTTATTCTCTTACCTTCCGTACAAGGGCAAACCATTTTATCATACCGAGTTTGAAATTTCTTAACTATTTGCTATAAAAAAAAATTCGGGCGTTTTTTCATATTTTAATTTGGCATTTAATTTGGATCCTTATATCTTTTATCTTTCGTTTGGGCGATTTTTCATCGTATTTTTAGACAATTATTCATTATGAATTTTTTATTTTTTTTTTTTAATTCATTATGAATAAATACCCAATATTTCTATATATCAATATTTCTTGCAAATTGAGTACCTACGCTGAGTCCAGTTACTTTCGAAATAACAGACTATAGGGTGCGTACTTTTTATTAAAAATAATAATAAAAAATAATGTTCAGTTTGTAAAAACTATTTTTTGGCCATACTACCATACCAACATATTACCATTTTACTGAATTTTTTTTAAGGTTTTATTTAATTTTCAAATGGCTATAAAACCGAATTCACAATTTCGGCCTTATTTCCCTTTGAAAAAGAAATAAAGCCAATTCGGCCTTATTGCCGTTGGCCATATTGCACCCCGCCAGGAAAAATATAAAACTTTTGGAAAAATTGCAGCCCATTCTTAATATCAAAGTTTAATGCCATGGCAACAACAGACGCTGTAATTTTTTTTAGTTTCTTTATTTTGGTTTTTGTACGTTTCAATACCTTTCCAACGATATAAAATTAAGGTGTGTTCCTGAAGGGTTCAGAAGTTATGGCGTAAAACGTGCAGTGATCAAGAATTTTCAATACAAATTCAACTAAAAGTGTTTAAAGGGGTATTTGAGAGTATAACTCAAAAACGAATTGAGAAATTGACATGATTCTTTCACTGCACCACTACTTTTTATGCAAAAAAAAAAAAAAAAAAAAATACAAAAATACAAAATGAATAAAAATAATCAAAATGAATAAAAATCTTATCAAATAAATAAAACTTTTTTAAGACTTACCTTTTTGAAAATTGAAAAAAAAAAACAGATAATTTGCAGTAGTAAGTAAAATATTTATTTGGAGCGATCCATCAATGCCTGCCATTTACAATAATGTCTGCCATTTACTTTTTAAAGATTATTTTCCTTACGTTAAATGTTCCAGGTGGTTGAATAACACAAGCCCAACTGTTGAGAACGGCGATCAGAGCTGTAAAAGATTAAATCATTTCGGAATGCACACACTCTTAAATCATTCAAAAGCTGCATCAACCAGATTGCAATCTTATGCTTCTGTAAAGTAAATGAATTACAAATTCACAATTCATCATTCTTTGAAGATAAAAGAATGCACACCCAATGCTTTATAAGGAATGGGACTTATGAAAAATATCACTCCCATTCTTGTAGGCTTAAGAAATACGATGAATGCACTCAGTTTTATCATTCTTTTCAACTCTGAAACACTGGACATTTTATTTACTACCATGAAATACTGCTAAATATAAAGCAGCATTTTGCATTTTTGTTGTCATTTGTTTTCGACGGCTGATCTTAGTGACATGCTTTTGTCTTTCCTTTGACATTTTCTGAAATAATAAAGTGCTTATTAACAATAAATATTATTAACAAAATGTATATAGGAATTAACTTCTACAATTTGTTGTATATAATAATTTTTCTATACATGATATCAAGCCAATGGCAACCCATCACAGTCATGCCCAACAGTCACACCCGCATACACAAATACATACAAAACAACTTCAGACAACAACAAATCCTTGCGGCTGAAGCCATCGCCGTCTGCATTCACTAAAATTTCAATTCGGCTGCAACTATCGATGGTTGCAGCCATCGTGGCTGAAGCCATCGGTGGTTGCACTCGTTAAAATTTCAATTCAGTGTGCATTCTTTACGTTTTACAATTCATGACTTGAAAACAATTTTAATCAGCCTAATGCACTGAACACATTGATGACGACACGACTTTACGACACGACATGAAGAAAGAGTCAACAATCTGGAAATATCATATGATTGATTCATTCACTCATACACAAACCCTTATATTTGCTCTTTTGTCGCTCGTCAAATTAGAAATAATTCTATACTGGCGTCAGCAACATTTCTATGTCGCCGCGAGATTTTCACCACATTCACCTCCATAAGAAAAGCATGTAAAAAAAATTTGACAGATGTCGCAATGTCGTTGCCGTCGTCAATGTGTTCAGTGCATAAAGCAGTGATCGGCAAAAGCATGCCCGCGGGCAACGCATCAGTATTAGTGCCTTATGCAGTGTTGCCAGAACTTTTCTAAAAAAAGCGCGAGATTTAAAGAAAATATCGCCCAAAATCGCCCAATGAAAAAAAAAATCGCCAAAAATCGCCATTTTTTCTAAGAAATTTATTATATTAGAAAAAACAAAACAAATTATAAACATTTTTTTTCAAATAATATTGAGATCTGTTAATAGTATTAGATATTCTTATTTTCATATTTTTGAGGTCTATAAAAAATAATAAAAAACTTCATTTTAAACGAGAATTTTGATCGTTAACGCTGCGGCCACACGAGATAGTATTGCCATGACAATTGAGAATACGTATAATCTGTCAAATCATTGTCGGCAGCCAAGCAATTGTCGATTGTGACGTAGGTGGCCTGACAAAAGCATGGCAATAGCATGACAATGAATGTTATTTCATTATATTTATAATTTTTCTGTGTCGCTGTAACCATCTCTAGCCTTAAATTTTTGGTATAATTGAAGATGAATGAAAACTCAACATTTTCCCTTTTTTTGTACACCAACCACGATTATTTACGTCAATATCAATACAAACGTCAAATTATTGCCAATGTAATTGCCAGCCTATTGTCATGCTGACAACTGCCTGGCAATAGATTGGCAATTGCCAGAGCTTGCTTGTATTGGTGAAAAAGTGTGAGTGTATTGTTATTGTCATGGCAAAACTGTCACGTGTGGCCGCCGGGTAAAGAACATTTTTTTAGAGACTATAACTTTTTAGAATTTTTCAATATAAAACTTTAAAAAAAAACTTTTTGCAAAAAACGTAGTTCCTTCAGCCATAATAGACTATTCCTCCGTTTCGTGAATTCTCGAAGTATTGTTTAGTTCATACATTGATTTAGTATATACAAGATGAATGCCAACTTACAAATATTGTCAAACATTTTTCCGCCTACGGCTGTCTTAATTTTGTATGCCGATTACAAAAATTCTTCACTTTCAGATGGCACTTTGTTTTTGAAAACATTGCTCAATGGAAATGTCAACAAAGATTCATATTCGATTTCTTCTGCACGTCGCTCTTCAAGAGATAGATAATGAAGAGGGAGTTCAAGGAAAGAAGGTCTTATATAGTTTAAACATCTTTCAGGACATAAAATAAAAGCATTTTCAAAAATTTCTAACAGACTAGGTAATCGTTTTAACATTTCCTTGATTAAAACTATAATAACATTCTGGCATTTTGATAGTATGTCTATCATAACAATATCATCACTTAATTTGTGAATTTCTTCATGGAACTGATAATGAAATGTAAGGTCATTAATTCTTTTATAATTGCTTTTATCCGCTAAAATTTTATTTAAGCTGAATGTAGCTAAATTATCAAAATTGAAATTTTTTGACAATGTCTTCTTTTATAATTTTTGAAACAAGTCTTTGAATAAATGTTGTGATTTCAACATAAGCTTGAAAAAAGTCAACTTTTTCTCGTTGAAAATATGAATTAAGTGAGTTGATGTTTTGAAGAAACGGTCTCAAAAAAATAAGTATTTCGATATAAATAAATTATCGATAAGGGCTTGTGAGCTGTGTTCAGTCGCATTGTTAACAGAGTGTTCCAAACACTTAAAACAATTGTTATTTTCTTTAATTGAAATTTTAAACACATTAGATGAGTTTATGAAAAAAGGTTGTTTTTACAAAAATCGCCCAAAAAATCGCCAGGCGATTTCCTAAAAATTTAAGCGCAAAAACAAGAAAAAAAGCGCCCAATTGGCGATAAATCGCCCAATCTGGCAACGGTGGCCTTATGCATGTGAAGCCGAAGCTAAATAAACGAACTTCAGTCTTATGCCAACTGTCGAGTGAGCAAGTTCGCGTCGCATGCTTTCTTCAGATTTTTTTTTTTGCTTCAGCAAATTTGCGTGTTTATTTTCAGCCACATACAAGCTGTCGCTAGAAAGGGTGCTAACACTGTTAAAAGAAAGTATAAGCCGTTCATATTGAATGAGAAAATATTAGCATTTTTTTATAATATACCTTATTTTTTATTTTAAATAACATGTTTGAGGTTGAATGGGAAAAAGAATTTTTTTTTTTACTGAGAATTTCTCAGAATAGGCAGAATGCTTAATATGTGGACGTAAAGTTACCAAGAAAAAGTATAATATCGAAAGACACCATTGTTGTTGTTGTTGGTGTTGTTGTTATTGAAACGTATGAATATATTACATTTTGTATTTAATATATACAAAGATATATTTGTTTGCTTATATTTAAATTTTCAATTGAATTTAAAATATATTTAAGTTCTTTACTGCAGGAAAAACAATAAATTCATATTTTTCCGAAATATATGTTTCCATTTATTAAACATAAAATTGAATTACATTTATTTTTAATCAACATAAAAATTTATAAGAACAACAAATTCATCACCAAAAATATCAAGCAAAAAAATTCTACGTCTACACTTACGATCCTATCGAAACTGTATTTTTTTTTTTTTTGTGAAATTATCGGCGCGAATGTTTTCTTTTCAACGTGCAATTTGCCTCAGTGTACGCACATCGTTACATTAAAATACGAAGCATTGTATGGTTGTGTGCGTTGCCGACCACTGGCCTAAAGACTTATAGCCCGAACACAATACGCGCGACGACCGGCAAGCGCCAATTGTCACTTTTTTTTTACATGTATTTCTTATGGGACGTATTTTGGAGACTTGTAGCTCAACATTGTCGCGCGACATGGCTGTCGGCTTAAATTTAATTTTAATTTGACAGGCAGCAAAAGCAAGTTTCCGCCATTGTTTACATTGGTTATTACTGGTCACATGCAGCAAACTAAACTGTTGTGAAATTTATGGTAGCGATGGTAGTGAGGGATGTTTTGTTTGAACTTTATTCAGAGTTGTTAAGTCTGCATTCATATTCAGAATAAGTACAACTGAATATCGACATAAAATTCCATAAATTAATGCAAAATTGATTTATAAATAAAATTTTAATTCACATTTAATTTTAAAAACTTGATTAATTATTCATTTCAATAAATTATTTTTGTTGTAAATTTTTCAATTTTTTATTCATATGAAAACTATACACAAAGAATGCAATTCAAAAAGAATTTTAGAATATGCAATTGTTTTTTAATATAATTATGTTTTAATCGTTATTCATTTTTTTATTCAGTGTTCATTTGTTATTCATTATTCATTTGTTATTCGTTACTAATTTCTTAGTTATTATTGATTTTTTATTCATTAATTGATATAACTGTAACGAATAATTAATAAATTTTTTAAATTTGAATGTGAAATAACATTTTTATTTATAAATGAATTTTGCATTCATTGAATGGATTCTTATTTCGTTATTCACTCATTCAACTTTTCGAAAATAAAATTAAATTGAATGGATTTCTTTTTCAGCTCTGATTGTGTTGTTATTCTAAACGGCAACTGTTGAGTCGGCTGAAAACAGCCATTGTTTTTTGTGTACTATACATGCTGCTGTAGTTTGCTGGTGTCGCGTGTATTATAATCAAGTCGCTCAACATTTCTCTACAACGACAGATTGGAGACGTGTTGCTCGCCGTTCGTCGCGCGTGTTGTGTTCGGGCTATTAAGCCTAAAGAGTTCACACTTTGAATGCTACAAAAAAAGAGTTCAGCTTTTGAATTTTTAAACAAGAGAATGAAAACTGAAAATGATTCAATCTTTTACAGCTCTGACGGCGATTAATTGACTATCGCAATCTTCATTGACACTGCCCGATACAGCAGCAATATTCTCCTCGGTATGCACTCTCCGCATACGGGTTGGTGGATAGATGTGCTAAACTGGTGCTAAGTTTGGCCACAATACCTTGACCTTGCCTGTTCGGCTGGTCGATTATGAGGACCATAAAATGGACGAAAGTTACGAAACATATTCTCCCAGATCACGAATTTTGATAATAAAATTCAATGATTTGCAAGCGCTGTTCGTTTGTTAGTCTATTCATGGTGAAATGGCAAACCTTACTGAGCATTTTTGGCTTTGCCACATGTTACGAATACCACGTGAGGTTTCAAAAAATGTACACTGAAAAAACAAATAGCAAAAAATCGCCCTTTATATGAATACGCATGAAAATTGTTGGTGAAAAAAATTTTTTTTTTACTCGTGCAAAATCGAAAAATTCGTGTATAAAAATTTATTGGTGAATCGTGTTGTTTCAAAATAGTACAAAAAGAGATAGTGTGAAAAGGGTATTGGGTGTATTTACAAACTTCATGATAGCAGTTATTTATCTTGGTCGGTAACAGCTGTTGTAACGAACAATATTCGCCTCAATGTTTTTGTTGTTGTTCCATGTAGTTCGTTTTTTCTAGTGAGCGAACAGAGCGAGCTACAGATACATGCAGAAGCAGGCAAAAAGAAAACTGAACTGAATGAATATCCACACCGAAAAATTAAAATTTCTAAACTAAACTAATTTTCCAAATTTTGTCTTCGTTAGGACATAATTCAAGATCAGTAGAGCAATTTAGAAAAATAAATATTAAAATCGGTCAACTCATTTCAAAGTTCTCCTTTCATAAACATTCTTCATGCAAGTTGTTCCATGGACGTTGTTCCAATTAGGTCTGTTCCCGTACTTTTCAAGTGAAAACTAGTAAAATTCCAAGAATGAGAAACAAGATTTCGCGTTTCGCAAATGAAAGAGACAGCATGACGTCACCAGGCGTGTTAGCTTACACCAGTGATTTTTTGGTGTTTACGTTAAAAGACGAAGTTTCTTTGGAATAATTTTACTTTAGGGTCCAAGCCTAAATATTTTTTCTTTTTTATTATAATATGTATATGGGCCTCCTTTACCTATTGGCGCAATAAAATTTTGTCGATTTCGAATGGTTTTGCCCTCGAATATAAAAATCGTGAAAGTTTGAAAAATTTTCGTTTTTTAGGATCCGAAAATATCAATTTTTTTATACAGAAAAGTAGCTCCTTTTTTCTTTACTTTTCCGCAAGAATATATTTTTAATTTCGTCAATTTGCCTAAGTGATGGCACAGTTGCATTCATTTTGTTATGCAGAAGCGCTGCGTGACGTCATGCAGTCAATTGATAAAGAGATCATTAGATAACGGGACTGCGGAACGCGTAATCTTGCTTTTATCGTTCTTGGTAAAATTCGAAATTTGAGAATGTAAGCAAAAAATCTCTGAGAAGAGCATAAAACACAAAAAAGTACTCGAACGCTCTCAAAAAAATTTGTGCAATCTGGACATTTTTCATGTTGAAAATTAAAGCAATTCAATAAGTCAAATCACACGATTTTTTAAAGAAATTTGTTTTCATGGCACAATGAAAACAAGGTAGAAGCATTTCAGAGAGGCTGCCGCAACTGTCAAAACGAAATTGACTGCCCATAGAAAATCTGAAAACGATTATTTTTTTAATTTTTTTTTTTTTTCATTTTCAAATTACTATTGAGAGACAATTTTGGCTATGAGAAAGAGAGGGCAGTCCGAAATGCGTCTACCTCTGTTATTCTTCCATGTTTATTTTTATATTTTTTTCAATTGTTGTGACGTCTAAAGCTTTTACTACTTTTTACTCGAAAAAATTTCTCGAGTAAGAGCTTGTAACTTTTGTCGTGGACTAAAATGATATTCTCTTTCTCATATCGCTCTCTTTACGAGTACGGCAACGCGTTCAAGTAAAACGTGATATAAATTTTCAAAAACTTTCAAAACCTTTTGCGTACGGGAACAAACCTATTGAGACATATTTAAAAAAAATTGCGAATACAGCACATAAGTTCAATACACACAAAATTAAAAAAATTTTGATTTTGATGGCAATTTTATTTGTATATGTAAAAAGCAAAGGCAAAAATTAGTCTTGGGATCAGTGGACATCTCCTGATAATCCGAATAATTTAAAATAACAATATATGATTTTATTTTACGAACTTCTTTCTCGGATGAACGATAATGTCGACCATCAAATGGTTGCAATTTTTGTTAAGTGCAAATTGTTTTTTAAAAATTCCAGTTATTCTGGCGAAGGTCTATTGGTGAAATAATTAAATTGGATATTGCTGCAATAATCGTAGTCAAGTGAAAATATAAACCTCTAAACAAAAAACCCTTTAGTAAGATGAGTTTTAACAACTTATGGTTTCAACGAAAGTTCTCAATTTTCGAGCTTTTCGAGCACTCGAAACATGAATATAAGCCCGTGTAGCTCGAAAGTTTAAAACTACCCAGGCATTGATTATCGAAATACACAGGTAATGTGTTAATACCTGGACTTTCGAGCTACCCGGGCTTATATTCGATTTTCTAGTGGTGGGTACCCAAACAAAAACCCGATCGAGAGCCAGTTCAAATATAGAACGCAAATTCTGAATTTGATTTTAAATTAATAGCATTATTACCTTCCAAGAGACCGTAAGCTTAAAATAATAAAAATGTTTGTAGCAAGTTTGGTTGCAGTTCATTTAATTATTGTTAGAAAATCCAATTATAGCGATAATAAATCGGGACCCAACACATTCCAAGCAATTAAATTTTGCTAACTTAACTTTTCTATGCGCTCATAACTCAAAATTCTCAAAATAATTCAATAAGTTGGCCATTTATTGTTAACGCTTGAATTAATTTACACCAGCAGACCACATAAAGACACAAAAAGCTGGTCACAGACAAAGTAAGGCCTACAACAAAGAGCACTAAAACGGAAGCACAAAAACAAACAGACAAATAGAAAAAAAAAAACAGCACACATAAAATATATAACTTAAAAATTGAGTGTGGTCAAAAATAAACACAAAAACTTTTGACCCGAGTGTAAAAAAAAAACAAATAGTATGTATATAGATATGAACACGAAATTGATGGCGAAAGACGAAAATTGCGGACCATAACATTTTAAGGTAATCTAGGACTTAGCCAGCCACACATAAACACAGCGAGATGCAATCATAAAAATTGAAAATAAAAAAAATAAAACAAAACAACAAACGCATAGTAAGCAAGGAAGACAGAAAAAAAAAAGAAATAGTTATAATAAAACCAAGCTCGGTCTCAGCCCACCATTTCGTATAATGACCAAAAACCAAGTTGAAGCAGTAAAACTTTATTCCAGATCAATTATTTTAACATTAGACAAAAAATTGTGCAAATTGCATGAAATTCATGAGAGTAGTTTTATGAGAGCAACGGCAAAAGGCAGGGACCAAGAGGCTAGAGTGGCAGTAGGTGGATAAAATAAAACCAACAGCTAGATAAAGAGCGCTACACTATTAAATTACAACAAAACTTTAATGTGCTTTCCTTAAGAATATGAAGCTAGTGGTGAGGGTGGTGTACGAATAAAGCAAAGCTTTCTTGGTTTTATGGACTTATCTCTGTATGCGATGATGACAAAGTTGTTGGAATCAAAGGCTGGTCATGGCTGGTGAGTTTTATGAAGCAATGACCAAGAGAAAAGTTTGGAAACATTAGTGCGGAAGGAGTTAGAGGATAAGTCGGTACGAGCCGCAGGATTTATTTTCGGCTAAGTAATTGTTATAATATTAATAGAAAGTTTCGATGCACTCAAACAAATAAGTTTTTGTTGACCATCCATAGTTATTTTTAACAAATGCTACGAGGGCAATTTGAAAAGTTAGTGACTGTTTCAATATCTCGTGTTATATCTTTAAATGCAAAACTGGTTCCGTCAACTATCATCTGTTATTGTAGCCAGCTGCGAAAATTAGTTTTGTGTTTGACAGCAGAAAACCTCGTGAATTTCGTGAAAGATGAAAAAATCTATCGTGTAATCATCAGGCATTATTTTTTGCGTAAAAAAAGCAACACCGGTGCTCTGAACCATACACAAACCATTATTTACACTCTTCCTAGTTCAAATCGAACGTGTTCCTATTTCAACTACAAAGCATTAGTATGGATAATTGTTATGCTACGCAACTCTATCACTATCAGGGTAGTGCCAGAAGTACTTCCGAGCTATTTTTTCAAGTTTGGAAGAAGAAAATAATCCGAGGTGACAATATCTCTGCGTGAGGAAGTAATTGTAACTTTTTTCTTTTTCACCAATTGCGGTCGTTTTTTCTTGACTTCATCACTCAAACGCTGTACTTACCAAACGCTGCACGCATACTATTCGACGTTGATTGTTTTTCCTTTCTGAAGATAATCAATGAAAATAATCCGTGTATTCCAAAAAACTGACGCCATGACCTTGCCTCCAGATGAAACTGTCTTCGTCTTCTTTGTAGCCGATTCTCCATTTTCAGTTCACTGTTTTGACTGTTCCTTCGTCTCAGCTGTGATGTGATGCATCCATGTTTCATCCATGGTTATGAATCGACTCAAAAACTGTACTTTATTCCTGTAAAACCTCACCAAACACTCGATTGAAACATCCTTATGACGGTGTTGTATCATTGGAAGTAATCGCGGCACCCACACGCAAAGAAAAAAAAAAAAAAACGTTCATCGGTAGCTTGCCGCAAACGAACTTCATTTGTCGTGCTTCAAATCGTTATTTGCAAAATTTTCAACAGTTGCCATAATAAAAGTTGTGAGAAACGTTCCATTTAGTTGCAGTGAATTTTCAAATTGCAGCAATTGAAAAATTTATTTTTCAAAACCAAAAAACTTTGTATGTGTTTCCCTTCGTTGCATAAACACAACGCTTATAGTTCAGAGTTTCTTTTTGGACAACTTGTTATTATATAAGCAAATTAGTAATTTACTTAAAGGGGGTTACGTACCCATTTTTTTTTTGCATTTTCTTAAAGCAAGTCTCAAGAATATGTGGTTAAAATTTCAAGTCGATATCTCAAAAACTAACAAAGTTATAGCCTAGTGAGTGAATCGCCTTCCAGAGCGCGCAGTGCTGGCCCTAATCGTCAAACGCGTTTTTCTCGAAACCATGTTTTCAAAGTCGGTGAGCAAGATTTCTCGAAACTCAGTGAACCGATCGTTTTGGTTTTTTTGCAGGCTTATTTTATTCGTAATAATCTCGTACTTGTCATAGGATTTTTCTTTTCGTAGCTTCGTTCATTTTTTATAGGCAAAGTAATGACGAATTTTTGGTCGAAAATCATTAATTTACATTCGGAAGTTCTCCATTTTGTAAAAAAAGCCAATATTTTCAAAATCGGCTATGACAAGTACGAGTTTTAAGTATCTAGTTTAATAATGTTTTCTATTTTTTTGTTTCAGATGAATTTAGGAGGAGCAATCTTGGTCACCGCATTTCAACTTTTTTTCACAGTGCTCTATAAAAAATACTGTATCTACACTAAGGGAAATATCGCATATTAGCATTATCCACGCCTGAGTATAAATTTTATTTAAATATTTACGTGGATAAATCAAATGTTTGCCTTACAACTCGTTTTTTTTCCGTATTTGAATTTTATTTATACCACACATACACACATATTTCATACAAGCAAGCAGCAACAGCATCGCACACGTACACACATATTCCGACAAGCAGCAACAGCATCGCACTCTGTTCCTGCATTTTATTTCTTGCAGTTGCAACTTTAGTTCTTATAATTCTCATTTAGTTATTGTTGCAAGGAAAATATAGCCGCATGTTTGGCCAATTTTCTTTGTAAGTGCGATTGATGATCGCAAATTAAATAGGGTTTGAGTGACAGCCGGACATTTTCTCAAAAATGTCTTGCACCGGTTGTCATTTGCCTGCATATTTTTGGTATTTTATTTTTCAATTTTTGTTTCTCTAGTTTACTGTCAAAATAGTATAAATTAGAGAACAAAAAAAAATAAAAAAGAAAATAAAATATACTAACAAATGCCATTTGATGGACGCATCTCGTGGGAAACATTCTAATATATTTGTTTTTAATTTCAATATTTTTATATAAATTTTCCTTAAATGCGATAGTTTTATTTTCAAATAGTAAATATTGGAAAGATATTTAAATATATTCGTGCATAATTTTAATATATTTTTTATAAATTTAATTTTAAATATTTTAATATTTTATTTTATTAAAAAAATTTAAATAAATTTTAAATATTTACGTGGTCGATTTAAATAAATGCGTTATTGGTGCAAAAATGACTCGCTTTTTGGATAAATTAAAAAAGTTTTTGGATAAATTTAATTTTTTCCCTTAGTGTACCTTAATATAAAATTTTTTTTAATAAAAAAAAACTAGTAGCCTCGTACGGCTACTATAAAACACAGGAGCCTCATATAAAAATTGCTGTAGCAACAAACTTAATGACATTTTTGACATATATATTTTTTGATAAAAAAGACAACACAATTGCGAATATAAAATCGAAGAACAAAAAAAAAATTACTTCAAACAGTAAATAATAAAAAATAATATTCACTAACAAAATCAATTCAACTGAGTTCGTTCGTATGATTTAATCTGACGTCAACACAGTTCGTACGATGTGCCTTAATACCGTGTGTTGTCAACTTTAGCTGGAATTACGCATTGAGCTTATCAATTCTGACATTCAGAGTTGATCTCCCCAAATTTTAACCGTTAGTTTGAGAAGTACAATTTGTCTTTTGCATTTCTAGTGGCTTCATCATATGATTGGTTCTTTTTCAGTATGCCTTGTGGTAAAGCAATTAGCAATGATTTGCGAGAAAAACTGATTAACGAATTTTATAACTCAAAATCATATAATGACACAGCGAAGCAATTTAAAATGGCTAAAAGTTCAAATAAAAAAAATCAAATAAAAAAAAAAGAAGTGTACCGGTGGCAAAAAGAAAACTTCTGGAGTTGATGACCGATGCTTACGAAGACTTGTAGTGGAAAATAGACGAGCAACAACTTCCGAAATAAGGCCTCTGTGGACGGAAAGAATAAAAAAAAGTATAACGTGTCTCAGGCGAATGAAGTCTTTGGGATATGGTTTTTATAAGTTAAGTACATACTCTAAAAAGATAGCCGATTTCCAAGAACGGTATCACCTTCAGGCCAAAGTAAAACCGTTGTTGACATTAAAGTAAAAAAAGAAGACTAGCTTGGGCCAAAGAGCATTTAAATGGGAAGCAGGAACAATGGAACTCGGTTTTATTCAGCGATGAATCTAAATTTGATGTTTCAGTAGGAGATCAAAGAGGTCGTGTAATTAGAAACGAAAGAGAAGCATATCATTCAGATTGCTTAAAACGGACAGTAAAATTTCCTGCTGTACTAATGGTATGGGGATGCATGCCTAACAAGGGAGTGGGAGAGTTATCTTTCATTAATGGCTTAGTTTAAGCTAAAAAATACCAGCATGCTGCCACATAGCAAAATCTACAAAAAAATGTTTAAATTATTATCAAATTAATCTTATCCCAAAGATCTTAACCCCATTCAAAATCTGTGGGGGAAACTAAAAAAAAAATTGAGATATATTCGTCCCAGGACAAAAGACGAATTGAAATGTAAGCTTGCTGAAATTTCATCACAAATAACACCAGAAGAATTCTAAAAGCTTTACGACTCCATGCATAAGAGAATGCAATGTGTTATTGAGCTAAAGGTGACGTCACACAGTATTAAGGCACATCGTACGAACTGTGTTGACGTCAGATTAAATCTTAAGAACTCAGCAGTGTTGCCAGATAGGTTGAGCTTCTTTCCCCTAAATCTGAAAAAATTTGCTGAATTTTCCCCTAAAAATAAAAAAAAAACCCTAAAATTTCTTGAGTTAATTTATTGAATATTTTGTTTAATTGATTTGTATTTTTGAACATAGTAATTCATTGAGGAACTTAAAAAACACAAACTCACGTAATAAAGAAATTACATATTTTGAATTTCATTAAGATCACTTCAATATAAGAGCTATAACCGCCATAACAGACGGACAGACAGACAATCGGACAGACGGGAACATGGCAATACGGGAGAGGAAACAAAAATATATCTTTCTAATTTTTAGTACCTTCGATGATTAACACAAACACATCTTTTAGTTTAACAGAATTTGTCTTGAAAATTAGTGCGTTTTGGGGAAAACTTGTTTTTTAAGCGTTTTTTTAAATGAAGTGTTTTATCTTATGAGCAACTTTGCGCAGCCAATTTTTTAAGAAACATAAGGCAGATATACTATATTTTATGAAAGTATTATTTTTCGATTGTAATTAGGTTAAACTATTTAGATTTTTTTCTACTAAATTTTAGTAAAAGAAAAACGGCTTAATAAATTCAGCAACATACTTTCATGTTTTTTTTAATTTTTGTTTTTTAACATTTTTTTCTTTGTTTTGTTTTTGTTAATTAAAAAATCAATTAAAAAATACAAAAAAAAAAAAAAAAAAATAAAAACAAATGTGTTATCTTTTTTATCAAAAAATGCATGTCAAAAATGTCATTAAGTGTGTTGCTACAGCTTTTTGCTTTATATGAGGCTCCTGTGTTTTATAGTAGCCGTACGAGGTTCAATGACGCAGGGCTCGTACTATTGAATGTTTATATTTTTAGGTATAAAAACCCTCATTAAAAAATATCCCTTAGGTTTCCTTAAAAAAAAATTCACAAACATGACCTTTTTTTCGGCCTATGGTTATATAATCCTTCTTAATAAGCGGACGGAGATAGCAGAGGAGCGATGAGTGTAATCCATAAGAAGACGGACGGACTAAGGAAGAAAGATAATTAATATAATAAACAATAATGATCCAAAATGCTTGCGGTATATTTATATAAAATATATTTTTAAGTTGATGACAAATGAATATTCGTTTGCAGCAAATAAAACTCGCAAACATGTAGTTGGTGAATTTTTCAGTTGCGGTAAGCGACAAATTTCTTTGCGTGCATCTTGCGTACAGCTTTCTCATTTCCAATCCAGTCAATATGCGATAAAAAGCACTTTTTGCTATCTCGCACACTTTCAGTCGACGGTCATCCAACAACATTTTGTAGATGTTCTTCACAATTTCTGGCGTGGTCTCTTCATTTGGGGGACCACTGCTATGTACGCCTAGTAGCTCGTACAGCCTCGTTTTGACTCAGCCACCTAATATTTTACTGTTGTAAACAAAGGAACAGACTCCCCCAGAGAATCTAGTTTCGCTTTGATATTGATTTGACTGAGGCCTTTCAAATGCAAGTATCGTCTCACAAACAGATGACCAATTTTTTCCATGTTCACAAATTTACTGAAAGCATTCACTATTAATGGCTACCAAATAAATACTGAACAAAGTAGCGTCGTAAAACTTCAAACTTAAGCTTTAAAACTGTTACTTTCTGCCATAGTCATTATTTTTAAACAAAAACCGCCATTTATTCGTAAGATCGGGTACAGCTGGTACTACCTTCGTATCTTCAAAAGATATCCTACTCGAAGTATTTAAATTTGAAATATTAAACAATGTTTCTTTCTACCACGAAACGTGGAAAATTTATGATATGAGAAACTCCAAAGTCGTTCTTCATTTCATTTTTTTTTTATCAAAAATAATAAAATTTGAACAAAAATAAACAAATCCTTTTATTCTTATGTGGAACTAGAAATGATATTGTTGTTTCAAGTTTTAAATAGTTTAAAATAGGCTCATGCGGTCCAATTACAAACTTTATTGTTAGAGAAATTCAACTCAACGCGAACAACTTCATGAATTCTTTTACAGTGTAGGCCAATAATTCAAACGCAACTCTGCATGAGCAATTTCATGCATTCTCTTACAGTGTGAGTTAATAATTTTAAATCTATTACAATTTAACGCACCACGAGTTTCACTGACCAGCCACAAAACCAACAAAAAGCAAACCACGTGACATCGCAAACTTTCGCAGCTTTCGAAGGACGCCCCAAGGCGTTCATTCGTACGTATGAAAAAACAAAGTGAAGAAGAACCGTGAAGCGTACAACTAGATTAAATTGAAACAATAATAATAAAAGTTAAGCAAAATGTGCAGACTATGAAAAAAATAAAAAAAAAAAAATTTGTGAAAAAAACAGAAAAAGTTCTAAAAGTATAGACTAGTAACATAAAAAACTAAATAAATATAAAGCTCAACATAATGGTGCTTACGTAGTTTTAAGCTTTGCGAAACTGAAAAATTACAAACATTGTTGAAGCGTGTTAATATGTGATTTCAGTGAGCATTTAATGCATTTAGTTTTCCTGCGGAGTAGTCAGCGAGAAGTTGACACAAGTCTGTATATGTTGCGTCACCATAAGAATATCAGAAAGTTAGCTGGAGGAAATTTTTCAAACAGCGTGACAAAGCAGCGTGTGAATTATAATGGTTTGAGAGACTTTTGTTCCTCCCAAAACATCCGCTTATGGTTCAGTGGGAAGTTTAAGTTCGAAAACCTAAAAGAATTATATTATTAGGTTGACATAGCATCGTTTGTTTGGGGGTCACTTTATCTTCAGCTCTGAAAACTTTTTGGGACCACCAGTAAGTGCCTGCAACCAACACATTTCACTTTTTCCCTTGTAACGTATCTCCATAGCCATGGCAATTTTGTGAAAACTTTCCCCGTGCTGATCGGACTCTGATGCCAATTGATTTTTTAAATACTTCAGTTGGTGATGGAAAAAATGTATTTTTAGAGACTTGATACTTTTAATTTTTCAAAAGATGTAAGCATGTTGATATCATTGTTGTTCCCAGAAAACTTTAGCTGATTTGAACTGAAAACTCTAGATTTTCTTTGTATACTTCTCCTATTGGGTCAGGATCTACTTAAGGAGGAAGCTTTCAATGGCGATTTTTGATAGAATCACAGGTTTTTTGTATTATGATGATAGATAAGATGAAGAAAATTTCGTTTGTGGAAGTAATGAAAATGATATCGCCCAGAGGTTCCGAAATATACTACTTTTTTTAATTAAAGGGGTTTAGACCCCCTTGTGGAATATTAAGGTGCAATAATGTTACCCAATTTTAAGGACATTAAATTTGCAAGAATTTTACTGAAGGTCTTAAATCAATTTTTTATTAAGTTTAGGAGTTAAAGGGAATTAGCTATGGCCCCATAGTATAAAATGTTACCTTGAAAAAATTAGTTATTTTAGCTAACCCAGAAAAATCCTTTGGACGATATGTTCTAATGGACCAATGGCTGTCAGAAACCAATGGATTTTTTTTCAGTTATTTTTGGTGTCGCACAGTGTAACTATTTGCGAACGCAGCCTCGTGTCGCGTTTGTTGAATTGAATCGTATTACGAATATTTCCCAGTAACTGCTTATGTTGTTGTAAGTAATCTATATGTAAATTTACATACACACATTAGAGCTTTAGCTCAAACAAGTGTGTCGAACAAACGTGTTTGCGGAAGTTCGAACTCCGTTTAGTTCGTTTTTTAAAACAGGAACTTAAAATACACGTGTTTTTTGTTCACGAACTACGCGTGAAGTAGGTAAAGTTCGTATTCACTTGATTTTGTTTGATTCGTCTTCAAGAATTTTACACGTATTTTAGTCATAAACAATCGTTACATTTTCTTTTGAGTGTCTAGGAACAAAAGAATACTATGCGGGTCATAATGTTTTAAGGAGCTTCATTGGAACTTTTATAGCTTCCGTGGGTTCCTAGAAACGTAAAGAAGGTTTCAGTGGACTAAAGATGCCACTGGCATCTGGCCAGCTCCTGGGTGAGTCTTTAGAACTTGATTGGATTCTGTGGATTTCTAGGAAAAGAATGAAGGTTTTTATGGACAAGGGATTCTACTGGGATTTGGCCAGCTCCCAAGTGCTTCAATGGAACTTTTATGGGTTCTGTAGGTTTCTTAGATAACATTAAGGTTTTTGTGGAAAAGGACTCTACTGGGATTTGGCCAGCTCCCAAGCGCGTCACTGGGACTTTTTCGGGTATTAAGTACTTAAGGCTGTATTTTCTACACCAAACAACACAAATATCATCGATTCAATGATATTTGTGCCTTTTGCAAAAAACTATTTTGCTTCGCCAATGATCGAAAATAATGCCTCTATCACCGTCTGCGAGTCGAACAAAAATTAAGATGAATTCGCCAAGTTGGTATCACCGTCAGCGAATGCTCAAAATTTTATTCGACTGAAACGTCAAAAACAGACGAGTGTAAATATTTTGTGAGTAGCCGGCGAATAAAGTTGTTTCATTTTTATGATGAGCATATAAATGGAAAATTATAGGAAAAAGTAAGTTATTTGCAATATTTTTGTTTTTATGATGTTTGATTTCGATTTCAAACAATTTTTTAATTATTTATAGTATAAAAAAACCAACAGCCAACAATTCCTAAAAATGGTACAGCTGAAGTAACAAAATCGTAATGTTGCCATTTGTCTCTAAAAATTCGGTTCCATAAAAGTAAGCTATAAGGAGCCGTAGCAAGATTTTGCTGCTCAACTATACTCACTCGGGCCTCCTTAATTTAGCCTAAAGTAATACTGAATGCTAAAAAAAATGTTTATTATTTCACTGAAGATCAACCGGTAAGATGAGAATGATCACAGGTGGAGCTCCTAGTGGATTAGATTTGTTTCTTATTCTGCGACATAATCTATAAAAAAGTTTCCGTTTCCTCAATTTCTCTAAAAATATAACTCAAAGCTGGTAATAATTTTTATTTATTTATTAGGTTTGACGTTTCTCTGCTAACTTTTGTGTTTTCTGCTTTGGCTGCACTGATTCTGAGGCGAATAAGTAGGCTCGGAAACAGTGATCAACAAAAAGAAAAATTCGCCAGTTGATTCGACTTGAGTGAATCATTCGATTCGCAGTCGGCTCTAGGGTATTAAATTTCAATGTATTGATCAAAAGAAGACGAAAATGCAAATAAATTTATTTTTATTTCAAATAAATCAACTCTTTAACAAAATTCAATAAGTCTTAGATTTTTACCGTTGACGACCATTGGAACACAGAGGTTCTGTCAGATTTGGTGGTCGTGTTGATAATAGAAGTGAACTGTTTCTGTTATTTTTTATTAGAAAGTGGAAGGGTGCCCGCAACTTCTTCAAAAGAAGAAGGGGAGAAAAAGTAAAGATATCCGACTTTGGAGTGGTCTGGTAGAAAAAGAATGAATCTACCCTTGAAAATTAAATACTTTTCGAAAGCCACATTCATTCCCTTTTGAATGACACCTTGCAAAAAAAAAATCCATTGCATAGTTTTTCCATGAAAAATTCGAAAGTAAAAGTGTCACCGGTGTCCCAGTGGTCGTCAAAAGGTTAACGGAAGAGGCATCGCAAATTGGAATAGAATGAATCGACAAGTTAATGAAGATTTGACGAAATTATCGAAAGGATTCGTCATTAGTCCTTAGTCTACACTAACAAGCCAACCACTTTGAATGAACTCGGGGCCAACATTCGAGACGCTATAACCGGAATAACTCAACGCATATTGGACCGAGTCATCAAAATTGCAGTGACCGTTTGAAGTGCTGGCAGTAAAGTCGAGGTGGTCTTTTAAGTAATGTGCTATTCCATACATAATGGCATAAATGTAGCTTCAAAATAGCGCTGGAATGAATTTGACACCTCGTTGTTGATAACAACCATTGTTGTTTTATTTAAATTTCTTTTCCTATCATACGTATTTGGTCATCCTTTATTGAACAATTTGATGTAAACTGTACTTTTTATGTTACTGTATACATTTTATGTTATTAAAATGAATTAATTTTCTATTCGTTACATTTCAACAGTAGATACTAATTTAATTACTATTAGATTTTAAATTAAACAAAATTAATAATCTTTGATGAGTGTTCTATAAAGTATCCATACAAACTTTTAAATCGTTTTATTAAAACTTCTTGGCTAAGTCAATG
This sequence comes from Pherbina coryleti, assembly GCA_943735915.1. Lineage (NCBI taxonomy): Eukaryota > Metazoa > Arthropoda > Insecta > Diptera > Sciomyzidae > Pherbina > Pherbina coryleti. The sequence goes on along the minus strand of OX030950.1, from coordinate 141,689,941 downwards.
GTTCGGATTAGTTTTATCAAATGAAAGTTCAAAGAATAGTAATTCTTTTATCCGCATTGCGCTTTTTCCCTTCAGTAAGCTTTAATTTTTGACATATTCAGCTGATGTCTGACGTTTGAGTAATATATGATAAGCAAACTGACACAAACAGAGACAAGCAAAAAAAAAAAAACCGAAAAAAAATAAATAAATAAATTTCTACCAACTGCCAACTCATTCATATAAAAGAATTGAGCTTTTCGTAGCGAAAATGCAAACACCAGTTGTAACAGCATAAAAAACATGGGAAATTTTTGGAATATTTAAAACAGGGAAGTTCGATATACATATGTAATATCAGGGCCTTGTTGTGGTATTTGGTCAGTTCTTTTTCTTCTCTTCTCTTTATCGTAAATATTTGTATGCGGTCAGTGATCAGTTTTCATTTGATTTCCATACCAATGTAATCAAGCACGCTCAAACACACACAAGTGCACACATTCACCCACACTTGTGCTCTCTACTCCGCTTATACTCCGCCTCATGACTGTACACAATCTTTTTAATAAAATCATGACAAACTCTGTTAGTAATATTCTCTGTTGCATTCGAAGTTGATTCCGAGTATCCGGAGCTGCATAACAACAGGCTGTTATTACTAGATGTTGTTGACAAAAAATGTCATTTCTCGGAATAATATTGAAATGTGAAATGAATACCATCGCGACATGTTTGTGCAGCCTGTAATGAAAATATGAAAAAAAAGTGTTATTAATACGCAAACATTCAAAGTTTTTATACATATGTAAATTTAAAAATCATGATATATTGAAATATTAAGGTGTTGCATGTCACTTTGTAAGTGCTTCATAAGTTTGTATTTTCTATCAAATTACAAAACGTTCATATGAAATATGAAATAGTTTTTTCATATGAACATTGAGATACGAAAATATTTAAGCTATACGCCACATATTCGATGCTTATGTCGTAAATAACTTTTTCGTTAACTTTTACATTTATTTTTAAAATAAAACAAAAAATAATAATTTCATTTAAAAAATTTTATCAAATAGTGAATACATTCAGCAGAAGATGAAAACATTTTCAAACAACATATCTTCGAATTTATGGGCCTTTCTCGATTTCCCGAACGCCTGTCAGAAAAAGCTATTAAGAGTGCTCCAAGGACAGCTGACTTTTGTCGGTACAAATTGCTACCAAAAGAGTAGCTGCGGTTTCAACAGATACCTTCTGTTCAATATAGAATCGGATTGTGCGAATGAAACAACAACAGTTGTCATAAAGCTAATGATTTTTTTTTAAGGCTGGTCATACTGTTATAGGCTTGGGCTTTATTATTAGCGCGATCTGTCACGTAGTTTCTTTCTTTTTGCTTTGTAAACAAGTTCACTTCGAGTCGGATCTGCGGACTTTATAATGGAAAAAAAGTTGAGCAAAGAGTGTATTTGCAATTGTGTTGTACCAAAGGAATTTCTTGTCTGGATGTATTAAAAATGTTGCAGAAAATGTATGGAGAGTCTGCGCTATCACGTACGCAGGCCTTTGAGTGGTAAAAATTGTCTAAAGAGGGTCGTACATTAGTTGAAAATATCATGAAAGTAGAGGAAATTGTGGTCAAAAATGGTTTTGTGACCGTGAGAGATATAGCTGCCGAGCTTGATATATCGACTGGATCGGCGCACACAATTTAACATGATGTTTTAGGCATCCGACGAGTTGCTTTTAATTGATGATTTTCAAAAAACCACGAAAAAGTCGTTCACGGTGTAACAAGTACGGACAAAAATAGCTTACGACAAAAATGTCATAAATTTATAAATCTAAATATGCAGAAATATAGTTTAGAGTAGTAAAATTTTTAATGTAAGAGGACTCTGCGATATCTTTTCAATTACGGACATGCCACTCTTTAAAAGTTGACTTGAAAATATGATGAAATTCTTCTTTTTACAATTTGACACTGTATATATATTAATAAGGCGTAAATTTTAGCATAAAAAATATGCAAAAAAATTAACTTATATCCCTTTCAGACCGTGATGCATCGTTTGTGCGGGTGGGTTCTATCTTTAATATTTCCACTTTTATTTAACGAATGTTATAAAGAACGAAATGAATCGATTGTGCTTGTTTTTGTTTACTTTTGTTTCTCACACTGTTCCGCGATTCGCTTTACCGTTACTAGAACACGCGTGGAATTCTTGATAAACTTTTTAGTTTTGTCGAAATGAGTCGCAGAGGTAAGTTGTGTCTTCAATTACAAAAATATAAACAGTGTAAAACTAGTGAAGTTAACGCATTTGAACTAAAAAAATAATAAATTTTGATGTTTCAAATAAATTTGAATCATTTGTTGCTAAAAAAATGGGTTTCAGATAAAGTTTTAAGCGAGTGCATCAATTGTGCTTGTTGGGTTTGATGTTACTTAAAAAATGTGTTTTTTTCTTGAATTTAATTCCAAGTAGTGCTTACTGATGATGCCATTTTGGCAGCGCTGGAAGATTCGGATGCGTTTGACTTTAGTAGCGATGCTGAAAATGTGGACAAAAACGATGTTCCGGGGGAAAGCACTGATAGTGAGGGCGGGGAAGGAGATGTGGATCTAGCAATAGATTCAGTACTATAGAGGCTGAAACTGCTCCACAACCAAAACGGTATCTCCCAGTGGACCAGCCATGTCCCGAAAAACGGCTGGATGGCTTTAATCATTGGCCGGAAGAATTAGACTTAAAATCAGCCCGTATGTGCCGTCGCAAAGACTAAGTCGCGTACGCGCACACAATGCACAAAATGCGATGTGTTTTTATGTTTCAGCAAAAAAAAAAAAATTGAGTTATAAAATTGTGGCATTTTTAATAAGTTTATTTATTTTATAATTCTTAAAAAACATATTTTTTAAGAATTATATTGTGAGCTTAATGCCAAATAATTCATGAAGCAACAGGTTGCTACAGCAAAAAGTTCTTTGCAGAACTAAACCAAGCAGACTAGACCATGGTTTCGTCGGACGCTACTCCGACTCATCAGTAGTCTCAGTGGTTCTAGATTGATACGTGATAAAAAAGTAAACAAAAAGCGCAACAACAAAGTCTTTGCAGAATCAATGCAGTCATTTTTTTGAAATTTTGCGACTAGCAAAAGAGTAGAAAAACATTGCTTTGACAAAGTATAGCGCTTCTATAATTCCGTTCTGGTTTATTGATATTGCGCTTATTAGCTTGTCAAATTTAGTGGACTGCTAGAACCACTGAGACTACTGATGAGTCGGAGTAGCGTCCGACGAAACCATGGTCTAGTCAGCTTGGTTTAGTTCTGAAAAGAACTTTTTGTTGTAGCAACCTGTTGCTTCATGAATTATTTGGCATTAAGCTCACAATATAATTCTTAAAAAAATATGTTTTTTAAGAATTATAAAATAAACAAAAATAATTGTTTTAAGTTGTATCATACTGATAAATAAACAGAATTTAAAAATAGTTAAAAACTAGGCTTCAGTTATTTTAAAATGAAATGAGACCGAAATGCATTAATTGTGCGTGTCCTGAAAATCCTTGAAGGATATGTAAATTGCGAAATCTAAAGATTGAGGATATTTTCATACCATATAACGACCATACATTCCAAAATTCATAAAAAAATGTTCAGTAGATAATCGTCGGGTCTGAAAGGTATATTTTATGTGTTTCAGCAAACATTTTTTAATTAAAAGCAAACGTAAAAAATTTTGTGTAACTAAGGACAGGTTCTAGAAATCTAAAAAAAATCTCAAAACTTTGAGAAGCAATAACAAAAAAAAAAAAGAACAGTTTTGTTTTTTTTTTTTAGTTTCAGTATGTCTAATATCAACACTTCTTCAATATGTTCCCAAAACTTGGTTTGCCGAAAAATCAATAATAAAGACTTTACGCCCAATTTTCTGAAGCATGTTTTGTCGAAAATAAGCAATTATATATGAAAAAATAAAAAAAAATTTCTCAAACTTAAAAAAAATTAATTTTTTTAATAAAACTTTCAAATAAAACATTTTATCAATAAAATCCTAAATTTGGTTCGCCGAAAGCAAAAAGAAAAGGAGTAATAGCAAATTATCTGAATCTTGTTTTCGCTAAAATGCCCTTCACGTTTATACTGGAAAATAAGTTATATGGGAGGTGGACGTGCTAGTGGGCCGATTTGGTTAACTTTCACACCAGCTATTTATAGCTACAAAAGACCTATGTGTAGTAAATTTAAATGATCTGGGGTAATGTTTTGTGTAAATATACCTGATTACCGATTTCAGTTATAAGGGAGGTGTTCATATTAGTGAACCGGTTTAATTAATTTTCACACTAACTGTTTATAACTCCAAACGAACTATGTGTACCAAATTTTGTTGGTATAGAATAAAAGTTTGGGGAACTATTACATATTACCGATTTCGGTTATATCAGAGGTAGGCTTACCATTCGTTTATTTTGAACGAAATTTTGTGAAAATAGTTCTTTCAACGTAAAACTCATTTACACAAAATTTCATGATTCTAGGATAACTTCTATTTTTGTCCACTCGCTATATGGGCTCCTTACACTGTTTGTCACGCACTCAGAAACCCTTCCGCAAGGTCAATCGGTCAACGCTCAATATGGTTTGAGTGCTTTAAAGCGTTTGCGCGAGAATATTTGACGAAAGAGAGCAGAATTATGGAAGGACAATTCATGGTTTTGGCACCACGACAATGCACTAGCTCACATTAATTGACAAAAAACAATGTCAATATCGTTCAACAAACACCACATTCGCCATATATGGCCCCGTTTTTCCTATTTCCCAAACTCAAATTGTCGCTTCAAATTGGATAACATTTTGACACGATTGAATTCATCAAAGAGAGAGGGAGTTAAAGGCCATTCCGAAATCGGCTTACCAAAAATGCATTCAAGAATAGAAGAAACGATTGCATATGTGTATCGCCTCTAATGGTGATTATTTTGAAGATGATAAAATAAATATTGAAGAATAATTAACCATTATTGTTTTATTTGCACAGTCCGGCTAAATATTGAACAGAAGTTCCTTTATTGTTTGAGCACATCGACTGCTCACTTGAAAATGGGTCATTTCGGGGAATATAGGACTGCTTACTCTTCTCTTTTTCACCTATGGGCGTCCTCCTGTTTTGCTTACTATCGTCATAGGAGCGAATGAAGAAATCCTGGTGCTCACTTTCATGGCAACTACCTCATTAGTTTTGACTGAAGACGCCATCTTCACGCTAGCCTCTCTTTCTTTAAGTTTTCTTAATTTTTTCTGACTTTCGCAGCTGCTCCCATAAAACCTTTCAGGGCTATTAAAGTCACCACTCTTTCCTAGACAAGGCGCCGATACTCACAGGGACTTCCTGAACTCCTAAAGCTCTGGTCTGCTCTACTATAAAACTGTCTCTGGCTTGGGGTAGTAAGCTTCCCACTGAAACTAGTTTTTTGAGCAAGTCAATTATCCATCCGATCACATCACATCATTCGTAAATGGTCGCGTACTTCGAAAGAGTCCTTGTTCTGAGCACCGGTCATATGGCGATATCGGTATTTTGGACATTAATATTGGATTTCCAAGTCGTGCACTCAATGATAGAAATAGCGGGGGATGTGCATAGTTATACTGCTTTGAACTCATTTTGAAGGTTATTCTGAAGAAAAGATCATGGGTTTGCCATTTTTTCTCAAAGGTTGATTCGGGGCTAAGTTTTTATCCAAGGGCTATGTCTTGGCGAACTATGGAAGATAATTCTGGTCACGCTATCCACTTTATTGTTATCAGTATCCCGCCACCCATCCGTTTGCTACCCTAGCACTATTTAGCGTGCTTTCCGAACTGCAATATATCCGGAGATAGCATTCAAGTCGGTCACGTTAAAAAAGAAACTATACAAACAAGACTAATTTGTACAAACAAGGGCTAATTTTTATTTTAAACATTCAAGGAAATAATTAATTTTATGTAGACATAAAAACAATTAGTTTTCAAAAATAAGGAGCATTAAATGGCGATCAGCTGAAATTTGCGCTTATGCAGACCACCGCGGCTGGCTCGGATGTGTCGGATTTTGGAAGTCCAATGTTCGATCATTTTTTCAAACATTTAGGGCAGTATATCTTCCGGCCGAGATGTTTTCCAAGTTGTCCATAGTTGCTGGATTGTTTGCATAAACCAAAGACTACACATAACCCCAGAAAAAATAAAAAAAAATAAAATAAAAAATAATGTGTGATTTTGGTAGCATATAGACTGGTGCATTGCGCAAAACTACGCGTTCGCCAAATGCTTCCCTCAGTAAGTAAGTTAATTGTTTGACGCGCTATATGGCATGTGGCGTCATCCTGTTGAAAAAACATGCCTATAATATACATCTCATTTAATTGGGCCACGAAATAATGGGCAATTATGTTTCTTTAGCACTCGCCGTTGACGGTAACGTTCTCGTCGACATAGTTTTTTTTCCAAGGCCATTGCATTTCCAAGGCCATTGTAATGTTAATTCCTAAGGTTAAAGAGTCTAATGAAAACACGACGTTTTGCGAATATGAATGAGATGAAAATACAAACTCTGAAGGAGCTTTTCCAAAATTTAATACATTGACACTGAATAAACAAAGAATCTTAACTTTCAAATAAAAGCAAAATGTCTCTTTACTTTGTAAATCACATATCGTACAAGAAAGAAAGAAAAAACTAAAATAGTATTTAAAGCAATTCCGCTGCCGATAAATTCGGCAGCTTCTTTTGTTATGAGCTTGATGGCGCCAATCAAAAATTCCAAGCTTCGCGTCATCAGGTTATCCAACACAAGGTCTTTTCAACAAAGATTCGGACGTTCTTTTCTGCGGTGACCACCGCCGTCATTTTCTATTCGCTCAATATGGCCTAAATAGCGGAGTCGCTTGGTTTTTATGCTTCACTATGTCAATGTACAGCTCAAACAGATCGTTATTCCAGCGAGTTTAGGTTTCGCCATTGATGCAGATTGGACTAAAGATAATCCGAAAGATCTTTCTTTGGTGGGCACCCAAATTATTTTCATAACAAATGCTTATAGAGTATGACGGGGAATTTGATCCCTTACTAAATTGTGGAGGGCGGCTTTGTAATCGACATAAAGATGATGTGTGTCGATTTGACTTCCTAGGATCTTCTTTAAGATTTGTCGTAGCGTAAGTATCTAGTCGATGGAAGATTTTCCAGTTCAAAAGCCGCACTGACAACGTACAATCAGCTGGTTTACGATGGGTTTCAGTCTTTCACATAAATCAATTGATAGGACCTTAAAAGCAATATAAAGCAGGCTTTTCACACGGTAGTTGCCGAAATTAGTAGAATTGTTCTTTCTTGTGCGTTTGGTAGATAACACTGCGGTTCAAAACCTTTGTAATGCATTTTTCCGATCATATTCTGTATAGAAGCTCGTGAATGCAATTGAGCAAATAGAGCTTCGCCTTCCTTTTTGAATAGTTCAACAGGAAGGCCATTGGCTCTTCTGGCTTTGTTGTTCTCGAGCCGACTTATAAATGTTAAGATTTCATTAAAATCATTAATGACTTTAAATAAAGTCATAACATAAACCATTCTAAAGCACACAAAAGTGTTTACTCCATAAAATCAGAGTGTTCTGGATATCCGTCAAAAGATTATCGTTTTCGTTCTCACAAGAAGAGACCATGGTCTTAAAACCATAGAGTGGCCGCCCGATATGTTTGACAATTTTTCGTGCGCCGAAACTCGATATATCGTCTATCGGAAGAGTTCTTTCTTGAAACAGAAGCATGACTAGTGTACTGTCCATAGTATACCGCAAGCTGGTGCTGTCCATTGTGATTGCAGTTTATCGACAAGTCTTGCTTCTTTTGTGTAGGGTTGTGCGCATTTAAAAGAGCACAGATATGTGATCTGTACATATAGCGACGATAGGATAATGATACAAGTCTACATTGGTGCCACGGATCTAACACACTCAAAGAGTATCTCCCGTCAATTTAAAAGTGATCAATTCCGTTACGTGTGTTATAATCAGAAGACATCTAAGTGGCCCTATGAACGTTGAAATGCTTGAATTTAGAGCAACTAAAATTTTTCGATCTTCGACAAACTCTGCCTCATTTGACTATCGGAGGTGTTGTCATGGAGATTGCAATTTCCTACCCTTGGTTCAAGGATTTTTTTTGTGCCTTCCTTTGGCTTTTAAGTTCTCCAGGCACAATTTTTATGTCTCGACGGGGGTAGTGTCTATGACATCTTAAAGGAGCCCTGAAGTGGATTATGTAAAGTCGTCCACAGGTGTGAGTCGTAACACATGCTGCCGTAGAATCTTGCTAATTGCAAATCTGCATTCAAACTCGTGCTTCTCCGCATGGCCGCTGTAGTAAATATCACAAGATACTTGCCGTGAGTAACCCTGTCTATTCCATCGCATTTCCTGGATTGCAGTTATTTCAGGGTTATATATTCGTATATATATATATATATATATAATATATGATATATATATTCACAGAAAAATGTTTATTTTAATAAATTCGTGTCTTGCATGGCAAAGTCCAGTCGACACTTCCTATAAAGCATATAAACATAAAAAGCCACTTTGTTTCTTTTGCATAATCATAGTCTGTGAATACTTTTAAGCTCTCAAATACGCCAGTTCCATTTTTAAATGGGCTTTTATCTTTTCATTACTACCCCACAATTCGACAGCAGTTTTAATTTTAAACTGGTGTCAAACCGCAGTCAACTTAATAAATTTTGTTGGTTTTGTGTATCTTGAGCCATTGGCTACAAAAGCATCTAAGTGACTTCAGGCGTATCAAGTTAAAGCTTGCCCCCGCTTCTTCTTCTTCTTTCGTAAAACACAAAATGTTGCTAACGTTATTCATTTGCAACCTTTTTGAGGTTCATTAAAATAAATTGCGACGTGCACAGCGAACATGACTCCTTCGCATACGCGATATTCAAGCTGTCCTGACCTAGTGCAGCCAGTGCACGCCTCAGTAGCTAGCCTTCCACAAAAGCGGCCATCCACCCGTCACGCCGTGAAAAAGTCAACCATGCTGCGTGGCTGTCGATGTCGTGCCCGTTGCTTTGCATGGCATTTAAATAACATCAAACCTGCAAGTCAGTCCTTTTACTGGCACTGTTTAAAATTTATCCTCATTTTTGCAACATACAACTCCTGCCACCCTTTCCCTAATTCCCGCTGCGGGATTTCAAAATAAAGTGTAGCTTGAGCGCGCGCTCCATCGAGTACTTATGCGAGGCATGTTCCATGAATGTAATGAAACCCCATTTGAATTTCAATTGAGCTTGGAGTGGTTGTTGTTGTTGTTGTTTACGTGGCAGCAGTGTTGCCCTCGTTTTGTTTTTAATTTTTTCCATCCCCTGCTCTCATTTTGCGTAGGTGGCAGCATGCAGTTGAAGTGCAGTAGAGTGGCTCTAAATGTGGCTTTTTTGTAACGACGCTTCGTACTTTTGTTTTAACTTCTTTTTTGGCGCTCAAATTGAGGCTTTTATTATCGTACCCGCTTATTAACTTTAGTTGCCCAGAAATTGCACATTGTTGTTGCTTATTTGGTTGATGCAATATTTGTTGTTATTGTATTGCACTCAACATTTACGTTCTTATTACTTTTGTGCAACAAACTAAAAACTTTTTGCTCCATTACGGAATAAAAGTTGCAAGTAAGTAGGTTAATTTTAACAAAGAAAATATATGTTGCATTATCAAATCAGATCAAAACTACAACAGAGTTGATGAATTTATGAAAAATTAAGATATTAGGGGTGTTCACGATCCGTTGCAAATAATCTTGAATCATAGCAAATGTAAAATTTATTTGCAAATGTATGTATAAGTCTTTGCATAAATACTATACCCAAAACTTATTGCATATACCTTTATTATAAAGGGTGTTCCAATAGTAGATGTGGTACTTTGATATCGATTAAAAACTGCATTATCGACCCTTGTCCGCCATATTTTGTGTCATTGTCATTGTATCAGTATATAGTTATGAAGTGCCACATGAGAGAACAATGCATTGAAATCGTCGAATTTTGGATCTTAAATTCCAAGTCGATGCTGCAAACGTTACGATGGATTTATCAAAAATGGGGTCGCAATCACCACATTAGTGAAACAACTATGCGCAACATTGTGAATAAATTTAATCAAACTGGGTCCGTACTTGATGTTCCGAAGCCAACCAGAGTGCGGACATCACGCAGTACTGAGAATATTGCTGCCGTAAGTAAAAGTGTCGTCGAGTCCCCCCAAATGTCTATTCGCCATCGTTCGCAAGAATTGGGCATTTCCGCGACCTCCATACATCAAATTTTGCGCTTGGATTTGAAGTTACACCCATATAAAGTCGAATTGACGCAGCAGCTGTATCTGGGGCTCGGAAAATCCACAAGTGATCGTGGAGAAGCCAATGCATTCACAGCGAGTCACTGTTTTGTGCATTTTATGTGTCGAAGGCATCGTCGGACCATTTTTTTTTCGAAGACTAGGACGGAAACACCGAAAATGTTAACTCTGAGCAGTACCACACTATGCAAGAGGATTATTTTGTGCCAGAGGTTAAAGCTCAGGGTCTGGACGATATGTGGTTTTAACAGGACGGCTCTACACCTCACACAACTTGTCTCAATTTGGACTTTTTGCGTTGAAAACTCCCGCACCGTGTGATTTCTCGTCGTGGTGATGTGAATTGGTCGTCCAAATCATGCGATTTGACGCCGTTAAACTTTTTCTGTGAGATTTGACGAAGGAAAAAGTCTATGTGAATGATCCGAAGACGATTCTAGACTTGAAAAGCAATATAACATCGGTTATTCGGGCCATTCCGGAAGCCATACTGCAGAATGTCATCGAAAATATGACCGAAAGAGTGAGATATCTACGGAATAGTTGCAAGCAACATATCCGCGAAATATTTTTTCATAAATAATCTTATGGTGTTACCTTTCAAACGAAAGGAGCACTTGGGAGGAACATTTGGAAAAATTCCGAATTGTTTGCGTTTTGTTCAAAATAAAAGTACCACGCGTCTTAATGGATAATTATATTATATAATTTTATATTTTACTAGCCTTTTCCCGGCGTGCGTTGCTACACCCTGCAACTATATGGGAACATAATAGGTGTATTCAAAACTTTTCTTAGACTCATAGTTTGACACCACTTTCATTTTTCATTGCCCGTTACAGTTTCCCAGTAGCAGGAGATCACCAAATAGTAACTCCATTTTGAGTTTGTATGTAAGTACTGCTACTTTTACTTTCAAAACTATTCGATAATACAAATTTGAATTGTATGGGCGGAGCCACACCCACTTATATAATTCCCATCCCAGTTTTCTAGTAGATGGACATTACCCAGTTTTACTAAAGTTGTCGACAGTTAGCATACAAACAAAATTATCAAAATGTAGCCAAATCGACGAAAACCGTAGGAAATATAGCATTTTTATTGATTTGTGGGCGGTTAAAGGGGGTGTGACAGAAATTTACACCATCTTGTACTTGAAAAAAATGTACTGCCAAAATTTAGCTCTATCGGCTCAGTAATTTTGAAGTTTCCAGCCATCACACAGACAGCGTTTTGCTTTTTGTATATATATTTTGGATAAAGATTATTGGCAATAACTTTTGATTAGTAAGGGATACTAAGATCATTTTTTCTAAAAAATTAATTTTTTAGCTTGTTTATTTTTTCAAAAATATAAAAACACAATATTGGAAAAAAAATTTTGTTCGAAAAAATCAAGGGTATGCCTTGTTTTTTGAATCACAGAAATGGTTTTTAATTTTTGTGTAAAATTGAAACAATTTTTGCCTATAAATGTTGTAATTTTTAAATGGAATTGAAAATTTGCGAATTTGAATTTAAATTATTTTTACAACAAAAACATTTTGAGCCTTTTTTGAGGAAAACTCCAAAATTTTTTTGAAAAAAATATTTAAAATATATATACTCAACTAACGGTATAGCAATCAGGTTTTTATAGTACTTTGATGAAGCTTTAAGAAAAAAAAAAAATTTAACATTTAACAAAGTGTATAAAAAAGCAGTGGAGTTATTTGAATCGAAAGTCACAAAATAAAATTTCTGATTGTGTTTTTCTAATTTTTGAGCACGATGTTGCATTATATATATCGTTGTAGTAAAATTTTTCATAGTTTTCAAGAAATGTTCATGGTTTGATGTCAAAATAACGGAAATTTTTTTTAATTTTACTGAATTTAAGAAATGTTTTTTATTTTGTAAATATTTGCATATGTAACAACTAAAAATATGCGATTTTGTAAAAAATTTGTACTACAGCACCATCTGGTGTCCAAGGTGGTTCAAAGAAGATACTGTCAAAAACTCATCGTACCTGAGAACTACTATATACCAATTTTTATTCTAATCGCATGAGCGGTTTGGGAGTTTTAGGTGGTTTTGCAAAAAATTTGTACTACAGCGCCCTCTGGTGTTCAAGGTGGATAAAAATTGATAGCCCACAAACACGCACCGTACCAAAAAACTTCTATACACAAATTTTCATGCTAATCGGATGAGTAGTTTAGGAGTCTATTGCATAGTTACATACGACATTTAGTTCCAAAGCAATTCGATATCATAAATTTGGCCTGTGTGGCAAAATTCCCCCTTGTCTAATGTTTGCTCAAATATATAGTAATGACCTCTTGGGCCCATAGCATCTACATATCAAGTTTCACTATCAAAACATGTACAACTCAGGAATAATAATGATTTCTAAAAAGTGGGCGTATATATAGTTAGACCACGCTCAGTTTTAGTATAGTTGCCGACAGTAACCATACGAACTTGTTTACCAAATTTTAGTCTAATACGACCAAACCCGTCTTAAATATAGCATTTTTTGTTGATTTTTAGGCGATAGAGGGGGTATGGGAAAAAAGGGTTATGGAAAAGTTTTACTATGCCTTTATTTTTCGCGCAAATGCAAACTAAAGTGAGACTTGCCAAATTATTCCAATATTCCATTTATTTCCAATTACCCTAGCAAATATATCCCCATATACACCATATGTGCGCACCTGTATTTTTTCACAGCTGTATTGTTGATAAGTTCACTAAAATGCCTATAATTCATGAACCAATACACATACAATGACCATTTATACAAAAAAGCCTTCGTATTGACGTCACCTTTCATGGGAAATTTCCAGAAACAAAATCGGTTCACGCATTACAGAGAACATCAATTTCATACACAATGCAACTTATTTTTATATATGTATATAGATAATATCACTTTTTTAATTGGTAAATACTAACCAATAAGTAATAAAATTATCCAAAAGAATTTGCTTCGGCAAAATTTATGTCTGTTTACGTCGGAATCCAAATGAAAAAGAAAGCACACTGGGTACATTGGGTGGTGTGAATAAAAAATAAGCAAGTGTCTTCTGATATGTGACATCTTGAAAACTTCAAAAGTGTCAATTGTGAAAATGAAATTTAATATCGATTATGGATAATATTGATATTATCGATATTGTAGACAATTTTTCTTTATGTAAAAAACTTTTGTAGACTATTACAAACATTTGACAAAAGAAATTACACAGAAAAAAAAGAGTAGAACTTTTACCTAAAAATGTAGTCAATTCAGCTAAAGTAATCCGGTGATTTTCAGTCAACGAATTTGATTAGGTGCGCTACCAATTTCTAAATGTTAATTATATGCAATTATATTGGGTAGTTTAACTGCGAGAGTAGCTAAAAAAACCTAAATATTTAGGTGTACCTTCAACCATAAAATAGATAAGACACATAATTTATTAGAAGAATTAGCTAATTTTTTTTAAACTATGACCACTTCAGATTAGGCAAGCCACCTACTAAGTGTAGAAAAATCATCTAATTATTTAGATAGCATTCCCACTTAAGAGTGGGAATGCCGTGCAAAAAATATGCAAAAAATATGTTTTTTGTTTTGCAATTTCTATTTTGAAGTGAAACTTTCCTTAGGTGACTTTACTTCATTTCGTCACATGATAGAGAAGAAAGATTTGTTTTATAGTAGATAGAATGAGAGAGATTTATACATTGCATAAATTACTGAAAAATTTCTTTGCCACCGCTGAGATTCGAACCTGTGATCTCAAGATTTCAACAACCAACGCCTTATCTATTGAGCTAAATTTCCAATCCAGAAATATATTCTACATACCAATTAATCAAATTACTGTAGATGCCCATAATTTCAGAGTTGTGGACCTCATATTTTTATATACATTTTGTACACAAGTTATCAAACGGCGTAACAGCACAGCGGTAAAGCGTTTGACTTGAACGCCAGAGGCCCGAGTTCAATTCTCGCAATGAGGCTTTATTTTTTGTAAAATTTTCTCACTTTGTTTTTATTTATGTTTTTTATAGGAGAGCGCTGTGCTCTCCTTGGGCTGCACAGAAATAAAAAATTCAAATACGGGAAAAAAACAAGTTGTAAGGAAAGCATTTGATTTATACACGTAAATATTTATATAAAATTTATACTGAGGCGTGGATAATGCTAATATGCGTTATTTCCCTAGTGTACGAACAAATCGACAACTTGCATTAGGTAAAATAACTAGAAGAATTAGATGATTTAATAAGCAAAATTTTAGTTGAATTAACTAATTGTAATTAGGTGAATTACCTAATGCATGATTGTTAAATTAACTGTGTAAGTAGAAAAGTTGTTGAAAAGATTAGGTGAAATAGAAACTTTCACATTAGCTAAACTAGTTTAGGTAATAAATCAATTCTTTTATTTTCTGTGTAGCGCAGGCGTTCTGCGATTTTAGATATATATATCAAAACAGTGGGCGCAAAAGTGGGCGTGGTAAATTTTTCTTTCAGTAAACACTTAATTGGATTACTACGAACATTTGAAATAAAAATTATCCAAATCGGTCCAGCCGTTTTCCGATTTTAGATAAATCGAAAAAAGTGGGCGCAAAAGTGGGCGTGGTCAATTTTTCTTTCCAACAAAACTTAAATTGGATTACTACGAACATTATTCTTTTAAAATTTAAAATATTTTCAATGATGAAACTCTTGATAACACCCGTTCCGCTTGAAAAGCACAAAGTATTTCTTCATCCAAATCTAAGTTCTCAAGAGTTTCGTTATAAAATTTCAGTTATTCTCATGATTTCCAATTTGCACCATAATGTTTTTTCAACAAATTCGCAACGTTAGTTTTTTTTCAAGTTTTATAGCAATTAACTTGATTGTGATAACTTCTACTTTTAATTGGCTTAATTTGTTTTCCTTTTCGCAAAATGTTCTTGGTGTCGTTGAGCATATTAGAAAAAGTGATTTCACCCTAAACAAGGATTGCTTGTTCTTCTTATTGCTTGATCTTGTAAAATATATTCTTTTCGAATTTTGAGTTTGAAAATGTCAAACTTCTGGCGCTTTTGAACTATCAGTGGAGCTTTTCCAACAATAAATTTTAAAATTTCCTGTTTTTTTTTGTGCATGGTCTTCCATAATGTCGGAGTATTGTTAAGGTGTTGTTATTACCTCAATTTTTCTTAGCTGTTTTTCAGTCAATCCGAAAACTCGGTGTGAGTGTATGCAACTGTGGCCAGTGATTGGAAATACTAGCTCAATTAAACAACAAAAATAAAATGCAATTAATCAACCGCTATTCCAGCTAAATATTATAATTTATTATAAAAAATAATAAATAAATAAATACCTGGCCATTTCAGCCCTTGAAAGCACTTTGACCTAGCTTCTAATGATCAATTGTGTTGTGCGTGTTATTAAATTTTTACACATTTGACCGAGAACCGGACCTACTAGTTTAACGCCGACTCCGAACGGCGATGAACGAAACGTTCTTGTTCTCAAGAAGCTTTACAGGGCATTTTGATTACTCTCTGAGGTTTGCCATTGTCTGCAGAGAGGTGGCGGCCTTACAGAGAAATTATTTTAATTCAAATAATTTTCTGTCGCTGCTGGGGTTCGAACCCGGGTCTCCAGGTTCGTTGACATAGAGGCCACGCACTTTAACCAACTACGCCACGGACGCCACATTATAATTTATTATCCTGTGGATATACATATGGATTTTTGAATTTTGCAGAAAAAATTTCTTAGTAACGGTGTAGACAATGTGGAGTTTGTCAATTTAGAGGAGTTAGTGAGATTTGAAACAAACACTTTGCCCACCATTGTGAGTTTTAAAACCAAATTCAATAAAGTCGTTGTTGTGAACAATGAAGATTCAAAGTTGATAAAACATTTTTTTTGGCTAGCCATATTATGTATTGAAATCAACGAAACTGTATAATAAACTCAATTTTTTTTTTAAAAAGTGGAGCTTGCTTGTTTCTAAGCCACCCATTTATTAAATCACCTTCAAAATAATCACTTTCGGAGGCAATGCACATATGTCAACGTTTTTTCCATTTTTTAAAGCATTTTCGGTACGCCGATTTCGGAATGGCTTTTAGCTCCCTCTCCGAATTCTCTTTGATAAATTCACTCGTCTCAAAATCTTTTCCACGAAGCGACAATTTGAGTTTGAGCAATAGGAAAAAGTTACACGGGGCCATATATGGCGAATGTGGTGTTTGTTGAATGATATTGACCTTGTTAACCGACTTCTTTAGTCAAATAATCGCATACAATGTGTGATGTGTGAGCTGGTGCATTATTGCGGTGCAAACCATCAATTTTCCTTCCATAATTCTGGTCTCTTTCGCCGAATATTCTCGCGCAAACGCTTTAAAACACTCAAATAATATTGAGCGTTGACCGATTGACCTTTCAGAAGCAATTCCGAGTGCACGACACCTTGAGAATCACCAGAATAACTAGAATCACCACAGAAAAAAGCAATCACCATAACGTTAATTTTTAACGACTTTACGTAGTTTTTTGGGTTTCGGCTCATTTGGATAGCGCTCTCTGTAGATTGTTGAATTGTTTCCTGAGCGACAGTTTTGCGAAAGTCTTTTTGAAGGATATTCAACAGTTTTGACACAAGTCGCGCTGCAACCCGTGGTATGCCTAAAACATCATGTAAAATGATGCTATATCTCTTACGGTTACGATTTTCGAACACAATTTCCTTTACTTTTTTGTCATTTTCATCATTTATTGATGTTGCTGGACGAGAAGGGTGAGGCAAGTTATCAACTAATGTACGGCCTTAAAGCAATTTGTACCACTCAAATGCCTGCGTACGTGATAGAGCAGACTCCCCATAGGTTTTCTGCAAAATGGTTGGTAAAACACAAATTCAAACACTCTCTTTGCTCAACTTTTTTTCCCGTTATGAAATTTGCAGGTCAGACTCGAGGTGAACTTGTTTACAAAACAATAAGACGGAAACTACGTGACAGATCGCGCTAAAAATTAACACCCAAGCCTATAACAGTAACCAGCCTTCATTTGCGGTTCAATTTTGAACAAAAGGTACAAAATTGAGTTTTGTGCATTTTATATAATTTTATTAATGATGTTTACATTCGGACAATCCATTATACAGGGTGGGCCAAATACAAATTAAAAAAAAAAACAATGATATGAACAAAATTAAATTTTTTCCATGTATTACACAGGTTATGGAATAAGGTCAACTTTTGGATCAGAGAAGACGAAAGTGGTTTTATATGTATGTATTTCACGCACTGACTTCAAATCCGTAGACCATTATTTACTATCAGGTTGAGTTTAGGAGTTATAAGCATAATTAAAAAAACAGTTGTTTTTCTGATAACTGCACTATATCTTTTTAACGCATTACCCACTTTAAATTGTCTTAAATAGGTTTGATAACAAAATACTAGACCTAACTATACTGTTTACTAGTAAAAATAACTGTTTTTTGAATTTGCTTATAGCTCCTAAGCTCTACTTGATAGAGGAAAACGGACTGTGGATTTGAATTCAGTGCTCAAAAATACATATAGAACCACTTCCGGTTTCTATGGTCCAAAACCGTGTATACCTGTGTTATTAGTGTTTTATTAGTAAGAGGAAATATTCCCATTAATTATGGAACAAAACGTCGTTCAAGTGGTTGCCTCGGCTGGCTTCGCAGTAGCGCATTCTGTCATTCCAATTTTCCAAGATCTTGTTGATGGTTTCGGGCTGTAGGTCACGGACGGCTTGGATGATATTGGCCTTAAGTGCTTGAACCGTTTCCAGATTGTTGGCATAACATCGAGCCTTCACGGTTCCCCACAAAAAAAAGAGTCCAAAGGGCTCAAATCGCTGCTGCGAGGCGGTCAATTGTCATCGCCAAGACGGCTGATAACACGATTTGAGAATTAGGTGCTAAAAAGACCGATTGTGGTTTGGGCTGTTTGAAATGGCGCATCATCCTGCATGAACCAGAGGTCATCCAAATTCATGTCTTTAATTTCAGTAAGAAAATTCTGTTAATATGGCTCTGTGGTGGCCGTGGATCAGTGGGTAGAGTTCGTGACCCATACGCCAGAGAACCCTGGATCAATTCAGTATGACACAGAAAGATTTTTCAATTGAATTATTTTTTCTGTTCGACCATCACCTCCCTGCAGACAATGGTAAGCCTCAGAGAGTAAATAATGAGAACATGCTTCTTGAGAACATGAACATTAGAGCCTGAACAGAATCAAAGCGATTAGCGATCGGCGATCCTCTTTTTTCGCCAATCGCTCAGAACAAGTCCAGAATGAAAGCGATTAGCGATTGGCTAACTATTCAGACTGAATTGTCAGAATGTTTTGTTTTGTGTATGCATTATTGACATGAAGAAAACAGAAACATAGACAACAAATGTCAGAAGATAATAAAACTTAAGAACGTACCCCATTCTTAGGAAAAATACGGCAACACTTATCATGTTTGACATCACTCAAAGAGAGGATCGCCAGGTCGCCAGAGAAAAATAGAATAGACTCTAAGAGCCCGAACAGAACCAAAGCGGCTGTCGGTTGGCGGACCTCTCTCGGAAAAATCCGCTGAGAACACGTCCAGAATAGGAGCGGTTGTCGGTTATCGGATCAGCGTTGCTTTTCGTTGTGTAAATGGAACAAATTTAACACATACACACACAAAACGAAATGTCAGCTCATGGAATGCAACACACACACACAAAAACAAACATCAGCTCATGGTAAAAACTAAGAAAATAGCACTGAACACATCCAATTCTTAGCTAAAATATGGCAACACTTACGCCACTCAAAGAGAGATCCGCCAGCCGTCGGACAAAAAATAGAATTAATTCTATTCTGGCGTTTTTCCGTCGCGGATTTCTACGGCCATTTAATTTTTGGCGGTTGCATATATTTTCATGTATTTTGTTGCGTAGCGCACATGACAACCGACAGCTGCTTTGGTTCTGTTCGGGCTCTAATCTGGCGAATGTTCGTCTCGATCAAAAACCAACGATTTGATTTCAGACGTGTTCATACGTTTTCATGCATTCTATTGCTTGAAAATGTCGCCAATCGCTAATTTTTTTTGATTCTGTTCAGGCTCTTAGCCGTTCGGAGTCGGCATAAAACTAGTAGGTCAAGTTTTCGATGAATTGTGTTCAAATTTTTAATAACACGCACAACACAATTTGATCATAAGAAGTTCGGTTAAAGTCCTTTCATGGGCTGAAATGGCCAGTTTATATATTCCATTTTTTAATATGGCTCTGGAACACCCACCGAAACGTTGCTTACAGCCTCATTTTTGAAGAAAAATGGTCCAAGGATGCTACTACTCCACAATCCGCACCAAACTGTCACTCTCTGTAGATGCATCGGTTTATTAACGATGCATTAACGTGCATGTTTTCCAAGCCCCAAATGGGACAATTTTGTTTGTTAACGTACCCGCCGAGATGAAAATGCACCTCGTCAGAAAGGATGATATTTCGACCAAAATCGTTGTCCAATTCAAGCTACTCTATGACCCAAACTACGAAGCGATAACAAAGCGGATGGTCATACGCCTTCAATTGCTGAGTCATTGAACCTTGTAAGCGAATAATCCAAGATCTTTGTGTATAATTCTCCTCATGCTAGTGTATGAAATGTTGAGCTGTAGAGATCGATGGCGAGTTGATGTTCGTGAATTGAGTCTCACACTCTCAGCTACAGCAGCCACATTCTAGTCTATGCGCACCGTACGACGACGGGAACCATGAGTGTTGTCCACTAGCATACCAGTCTCACGAACTTTTTGCACAAACTTGCGTACAGCAGGCGCGGTGGGCGCTTCATTTCGGCCAAAACTTCGGGCAAATCTCGAAAATAGTCTACCAAGTGTGAGAAACTAAAGATGTTCCTTTTTCAAGAGCATTATTGTTTATAAAAAGCTTAATATATCTACATTTAAGTTCCCAATTAATTTTTTTTTTCTTGAGTTCTTATGTAATGAAAAAATAAGGAATTCACAGTCAATATTCGAGTTAAGTTTATGTTTTTCAGGTTGTTTGCTGATCTAAGAAAGCTATTGATATAAAAGCCTTACGTATAAAAGTTTTTTTATTTCCCTTTGCACTTCTTTCTTCGCAAATTGGCACCATAATAGGTTTGACAAAATTTGGGTATAACGGTGTATTTTGCAAAATTAGTATGATCAATTCTGTTTTGACGTCCGACACATAAAAAGGGTTTTATTTAGATTAAATTGTTAAATCAAATTAAAAACGAAAATTGAAACCTGTTACAAAGCAAGTTTTTGAACATTTTCCAGAATATAACTGATGATTTAAAATATAAATAATTTTCAGCTCATATCAACTGGGCAAACTTAGTGACGTCCGAACGGTAGGCAACATTTTCAAATAGAATTAACGTGGAAATAACTTTTGTAGGTGGTAAGCCAAATATTAAAAAAATAATGTGGAAAGATCCAAAAATTAGCGAAATAGTTAAAAAAAAACTTGATGACGAATTCTGTAAAAAAGAAGCGGAGAGAAAGCGTATTTATCGCAAAAAAATAAAGGAAAAAATAAAAACGACAACCAGTTAGCTAAAAAAAAATATATGTTGGGCCGCCACGCACGGTACAAGTGAAACTTGAACCCAAAAAAGTAGAGATTTTTTAGTGAATAATTGATTTACTCTTAAATATAGTCTTACTAAAAAGGTCCCATTTCATATAATTGCAAGATAAAATTAAATTTGTTTTAATATGTACAATTTCGAAAAGTTAAATGTTAATTTACCATACCATCATACCATACTAACATCCTATACCGTCATACTATATGATAAAACTATACCATGCCATCATTCCATGCTCATCTTACCACCATACTATACCATCAGACAATGCTATCATACCATACCATCATATTCTACCACCAAATCATACCTACGATCATACCATATATATAACCATTATATCATCGTACCATACTATAATACCGTACCATCAACTAATCATACTATATCCCTCGTACCATACCATCATATTATAATAACCACACCATACTATTAACTTTTATTGCTTGTAAAAACCTTTATCCAAAAATTTTATATAGTAAGACTTCCTTCAAACTGATCATACAAAAACACAAAGCTCTTTGTCGAGCTCTGAATTCTCGAACTCTTTCTGTAGATGTCTTTCGCTGAGGTTTAAGAAATTTGTTTCTTTTAAGCAACTTTTAAATTTAATTGGATACACATGTCTTTTTATATAAACTAGTGTCGCCTTTGGTCGGAATTCGACCATTTAAAAATCGATTTTTTTTTTTTTTTGTATTTTTAGTGAAAACATTTTTTTGTCTTTCTTCACTCATGTGGAAATATAACCGAACTCATATCGCAGCATATATACCACCGGCATATATATCAATTTTTCCAGTCGAACAACACGACCAAATAGGAAGTTCCTACCGAATTTCATTGATTTGTGACTTATAGTTTGCAAGTTATAACGAAAACTTGGGCTGCTGAAAAGTTCCACGCCTCTTTTTTAACGCCCATAAAATGCAACCAAGGCTGTGCGACTTATAACTCTAAAGTTATTCGATATCGCAAATTTGGGTTGCATGGGATGTGCCACGCCCACTATATTTATTCGGTGCACTCCTTCTCCCCACTCTTATCGATTTAAAAAAAGCTCAAGCCTGTGTTAGATAACACGGGCGCATAGGTCAGACGTAGAATACGTTAGTCATTAACAGCCTTATTCAATAGATTTCCTTAAACAACCTTTAAACGCTTGTTTAGTTACGCACTGTTTAAGGCTTTACGCAGCTTCTATGCAACCTTGCTAACATTGTTATTCATAAACATTTTTTCATTTTCTGCTTATGATTGTAAGGTTTGTGTCTGAACTATTGAAAATCTCTACAAAAATTAAGAATTCCTATGGATTTGCAATGGCCGCCGCATAAAAAAATGCTGCAAAGGGCGCATATGGAGCATGTCTTTGATATTAAAAGAAAAGACAAACAAAAATCATGGTTGTATTTACGTAAGCCTTAAACGCCAATTTCGGCGTTTAAGTTACGCACCTCTTAAACAACTACGAAAAATGTTTATGAATAACGTTTTCTTGTTTAAAGCCCGTTTAAAGTTACTCTGCCTCTAAAATGTGTTTATGAATAAGGCTGTAAGACATTGAGGATGTCTTAAAGACGTGGCCAACTGGGCCACAATTTTGTTTCTCTGCTTCGCTTATCAACCCAGTGGGCAATTATACTAGGCCTTAACAAAAGAAGGCATGCTAAGACTACTACTATTGGCATCTTTATACCACCTAATATCGCTGTACCAATGAGCACTTCTAGAAGCCCTTCCTATGGATGGGGCTCAAAAATTTTTTATTTCTGTGCAACGCAAAACATAAAAGAAGTGAAACATATCATAAAGTGCTAGCCCAAGGAGAGCACAGCGCTTTTTCAGTCATATACATACACTATATATATTTCTCTCATTCTCTCTACTATCAAACATATCTTTCTTCTCTATCGGGTGACGAAATGAAGTAAAGTGACCTAAGTAAGTTTCACTTCAAAATAGAAATTGCAAAACAAAAAACAGTTTACTGCATTTTTTTTTTATTTTTAGTTAACTTGAGAGTGCTTTTATAAGCCCTCATAAAGAAGGTTTTTTAACATGCATTCTCAAAAAAGAGCTTCTGGCAGGCCTCTTTAGAGTCGCGAGAGAAGAAGGCCTAGAAAATTTGCTCGTTTCATATAAAAAAGTTAATGGGCTTGGATATGAGTGCGGAAGGTCTTCAAAATCCATATGAAGGCCTGCAAGTAGCGCTTCGAAGCCCTGCTTTTGCCCACTGGGAATGTTGTGTATGTACACATCGTTCGCTACTTGGTCGTTATACTTCTTCTCTTTCTCACACTGGTTCTGTGATGAACACATAGATAATCGTACTGCTCTTACACATGATGTTATAATACATAAAATACAAAGCATATGAAAATTAATACAAAATTTGAAAGAGTTAAATTTTAATTTACTTATAGAATCAAAAAAATTATATGTAGCAATATGATTATTTAAAAACAAATCAAAAGAAGACATATTAAATATGTTACGACCATACTTGAATTTTCTTCAATGCATGCATAAAGTATTAAAAACTTATAATGAAAGTGACAAACATTTTCTCAAAATTTTGTGCTCCAGATCAACACCACCGTATAACGTATTCTACGTTAAAAAAAATTATCAAAATCGGTTGAGAAACACGGGAGAAAATGGTTCTTAACTGTTCTGCCTACTCCTATTTATATATAGATATTAGTATACATATACAAGGTGGCGCAAAAGTAATCCTCCTATCAGAAAATGCTATAAATTTTGCGATTGGCCCCTAATGTCAGTTCTGTTTTGACATTTGTGTAGTAAACACATGCGAAATACACGTTAATAAACAATATTATGGCAAAATATTAAAAATATATATTCAAGGACTTCAAACATCTCGTAATTTTTGTTATGCTCGAACAGCCCATTTTTTAAACGTAACGTAGATGTTTATATTAAAAATAATTTAAAAAAATATCTATAATTAAAATACTGTAATGGTGGAAAAATTAATGACTTCCGACACATGACGTCTGAACAATAATAAATATTTCAAAAATAAAAACAATAATAAGAATTAATGACTATACTAACTTTTTTGTATATTTCAGGTAATTCTTAACGTTTCATTCATATCATATTTTCTCGTAGCTCGAATCAGATCGCTGCAAATAGCAGATTTTTCTATTAATATAGAAACTACTTCTATTTTAATAACGTCCAAACGCTGAATATCGAAACCACTGTTCAAGTACTTACGGCTGTATTGTATTTTTTTCTGATATATTTAAATAGCAGCCCCTTAATACTTAATGGTGCATTAGTTCTTTTTTCTTAAACAAAACATTTTCAGCATATAAATTGGAAAAAAATGCGTCCGAATGTGTCGTCCGACACGCAGGATTTGCCCAAATAAGTTTTCAATATTTCCAAAAGTTGTTGAAGCATAAAGCAATTCATTTCTTTCCGCGGAGGTATTATACTGACTTTGTGTTAAGATTTCGAGTGGCAAACAGCTGTCAGTGTCAAAATAACCTACGATTTAAAAAAACACTAGATTGCCCACCCTTTATAATACCTTTCAAACTAGATAATCAAACTTTGTGCTATTAGCAATTCATCACAAATTTACTCTATTTAAAACTATCTCGCAAAGGGATAAAACAGAGAACATAGAATATTCCTGTTATCTCATTCACACACCTCTTTACTAGAAGTGGCAGATACGCTGAATTATCTCTGATTTATTAAGATAATTGAAACAAAGCAACTTATTGTGTAACGAAAAGTTGTTTTATGTGAATGACAAAAACAAAAAAAAAAAACAAATATAAATAAAATAAGGTACCATGATAGAAGAATCTACCTCTTTTACCAGGTTGTCTTTATTTTAGCTTTGTTTTTTACTTTAAAACGGCGACGCTTGCTTACCTTGCTATTCCTGCAATTTACGGCGAGTTACACAAAGAATTCCAGAGTTCTTGTCTTCATTCATAGACTGTCATCCCGCCTCGGGTGAGCGAAGACTTGCAATGGCAGCTAGTGTGAGCTGTAGCTACTTTGGCCAGCCGTGTTGCTACATGTTGTTGTTTGGGTTGTTTTTGTTGATTGTTTATAATTAATGTTATAAGTTACAGGCTCTGGTTGCTCTGGGCTGCAACACAGCACCACGTAACAGCAGGCAGCAAGTGTTGATAACTCTTAAGCCAATGTTGAAATTAAAAACAACAACATGAAGAATCACTGCTATGCACACACCCCTAATACAAATACTTGCTACCGTCTCACTCTTTTTGCAAAGTTCTCTCTTTATCGCACTTTCACGTAGCACTTATCTTACAGTCGAGTAGATTTCGTTGCCGTTGCTGTTAACTGGGTTAAGGCAGCAACATAAGAGCCGCCTATAATGAGCGTATTTGTTGTTGTAGCAGTTAATTGTTGTAATTCTGTTGAAAGTCTATTTGTATCTGTGTTATCGTGACTATATGTTTGAATGTGCATTTCTGCATGTGTACACGTTGCAATTATTTCGCATGTTACGCCATTCAGTTGCTTACTACATTTGTTCGCAATGCGTGTCCTTATTTTTCTTCAGCATTTCTTCATTGACTTTT
Organism: Pherbina coryleti; assembly: GCA_943735915.1. NCBI lineage: Eukaryota > Metazoa > Arthropoda > Insecta > Diptera > Sciomyzidae > Pherbina > Pherbina coryleti. The sequence continues at coordinate 141,664,274 of OX030950.1, read as the reverse complement.
CCCTTGCAAGTCTTGCAACATCTTGCAATGCCTTGGAGGTTGCTGCAGTTGTTATTGTTGTAATTTACCTTGTTTTACGTGCACTCGTGTACTTTGTATGCAGTTGTATGTATGCATGTATCTGCATATAAATAATTTTTTTTTTTATTCACATCAGCTAACAAGCCCAGCGTAGCACGTTCGAAATGCATTTGCTTAGTTTTGGGAATTAACATTTTCACTTAAACTCATGTCCGTTGCTGTCATGGGCGTGGTGGGGCCCTGAAGTTGCTTTTGACTGACTGCGTTGTTAAAGTGTGCATCTCTTTAGCTTATTTTTTGACTCGGAGCAAGCAGCTCCGGGCTGTTGATGGACTGACATTACCACTCAAAACATCTCAGACGGTTATAAGCTAATTTTTTTTAGAAGTATGTCTGGATATAATATTTTTACTAAAAGTTACTACGGAAAATTTTTTAAAAAAATTTTTTGGTTGAATCAATCGAATGAAATTAAGCTGGATTTCATTCAGATTTAAAATAATCGCCTTAAAGCGTTTATAGAAGTTGTTTTGACATTTTGTAAGTTATTAGGATGCACGAGCTTTCGAAGCAGTTACAAAGTTACATGAATACCCATCATGTTATCTTTATATTATAAAGAAAATTAAATATTTTTGGAATTTTCACTTAAGTTACATATTTAATGTCCAACTTAAGCTTTATCCATTTCTTGTCTCTTAACCCTCTCTCAACTACAACTTGTCTTCACTACTTTGTGTTGTTCAACTTGTTGTCTACATTCCTCAAAAATTCTTCAAATTCAATCAACTTGTGGTCAATTGCAATCTACTTCATTCCGCTGTTGTTGCTGATGTCATTAGTTTGGGTTCCAATCCATTCTTATCCACTAGCATCTCGCTTCTCTATCCAGCCAACAACATTTTAATCTCTTGTAACAATTTATTTGATTTATTTACGTTTAAGTACTGCGTCGATGGTGGCAGTGCGTTCGTTCAATTTGCTTGATGCGTTCTACGAAATCTGTTTCTTATGTGTGTGTATATGTGTGTGTGTGTCTGTCTGTTGGTTTTTTTTTCATTTCGTTTTTTTTTGAGTGGGTGTATTAAATGCTTTAGCGTTGATTTATTTCGAAACCAAGTTCAATTAAGTTCAATCGAGTCAAGCTGCTTTTCGGTTAAGCTTCTTGAGCACTCAAACTTTTCAATTGTCTGAGCTGAGGATGAGCACTCGGAAGAGGACAAAACAACAAAAAAACAAGTAGAAAAAAAAAAAAACAAAAAACACCAAAAAGAAAGACAAATAACGCGAACTTAAGTTGCGTTGCTTCATTGCAGCTTCTGTTTTTGAGTTATTGATATTCTTAGTATTCTAATAGCTTGATATTAGCTACGATTTAAGCCGACTTTATATCTGATTGCTTGGACATAAATAAATGTATTAATTTATCAATAAGCAATGAGAACAAGAATGATTTCACATTGACGCCAATGTGTTTAAAGAACATTTTTGTTCGACTTTAATGTTCCGAAATTTATTGATTTTACCGTATTATTCTATAATAAGCAACGTATTCCTAATCATATAAAAGAGGGTAGAGGTATATGTAGTTTATTTTGTTTCAATGTACCATTCCGAGGGTTGCCTTTTAAGTCTTGTGCCTAACAATGAAGAAACAGTGGTAAATTAGTGAAAATGCTTTCATTGTTTTTCGTTTTGCAAGTTGGTTCCTGCGAAACCAGGTTTTTGTATGCCTCAACGGTCTATTCGGGCGTGGAAAAACGCTCAGCACGCATTTTTCTTAACGTGAAGGAACAAGAAGAAGTCATTGGGTGCCAAGTAGTAACTGTAAGGCGGAATAGACATCAATTCCAAATTTTGAATGCTCAAAAACTCTTTTGTTTGAGCTGGAGTGTTAGAATTAGAAGAACTCGCATTATCGTGATGGAGGATGATCTTCCTTTGATGGTTCATGTTCCCCAATTACTTACTTACTTACTTATCTGGCGCTTACAACCGTATGTCGGTTTTGGCCTCGTATAAGAAATTGCGCCAGCCATTTCTGTTTTGCGCTTGCTGGCGCCAGTTGGAAACACCAAGCGTGGTCAGGTTATCCATCACCTGATTCTTCCAACGAAGATGTGGGCGTCCTCTTCTGCGTTGACCACCACCGGGCACCGAATCGAATATTTTTTTCGCTGGAGCGTCTATTTTTGACATTTGGTGCCATAATATTGCACCAACTGTCAAAAATAGTATAAATTCGGGAACGAAAAAAGTAAAAAGAAAATAAAATATACAAGCAAATGATATTTGTTGGACGCTGCTCGTGAGAAATATTTTAAATAATACAGGGTTTTCCAATAAGAGGTGTTATTGTGAATTGCTCACTTTTAAAGCTTTTATTCTTTGACATTTGACAAGTACACGCTTCAACAACGCATTGAAATTAAATTTAAAATTCACTACAAAAATGGTGAAAATCTTGCAGTCACAATTCGCAAAACTAAAGCATTTTTTGGTCGTCTTGAAGCACCTTGTCGGACAGCAATACAGACATTGTTGAAAAAATTTGAGCTGTTGGGACAAGTTAGTGATGTTAAGAATAAAACCCGTGCACTTCGCTCAAGAACAACTGAGAATATTTATGCTGTAGCCCAAAGTGTTGAAGAAAACCCAGGTTTGTCCATTCCTCGTCGTTCTTTGCAATTGGGCATTCCACATACGTCATTACACCATATTTTGCATAAAGACTTGGGTCTTAAATAAAAGGGTCTTGGGTCTTTATAAAGTTCAGTTAACACAAGAACTGAATCCGGCCGATCATCAACAACGTCGTGTCTTTGCTGATTGGGTCCTTGATATGCATAAAAATGATCCGGAATTCCATCGAAAAATCATCTTGACTGATGAGGCCCATTTCCACCTCGGTGGCTACGTCAACAAGCAAAATTGTCGCATCTGGGGCTCGGAAAGCCCAAGAGTTATTGTTGAGAAGCCTCTCCATCCTCAACGTGTGACTGTTTGGTGCGGTTTATGGTCCGGCGGGGTCATTGGTTCTTACTTTTTCGAAAATGATGTTGGATCAGCAGTTACGGTGAATGGATTGCTCTATCGAAAGATGATTAATGATTTTTTATGGTCGGAGTTGGATGGTATTGATCTGCACAACATTTACTTTCAACAAGACGGCGCTACGTGCCACACAAGCAACTAAACCATTGATCTTTTATGGGAAAAGTTTCCGGACCGTGTTATCTCTCGAAGAGTTGATCACAATTGGCCACCGAGATCTTGTGATTTAACACCTTGCGACTTCTTCCTTTGGGGCCACGTGAAAGATAAGGTCTACGCCAACAGCCCAGCCCAGCGATTGAAGACCTCAAAGATGGAATTCGTGAGGCTATCGAGGACATAGGGCAGCCACTTTGCGATTTAATAAATAAATATAAATAACTGGTCATTTCAGCCCTTGACAGGACTTTGACCTAGCTTCTTATGATCAATTATGTTGTGCGTGTTATTAAGTTTGTACAAAATTGACCGAGAACCGGACCTACATGCTTAAGGCTGCGAACATAGTGAACGCGAGTTGCTGAGCCGAGCCGAAAAACATATAAGAGCAATACAGTACGCAAGTCATGCATCTCTTTTACCCGAATGCGTTTTTGAGTTTCAATCGGCTCGGATCAGCAACTCGCGTCTACTATGTTCGCAGCCTAACGCCGATTCCGAACGGCGATGAACGGAATGTTCTCGTTCTCAAGAAGCTTTACATGGCATTTTGATTACTCTCTGAGGTTTGCCATTGTCTGCAGAGAGGTGGCGGCCGTACAGAAAAATTATTTTATTTCAAATAATTTTCTGTCGCTGCTGGGGTTCGAACCTGGGTCTCCAAGGTTCGTTGACATAGCGGCCACGTACTTTAACCAACTACGCCACGGACGCCACTTTCATGAAAAATTTCATGAAAAGGATATTGTCCTGTAAGCGTGGTCGTGGTGGCCATTTGGCTGATGTTGTTTTTCATTATTAACGGCATACCTTCTTCTTTATTATGAAATAAACACCCGATCATTTATCTCAAAAAATGGCATTTTTCTTTGAATACCAAAAAAAAACACCTCTTATTGGAAAACCCTGTATATATCTTCACATTGTTTTCAAGCGATAGTTTTATTTTCAAATAGTAAATATTTGAAGGATATTGAAAAATATTCGTGCATAATTTTAATAAAGGGTCCGCCATATAACGTTTTTTTTTTCAACTAGTGCTTATTTCATGAATGGTAACACTTAGCACATGTCTGATTTGACAGATAATTAGTTTTATCCTTCCGCTGAACGAATATGGTTGTGTAAACGCTTGAACAACGCTGGGAAATATTGCGACATTATTTGAAAATCATGGTAATGTTGCAGAATATGTGCGAAAACTGCGTACTGATTTTGGAAGAACAGAAGCACCGTCAGCTCCGTATGTTCGTTATCTTGTGAAAAAAGTGAAAGAAACTGGCATCCTCATCGATAAACCAAGGCGTGAAAAGCCAAAAACAGTGCGTACACCCGAGAATATTGCTGCTGTGGCAGAAAGTGTGCGTGAAGCGGCATCAACATCAATTCACCGTCGTTCTCAACAATTGAACATTTCGGAGACATTATTGAGACGAATTTTGCATAAAAACCTTGGTATGACGCCATACAAAGTCCAATTGGTTCAGGAGTTGAAGCCAACTGACCATCCAATCCTTTTTCGCTTCGCTGAGTGGGCCCGCGATCGACTTACAGAAGATGCCGATTTTGCCAAAAAAATCATCTTTTCAGAAGCTCATTTTGATCTTGGCGGGTATGTAAACAAACAAAATTATCGCATTTGGGGCACAGGAAACCCGCACGCATATATTGAAAAGCCGATGCACCCAAAACGAGTCACTGTTTGGTGCGGATTTTGGTCCAGAGGCATAATTGGGCCATTTTTTTTCGAAAATGAGCAAGGAGTGGCCATTACAGTCAAAGGTCAGTTTCTGTTAAAACTCGTTCTCGGACCATGTTGAACGAATTTTTGTTCACAAAAATTGAAGAGGAGGATATTGGCAACATTTGGTTTCAACAGGACGGCGCTACGTGCCACACAGCCGAAGCTACACTCGATGTTTTGCGCCCTGTTTTTGAAGATCGCCTTATCAGCCGCAGAGCTGATGTCGTTTGACCACCTCGGAGCTGCGATTTGACACCGTTGGACTATTATTTGTGGGGTGCCCTCAAAGATAAGTGTTACGCCGGCAAGCCAGAGACAATTGACGCTTTAAAGGATAATATTCGTGAAGCCATTGGTGAAATACAGCTGCACACAATCGATAATGTGCTTAAAAATTGGACCGATCGTGTAGGCTACTGCATGGCCAGCCGAGGCAAATTATTTTTCATTATTAACCGTAAGGATTGTACATTCAAATAAAAAAAGAAATTTGAGAAAATATTCAGTAATTTTTACAGGGCTGTGGAGTCGGAGTCGGAGTCGAGGAGTCGGAGTCGGAGTCGGTAAGGATTTTTGGGTGAAGGAGTCGGAGTCTTAAAATATGCACCGACTCCGATAAAAGAAATCAATACATAGTATAACAAATATCGCAATAGCACAAAATCTTATAGAAAAATTATAAATTTTTAACATTAATTTGTAAAGAGCTCTATATAACATAGATGAACAACTAATCGTAAAAATAGTTGATAAAATGGTTGCTGGTTGTTAATAATTAGTCGTCTGTTGGTACTCAGAGGTATCATATCTAGTTTTTCAACCAGTTTATCAATCCGTTGTGAAATATCAAGAAGTTTTAATTTTTTGCGGTTTGACATCAAACAGTTGTTGATCTAGTTGATAAGTTTGTAGCAAGTTTGGTTTTTGAAAATTGAAAAAAAAACAAAATTTGCTTAAGTGAGTCAAATATTTATGTTGAGCGATATATCAATACCTGTCATTTACATTTTAAAGATTATTTCATGTAAATGTTGCCCGCGGCTACGTCTGAGGTGGTCCATGCGTAAGCCCCAATTTATGGCATACTTTTGCCAGCATTTTGGCCAGTATCTCACCAAAGGCATCTGTAATGTTTTCTACCAGGGCTGCAATTGTGGCTGGTTTGTCCCTGTACATGAGAGACTTCACTTAATATAAAAAAAATAGTCTAATAATCGATCAAAAATAAATTTCATGGTCGTGGCAGCCATTGGACTGCTCCAAAACTTGAGATTAATTGCTCACCAAACTCGCCTCTTAATAGGTCCATGGTATCGCGTACCATGTGGCATGTGGCACCGTCCAATTTTTCCATTTTGATTGTAACGTTGTGATTTTCATTATTTTTAAAAAAGAACGTTACAATGATGCCACCGGCCAGCAAACCGCACCAAACAGTGCATTTTTCAGGGTGCATTGTCAGCTCTTGAACTGCCTCTGGCTGCTCTTCAGACCAAATTCGGCAATTCTGTTTGTTGATGTACACATTGAGCCAAGAATGAGCTTCGGGACTAAAGACAATTTTTCGATAAAAAAGTGGATCTTCATCCAACTGTCTAAGGCCCATTCACTAAACAAACGAAGTGAGGGTAAGTCACCGGGCTTCATTTCTTGCACACTTGTATTTTGTATGGTTTCATACCGATGTCCTTGCGTAAAATGTTCCAGGTGGTTAAATAACACAAGCCCAATTGTTGAGAATGGCGACGTTTGACATATCGCGATCTTCATTGACATTGCCCGTTACAGCAGTAATATTCTCCTCTGTACGCACTAAAGGGCTGCACAAATGTATTTGCTTCTTTGATTACACCAAGTACTTTAAGTTAAGCAATTCACTTGTAGAATAATTCAGCAAAGAGATAGCGTAAGCGCGTTACTTGTTGCTCAGAGTACAATTAATGGCCTTATTTTGTAAAACGCACGCAATCACCGTTACGTTGGGTTTTCTTATCTGGCAACATATTTTAGTAGAAAATTTCTGAGTGCGAAAGAGACTTTGTTTTACTTCATATGAAAAAGGCATAGCCAGACTGAAAATCTTAACGCAAGTGACTGCGTTCGTTTTACAAAATATGACTATTATATTTTAACTCACTCTCTCTCGGATCAAATGCATACGCAACTTGCTCTTGTCAATTATAAAAGTTATCGTCCCCTATCAGGGCAAATGCAAAAATAACTAAAGAGTGATTTTTTAAGTGCCTGATAACTTTTTTTTTAAAAAAAACGCATAAAATTTGCAAAATCTCATCGGTTCTTTATTTGAAACGTTAGATTGGTCCATGACATTTACTTTTTGAAGATAATTTCATTTAAATGTTGACCGCGGCTGCGTCTTAGGTGGTCCATTCGGAAAGTCCAATTTTGGGCAACTTTTTCGAGCATTTCGGCCGGAATAGCCCGAATTTCTTCGGAAATGTTGTCTTCCAAAGCTGGAATAGTTGCTGGCTTATTTCTGTAGACTTTAGACTTGACGTAGCCCCACAAAAAATAGTCTAAAGGCGTCAAATCGCATGATCTTGGTGGCCAACTTACCGGTCCATTTCTTGAGATTAATTGTTCTCCGAAGTTTTCCCTCAAAATGGCCATAGAATCGCGAGATGTGTGGCATGTAGCGCCATCTTGTTGAAACCACATGTCAACCAAGTTCAGTTCTTCCATTTTTGGCAACAAAAAGTTTGTTAGCATCGAACGATAGCGATCACCATTCACCGTAACGTTGCGTCCAACAGCATCTTTGAAAAAATACGGTCCAATGATTCCACCAGCGTACAAACCACACCAAACAGTGCATTTTTCGGGATGCATGGCCAGTTCTTGAACGGCTTCTGGTTGCTCTTCACTCCAAATGCGGCAATTTTGCTTATTTACGTAGCCATTCAACCAGAAATGAGCCTCATCGCTGAACAAAATTTGTCGATAAAAAAGCGGATTTTCTGCCAACTTTTCTAGGGCCCATTCACTGAAAATTCGACGTTGTGGCAGATCGTTCGGCTTCAGTTCTTGCACGAGCTGTATTTTATACGGTTTTACACCAAGATCTTTGCGTAAAACCTTCCATGTGGTCGAATAACACAAACCCAATTGCTGCGAACGGCGACGAATCGACATTTCACGGTCTTCAGCAACACTCTCAGAAACAGACGCAATATTCTCTTCTGTACGCACTGTACGCATTCGTGTGGTTGGTTTAATGTCCAATAAAGTAAACTGAGTGCGAAACTTGGTCACAATCGCATTAATTGTTTGCTCACTTGGTCGATTATGTAGACCATAAATCGGACGTAAAGCGCGAAACACATTTCGAACCGAACACTGATTTTGGTAATAAAATTCAATGATTTGCAAGCGTTGCTCGTTAGTAAGTCTATTCATGATGAAATGTCAAAGCATACTGAGCATCTTTCTCTTTGACACCATGTCTGAAATCCCACGTGATCTGTCAAATACTAATGCATGAAAATCATAACCTCAAAAAAATCACCCTTTATATAGTTCTACCTTGTACTCCAAATACTTGCGTACGTTAAAATCAAAAGGCATTTTCAGTGTGCTTAACCAGTTACAATTATCAGTATTTTCAGCTTAAATGGGGGATCGGAGAGGGTTATTATGTATGACCGACCCCCACTACTTTTTTAATAGGAACATTTTTCCCTTTGGGACCTATCCACTCCGACCTCTCCTTAGGTGGGTTCCCATACAAATTTTATTATTTTTGTATATTTATACCCTACACTTACACTTGAACAGGGTCCCAAAAGAAAAATATATTCCTCTTGCAAAAGTAATGGCGGTTGGTCATACATATTAACCCTCTCCTGCCCTCCCTTATAACCACACATGCAATGAAAATATATCTTCTAAAATACTCTAATACTTATACTACTTGCTTACTTGTACTCCTCTTGCAAGTTTTTTTTATTTACAAAAATATTGAAAGAGAGTCAATAACTCATTTGTTTTGCCTTCAACTAGTTTTTTATTTACACACACTACCAAGTATTTGCGCTCACGCCAACACTATCCGCAATTGAGAGTAAAAGAGCGAAAGTAATTGCGCACCACACAAATGATTTGTAAAGCGATTCAAATGCATTTGTGCAGCCCTTTAGTACGCACTCTCCGCATAGGGGTTGGTGGGTTAATGTCCAATAAAGTGAAACTGGTGCAAAATTTGGTCACAATATCTTGAATAGTCTGTTCGGTGGGTCGATTATGACAACCATAAAACGGACGTAATTTGGGGAAAACATTTCTCATAAATCACCCTTTATTTTATTTTAAATTTAATTGAATTTGAATTACTTTACTTATATTTTTAACTTCCTTATTAAAAAGATACATCATACAAATTATATGCATGAAAAAAAAATTAAATGATTTTTAATATTATGGTCGGAGTCGGAGTTGGTGTCGGAGTCGGTGCTTCAATATTTGAATTAGTCGGAGTCGGAGTCGGAGTCGTGATTTTTTGAACCGACTCCGCAGCCCTGTAATTTTTATACCCCCACGTTTAAAAAACTTAAATGGGGGTATATTAATTTTGTCACTCCGTTTGTAACGCCCATAAGGCGGCGTGGTAGGTATGGAACCCCCCGAGTCGATTTAGCCATGTCCGTCTGTCCGACTGTCCGTCTGTCTGTGATCACGATTACAGCCGTAATGTTCAAGCTATCTTCACGAAATTCTATATTTAAGCTTTTATCCAAAAAACTAAGATCGAGTTCGAAAATGAGCCTAATCGGATGAAAACCACGCCTACCTCCCATACAAAGAGACTTTATCAAAACGGTAAAATCTCTTAGAATTCCACAAACATTAATGTATGGACTTGAAATTTTGAATTTGAGTTTTGATATTAAATATACACTCTGAGTATGAAATTCAACCAAATCCGATGAAAACCACGCCTACCTCCCATACAAAGTAACTTTATCAAAAAGCTAAAATTTCTATAAATTCCACAAAAATTAATATATGCACTTGAAATTTTGCATGTGAACTTTGATATATTACATGATATCTGTGTATGTGTATATATATGCGATAATTCAACGATATCGAGTGAAAACCACGCTAACCTCCCATACAAAGTGACTTTATCAAAAAACAAAAGCGAATATTTTCTGTTAAAACTATAACGAACATTTTTTTACAAATAAACACTTTATTGATTGCTTAAGGCTTTGAATATACTTTGGTTCGGCCGTGGGGGCATTTTAACTTCGGCCCAGTCGAAGATAATTTCTTACTAGTTTTTTATAGCATTTTTTAAAAAAAAAAAGTTATTTGGCGGACCCTTTATATTTTTTATTAATTTTGTTTAAATATTTTCATATTTTATTTAATTAAAAAAGTATTTAAATAAATTTTAAATATTTGCGTAGTCGGTTTAAGAAAATGCGTTATTGGTGCAAAAACGACTCGCTTTTTGGATAAATTAAAAAAAATTTTGGATTAATTTAATATTTTTTTTTCTTAGTGTATATGTCAACGAATCTGGAGACCCGGGTTCGAATCCCAGCAGCGACAGAAAATTGTTTGAATTAAAATGATTTTTCTGTAAGGCCACCACCTCTCTGCAGACAATGGCAAACCTCAGAGATTAATCAAAATGCCATATAAAGCTTCTTGAGAACAAGAACATTCCGTTCCGTTCCAGTCCGGTTCTCGGTCAATTGTGTACAAACTTTAATAACACGCACAACACAATTGATCATAAGAAGCTAGGTCAAAGTCCTTTCAAGGGCTGAAAAGACCAGTTATTTATTTTTTTTTTTTATAGAATTTTTACTCTACTTTTATGCTCACTCAGTACGAGTAATGTGTCGTAAATATATATTTATGTATACCCCACAAAGGATATTCCTGGTTCTTATCTTACAGCCTATTAAAAGTCAATTCAACAATCTGTCTTTCCCTCTATTTCTGGCGTCAATACATCTTTCAAGCATGCAATTGTCTATAGTCCTGCATACAATTTTATATTTTACTGTATTTATTTCCAGTTCATTGAAATAATAATAAATCATGCATACTTTTAGGCGTATAAAAAGATATACATGTATTTTTTTTTTTCTTTGCCATGCACCACATTTTTGTACTTATTATAAAATATTCAAGCACATCAGCTGTTGGGTTTTCGTGAAACAAAAAAACAAAAAAAAAATCTAGGACTAACACGAAATACCAACACAACCGCCAAAAAAATGTTTGTAAATATCAGCGGATTTCACAAATATGTGTTCAATAATAAATAATGAAAAATCACATTAACACAGCGCGTTTTATTTTTGGTGCTTGTAACGCGGCAAATAATAACGCGTCGTCAGTTAGCTGCAGTGTGTATGTGTGATCGGGTGCTTCTGTGTGTGGTTTTGTGGTGCTATATACGTTTGCAGTAATGCTATCCCAGTGGGAAAAACATCCTTCTACAATGCTTTATAGCTTACTTACTATTCGTCCACTAGGCATGCAAACGTCTCTTCCGAATCCCCATTACTTTTACAAAGGCATGGTCGCCTCTAGTAATCTTCCTTCTGTAAAGTATAAAAAGCATCATAGGTACTTACGTTTTCCTTTACTAAAATGAAGAGCAGGAAATGTACTCCCGACGATCGGAATTGTCGTGTTTCAAATCTAATGCACTTTATTTAATAAGTAAAATGTATGCATGAAAACGTAAGGTACCCGCACTGTACTGATATACGACGTGTATATACGGATTATATATCCATTTAAACCTTCTTCACAATGGAAATTGTAAGCACTCCTTACGTTTTCATTTACAAAAGAAGATGAACGTAAGGCTACGGATCGTACTTATTTTTTCGCTCTCTTCTTACTTTCTTTCATGTTTTTATTGGTTTTTTATTTGCCAGTTATGTTTTGACGTTGACAACGAGAAATTAAAAACGAGAACGGGATGGTAAAAAATGAATGAATGCAATATTTGCCAGAATGAGTATAAGTGACAAAATTTTTTTTTTTCAATTTATTATTCCATTTATTTATTATTCGTGTATTCTTTATTCATTTTTTCTTTTGATTTTTGCTACACTTTATATTTTCGAAACGTTAATCAAATACCGTTATGTCATCGTGCCGCTGCATGTCTCTTACTTTACGAAATAAAGTACAAATGGAAATGATCACACGAAGACATGATCGGCTTAACCGTGCATCTTTTTGTAGTTGCAATCGTAAGCGAAGACGTAAGGTGCTGTAAATGTAAAAAAAAACATACTTACTTTCGCATGATCCCGTTTTCACCACCATAAGCTAAAGGAAAACATGATTTATTTAGTAAGCACCTTACTAACTTTCCGACTGGGTATGCTCGGAAAAAACTTTCATTGCGAGTAGATATGTTTGAATTTGTAAGAACAAAATTTTCCTCTAGCGTTGCCACATTTTTGCAAAGCTATTGCTGCTAAGACGAAATGCTCCCAATTCATGCCATTAAAATTCGCAAAATATCGCCTTCTTATAGCAAAAAAATTATCAATATTGAGCTCAATTTAATGTTCCTCTTGATATACTCGCATAAATAACTTTTTTGACAAATCTTAGAGATGGCAACGCTGCACGTTGCATTGCAACAGTAGGGCTTTAAGAATATATGCTCTTACATTGTTGTTGTTTTGCGCCCAAAACTTTTTCTATTTGATGCAGTTATAGCAGCCAGTGTTGCCAATGAATTCGTTAAGGAATTTCCTCTGACTTTTGAACTCTTTGTCTTCATGATGCCAACCAACCTTTCAAAATTTCGGCAGCTTTCTTTTAACCACGAAACCATTTCGAAATCAAATCAAAAATGTGCTCATTGCCAAGCATGTTGTTGTTCATGTGTGTGTGTGTGTGTTACCGAATCTGTTTTTTTTTTGTTTCCTGCATAATTCATATAAATCGAAATTGAAAATTTAATATTTCATGTTTTGTTTCGCTGTATATTTGCTTCACTGCTTTCGAAATTTTGATTTTATTTTTTGTTGTTTTATTTTTGAACGCTGATTTCATTCTTTCACCCTTTTGCATGTATAAAATTGCTTTAGTATTGGTTTTGGTTGAGTTTCATTTGTTGTTGTGGTTGGGTTTTTTTTTTTTTCTTGTAAGAGACATATTAATAATACTGCATTGAATACATTTTGTTTCCCTGCCACTTGAATTACAATCAGCTTGAATAACAAGAAAACAACTCAAGGCTTTTGGCTTTAGCCATGAGTCAAAAATCGCAAGCTCTTCGAAGGTAAATGACGTGTTTAAAGCTTGCATAAAATGTTAAGCCTAATCAGCTTAGAATTGCCTTTTTAGGTGACACCTCTTGTATCAACACGTGCCACATTTTGCCACGTTTTTTTTTTTGTTCAAACGTGCCGCATAGATTTGTATACGATCAAATTTTCATGGTTCGATTCATTATTAAGTCATTAAAAACTCGGTTGTTCCCAATGTGGTAAATCCAAGGTTGATATAAGGTTCAAATTAAAAAGTTTTTTGTAAAACTTTATACTTTTCAACTCTTTTTGTTGTAGCAACATGCGGCTGACTTAATCTAATTTTTAATTTGTAACAACGTAGAACTGTTTGAGTGTGAGAATCCAGCCTTGAAAATCCAGAATTTCATAAGTCATTGAAAATTTAATTCAAACATTTTTTGATAGCAACGTGCATACCCATCTATCAAGTTGTGGCTGCAGCTCAGGTTGATGTAGAAAAATTGAGATTATTTGTATGTATCTTCCATTTTGGTTAGTGTTTTTTTATTCTCTGAGTTGAATACACCTTATAATAAATTTTCTTAACCCTTTGATGACCTTTCTTAAACCACTAGGACGTTCACGAATCCGACACCCACCGTCACACAGTGTTTTGTTTGGCCTATTTAGATGGAGATAAATCTGTAACTCGGGTTGCAGGGCATGGAATGATTTTAAATTTTGGACTTAAGCTTTCGAAAAGCGTGTAAATTTCAAACTGATAGTCTTTGTGGAACCAAATTACAAAAATTTGTATGGGAATAGTAGCCTTTTCGCTTCCATACATAACGATTTCCCCAGTTTCCTTAAAATGGCATAACTCCTGAACAAAGAGTTGCACAGAAACCGTAGACCACTTTTTGAAAACAATACATTATGTTTATGAGTATATTAGTACACCTGAAAATAATTTATCCATTATTTATACAAAATTTAAAAATTTTATATCTTTTATCTAAATTTCTTTTAATTTTTTTATAAAATGGAAAATCTAAAAGTGTCTGCACTTTGTCTAGGTCTTGAAATTTTTACTAACATAAGCTTATTATGTCTGTTTGCAAAAGTGATTAGGTTGTTAATGACGGTACATCTTATTTATTTTAAATTTTTTTGTGTAGTACCAAATTGTAACCTCTATGGTCGTCCCACATAGGGGTATTTCATCGGTTTAGGCGGCAAAAATTATTTTATTGGGTAAACAGTTTCTAATCATGTATGTTTTTCGATTTTTGATATCCTTAACCCTCTTCGACTATTGGGTCATATTGACCCACCACAATTTTTTTTGTTAGGTGAATATTAAAACCGTTATGTTGCAACAATATTATTAATTTATGTTTGTTTACTGATTTTTTTACTGATCTGTTGCTTGCAAATACATAGCTAAAGGGTTATTTATCGGATATTTAAACTTACCTGATTCTTGAGATTTTTTTTTTTTTTTTTTTTTTTTTTTAACGAGGAGTAAAAGCATCGAAAGCCTTAGTCAGTGCAAGACTTTAACCCGCTAAATATCTCCTCAGTCGAAAAGGTTGGATCCTCCAGGAACCACCGTTAGGTATTTCGTCTGGAGGCCGTCAGAGCATTACTTACTCAATCGTCAGTTATTGATCATCAGATCGTCGGTCCGGTTGTCCGTCATCCGTAAAGAGGGGACTGCCGTTGCGCCTGCGTTGCGTAGGTTCGTGCGCTCGTTGTGTCGCACCCGTTCAATTCGGCGAAGCTCAATCATAATTTTTGCAGCTGCTGCCTGAAACGCTTCCCATTTCTGCAGTGTGTCGCACATGTGATCCACAATATTCCCTAAGGTAGGAACCACACCAAAAGCTTCCGCTATTTCAGCTCGTTCTACGATGAAGCGCGGACAACTGAATAAAATATGCCCAGCATCTTCAATCTCCTCAGGACAGTTTGTGCAGAATGGGTCGTCTTCATGTTTAAAACGGTGAAGGTACTGCTTGAAGCAGCCATGTCCGCTAATAAGCTGTGTGACGTAGTAGTCCACTTCACCATGTTTGCGGCTAGCCCATTTGTCCAGATCAGGGATAAGAGCAAATGTCCATCTCTCCTTTTGTGATTGCTCCCAGCGACGTTGCCAAGACTCGATAGTGCGCCATCTCTCGTCAGCCTTTGATGAGTTTGCGCCAGCTTGAAAAGAGCGCTGAAGTTCGCACGCCAGTATGTCTATCGGCGGCATTGCTGCTATCACTCCGATTGCTTCGTCTGATACTGTGCGAAATGCGCTAGCAACCCTCAATGCACTATGGCGATATGTGGCCCGAATACCCGATATGTATGACGCTTTGTGAGTGGCATCCACCCACACTGGTGCTGCGTAGAGAATGATGGAACTTGTGACTCTAGCTAGGAGTTTCCGTCTACTGGATCTTGGTCCACCGATGTTTGCCATGATGCGCGATAGTGCACCGTTCACCTTCGACGCCTTTTCGCTAATTGCTAGTAGGTGGTCCTTAAAGGAAATACGAGTGTCAATGAGCACACCGAGAAAGCGCAAGGATGGTAGTGAGGTTATGATATGCTCTTCTGCTCTAAGGGTAATGCTTTCGCGTACTTTACGAGAGCTAAGAAGAACCACCTCAGTTTTTTGCGCTGCCAACTCTAGATCAACACTTCGCAGCCACGTTGTTACATTGGATATCGCTTCACTGCATGATGCTTCAAGCGTATGAAGGTGTTTTGCCACAGATACCAAAGCAATGTCATCCGCGTAGCCGATTAAAGTGGTATTCGCAGGGAGATCAATGCCAAAAACGTCATCATACATGACGTTCCATAAAGTTGGCCCCAGCACTGAGCCTTGTGGAACACCTCTAGAGACTTTGTAACGCTTTACACCATCGTCAGTGTCGTAAAGCAGCCATCTGTCTTGGAGATAATTGGCGATAATTCGCTGTAGATACCCTAGTGTGCCGAACCTGCCTAGAGCTTGCAGTATTCGCGTTCAGCTCGCTGAGTTGAAAGCATTTTTGACGTCGAGAGTTACCACTGCGCAGCACTGCTTATCGCCACCCTTCCATCTTACACCATTTGTCGCGTCGCGGGCAATTTTCATCACTGCTTGGATAGCGTCGACGGTAGATTTTCCTCGACGAAAGCCGAATTGCTTCACGGATAGGCCACCTGGTCCTTCCAGGGTCTCCTGATTCTTGAGATCAGGAGAACAATATGTAATTTAAAGAAATAATTAAATTTTATAACGTTTAATAAAAAAACAAATTAAATCATTCGTTTTTTCAAGTGTTGGGTAAGAAAAGGGTAAGGGTAAGTAAAAAAAACTACTAACTCTGTTAAGTAAGCATATATTTGACGTCTACTTTTGAAATCGATTCGATTATAGCTTATTTCGTTTCTAAGATATAGCGCAAAATGTGTTTAAGTTGTATGGGAGCTACCACGCCCACTTCTCCGATTGTAAATTATTTTTGAGGATTGTTTAAAAATTACATAACTGACATTTACTATTGATTTCGATATTGCAGATTATTTCGTTTCTAAGATATAGCGCTAAATGTGTATAAGTTGTATGGGAGCTACCACGCCCATTTGTCCGATTGCGCCTTAATTTTGAGGATTGTTTAAAAATTACATAACTGACGTCTACTATTGATTTCGATATTGCAGATTGTTTCGTTTCTAAGGTATAGCGCTAAATGTGTATAAGTTGTATGGGAGCTACCACGCCCATTTGTCGGATTGCGCTTTAATTTTGAGGATTGCTTAAAAATTTCATAACTGGCGTTTACTATTGATTTCGATATTGTAACTTATTTCGTTTCTAAGATATAGCGTGAAATGGTTTTACTTTGTATGGGAGCTGCCACGCCCACTTGTCTAAAGTTTCTTAAATACTTTTTTTTGTTCTTTCCTATACCTTAAACATCGAAATCTTTCAAAAAAATCTAAAAAATAATTTTCTCCGTCTGACTTGTATGAATCAAAACTCTGTGCATCTCGGTGGGCCACCGATTCGCGTTCAGCGACCCCAAATTGCTAAACAAGAGTTTCGCCAAAAACAATTTTCTTTTTACCTGTAAGGGTGTGTAATATCATGGGTCCCATATGTCCCAATGGTCGTTAAAGGTAAAAATGTATGCGATAATTTTCTCTCGTTGGCAGTTTACTTCATGAGAACTCGTTGTTTAAAATCTATTTTGAAAGTAGACCTATGAAAGTTTAAAAAATAACCTTTGCAATGTTGATAATTTGACCTCTATATGACTATTGGTTTAAGAGATATGTATTCCTAAAACAGTTAAAAATTTCTGTAAGAAATTCCAATAAATTTAATATCTGGCCTTCTTTATTTGCTACGGCATAATGTTTGGCATGCAATGAAAGTTTAAAAAAGTACCTTTCTAATGGTGGTATTTTGACCTCTATACGACTATTGGTTCGAGATATTTACAAAAGATGTTACATTTTCCAAAAAATCTGATCTTTCATTCCATGTCAAGCATTATTACTCCGTAACAAACAGAGAGCGCCAGATATTCGATGTTTTGGGATTTTTTAACGAAATTATTTTTTAACGAACCTATTTTGGAAATCTTTTTTGTACCAATAGTCGTAGAGAGATCAAAGTACTGTAGACTCTCACAAATTTGAACCACTTTGTCCTACGGGAGGTTCTAATTTCTAGATTTTTTTTTTTTACAGAAATTTAATGAAATTAATGAAACTGATTAAAAAAATGTATGTTAGCACATAAGTATATGGGCATTTCCACAGAAATGTCAACCACAGCCAAAAAATTCAAAGTCTATAAAAGTACGTTGTTTTAACATATTTTTATAAAGAATCTATCAAATTTAACAAATGTGAACAAATTTTACATTTATGCATAACACATTTTGAAATATTCAAATGCAAACTCGAACAAGTGCAAAAGTTCTGTTTTGTTCATTTCTTTGGCACGTTTTGTTTTGATTAATGTTCTAAATGAGAGCCACTTTGCATTGACATTTTCTCTTTTAAATCTCGGTTATATATATTAAGAATATTACAAAAATGTAAAAGGAACGATGCGATTGCTAATTACGGTACATTTTTTCATTGCTTTAGCATATATTTCGATGTCACGTGCGACATTGAAAAAGAGCATTTGTTATCAGAGTGCCAAAGGTGTTTATACAATGTGCATCAAATTTTCGTAGAAAACAGATATTTTTATTGCAAATTAAATAAAAAAAAATTTTCTGGAAAATAATCACAGCTTTGCTCTTGGTATTTATTTAAAGTTTATCGCGTTCGACATCGTAAGTGTAAAATGTTTAAATTCGAAATAAATTTTTTTTATGTAAATACAAAATATGAAATTTTTTAATGTAGATCAGTGGTGTTGACGTAGTTCCACGCGTGGTGGGACTCGAAAGCTTTATTCGAGAATCGAAACACGTACACGATCGAATGCAGGAAATTCTCTCAATCAGTTGGCGCGTAAACTTGAAGCTGAGAGGTTCGTACCACTTGATCGTGTGTTTTGCACTGTACGAAATGTCTGAGGCACATGAAAATTCATTATTTACAGAATTATAATAATGATGGTAATAGTGACAATGACAATGATATAATGATACCGATGATGATAATGATGACAACAATTTTTGTCAGTGCAGAGAGCGAGAGAGCAACAAACACAAGCACAAAAGTCGAAAATTGTAGTAGTATGCGTGTGAACACCACTGATGTAGATGAGTTAAGACGGCGGAGAGAAAAAAAATCCAACTGAAAACGGTGGAGAGAAAGGTTAAAGGATGAGGAAACAAAATTACAAAACAATTTAAAATCAAGGAAAGAATGCGAAATGGTCGACAGACGTGGAGAGCGCTGGCTAAAAGTAATGAAGATGTAATTCAAGAGAAACGGAAATATAATCGCCTACGACAACGAGAGAGGTGCAAGAAACTCTTAGAAAATTAAATGTCATATGCGCATCAAAGCCAATACGCGTCTTACGAATGCAAACAAACCTTGGCGAAAGCGGTTAAGAAAGTGGAGAAAACGATGCCTAAGGACTTGCACAAAAGGCTAAAAGTTCTTCTTTAAAGAAGTTCTAAAAGTTTTTCTCTATTAAAGATATTTTGTTAAGTTTATAAATTTTGTTTTGTAAATAAATATATTGAATATATTAAAAATCACTTATAATCATCTTCTTCTTGTAGAGCATAGGGCCGTACATCATATGCGTGTCTAATGACATAAAAAAAAAAAAAAACATAAAATCTATGATGAAACAAAATGTCGCATTCGACATGTCGCGTTCGACAGTGATTAAAATTTAAAAAAAAACTAAACTACTTCATATTTTTTAATCAAATGAAAAACATTTTTAAGATACATCAATGCATAACATTTCAAAATTAGTCGCATTAAAATATTCCTTCAGGTTTCGCTGAAATCAGTGTTTGAATTGTTCGCCATGAAAGCGCCTTCTGTTTTTGTCGCGTGCGAATGCCTTGAATTTTTGTAATAATCTCGAAAACGAATAACTGCAAAAAATCATTCTTAGCCCTAATTATAGTGCTAATCAAGAGCTATAAGTTTTGCCTTTTGTCAAAATAAAATAATGTTTTGGTAAATGTTTTTTTTTCACTTTGAATGCGTACGAATGTCGCATTCGACATTGGTGAAATGCCCATATATAAATATATAATTTTTTTTTAGACCGCTCAGGGGATGCCCCCTATAAATGCGAAAGCATTGTGTTTATTCGGGAGAAGGGTGATAGTTGGTTGGAGGGTAAAAAAATGGAGTAGTGTCGGTGAAGATTTGTTTTAAATTCACACAGAGCAAAACTGCCGAGGTTCTATTGGCCATCAAGGCAATGGTATAGGGATGGGCTTGGTGCGCTGCCCGAGTGGACCTGGGAAACACACGAGCTGATGGCAGCAGGTTATGTATCTCCCTTGAACACTTCCCATGGTAGTACCTGTACAAAAGTCTTAGGCAACCAACATTGCATAGATGCTCAAGAGAGTCGAGAGAAGATGAAATTTTTTCCGACATTTCTCCAGCACCGAGTAAAGTTACCACCAACACCATATGCAATTAGTTTTGACTTTATGCCACACTCGGTCAAACGCCTTAGAAATATCCAGAGCAACAACACTGCTTTCACCGAAGAAGTGAACACAATAGTTCCATTTCTCCGTGAGGAAATCCTTGAGGTCGCCAGGAGAGCGAGCCCTACGGAAGCCATATTGACGGTCACTAAGCAATTCGTTGCGCTCCAAATAATTCATTAGGTGGAAGTTTATTACACTCTCCATGACTTTGGAGAGCGTAGAGCATATCGCAATGGGTCGGTAGTTTCCAGGGTTCATGGCATCGCCCTTCTTAGGTACCGGCTGAACATTTGCGACCTTCCAACAAGAAGAAAATACTCCTGTCCTGTAGGAGATGTTGAAAAGGTTACGCAAAGGTCGAGCCAGTGTAGAAGCAAACTTTTTGAGCAAAGTAACGCACCCAAAAATGTGCGTTATCGAATCAGAGAGAGAGTCCAATTTGTTAAAAGTAGACTCGCTCCCTAAATTCGGACTTCTATAGACGTAGCAGAAGTGCATCAAGCAAAGTGCATCAATGAGCAAAGATCAGTAATGAATTTAATAATTAAAGAAACGTCCAGAAATTAGATCCAGGTTCTTATTTCAGAACGTTCAATATTGAAATGGCAGGTTCTAATTTCTGTACAGTTCGAATTTGTGAGAGTTCTAATTTGTGAGATTGTACTGTACCACCATTTGAAAGAAAATTAAACTGTTTTAGATTTTGTACGTTATTTTATTTCAGTCTTACTACGAACACGATCGTAAATCAAAGACCAAATTCTACTTTTTTTTTTTTAGCTTTAAACCAAGGATTTCAGCTGGTATACTGAAATGGGGTGATAGATTAGTAAGAAGGAAAGGGCAATCAAATGAAACACGTTAGGATGTTCAAAGTGTGGTGGAAAGCCAAAGAAACATATGAATTTGAATCAGAGGCAAGTGATAACACTAACTCAGTCAATTCAAGTTATAAGGCAATCTCATCTACAAAATTCTCTACCTTCAATTACAACTTCAAGTCGCAAATATTGATGAATTTTTAATTTATGAGGATAGGATAATTTATGAGGATTTTTATATAAATGAGGATAGAAAACTCAGAGAGGCTGATGCTTAGGACCATGGCCTGGCCGGGAATCGAACCCGTGACCTCTGGCAGTCGAGCACGCTACCTATTCGGCCATCGAGGCCACAGCTCATAGCGCTACAATTTATGGTAAATCAACAGTATCCGTTCGGCTGAGATGCCCATGGCTTAAGTAATCTCCCGCACTTTCACTTTTTAATTGTCCATTATTCTAACTCCGCTTGTCCTCACGAGCAGCCTCTCCAAGGCCAGGATAAAGGAGGATGGTCAAAGGCAATGGGTTTACCTTATCCTCTGTAAATGAAGAGGAACTACCTAGATCCTGGAGTTGGTTGCCCAATCTGGGGAGTAGGTGGACCGTTTGACTTGATCAACGGTAGCGTATGCCTACGAAGGAATAGCAATGATCCTTAAAATTTGTTAGCACGTGGATAGTCTATACTCTCGGCAGACGTACGATGACAATTTCACTGGCACAATGGCATTGGTCTTATGGAAAGTCTTAAAAAGACTGGTTAAAACGATGGCAAATATGATGTATAAATTGGTGTACATTGAGGTGTCCAAATTGGGTACTCCGAGGTGAAAAGTATATCTTAGTAGCCTAGGAGTTCCAGTTTGAAATGGTGCAATGAATTGGTGACCACGTGTCACACACATTAAAATGTGATTTGGTCTACGCTGTAGCACATCCAATAGTGGTGGCTTTTGTCATCACAGTCATGAACGATGGGTGCAGATGTGTCGGTTTGTATTAGTGCGTGTTGAGGTTCTCAAAATCTCTTTGGAACGGGGAGACTATCGCAGGAAACTACTATGACAGGTTGTTGGTAGCATCTGGAGTCATGGAAGTGACGCCCAGGAGAGGTTGGCTGGACATTGTATTTGTATTAGCACGTCCTGAAGATTTGTCTGTTGGGCATCAATTCCATGAACTTCGACCCCATTGCCAAGAGGCAACGTGAAATTAAGCCCATACGGCAGATTTTAATTTATTTTTTATTTATTTATTTGGGAACAATGTCGACATGTAAAACAGAGTCTTTTAAATGCGCTAAGTAAGACATCATAACAACAGGTTGTTAGCATACAATGAATAAACTTAAAGCTAACTTAACAATATATTACAAATGAATAAAGTTAAGACTTAGTTGCAATTATATTTTATTTTAAATTAAAAGAAATAGATAAAAAGATTTAAGAAGAGAATTTGAAAATTTCCTGCTTAAAGATATGTTTATTTCGAATAATTTTGATTCTACTAGGCAACGTACTCCACAATCTGATGGCGTTCACAAAAAATAGTCTATAGGAATTCAATTAATTAAAAACTGGAATTATATGGTTGAAATTTCTATTAGATCTGCAAAATTGGAGTTTCACAAATATAAATTAGGTGTTTGTGAATAAATTAAATTGTGTAAAAATATGCAGTTTCTAGCATTCAAATAACTAAAAATATTACAGCCCAGAACTTTATTACTTAAGTGACTGATTCGATTAAATTTCCTCGGACTATAAACGTACCTCACAGCATTATTAAATGCCAGCTCCAGCTTAATTTTGGACCTGGAATCAAGTTTGCTGTACACAACATCTGAGTAAGAGATGATTTAAGCTATGAGCTTGTAACGAACCTCCGCTGGTTCTTTTGGTTTTGCTGTGATAAGCTCAGCGGGTCTCCAAGGTTCTTACAAGAAATTACACACTGTTGTTTGTAACAAATGTTCTTTTATTTAAATTTAGCCTTTATTAACCGACTTCAAAAAGGAGGAGGTTCTCAAGTTCGTTGGTTTGTCAGCTTTTTTTTTTTTTTTTTTTTTTTTTTTTTTCTCTTGCCCGATTTCCGTAATTTTTTTGTCAACAGATAGCTACCATGAACGCGGAGGTCCTTTTTTAAAAAAATGGGCGATATACGACAAAGGGCGTGTCAATATAAGCAAAACACTGTATTTCAGTTAATATTGACACTAGGGTACTGAAATTTACAGTAAAAATACTGGGGTAGGCACAATTATTACAAATTATGGTCAATAAAGTGAGCGTTATTTAACAAAGGGGTGTGGTCATATTAAAAAAACACTGTATCTCAAATAGTATTGACAATAGGGTGCTCAAATTTAGTACAGGGTTAGACACAATTTTTAAAAATTACTTTAAAGAAAGTGGGCGTTATTCTACAAAGGGGTGTGGCAATATTAGAAACACTCTATATATCGAATAATATTGCTGAAATGATGCTGAAATTTAGTGCATGGGTAGGCATATTTATTACAAATTACAGTCAATAAAGTGGGCGTTATTTGAAAAAGGGGTGTGGCAATATTGGAAAAACAGTGTATCTCGAATAGTATTGACACTAGGGTATTGCAATTTAGTACAGAGGTAGACACAATTTTTAAAAATTACTGTAAAGAAAGTGGACGTTATTCGAAAAATGGGTGTGGCAATATTAGAAACAAACTATATATCGAATAATATTGATACTAGGGTGCTGAAATTTAGTAAATAGGTAGGTACAGTTACTACAAATTACGGCCAAACAAGTGGGCGTTATTCTACAAAGGGGCGTGTCAATATTATAAAAATACTATATCTTAGTTAATATTGACACTAGCGTACTAATATTTTGTATGCAGGTAGGTGGGTAGGTAGAATCATTAAAAAAGTGAGCGGGATTGTACACAGGGTGTGGCACTTTAAGGAAAGTACTATATTACGGTTAATATTGATACTTTGAAACTGAAATTTGGCACAGGGCTTGGTAGAATCATTATAAGGTACGGTAAATAAAGTGGGCGGGTTTAGAGAAAGGGCGTGGCACTAAAAATTGTAAAGAAGCAGAAATGAAAAATACCCAACAAACTTTCAGGAATTAACAAAACAAATTTTTTAAGAACAAACTTTCATGTTTGAAATTTTCCTCAAGAATACTATTACATAAAATATTTTATATTCTTTAAAAAGGAAGAAATAAAAACTTTTTAACAAAAAAAAAAACCGACTTCAAATTCACTACAAAGTAAAAAATTTTAAATAACTTTTCCCATTCATTTCTTGGTCATATTTTAAAAGCTATTTATATGTATTATAATTTTGGAAATCTTATCATTTTCATTTTTTCGATTTTGTTTTATTATCATCAATATATTAACTGCTTTATGAACATAAAAGCTTTGAAGTCGGCGCTCATCTTTGACACACAATCATGATCTTTTACCATCCGTGCACTATTTGGTGCCTTGGTGACACTGTAGTAATTTTAAAAGCTTTGTACACATTAAAATTTTCACTAAACTGGTTTGGGTGAGCTTGTAAAGCTCATATTGAATATGACATAGTGTGTAACAGCTGCACAAATAATGCATGGAATACAGTGGCTACATTCAGCGTACTCAAAAATTGCCAACTGAAAGAAAAAAAAATCGCTAAGAGGCTTTTATATTCATAAAGTTAATAATATTTTTATGATAAAACAAATTAGAAAAAATTAAAATAAAAAGATTTCGACATAGTAAGATAAGCGCCGACTTTAAAGATTTTATGTACATAAAGCAATTAATATATTGATGATAATAACACAAAATAGAAAAAATGAAAATGATAAGATTTCCAATATTATAATACATATAAATAGCTTTTAAAATATGACCAAGAAATGAATGGGAAAAGTTATTTAAAATTATTTTTTGCTTTGTAGTGATTTTGAAGTCGGTTTTTTTTTTGTTATCTCTAATACAATTTGAGATATCTGAATTTATATATTTACGTATTTTTGATTTAGTGGGCCTTATTTCTCCGGGTCTGTCACTTCTGCGTCTACAGGCGGGCCTACAAGCCGCAGCACTGTTACTCGATAAAAAAAATGTGAACACGCGGGCTTAAAAGCCACGGACAATGTTCTGGTTTGAGCAGGCGGGCATACAAGCCACGGACGCTGCTAGAAAAAGTGTGAAGACAGGTGGGCCTACAAGCCACTGACTCTGTCTACCGCTACTGCAGGGGGGCCTACAAGCCACCGACGCTGCTTGTTGCTGTTTGATTGCAGGTGGGCCTACAAGCCAACGACTCTGCTTTATTCGTTGGGTAGACAAGTGGGCCTACAAGCCACCGAAATGTCTACCGATTCCTTTGCAGGTGGGCCTTCAAGCCAACGACTCTGCTTTTAACAAAAAAACATCTTACTTCTCAAAATTCTCACCTCTCTGCCTTTGCAACTTTCCACTGTTGCTTTTCTTCGGTCGACGTATTTTCCTTAAATACTTTTCGGTCCAACTGCTGCACTGCTTCACTGTCTTATTATTTACTTTAATAACTTGGATTTCACTTTTTCACTCTGTGCACTTTAAATGTACAATACAATCTGTCGATTGTTTCGATTGCGGCCTATTTATATCATAATCCTCTTCTTGTTTTTGATAAACAAGGTACCGCAATCGAAAGTTCTGGGCTTATTTTCCCGTAACCGAAGTCCCGTACGGTGCAGCCTTGTTGTTGTCGTCCACCAGAACTTTTACACATTTTTGCCCAGCAATTGCCTTCTGTTGCTTTATTCTGTGATCCGCTACGCGACTCTGCGCAAGATAACGCCAGCTTTGCGCATGTATTTGCGCACGTTTTGCAAGTCTGCAACTTTCTCTCTTTCTGTTTTTAATAGAAAAGTGTATGGTGTTAATTTTTTTTGTATTCATGAGTTTTCTTTCTTTATTAAATTCAGTGCTTATGTGTGTGTGTGTAAATATAAATATAACTAAATAATCAACACTGGTGGTGTTCACCAAGTGTCTTCTGGCACCTCGGCTGTTGTGCGGCTAAAAATCGCCAGCGATTTTTTAGTCGTCACAAGCTGTTGGACTAACTTCCTTCTAGTTTTAGAAGGAACAAATGACGCAGTCCACCTCAAGTTCCACAACACATAGTAGACTTTAGAAACAACAAAATCGATATGGTTTTCGCAAGAGAGTGAAGAGTCAATGTGAACACCAAGATTTTGTATCTTGTCAACAAAATTTAGTTCAACACTGTTTAGATAAATGATAGGTATACTAGAAAAAGAGCACCTAGATTTAAAAATCGGTAAGACACATGATTTAAGGGGGTTGGGCTTGAGCTTATTAGTTTGAGCCCATTCTGAAATTTTACTTAAGTCTTCGTTCATTTTAATACATAAGTCATCAACAAGGGCAAGAAGTCTAGACAAGTACAGTTGCAGATCATCAGCATATGCATGCATTGTAACATGCCTGCATTTACTAAAAATGTCATTAATAAGCATAAGAAATAAAAGAGGACCAAGTACGGAACCTTGAACAACCCAAATTAAATTACGGAAAGCGGACAGACTATTACCCACCCTAACTCTTTGAGTTCTTCCAACTAGGTAACTATATAACAGACAGGATTGACATGCTAGAAAACTTAAAATTATCTTCAAGTTTGCGGCACAAAATAGAATGGTCAACAGAGTCAAATGCCTTAGAAAAGTCTAGCATGCAAAGGAAATTAATTTGACCCAGATCATATGTCATTCTGATGTCATCTAGAATTTTTAACATAGCAGTAGCACAGCTGTGGCCTGATCTAAAACCAGACTGAAGTGGAGACATAAGGTCGTATTTTTTTATGTGCTCCGAGATTTGCTCTGCCATAAGAGACTCAACTACGTTAGATAGAGGTTGAAGCAGACTTAGATGTTTAAGTTTCATTAAATTGGAATTTCAATCTGTCCAATATCCTACAATGGATTTTGTCGACGCTTTCTAACGTTGTTAACCTCATATATTTATAACAAGAAAACCAAGTTACTTGAAATAAAAATACCACTTATTAACAGCTTAAGATAGAGAAAAATAAGTTCTTTATACTGCAGCAAAGTCTGAAGCGCTTGAAACTACAATTTAATACAAAAGCTTGTCACGTAGTTGTTGTTTATTTTGTGAACTTTCAATGTTAAAGAATCTACTGCATCATCACTTACGAATCATCAAACTCTTCCAGGCAATTATCAATCCCATCCCACAACAAATACGTATCATCAAACTCTCCCAGGCAACCATCAATTCCATACCACAACAAATATTACTTATATCGACTTTGATGATATGTGGACGATGTATCTAGGGAAGGAAATATCGCGAACCTTATAGGGAAATGATATTTGAGGATATCGTTTCAATTTCTGGCATATAAAATATCAAAATGGCATTATCCCAAACATCTTGTAGCAAGGTTACAAATTTAAGTAAATAACTGATGCAATAAAAAAATGCTTGCAAGTATTTGTACGAGCAGAAATAACAAAAGCAATCTCTTGGAATAATAAAACTAAATAGATATTAATGTAAGCTTAGTATATTGAAAAAAGTAGTACACAAAGCTATCTGCAATAATTACTCCAGCAGTCCGGGCTTCATTGCCTGGTCAAGTCATGGTTCTACGCTTTATCCGTTCTGCATTTCTTTCCCCGTTTCTAATCAATTGAAATTAAATCATCAATGTTTACGTCTTGAAGTCGTAGTTGGTGGTATATATGTAAGTTTGTGAATGAGATAGCCTTTTAAATTGAATTTACTGAGGTGAAGCCATAACACTTGCCTCAGATTTAAATTCACATGTTTTTATGGCTTTCCAGCCCTTTTAGAACATCTAACACATGTTTCGCTTGATTGCCCCTATCTTCCCACTAAAATATCACCCCATCTCGAACCAAGGTCGACTCGGCTGAATGTATTACACCTAAAATCATTGGTTCAAATCTAATACAAAAAAATTTTGTGTTCCTGTTCTCAGATCGGAAATAGTTCTGTAAGAAAGATAACTACCTGAGGAACACTGCTTAACTTGGTCTTGACTCTTACTTGACTCTTAGTTGTTAATGAACTTTTAACTATGTAGACTCAGTAATTTAGAACCAAAAGTAACAAATTTAGTGTTTTGACATCCCAAAACTTAATTGTTTAACTTGGGACTTAGCTTAATATCTCGGAGTAATCCTAGTCTCAAAGTTTACTTGGAAGAAAAATAAAGAAGAAAGAATAAAGAAAATCCACAGGAACTGCTGCGCGTGCAAGAAAACCTGCAAACCTGCAAAGTTGTGGAATTGAAACCGAATATCATTCATTAGATGAACACATTTATTATTATGGGAACACAACTATATGGGAACATAATAGGTGTATTCAAAACTTTTCTTAAACTCATAGTTTGACAACACTGTTATTTTCCACTGCCCGTTACAGTTTCCCAGTAGGAGGAGATCACCAAATAGTAACTCCATTTTGAGTTTGTATGTAAGTATTGCTACTTTTACTTTCAAAGCTATTCGATAATACAAATTTAAACTGTATGGGCGGAGCCACACCTTCTTATATAATGCTCATCCCAGTTTTCTAGTAGATGGACATTACCCAGTTTTAGTACAGTTGCCGACAGTGAGCATACAAACTAAATTACAAAAATGTAGCCAAATCGAGGGAAACCGTAGGAAATATAGCATTTTTATTGATTTGTGGGCGGTAAAAGAGGGTGTGACAGAAATTTAAGCCATCTTGTACTTGAAAAAAATGTGCTGCCAAAATTTCAGCTCTATCGGCTCAGTAATTGTGAAGTTTCCAACCATCACACAGACAGCGTTTTGCTTTTTGTATATATATTTTGGATAAAGATTATGGGTTATAACTTTTGATTGGTAAGAGAAACTACAATAATTTTTTTTAATAAATTAATTTCTTAGCTTTTATATTTTTACAAAAATATAAAAACACAATATTGGAAAAAAAAATTTTCTTCGAAAAAATCAAGGGACAGGCCTTGCTTTTTGAATCACAAAAATGGTTTTTAATTTTTGCGTAAAATTTAAATAATTTTTGTTTACAAATGTTATAACTTTTAAATAGAATTGACAATTTGTGAATTTGAATTTAAATTAGTTTTACAACAAAAACAAATTTTGAGCCTTTTTTTGAGGAAAACTCCAAAATTTTAAACCTTTTTTGAAAAAAAAATTTAATATATATATACTCAACTAACGGTATTTTTGCAATAACGTTTTCATAGTACTTTGATGAAGCTTTAAGACAAAAAAAAAATTTAACAAAATGTGTACAAATGCAGCGGAGATATTTGAATCGAAAGTCACAAAATTAAATTTCTGATAATTTTTTTCTCATTATTAAGCAACGATGTTGCATTAAATATATCGTTGTAGTAAAATTTTTCATAGTTTTCAAGATATGTTCATGTTTTTGATGTCAAAATAACGGAAATTTTTTTAATTTTACTAAATTTAAGAAATATTTTATATTTTGTAAATATCTGAATATGTAACCTAAGAAAACAACTAAAAATATGCGATTTTGTAAAAAATTTGTACTACAGCACCATCTGGTGTCCAAGGTGGGTCAAAGAAGATAGTGTTTAAAAACTCATCGTACCTGAAAACTGCTATATACCAATTTGTATTCTAATCGCATAAGCGGTTTGGGAGTTTTAGGTGGTTTCGTAAAAAATGTGTACTATAGCGCCCTCTGGTGTTCAAGATAGGTCAAAAACGATAGCAGCAGAACACTCAACGTACATGAAACTCACTGTATACCACTTTTCATTCTAATCGCATTGGCAGTTTATGAGTTTTAGGCAGTTTTGTAAAAAATTTGTACTACAGCGCCCTCTGGTGTTCAAGGTGGATCAAAATTGATAGCCCACGAACACGCACCGTACCAAAAAACTTCTATACACAAATTTTCATGCTAATCGGATGAGTAGTTTAGGAGTCTATTACGGCCTTACAAACATAAGTTCCTTTTTTATATATATGTATAGATAAATATTAACTTCTGTGAAGATAGCCCAAAATCTTTAGCCCAACTTTAAGCTCAATTCGCCGCAAAAACTTTTGAATGCTGAATTCGCCACAATGAAAAAATAGATGTTTAACAAATTTTTTACAAAAGAATGGAATTTAAAATACAAATTAGTCTCATCATCAACAAATTACTATCAATCGTCTTTCATACCGTAAAATGTCCTAGAGAGAAAGAGAAAGAGAAAAAGTCAGGTCATGAAAATGTTATGAGAGGAGAAAGCTATAAAAGTCAGTATTGTGAAGCGATTTGCTAGAAAATTGGCAGATTACACTTTGAGACTATCAGAAAAAAATTTCAATTATCGTTTTGATCGTAAAAATCGTCCTTCCTAGGACTAAGTTGCATGAAATGAGTTGCTAGCAATTTTGTAGTTTTATTTTGGCAAAACGACAAAAGGGGTAGAAGATGACAAGTTTTCATCCTGGATTTTTGCTCAAAATTGTAATTTTATACGGAAAATCGATTGAAACTATGCTCAAGTTCCGGTCTATCGTCCTTGGTACTGAAATTTGAGCTGAAATGCGAAAAAATGTGATTTTTGTATAAAAGTCCGATTTCCACACCCCGAAACATGTTCCAAAACAAAATTTCTCATCCTGGATTTCTGATATGTGATAACTGATGGTATAAAGATGATTTTGTCCCTTATTCCCCAAATTGCTATCAATCGTCCTTCATACCGTAAAATGTCCTAGATGTGAAAAAGTCAGGTCAAGAATATGTTATGAGAGGAGAAAGCTGTATAAATCAAAATTGTGAAGTGATTTGCTTGAAAATGGACAGATTACACCTTCAGACTATCAGAAAAAAATTTCAATTATCCTTTTGGTCGTAAAAAAAAACTACAAAATTGCTAGCAACTCATTTCATGCAACTTAGTCCTAGGAAGGACGATTTTTACGATCAAAAGGATAATTGAAATTTTTTTTTGACAGTCTGAAGGTGTAATATGTCGATTTTTAAGCAAATCGCCTCACAATTTTGACTTTTACAGCTTTCTCCTCTCATAACGTTTTCATGACCTGACTTATAAATTTCATAATAAAACTTACAATTTGAGTGAATATTAACATCTGCGATGTTGGTTTAGCATGAATATGCAGTATTTTTAAGTTTTTCTTTCGTATTTATATTTTTTAGTTGTTTTGTAACATTTTTTTTATTTACGGGGAATTAAAATTTTTTTGGGTTGAGTTTACGGCGAAATCAAAATTTGGGCTGAGTTGAAAATTTGGGATAAAGAATTTGGGCTAACTTCACACCGGTAAATATTAAAATGTCAAGGAATAACAGGTGCACAGCGATCAACGCCTCTATCAGGGTAAGAGGTTATGGTGAACATTATTCCCATGGACGAGTATATACAAACATGGCAGCTAAAGCGAGTGTACTGAGTCACGAAATCAAAAACTTGGAGGCATTAGCACCATGGAAACGCTTTCATACTCACAAAGCCTTGGAATTTCACAACTAAATCGGATAACATAATCCCGTCGAATAGATAATAGATTTTGAACAAAATATTTTCGTCTCCTTCCCGAAACGAGAAGAATGGGAATCGAATAACCCCTTCAGTGAACAAGACAAAATAAAAAAAAGAATTTTCAATTTTGAATTTTTTCAACATGTATTATATTTCTGACCTTGAAAACAATAAGCGGCAAGACTTACCATCTGACGTTTTCATTGGTTAATTGACATTGAAACAACATACCTTTCTCCAGAACATTTTGCCATTTGATCGCGTTTTGTGTTGTTTAAAGTAAATTGAAAAAATTCATATCCGCCAAAAAAACAGAAATTACCTCGTGAACATTTTTGTGCGATTGTTATGCATTAATTTTGACGTAGACTTTCAAGACAAGAATGCATCGATGAATTTAACTCATTACACTGCTATAAAGCACCAACCTGCAGCACTGTAAAAAACTGGTTGCCGACATTTGCTCCAGAACGAATTGCGTGAAGGTCATCGCAAATAGTTTGCTGTGCCAGAAAGCATCGATGCTGTGTGTGAACTGATAAAGTGAGTGAGATCGTTATGTGACATACCGTGAGATTGAGGCTTCTTTGGACATAAGTACGATTAGCATCAATAAGATATTGCATGATCTGATAACTTGGTAAAGATTTCTGAGCGTTGGATCTCACATAATCTGAAAAGCGATAAAAAATCTCGTGTCGATCGGTGCAAGGAAATGTTGAAGATATACAATCAAGGTGCATCTACGACTGTGTATAACATCTATCACCTTGCTCAAAAAGAAAGGTTCATTCACACTGTGAACCGGACTTTACTGTCCGATTCGAACATTTTTATTTTTGTAGGTTGTCCATGTGTCTATGACAAGGCTGCCAAATATCAGCGTCTCTCGTTGACATTTGGTAAAGTGACAGAGTTTTGTTTACAACAACTTTTTTCGTGTCTTCGATTTTTATGAAGGAAGAAAAAAATTGAGCAACGAGTTTGTATAAAATTTTTGTGAAAAATGGTTTCAACAGCGCCGATAGGCATAAAATGTTGGTGAAATGTTACGGTGACTCTGCTCTATTGTATCAGAAGGCAAACGAGTGGTTTGTGAGTGGCCAAGACGAAGTAGAAGATGACTCTCGTACCGGGAAGCCATCGTGTTCGACTACCGAAGAAAACGTTGAAAAAATCAAAGAAATGTTGGTCAAAAATCGCAAATTGACAATTAGAGAGATAGCAAAGGACGTCGGCATTTCAATTGGATCCGTTCAGAATATTTTGAAGAATGAATTGCGCATGAGACGTGTCGCTGCGAAGTTGGTACCGAAAGAACTCAATTTCATGCAAAAAAGAGACCGAGTTGCTATCGCGAAAGATATGCTGGAAATGGTTGAAAACGACGAATCATTCATCGAATCCATCATTATTGGTGATGAGACATAGGTATATCAGTATGACAAGCAAACCAGGCATCAGGCGAGTGAATCGCGGTCGCCAGAAGAACCGAGACCGAAGAAACCACGTCATTTTCAGTCAAAAAAGAAGGCGATGCTCACTGTTTTCATGGACTACAATGGTGTAGTTCACCATGAATTTGGTGAAACGGTCAATAAACAGTATTATTTGGTCGTTATGAGACGTTAACGTGAAGCAATTCACCAAAAAAGACTGTAGTTGTGGCAAAACAAATCATGGATTTTGCACCACGATAATGCACCATCGCACAATGCTCATCTTATTCGTGACTTTTTGGCCAAAAACAACACGATCACCATCCAGCAGCCTGCAAATTCACCTAACCTGGTTCCGTGTGATTTTTTCCTGTTCGATCGAGTCAAAAAACCGCTTCGAGGAACGCAATTCACCAGCAAAGAAGAGGTCATGGAAAAATCGGTGAACGCTCTGAAGGCCATACCAAAAACCGTGTTCCAGAAGGGTTTCCGTGACTAGATCAAGCGCTGGCATAAGTGCGTTGCAGCCGACGGGGACTACTTTGAAGGCGACAATATTGATTTGGATGAATAAAATTGTACTTTAATTATTTTTAATAAATTAACCTTTGTTTTTGAATAAGGTGTAGGTGACGAATCATAGAATTATGCATATGAGCCCGAAAAAAAACCGCAATTGACTGTATGGGCTTTTCGAGCTAAAATGAGCTAAATCCAACAGAAGTTCTTTGCCGAAGAAGCACATCGAAGCAAATGATTGCCTGTTTCTTCGGCATTACCGGTAATGTGGCGACAATGGCGTTAGAGTAATGTAGGAAGGTCAATTCTAAATGGTACACGATCATTTCTTTGGCACAAGTCATCGGAGAAAATCGGAAAAAGTCGAAGAAGAAACGAATTATTGTACATCATGCCAATGCGAGCTCTCACACATCTGCTCAAACAAAGACATTTTCAAGACCAGCAAAAAAATTGAATTGATGGGTCATCTGCTTTGCAGCCCTGATCTGGCACCAAATGGCTTTTTTATTAAAAAAAAATTACGTGATCAATGATGTTTCTCATCCGAAAAAGCGGTTGTTGTATTGAAAACTTTTCTTTTAAAGTTGCCTTGATCGGAGTGGAAAAAGTGCTTCCAAAATTTTTCAATTGATGGAGAATATTTTGAAAAACAATAAAACCAACTTCGATCATAAATATTTTTTTTTCAATATTAATCCTGACATAAAAATAGCATTCCTTGCAATCCATTAAAAGTTGTCACAGTTTTATTTCCTTTTCTTCGCCAACTCACATATCGCCTACCTTGCGATGTCTTCCCATTAGTTTGCTGGGATATTTATTACTGCAGATACTTGTCTGTTATACCCAACGTAAGTATGAAGAAGTGTTGTCAGTCTTTGCATTGGTGAATGTGTTTAATCTACACCTGCCACTCCTTTCCTCGGTCTCATCATCGTGTCAGCACTGCTACTTCACCACTTTTATTTCTTATTTTTTATTTTGTTTTGTTTTTTAAGGGAATCAGTTGTCAATAAAATGACAGGTCCTTCGGGAGTTGTTAATACTTGAGCGAAGGAATTGCATGTGTTTGTGTCAGTAGCTCATTTTGATGACTGTCAATATAGGGAGTTTATGGGGGGGTTTGATTATTTATATGTGCTCTCATTGCTGTTGCTCTTGTTGTTTGTTGTTGTTTTTTTGTGTGTATTTTTTACGTATTTGGCATTCATAAGTATTTGTTTGCATTTGTAGCTACTTTACGTGCGGAAAATATTTCATTTATATTGGAATTGATTGAAAATTCTGTCAATATATTTTGTTCTTAGTATTGATATTACGTGGTCACGGTTTTCTCATTATTATGTTGCCACACAAAGATGGAATTCCAAAATAATTTCTAAAAAGGGGAAACGAAAAAACTGTTAAGATGATATGTGTCAATATTTGCTCTGAAATCCAATTATAGGATATGCTGCTGAGGCATACGTTTCAATAAGTCAGTGAAGTTATATGGAGAATTAAGACAAATTTTAAAAATCTTAATTAAATCTTAGGTACATATGACCTATAACTATAAAAGTTAATGTTTGAAAAAGTTGTATCAGAAAATTTCAGTGAAGAGAGAGAATTTAAGACGGTCAATCTTTTTGTTTTATGGACTATTTGGAATTTTGTACAGTCAATAAAAAAGTTCGCTAAAACTGTAAATTTTTAACAAAATCCATTTGTAAATACCTTCTAATCATCATTTTCCAATCTTTTTGCTGCTAAATAGTTAGAGAAACATTCATTTAGTGCAGTGAGGCCCAAAAAATTTTAAGCGCGGGCCAATGTTTAAAAAAACAAAGCATACACAAAATGTTGCTCATCGTTGCTTTTGACAAAAAATCAAACAAAGCAAAAAAGAAAAAAGAAACAGTTACAATGCAATAAAATTACATATCATGAAGTACACTGCCAGTGCACTGCTACAAGTCTAAATTTCTATTACAAAAACAATGCTTGCATGAAAAATTACTCGACACACAAGTAACGGGACATCAGCTTCAGCATTGACATCATCGAGTGTGGGTTTTTTATTTTGACATTGCATGCATTTGTTTTTGTAAAGTTCGCTGGAAAATGGGCTGAACACTGAACGAGTGCGGTTTGTCTTGTTGTTTTTTGCAAGTGTTCTTTGATTTTGGTTCATCGCAAATACAAAATTAAGATAGAAAAAATTTTGTATGAAGGGCCACGCGGGCCACACGGGCCACTACGTGGGCATGTTTGATTTAGTGTATTGTACAATCTACGGTGTGTGTTAAAAAGTAATGGGAATTTTGAATTTTCGTGGGCTGTGTTGGTGCACATGGCTCGAGTTTTTTCTTTTTATTGTATTGGCAAGCATGTCTAGAAAGTATCTATACATTTTGATCCATAATCGATGTTTGTTTTTTTCTCAGCTATTAAAAGAATAACACGTATTTTGATACTGTTGGCGATTTTTTATTTTCCATAAATCCTCCATAACTCGAATCACCATTTTCTATAAAAAAATGTTAGATTTATGGATACTTCGGGTTATAGGAATTTCAACAATTTGAAAACGTTGGTAAGGCGTGAGTTTATTTATGATAATTGTTCAAACAAATCAACCCTTTGACGACCATTGGGACACCGGTGACCCTTTTACTTTCGAATTTTTCCTGGAAAAACTATGCAAACGATTTTTCTTTGCAAGGTATCATTCAACAGGGAATGAATGTGGCTTCCAGAAAGTACTTAATTTTCAAGGGCAGATTCATCCCTTTGCCTACCAGCCCAACGCATAGTAGAAAAATCTTAAATTGTTCTCCCCCTTATTCTTGCTGCAATATTTTGGGGGTAGGAGGAGTTATTGGTAAAAAATTTTTGGAGAAGTTGCGGGCAACCTTCCACTTTTTAACAAAAAGTAGCAAAAAAAGATAGTCCACTTGGGCTATCCACGCGACCACCAAATCTGACGGGACCTATATGTCCCAATGGTCGTCAAAGATAAAAATCTAAGACATATTTATTTTTGTTGAAAAGTTGATTTATTTAAACAAAAATAAATTTTTTTGCATTTTTGATCAATGCATTGAATTTTCATTTTCTTATGATGAAATTTGAAGTTATTTCGACCATTGGCGAAGCAAAATGGTTTTTTGCAAAAGGCACAAGTAGTATTCCTTCGATGGTCTTTGTGTTGTTTTGAACAGAAAATACATCCTCACGTCCCGTTTCACTTTTGCAGAACTATCGGACAGGGAAGTGATATCCGCAAGTTTAAATCTCTTAGGTACCTGTCTTACAACTTCGCGGTTGGTGACCGTTTTGATCATTTGAGTAGGCAGTTGCCCGCGGACTTCCAATGCAGATATAGAAAATGAATCATTATTCGAAGTAGAAATTTTGTTGTAACCACAGTGCACAGCGGCGGATTTACATACGGGTTGAAAAGGCTTTAGCCGCCATCCCCCTTGAAGAATTTTTTGTGTGGGAAAAAAAATTTGAAAAAAGTGTTAAAAGCCGTTTCAGCCTCCCCTTGGGCTATAAAACTGTTAGCTCAGTCCTTCCCCCCTCTGGTGAATCCTAGATCTGCCACTGATTGTGCACACTCAAATCAAAGCGATCGCAGAAAAGACGCAAGTAGAATTTGTTCTTTGATTAATTTTTTGTTACGGAGTTTTGTTTTGCATCAAATGAAAGATCCAATTTTGTGGAAAATTTAACCTATTTTGTGATATTTTGAAAAGTCGTAAAGAGGTCAAAGTACCACCATTGGAAAGGTTATTTTTCAACCTTTCATTCGTTGAAAGGTTTCATTACATTACATAGTAGGCCAAATGTTACGATAGAATTTTTGGGTTTTTTTAATAATCTTTTTAAATATTTTGGAAATATCTCCTAAACCAGTAGTCATAGTATTCATAGTAAATAGAGGTCAAAGTACTAACATTGCAAAGGTTACTTTTTAAACCTTCATTGGTAAACTTTCAAAACAGATTAAAAACAACGAGTTCTCATGAAGTAAATCAAAATTCAACCTCAAACTTTTCGTTCGCTTACTGTCAACGAGAGAAAATAGTGGTATACATTTTTACCGTTGACGACCATTGGGACACATACATAGGTCCCATGATTTTTCACACTTTTGCAGCTAAAAAAAATTATTTTTGGCGACACTTTTGTTTAGTGATATGGAGTCGCTTAACACGAATCCGTTATCGGATTAACGAATTTTTCAGCGGTTCAGGAGCGGTCGTCAAAGGGTTAACCCCAAAACAACCCAGATATATTAAATCGGCTGTCACAGAAAACAGTGTTGGCAATTACAGTCTGTTAAGTAAGAAAGTGTACGGCATTATTCGCAGTCGGTAAATAGTGCAACCCTGAAATTTTATCAACAAGTAGACATAACCTCTGCCCTTAACGCACTAGTAAAAACGTGAACCCATTTTCTACCAAGTAAAAAAATGTTCTTTGTTATCCAAGCTGTTGGGTGTTCGAAAAATCGAACAGTGGTAGAAAATGGGTTTAACTGGTGATCGAAACTTTGTCAGAAAAGTATGCAAGGCATTATTAGCGTTGCATACGCAGAACGCTTCGAGGCAGTTTTTCTCTACAACCATCCAAAAGGACCAAAAATGGCCCATGCAGCGACGGCAAAGTATTTGACAAAGTCAAAGGCTTTTGACCAGAAGCTTCCCGATCGTGGCTCAGCAGGGAACGTGACCAAGAAGGATGAAAAAATTATAGTGAGTTTATTTTCGCAGAATCCTGGCTTAAGCTTGCGTCAAGGGTAAGCGAAATTGAGGCAAAAAGGTCTAAATATATCGCATGTAACTATTCGTAACCATTTGCGTGCAAATAATTTGAAAGGGCGAAGCACAATGAAGAAACCACTGTTGTTCGCAAAATACGTTACTAATAGAATGGCTTGGGCAACAGAAAACATTGATCGTGATTGGAATAACGTACTCTTCTCCGACGAATCTTCTGTTTGGTGTTATTCGATTGTACAGCGGGCTTGATCTTCGTCGTCAAGTTATTTTGTCCAGTGCACCGTTAAACATCCCAATAAAATTCATCTTTGAGGATGCTTCTCAAAAAAGGGTTTCGGCACTTTGCACCTCTTTACCGAGAACCTTAATGCTTTTTTTTTTTTTTTAGCTTGAACTAAGGATTTCAGGTGGAATACTTATTTAGTCAAGTCTGACTTGGTTCGAAAATGGGGTAATAGATTGGAAGGAAAGGGCAATCAACCGAAACATGTGTAGGATGTTCTAAGTGCGGTGGAAAGCCAAAGAAACATGTGAATTTTTATGAGTAGGCTTTATTACCAACTGCCAAATGCCAATTTCTAATAAAAAACGAAGACTGGATTCTGCAGGAGAACAATGACCCCAAATACCTCAGCCGCCTCTGCACCGACTGGAAATGCAAAAAAAGGCATCGTCATATTAGATTGGCCTACATAATCGCCTGGTGCTAATCCTATCAAAAACATCTGGGGCAACATCAAGGAGAAACTTCAAGGGAGACCCACCTATACTTTAAAACAGCTTTCCCGAGAAATTCGACGTATTTGGAGAGCTCTTCCTGTCGAATTTGCCGAAAAGTTAGTGGAAAATATGACGCGGGGATGTCAAGCGATTATTAACGCTGATGGTGATTGGACATCTTGTTCACATGTCCAGTCACCAATCTTCGGAACATGTATAATGAATGTATGTAAAGAAAAATTTTCTTAAATAAATTTTTAGATAAACTATGCCGTACATGCTCTTACTTAATAGACTGTAAAAGTTCTCCGCCTCTAAAAGAAAAAACACCCTTTATAGATAAACATACTCAATGGCATCAAATCTTCTATTTCAGAATTGCAAGCACCGCCATACAACCGCACAGTCACCAGACAGGAACCACTTGGAAAAGGTATGGCATTTATTGGAAAGGTGTATTCATCAAATAATGGCAGAGTGGACAAAAATAACCGAAAATGGTGCAAAAGTATTAGTTACAAGTATGCTTCGGTGCACAGTGGTTTCATCTCATACAATGTTTGGAATAAAATAGAGGGAGTCGTCGTAGACTTATGAAATTTGGTGTGTAAATTGGAATTAGCTCTATTAAAACACATGAAAAAGTATTTTGCAATCCACCAATAACTACGCCCACCTCCCATATAACACAACAATTTTAAACGATATATTTTTGTTTTTTATTGAAGCTATATCAAAACAAATCAATTAAGGATATAAAATATACCAATAGATTTAAAAAAAATTGCCACGCCCACCTCCCATGCAAAATTTGCTTAGCATCTAAAACTCAGGAACGACTCGTCGTAGATCGGTGAAATTTTGTATACAAGTTGCAATTAGAGCACATGTTAGAATATTTTGAAATCCGCCCACATCCACGCCTTTCTCCTACAAAATAAAAAAAATTTAAAACGGTCTTTTTTTATTGAACCTTTATTGTTCTAAAGCTATGAAGTATTCCTCAAAAAATCTGGAAAAGTTTTCACACCCACTATTTTTAATGCTAAGTGCTCTTAAACCAAATCCTGACCACATTTTTCCAAAAACTCACGTAAAACATTATATTAAAATCCAATAATAAATTCAATTCGTCATCGTGATTTAAATATTCACGATATTCAATACATCTTTTGGATTAGTTCTAAACTTATTAATTAATGGATCGGAAGAAGGTTCATTAGACCATAAGAAGAAACCATAAGAAAGTTCATTAAATCTTCTTTTGTAGATTGTCTACCGCATTTCCTTGAGTGGCTAAGATGGTGTTGGCGATAGTCTTTCATTCGAGCCTCTTGTGTTTCTTCTGTAAGTATTCCTATTGGAAGAACTACAGATGATATGATTGAATCACCATGCAATAAAGCTTTATGTCCACATTCAATTCAGCAGTTTCCATACAATAAAGTTGAAATTTTTCCGGATCAACTGATGCACAACTTTATCGTTTTTCGATTGCCAGGTCGCGAGTTCAATACCTGGCGTGTACATAATTTTTTGTTTTTTAATTTTTATAATTAAAGAAATATACATTTTTTGAGAGTAAAAATTTTGCCGACATTCAATTACACAGTGCAACACGAAAAAAATAACCATATACGGACACCACTACGTGATAAAAGACTAAAAAAAAAAAGAACCGTATCTCCCAATTTTTCCCAAAGTCATGCACTTTTTTGTTTATGGGCCGCCAAAGATTTGGGGCCTCGGTATCATTTTCGCAAAAAAGTGATCATTTTCTCGGGATCATATCATGCAAACCGTTCAGAATTTCGATTTACTCTTTGAGGCAAAGTTGTAGCTCTTGTCATAAAGAACAAAAATTGCGAACATATAAAATCAAAAAAACTTCACCTTCCAGTTCAGGTCCATAGGTAGCAAACCGTTCAAAATTCAAGGAAACAATCAACTACAAAAATTTACTTAAGATCTCAATAAACAAATTTCTAGAACATATAAACTTCCTGGGAATTATTCTTAACACCGTTTTTTAATTTAATTTGTTTTTTATTTACTTCAACATTGAGATACTATGCTATCTATTACAAAAAGATTAAAAAAAAGTATTCGTATTATGTTTATAATGTTGATGGCCCTGGACTTGAAAATCGCGCTCTCTTAAGTTGTGGATCCAAATCGTCGTCCGAATCGTCCGAATCTGACTCTGATTCAGAACTTATGGTGTCCACAGGCACGTTGCTTCCAGACTGGCCTCCATCATCAGCTCTTTCTTCTTCAAATACTTCATTAACATCATACAGGGTGATCTTGTTACTCCACCAAAATACCTCTGCAAGCAATGCGTCGAGGTTTTTGCCTTTGTACCGTTTTTCCATGGGCATTGTGGTTTGGTGAAACCGTTCTCCTTGCTCATCGGATTCGGTAGGGAGTTGTTTGATAAAATCGTCAAAATGAAAATGAAGAAAATGCAGCTTTAATGTCATCGATGCGCCGATTATCTCAAAATAATGCAGCATTTCTTTCACCCATTCTCTTGCTTCCGGTTCCGCGTCTCGATCCCCTCCCAAGACTCTGGTGCATACACGCTGAAGGTTAATCCATGCCATTGAATGATTTTCATCAAGCGATGAATCAAAGTTGCTCTTGAATAGCTTTCTAATGTCAGGGCCATTAAGTACGCCTGTTAAATGAAAACAAAAAATAAAGACAGAAAAGAAAACATTAACATAGTGTAAATAGTACAATTAGGTGAACAAAAATTCGTTTTAAATTTACTACAATACCTTTTTTAATTTTGTCATCGCTACGCTCTGGGAAAACGCTTTTCAAATAGTCGAATGCGTTTGGACAATTTACAACGGCCACTTCGATGAATTTTTTAACAATTCCCAATTTTATGTGGAGCGGTGGCAGCAAGATGTCTTGAGTATTGTCAATTAAAGGTGCATTCTTCAGTCTATGTTGTTGTATTTGTTCATCCACACTTCCTCTTGGCCTCCACGAATTACATTGGAATTGATTCAGAGGTGAGCGTGATAATCTCCACTCACTAGCGATGTAGTTCATTCCCATTTTTACCACCAAAGCTTTTATATCGTTGCAGTAAGCAAACGAATTGTCATCATTTAGAGTGTAGAGCATCTGAAATTCAGCTTGTCGTTTGCGGTACGCCGTAGAGTTAACATTAGCATGTGTGAGTTTTCTTTGCTTTAAAAAAGCTGTAAAACATATTGCAAGTCGCTGCGATAATACCAATATGGCCACAATGAAATCCATTTCCATTTGTGTTATTAGTTGTGGTCCATCTCTTCCCTGTTGGGGCTCATAATCGGTATCAAATGGATCTTCATAAGTAACACCACTTGCTGTACTTATTGCTGTAAATTCTGTAGTACGATCTGGAGTTGGCGGCCTTGGTGATACAAAATTTTCAGGTGCAAGCACTGGTAGTGTGGCTGTTGCAGTTCTTTTATAAATTTTGTTCTTCTCAGCATGTCGATTTAGACGACATGTGTAATTTTCGCATGCATAGCAACTGGTTGCATCATGATCACCTGGGCGATTAATCCAGTTTACCGGCTTACAATACTTCATAGTACCTCTGCCTCCACTCAATCATGCCATGAGATTGTTATAACATTGGCGACACACTGTATTAGGTGTGTAATTTTCACCGGTCAAGTCCACTTCGTAGAAAACCAATGTATATGCTCTTTTGATTTTGAATTCACTAGTTAAAAGATTCTTTTCCTTCTGAAATCTTGTAGATGTTTTTTTTCTGGTTTGATGACCGCAAACGTAGCAAAATAAATCAATTTTTTCACACTGCATACTGAAACTGCCAGTTGCCACTGTTGTG
The DNA here is from genome assembly GCA_943735915.1 of Pherbina coryleti. NCBI lineage: Eukaryota > Metazoa > Arthropoda > Insecta > Diptera > Sciomyzidae > Pherbina > Pherbina coryleti. Next base: position 141,621,183 of record OX030950.1, on the reverse strand, counting down.
TACGAATTATGTTGTAGCACTTTATATAACTTTCACCGCGTCACTTTTTTCACTTTTGCGTGCTAACTTAACAGTGTTAAGAATCATCTCTAGGCAGTTTATATGTTCTAGAAATTTGTTTATTGAGATCTTAGGTAAATTTTTGTAGTTGATTGTTTCCTTGAATTTTGAACGGTTTGCTACCTATGGACCTGAACACGGGAAAAAAGGTAAAAAAAAATCGAATTTTTTTAAGTTTTTTGCGATTTTGACCTGGAAGTTGAAGTTTTTTTGATTTTATATGTTCGAAATTATTGTTCTTTATGACAAGAGCTACAACTTTGCCTCAGAGAGTAAATCGAAATTCTGAACGGTTTGCAAGATATAAGCCCGAGAAAATGATCACTTTTTTGCGAAAATGATACCGAGGCCCCAAATCTTTGGCGGCCCATAAACAAAAAAGTGCATGACTTTGGGAAAAATTGGGAGACACGGGTCTTTTTTTTAGTCTTTTATCACGTAGTGGTGTCCGTATATGGTTATTTTGCCATGACTCAAAAAATTACACACAGTGAATTCTCGTCCACAAAGATTGAGAAGACTTGTCTTAATTTTTTTTTTTTATATATGTTATTGAAGCATTTCCAAACTTAAATTAAAAAAAACGAACAAAAATGACAAGATGAAATAAATTATTTAGTTCCACTTTGAAACCACTGCGTGGCGCCTAGAAGCGACACTTCTTTGATTCGCTTTAGTTTTCAATGATTTGCTCAAAGAGATAAGTTGAATACTTTTAAAAAAATGATTTAAAGTGATACTTAAAGTTACTGAGATCTCATAAAAAACTCCATGCAATGCTATCATAAAAAAAACTATGTACCACAAAAAATTACTACCAAACAACTTAACCGACACAATAGCGCACAGATAACAAACAGTTACCAAAGTTGCAACAGAAAACTTAAATTTACAAAAAAAAAAAAAAAAAACTCAACAATGACTTAACAAAGATAAACTTTTTGGCACTAAAAATTTCGCACTTTCAAAAAAAGGTAAAGAAAAAAAAAAACAATTTGCAAATAAAAAAAACAAAAAATTCACAGACAAAAACCACAACAGAATGCAAACTTAAAACAAACTAACAACTAACAAAAGGACACAAAAAGAAGTGTGACAAAAGAATAACTGAAATAAATATGAAAAATTATGAAATATCGAATTGGTGCCAGCAGCAGACAGTCGGCTTCAGATAGAAGTGCAGATAGACGGACAGACAGACAACCAGACTGACTGTTTGAAATTTTTGCGGTTTTTTTCAACAAAGAAGGGAATGTTCTACACAATTCTACAAAATTTTTATGTGAAGTGTGACGCCATTTTGTTTTTATTTGTGCTGCTGGCACATTTTCGGGTGTGATTTCAATTTGTGCGCATAGATATTTTCTGACAGCAAGTCATAATTTGATTTGGCTGCAATTCAAAAATCATTCAAAAAGTTTGATATGAGCTTTTTTGTTATATGCAGACGTTAAGTTCGATAAAAATAAAGTAAAAAGCTTCTTAAATTAATGCATAATATTTATGAAGAACATACCTACATATGTATAGGTATAAATTATTGAAATTTCCTAAAAGTAAGCCTCAAGAGGGGAGACTCTCTCACTCAAAATGGAAAACTCAGGTTTGCAATTTAAGAAATAATCAGGCTTTAGGGCTTCAGTGCTGAAATTGACATTAATTCAGAATTTCATTATGATGATTTGAGTTCTTACCTTACAGTGGGTGGCCAAATTATTAGAGTCACTTTCAAAAATTTGCTATTTTTATAAAAAACACACTCTTGTTGCAATTTTTTAAGAAAAACTTATCTTTTTCGTTTCGTTATTTACTCTTCTGCATTTACCGTTCAGTAATCACAAGCATTTTTACTGTTATTTTCTCTTAATCAAGTTAAAGTCGCAAATGCCATTGTTTCTGATTGCAAACATCACTCATCGTAAAAAATAAGTTTTAAAGTGTTTAAATGTTGAATAATAAAATATGTTGAAAAATAAATAAACTTTCCTTACAGAAATACAACTTTAAACATAGAAAGTAAGAAAAAATTAAGAAAAAATTTAGAATAAAATTGAATTAAAGGCACCTTGAGTTTAAAATTGTGGACGAAAACGACTGAAAACACCCAGAGATATGGGAAAAATGCATGACATAGCCATTGAAAATCGTAAATAATCTCTAAGAAAACTTGCTGATAGTATTAGGGAATCCGGAATTAATATTTCCTCAAGAACGTCGCATTAAAGAATTACTGTTCTGACCTAGACGAACTGCAAAGAAACCACTCTTTACGCCACCTATGGTCAAAAAGCGATTAAAGTGAGCTTAAATCCATAAAAACTGGACAGTTACCGAATGGAAAAGGGTAACTCGCTGTCAGATAAGCCAATTCAGCAATATCTGGCGACATAAAATACTGCTTTTTGCTTACTAAATGTCATTAAAAACCCTCTTTCAGGTATGCTTTTCTGATGAGTCATATCTTAAAATATTAAAGGACAAAAACGAGTTTGTGAGATGACATAAAGGTGAAAAATTTTATCCAGACTTTGTTTTAAAAAGAGTTAAACATCCACTTAGTGTGATGGTATGGTCGATGACCAGTTTTCATGGCCCTGGTGAACTTTACGTCGTTGAGGGTACAATGAGGCAGGACCAATATATAAAAGTTTTGACCACAAAAAAACTCCTTCAGGCCGTAAAATGATTTCCAAGCAAAAATTTCATTTATATGTATTACTCTGCATAATGCCATAAGGCAAAAACGGCGTCTTAATTTTTAAAAAATAGCGTACTGTGCATAGAAAGTATACCTAGGCGTATTGACGCAGTCATCGCAACTAAAGTTAAAATGAAATAAATTTGAAAATAAAAAAATATATATAATAAAATATTGTAAAAGTGTTGGATTTCTGCCATCTTAAACTCAAAAATTGTGGTTTTCTTGAAGTGGCTCCAATATCACTACTTAGCAAGGTTTTCCACAACGCACTGCGATAACATTTTCTATAGTAAAATTTTCCATAGAATCCGAATATCGTAATGATTTTTTTCGATTGGCCCCAATTTTTTATTAAAGTGGAAAAATTAAAAAAATCCATTATTGGGAACACATTCTTTACATAAATGCTTGTAAAGAATGAGGAGAGTCAGAGGAAAATTTTAAGGTATAATATGTGCCAATAGCATCAGTAATATGGCTGTTATGATCGCAAACAGGTAATAAAAAAATCACTTTTTTCGTTTTTTATAAACATATTTCATGTTTGAAGCCCTATATCTCGAAATAATTATATCGGAGAGAAAAAGTTAGCCCTCTTATGTGATAGAGAATTTTATTACAAAAATTTCAAGTATATAAATGTCTAAAGAAAAGTCATAATTCACTAATTTTTTAACATCAATGCAAAAACCATTCTTTGTTAAAAAAATATTTTATTGCAGGTTAATTAAGAAATGCATACATACAATGATTTGTTTTTCATCACTAGTGTTTATGTCAAGATGCTTCTCAGCGGCATAAACAGTTAAATTCCTTTTGAAATTTAAGAGGGCGCTTTCGCTTCTCACCACACTTGGTATTTTCTTAATTTGTATGTACTAAATAATAAAATCCAAGAAGTTACAGGTTCCGGTCTGTAGCTGGACGATTTCTCGTCCACTTTTTTGTCAACCATCTCCTTGGTAAGATCATCTTAATAAATCCTTGTCTTTTTTATAACCAAATTTAAACCGCATTTTCTTTCTCCTTGTTAACTAAATCAAATAATATATTGATTTGGAGTTCAAATAGATTCTGCCGCTTCACCCATTTCCACTGGCATACTTCTACTAGCAACAAATATCCTCACATTTTCATGGTCCTATTCGAGCCAGATATTTTAGGAAGCAGAAGAATCTTTCCTAGTACGCGGTTTTAAATTGGTCCAATCCACAACAATCATTATTTCATCCATATCATCACCACTACCAAGGAGGATTTTATTCACCTCATCATCATCTATCGCTGTCAAATCAGGTGTGTTTGCATTATTTTCAGTTCTTTATAGTAGTACAAGTGCATTGCGTCTATAAAAAGCAGCGCTTCTTCTAAAAATTTCGTTGCATTCGATTTACGCGATCAAAATCCTTTTAGAACGCGATCGTAATTAATTTTTATTCAAAAGTTTCATATTCCTAATTTCTAAATTATAAAAATTAACAAAAAATACAAAAAAGTTCAAATTACTTAGTTTACGATCTAAGACAGTGTTTTTCCATATAAAAGTGCATATATACATACAAAATATATATATACGTACATATATATATACACACAAAAAGGCGGTCAAAAAGGCTAAGTCAGACGGACAGACATAAATCGCGTTGTGTTTCGAATTTAGCAATTTTGGTGAGTTTTTTCCTAATTTTCAATCGAAAAATCCATAAAAAAAAAAGTATTAAAAATTCCTATAAATCTAATAAGAAAAATCTTAATCACTCATATTAAAATTGCATCAAAATAATTTGACACAATTTTTGTGTATCCATTCTTGCGTTGAGAGTGATCGTAAAAACGACTTGAATTCAGCACTCTCACCTTACACGCGATCGATTAGGCGTTAATTGTTATCCAATATCAGAACCCATCTTGATCTTCGAAACATTATTTGCAGTGCTTCTCAAACAGTAAACTGTTGGTTTCTACGCATAACAACAACGAAAGCCTACCACATATCGAACAGCTGTTTTTACTACAGGCAAATTCAATGTTATTGAACCCATTACAACAGTGGTCATAGAGATCGCAAATTTTGCTCAAAATAGATATTCGCAACTTACAATTTAAACGAAATAATATATAAATAAAAGCAAATAAATTAAGCTAAAATTAAAGAAGAATATGAAAGTCCATTATTTCAGTAATTCATTATTTAATATAAATATTTAAAAAAAAAAAAAAAAAAAAAAAAAACTTAAAAACAATCAAAACAAAAGTTTTATATGATTCCATTTAATAAATAACAAAATAACGCAATTCCATAACGTTTTATAAATATTCATAATCGTTTTAAAAGTGAATATATTCCATTTTAGCTGTTTAGATGCTGTATTTTTATCGATTTTTTTGAAAAATATTTAGCATTTAAGAGAGAATATTTTCTATAACATTTCAGAGTGATGATAGTGATTATCGATATCCAAATCTTTCCTCTTATCGCTTAGCTCGTGGTCAATATTTGGCATGGATATTCATTTATAATTTAATTGATTTTTGCAGATGATATTTATTATCAAAACTTATCTCGACACGGAATATAATTTATTATATTGTTTTTCGCTTAGCCTAATTTTTTAGGATTCAAGTTCTTCTTAAACGATCTTAGTTTTTCATAAAATAATTGGGTTTAAAATATTCAAATTTGTCTTCAATCGGTTTTAAAGGACTTTTTACATTCAAAATATTCGAATTCATAATATTTTCTTCCTAATTTTTATTAAATTTTTCTTAAATATTTAAACCGATTTTTGTCATTTTATGAATTTTCAACTATTTTGAAAACTGCAAATTTTTATTTCAATTGTTTCCCATCTAAATTCCTTACTACAATCGATTTTAAATTAAATTTGTTTTGTTCCAAATAGTTTTGATTAAAGTCTGCTTTCTTTATTTGTTCTTGCTCATATCAATTGACCACATATTTCTTATTTCGATTTTGTTGTTTGGGCTTTTACTTGGAATCGATATCCAAATTATTTTCTTTGTTTTTCATCGGCGTTTACTTCCTTTTCCTTTATAAATTCCTTGCTGACTCTTCTGAGAAAAGGTATCTGATCACAATTCAGAACCAAATTCGTATAGTTCCTAAAATAAATCCAGGTTATTTTGTTCCATTTAACAAAACAAATTGTCTCTACAATGAGTTCATTGGAATCTTTTATCCGTCTATCGGACAATCTAATCGAATTTGAGGCAGATTTTAGTGATGCAAATATTTCACAATATTCAGCCGCCTCAATGGAAGTACACAAAGATGAAATGAAGGCCATCTGGATCAATGTAAAATTAGCATATGAAGCGTGTCTAAAAGAACTAGCTTCACCTAAGGACAAGGAGACTGAATGCAAATACGACATGGAAACTATTAAAAATCGATACCATAGCTGCTACCAAGGCTATGTCCGGTGTATCTCAAGGCTCACTGAAAATATTCAACAGGTATCCGCTAGGCCGACTTCCTCTCTTAGGCTGCCTGATATTCCATCCAGTTCAAACTTCCACTTGCCTCCTTGTGACACCGATGTATTCAGTGGAGATTATCTTATGTGGCCTTCCTTCCGTGACTTATTCACAGCCATTTATGTGAATAATACTCGGCTAAGTCCAGTGGAGAAGCTTTTCCACTTGAACAATAAAACTCGAGGAGAAGCTCGAGATATTGTAAAAAAGTCTCCTTTGACCAATGAAGGTTTTTCATCAGCATGGCATAATTTATGTGAACGTTTTGAAAACAAACGCATCCTCGTAAACAGCCAACTGAAAATTTTATTTAATCTTCCATCCATACATACTGAATCTGGTCAAGCTTTGAAAAGTCTACAAAGGGATATCAACAGTTGCATAACAACCCTTCAACTTTACGATGTAAAGATTGAGGATTGGGATTGCATATTTATTTATCTCTGTTCCACACGTTTGCCTGAAACGACTTTGGCTCTTTGGGAACAATCCATTCAAGATAAGGCCGCCATTCCGAAATGGAAAGCGTTAGATAATTTCTTGACTAATCGTTACCAAACACTGGAAACTGTATCAGATATCCGAAACTCAAATCTTCCAAAGTATTCGCCTAAAAAATCTCCTGTCAATTCATCAAGCTCCAATCCACCGCGTCGAGTGAACACATATCATACCAAGATTTCTGTTTCATTTTGCAAGCTTTGTCCAAAAGATCAACATCCAGTTCGACAATGTCCTCGTTTCCAAGAATTACATATCGAAGAAAGAATAAATTACATAAAAAATCATAAACTTTGTATAAATTGCCTTTCTCGTGGCCATCTTGTCAGATATTGCAAAAGTTCCTTTAACTGTTATATTTGTAACAAGCGACATAATACGCTTTTACATCGTAACAATCCAAATAGTCCAAATAACATCGTTCATCCTTTTGAAACTTCTAATAGAGTGAAAACTGATACCAGTATAATTCCCAGTATAAGCATGCAGCACCCAATTAACTCAATACAGTCCACTAATTCCTCTTTGCCTATTGATAATATTCAAACATGCTTTTCAACAAATACTAAGGGCGTTCTTTTAGGTACCGCAATGGTTCATATTTGCCATTTAGGTACAACTTTTTCTGCTCGAGCCCTCATCGATACTGGTTCAGAAGGAACTTTTATTTCAGAACGTTTATTTAAATTATTGAAACTTCCATCTTCTTCAATACAGGCCAAGATTTCGGGTCTTAATAATACTACTTCTGCCAGAGTTGATAAAATATGCTCATTTATCTTAAGCTCACCAATTAATACTACAATTCAAATTGAAGCCAACGCTTTAGTCCTGCCACAACTCACAGGAAGTCTTCCAAATTCTCTTATAGATCCTTTAGCTTTTAAAAATCTTTCAGGACTACAGCTCGCAGACTCACAGTTTTTTAAGAGTTCTCAGGTTGATCTGCTGATTGGTGGTGATCTTCTTCCATATATCCTACTAGATGGGATAAAACATAATATTTGTGGTTCTTTATTAGGCCAAGAAACCATATTTGGTTGGATACTGACTGGGCCGGTATCCAATGAATCTACTTCTTCTTCTCAAATCCTAACACTACACAACCTCATCTTACAGAACAAAATGACCAACTACACGAAAAAATCTACCAAAAGCCAAAGCCACCGAAGTTCGACGAAACGAAGCAGCCTCAAGTCCAAGTCATTCCAGTGCAAAATTTGTCCTCGTGATCATGCGCTTCGATTTTGTAAAAGATTTTTAAATATGAATACCGAACAACGAATGCGTGTAGTTCTTCTGCACAAATATTGTTCAAACTGTTTAGCTCATAAACACTCCGGAGATTCATGCCTTAGTGGATCTAAATGTCACTATTGTCAGGAAGATCATCACACACTTCTTCATCTTCACGAACGATTCCGAAATAAAGTTTCCAGACCAAATGGAGAACTGTCCAAAGTTCCACCAACATTTGCATCTATTCTGACGCAACATTCTGTTAGTCTTTTTCCAACGGCTTACGTAAAAGATTGACGACAACATCGAATTCCATTATGTTCGGGCTCTGTTACTTGTGCAGTACACAGCCGAATCTCCTCGTCATTAGTGAAGAAATTGAAGCTACCAACGACATCAATTGGAGAGGAAAAAGTGTGCTCTGTAGTTATCGGAGCTCGTTTTGATGTATCAGTTGGAATAGATGCGATCCTACGTGTTGATAATCGCATAAATATGATGACGCCTACAAAATCCATAGATGACAATATAAAAGAACACTTTTCTAATTTGCTGCTTGCGGACTCCAAATTTTATAAGTCTGCACCAATATTCATCGTTTTAGGTGCAGACCTGTATCCGAAAATAATTAAATCCGGTGTCATTCCTAGCACTGGTGGCCTACCGCTTGCTCAAAATTCCGTATTTGGATGGGTACTTTCCGGCCCATGCGCCTTATAAAGCTTAATATCTATTCTTAATTTTCCTACACTTAAAACGCACGCACTCATGTACTATTATATTGAAAATTTGAATATATGCAAATGCACAATGTATATATCTATAGATATAATATCATATATCATATTATTTAATATACTATTAATAGTCCATTTTGAAGTACACCTTTTATACTGAATTGTATTCTATATGTATTTATAAGAACTTAATTATGTTAGATATAAGTATACATATATATCCTTTAAAATTTATTGCAGCCGTACTGCAAGGCGGGCGGCATGTTTATGTCAAGATGCTTCTCAGCGGCATAAACAGTTAAATTCCTTTTGAAATTTAAGAGGGCGCTTTCGCTTCTCACCACACTTGGTATTTTCTTAATTTGTATGTACTAAATAATAAAATCCAAGAAGTTACAGGTTCCGGTCTGTAGCTGGACGATTTCTCGTCCACTTTTTTGTCAACCATCTCCTTGGTAAGATCATCTTAATAAATCCTTGTCTTTTTTATAACCAAATTTAAACCGCATTTTCTTTCTCCTTGTTAACTAAATCAAATAATATATTGATTTGGAGTTCAAATAGATTCTGCCGCTTCACCCATTTCCACTGGCATACTTCTACTAGCAACAAATATCCTCACATTTTCAACTAGGTTAAAAATGGATCGCTGAATCCGACGTCAGAATTTCAAAATTATGATATTTGACAATAGGGTTGCCACCTAATAATATATTTTTTTAAAGAGTTTAAAACATTGTCTAAAATTTGAGATGGCTAATAGGGTTGCCACCTATTTTTTTTATTTTTACGAATTCGGTGCTGGGTCGAACACTAGGTAAAAATGGGTCGCTGAATCCGAATCCGTTGTCATAATTTCAAAATTGTGAAATTTTTTTTTTTGAAATTCATTGACTGAACATGTAAGTTTTTACAAGCATTTATGTAAAGTATGTGTTCCCAATATTGGATTTTTTTTCATTTTTCCACTTTAATAAAAAATTGGGGCCAATCGAAAAAAAATCATTTCGATATTGGGATTCTATGGGAAATTTTACTATAGAAAATGTTATCGCAATTCGTTGAGGTGCAAATTTTCGAAAATTTGTGGAGTAGTGTAATTATAGTTTGTCCTAATTAAACAAAATATTATGCCCATTTATTTCTGGAATCATAGAGGAAATAATTTATAGATTTCACTTAGTAAAATAAAAAATTTTTGTATTTATAGGTATATTTAAAAAAAGTAATACCAATACATGTCTAAAGAGGGAAACATTTGCATAAAAAAAAGAGTTGGCTGTGTCGTGGATACACCCGTAGCTTTTGACGTGACGATGTTTCTTTATACTCCTATTTAATGTCCAAACTCTTCTTTTAATCCATGACCAAATTATTAACTTCAAATATACTGCATCCCTTTCCTATTTTGCCACAAAAAAACTGTTGAAATCATACATAAATTGTTGTTTTTGTTGTTGCTGTTGTTGGTGTTGTTATTGTTGTTGTTATTGGTGTTGTTTTTGGTGTTGTTTTTGGTGTTGTTGATGTTGATGTTGATGTTGATGTTGAAGTTGATGTTGATGTTGATGTTGATGTTGATGTTGATGTTGATGTTGATGTTGATGTTGATGTTGATGTTGATGTTGATGTTGATGTTGATGTTTGTGTTGATGTTGATGTTGATGTTGATGTTGATGTTGATGTTGATGTTGATGTTGATGTTGATGTTGATGTTGATGTTGATGTTGATGTTGATGTTGATGTTGATGTTGATCTTGATGTTGATGTTGATGTTGATGTTGATGTTGATGTTGATGTTGATGTTGATGTTGATGTTGATGTTGATGTTGATGTTGATGTTGATGTTGATGTTGATGTTGATGTTGATGTTGATGTTGATGTTGATGTTGATGTTGATGTTGATGTTGATGTTGATGTTGATGTTGATGTTGATCTTGATGTTGATGTTGATGTTGATGTTGATGTTGATGTTGATGTTGATGTTGATGTTGATGTTGATGTTGATGTTGATGTTGATGTTGATGTTGATGTTGATGTTGATGTTGATGTTGATGTTGATGTTGATGTTGATGTTGATGTTGATGTTGATGTTGATGTTGATGTTGATGTTGATGTTGATGTTGATGTTGATGTTGATGTTGATGTTGATGTTGATGTTGATGTTGATGTTGATGTTGATGTTGATGTTGATGTTGATGTTGATGTTGATGTTGATGTTGATGTTGATGTTGATGTTGATGTTGATGTTGATGTTGATGTTGATGTTGATGTTGATGTTGGTGTTTATGTTGATGTTGATGTTGATGTTGATGTTGATGTTAATTTTAATGTTAATGTTAATGTTAATGTTGATATTGATGTTGATGTTGGTGTTGATGTTGATGTTGGTGTTGATGTTGATGTTGATGTTGATGTTGATGTTGATGTTGATGTTGATGTTGATGTTGATGTTGGTGTTGTTATTGATGTTGTTATTGGTGTTGATGTTGATGTTGATGTTGATGTTGATGTTGATGTTATGTTGATGTTGATGTTGATGTTGATGTTGATGTTGATGTTGATGTTGATGTTGATGTTGATGTTGATGTTGATGTTGATGTTGATGTTGATGTTGATGTTGATGTTGATGTTGATGTTGATGTTGATGTTGATGTTGATGTTGATGTTGATGTTGATGTTGATGTGGATGTTGATGTTGATGTTGATGTTGATGTTGATGTTGATGTTGATGTTGATGTTGATGTTGATGTTGATGTTGATGTTGATGTTGATGTTGATGTTGATGTTGATGTTGATGTTGATGTTGATGTTGATGTTGATGTTGATGTTGATGTTGATGTTGATGTTGATGTTGATGTTGATGTTGATGTTGATGTTGGTGTTTATGTTGATGTTGATGTTGATGTTGATGTTGATGTTAATTTTAATGTTAATGTTAATGTTAATGTTGATATTGATGTTGATGTTGGTGTTGATGTTGATGTTGGTGTTGATGTTGATGTTGATGTTGATGTTGTTGTTGATGTTGATGTTGATGTTGATGTTGATGTTGATGTTGATGTTGGTGTTGTTATTGATGTTGTTATTGGTGTTGATGTTGATGTTGATGTTGATGTTGATGTTGATGTTATGTTGATGTTGATGTTGATGTTGATGTTGATGTTGATGTTGATGTTGATGTTGATGTTGATGTTGATGTTGATGTTGATGTTGATGTTGATGTTGATGTTGATGTTGATGTTGATGTTGATGTTGATGTTGATGTTGATGTTGATGTTGATGTTGATGTTGATGTTGATGTGGATGTTGATGTTGATGTTGATGTTGATGTTGATGTTGATGTTGATGTTGATGTTGATGTTGATGTTGATGTTGATGTTGATGTTGATGTTGATGTTGATGTTGATGTTGATGTTGATGTTGATGTTGATGTTGATGTTGATGTTGATGTTGATGTTGATGTTGATGTTGATGTTGGTGTTTATGTTGATGTTGATGTTGATGTTGATGTTGATGTTAATTTTAATGTTAATGTTAATGTTAACGTTGATATTGATGTTGATGTTGGTGTTGATGTTGATGTTGGTGTTGATGTTGATGTTGATGTTGATGTTGTTGTTGATGTTGATGTTGATGTTGATGTTGATGTTGATGTTGATGTTGATGTTGATGTTGATGTTGATGTTGATGTTGATGTTGATGTTGATGTTGATGTTGATGTTGATGTTGATGTTGATGTTGATGTTGATGTTGATGTTGATGTTGATGTTGATGTTGATGTTGATGTTGATGTTGATGTTGATGTTGGTGTTTATGTTGATGTTGATGTTGATGTTGATGTTGATGTTAATTTTAATGTTAATGTTAATGTTAATGTTGATATTGATGTTGATGTTGGTGTTGATGTTGATGTTGGTGTTGATGTTGATGTTGATGTTGATGTTGTTGTTGATGTTGATGTTGATGTTGATGTTGATGTTGATGTTGATGTTGGTGTTGTTATTGATGTTGTTATTGGTGTTGATGTTGATGTTGATGTTGATGTTGATGTTGATGTTATGTTGATGTTGATGTTGATGTTGATGTTGATGTTGATGTTGATGTTGATGTTGATGTTGATGTTGATGTTGATGTTGATGTTGATGTTGATGTTGATGTTGATGTTGATGTTGATGTTGATGTTGATGTTGATGTTGATGTTGATGTTGATGTTGATGTTGATGTTGATGTTGATGTTGATGTTGATGTTGATGTGGATGTTGATGTTGATGTTGATGTTGATGTTGATGTTGATGTTGATGTTGATGTTGATGTTGATGTTGATGTTGATGTTGATGTTGATGTTGATGTTGATGTTGATGTTGATGTTGATGTTGATGTTGATGTTGATGTTGATGTTGATGTTGATGTTGATGTTGATGTTGATGTTGATGTTGATGTTGATGTTGATGTTGATGTTGGTGTTTATGTTGATGTTGATGTTGATGTTGATGTTGATGTTAATTTTAATGTTAATGTTAATGTTAATGTTGATATTGATGTTGATGTTGGTGTTGATGTTGATGTTGGTGTTGATGTTGATGTTGATGTTGATGTTGATGTTGATGTTGATGTTGATGTTGATGTTGATGTTGATGTTGATGTTGATGTTGATGTTGATGTTGATGTTGATGTTGATGTTGATGTTGATGTTGATGTTGATGTTGATGTTGATGTTGATGTTGATGTTGGTGTTTATGTTGATGTTGATGTTGATGTTGATGTTGATGTTAATTTTAATGTTAATGTTAATGTTAATGTTGATATTGATGTTGATGTTGGTGTTGATGTTGATGTTGGTGTTGATGTTGATGTTGATGTTGATGTTGTTGTTGATGTTGATGTTGATGTTGATGTTGATGTTGATGTTGATGTTGGTGTTGTTATTGATGTTGTTATTGGTGTTGATGTTGATGTTGATGTTGATGTTGATGTTGATGTTGATGTTATGTTGATGTTGATGTTGATGTTGATGTTGATGTTGATGTTGATGTTGATGTTGATGTTGATGTTGATGTTGATGTTGATGTTGATGTTGATGTTGATGTTGATGTTGATGTTGATGTTGATGTTGATGTTGATGTTGATGTTGATGTTGATGTTGATGTTGATGTTGATGTGGATGTTGATGTTGATGTTGATGTTGATGTTGATGTTGATGTTGATGTTGATGTTGATGTTGATGTTGATGTTGATGTTGATGTTGATGTTGATGTTGATGTTGATGTTGATGTTGATGTTGATGTTGATGTTGATGTTGATGTTGATGTTGATGTTGATGTTGATGTTGATGTTGATGTTGATGTTGGTGTTTATGTTGATGTTGATGTTGATGTTGATGTTGATGTTAATTTTAATGTTAATGTTAATGTTAACGTTGATATTGATGTTGATGTTGGTGTTGATGTTGATGTTGGTGTTGATGTTGATGTTGATGTTGATGTTGATGTTGATGTTGATGTTGATGTTGATGTTGGTGTTGTTATTGATGTTGTTATTGGTGTTGATGTTGATGTTGATGTTGATGTTGATGTTGATGTGGATGTTGATGTTGATGTTGATGTTGATGTTGATGTTGATGTTGATGTTGATGTTGATGTTGATGTTGATGTTGATGTTGATGTTGATGTTGATGTTGATGTTGATGTTGATGTTGATGTTGATGTTGATGTTGATGTTGATGTTGATGTTGGTGTTGGTGTTGATGTTGATGTTGATGTTGATGTTGATGTTGATGTTGATGTTGATGTTGATGTTGATGTTGATGTTGATGTTGATGTTGATGTTGATGTTGATGTTGATGTTGATGTTGATGTTGATGTTGATGTTGATGTTGATGTTGATGTTGATGTTGATGTTGATGTTGATGTTGATGTTGATGTTGATGTTGATGTTGATGTTGATGTTGATGTTGATGTTGATGTTGATGTTGATGTTGATGTTGATGTTGATGTTGATGTTGATGTTGATGTTGATATTGATGTTGATGTTAATGTTGATGTTGATGTTGATGTTGATGTTGATGTTGATGTTGATGTTGATGTTGATGTTTATGTTGATGTTGATGTTGATGTTGATGTTGATGTTGATGTTGATGTTGATGTTGATGTTGATGTTGATGTTGATGTTGATGTTGATGTTGATGTTGATGTTGATGTTGATGTTGATGTTGATGTTGATGTTGATGTTGATGTTTATTTTGATGTTGATGTTGATGTTGATGTTGAAGTTCATGTTGATGTTGATGTTTATGTTGATGTTGATGTTGATATTGATGTTGATGTCGATGATGTTGATGTTTATTTTGATTTTGATGTTGATTTCGATTTTGATGTTAGTGTTGGTGCTGATGTTGGTGTTGGTGCTGGTGTTGGTGCTGGTGTTGGTATTAGTGTTGTTGCTTTTTCTATTGTGATTTTTTTATTAGCTTCTCCATTTGTTGTGCTTTTGCTTGGTGCATCAACATTGCCTTAGCTACATTCTTAGCAACACCAAATAATCCAGCAAAAGTGATGTATATTCGTCACTTTAGAGGGTTGCATGAGAGGTCTCATGACGCCGGCAATTTTTGTTTTATTTTTTTCATGTGTCCGAAGACCTCACCTTTATTTTCGTTCCTTTAGATTTACCATTACGCCTGTAGTCACAGAGTAAAAATGTCATGCAACGTTTTTTGCATGGTTGCCACCCTGAAATCATGACGATAAGAATATTTTTTTTATTTTAGTTGTGAGGCATGTGTAGCATGTCTCCTGAATGAGTAATAATTCCATGCAACGATATTATATTTCTGTTACATATGCTATATTTACGACGTGGTTTTCAGAATTCTTTTTTATATTTTTTTCGTAAGGCCAAGTAAAATCCCTTCATTTTCCTTTTTAAATATTTATCGTAGCTTATATACTTACCGAGTAAAAATTCAATGCAACGCCACTGCATGAATGTTGCATTGTCGATCTTTGAGCGGATCTCTCTGTGTCCCCATGACGTCAGAAATTTTTTGTCTAATTTTGTTGTGATTACTTAGAACAGGCTTTTATTGGTGTATCATATTTTGAATCCTAGCACTAATACTCAGCAAGTAATAATTCCATGTAACAAATTTTCAGTTGCGTTGCTTAAACAGCTCCCACCACGTCCCGATGATGTTTTAAATTTTTTGGTTTTTTTTTTTTATTTTATAATGAAGTCAAAAAATCAACCTTTACGGTCTTACGATTTTTTTAATTATAGCTTTTATACTCAGCGAGTAACATTTCAATGCAACGCCGATGAATTTTAAAAAATTGCCTTTTTAAATTTTTTTGGAAACCTGCGCGGTAAAACGTAACTTCGTTACGTCAAAAATTATTTTATTAAAAATTTTTTAAAAAATTATATATACAAAAATAAAACATTTTTATGGGAGTCCCCTAAATGGACTCAGGTGGGAGTGGTCTCAAAGTATAATTCGTTTATAAATTAAACTAAAACGTAAAATTTAGGTCTTGATCAAGAACGCCTTGATGATCAGTCAAATATAAACTAAATGGTTACCTCTAATGATTGTTAACCATATTGACAAATTAGTTTTAATACAAGTTTTAAGTAAAGGAAAAAATGTTCTTTCTAGAAAAGTAATGGGGGCTAGCCTTACATATCAACCCACTCTGGCGCTAAAGGAAAAATATTGATTTCATTATAAGTAGGACGTTAGGGAGCTGCCTTTCAATGTGTTACGAAAACCTCCAAAACACTATAAAAAGTCGTCAAACTTCACGGGTTTTTTTTTTGTGCTGTTGTACAGTGTAATTTTCAGTCCGACCTGTTATAGCAAACGTTATACAGCATTACTCTTTAAATATTTCTAAATTTGGTGCTTTGCAATCTTGCTACTCCTGCTCCAACAGCCCCTACAGCTGTCCAACTTGATTTTTCGTTTAACGTTTAAATTGTCGGCATCTTAGCGGTTGTCTGCCATAAATAACCGCAAATCTCGATAACAAATCTGTTTTCATTTTTTTTTCTATTTCCTTATATCTGCTGCCACTACCAATTTTTGCTACACTGCCTTTGCATACCTTTACACCCCATCCACGCACACATCCTTCGCATAAGTAAGTTAAAAATTGAGCTGCTTCCGTTTTAAATTTTTTTTCTCACTCTGTCTGTCAACACCACAATTTTTTACAATTTGCTAAAACGCATAAAAAAAAAATTTCAAAATAGCATGCAAGGAAAAATTTCCAAAAAAGCACATCCTCGACTTTTGAGCCTACTCTTGCCGGATATACTTTGACACAAAGGTATTGCTCTTCATGTGTGCGAGAGTGAATTGAGTTTCCTGCCGTTGTATGTTTGCATAAAGTCAAGTGGACGAGGGTCCGGTGTGATTGTGTGTGTGTGTCTGTGCGCACATGAGTATCTTCACCAATGTTTACTTTTTTATTTAAAAGTGTTTATTTGTGTTTGTTTGTAGGTATGTTGTTTGTATTTGCACTTCAAGTAAACATGTAAATAAGCTGCAGGTTGTTGATTTAGGGTGGAATACGATGGCATAAAAACACACACCCTTGAAAGTTTAAACATATGCCAAGCGAACTTATAAAATAAAAAAAAACATTGGCAAAGCTTTCAGCATGAAAGCTGGTCATGCTAATGACAGACTTGATGTTATCACACTCAAATTCTTAAGATATGCATGCAATATTCTGATTCAACGTAGCCTACTTCGCCAACATGTCGACTTTTAAAATTTACTTCGTATTAATTCTGATTCCTGTCCCAAACCCAAATCCAATTTCATTCCATTGTCATGTGCCAATTTATGCATTCAACGGTTAACCACATGAAATGTCTTTGATTATTTAAATTTATGGCTTTTTAGCAAATTGGAAAAAAATTGCCAGCAGCACTGAAGTTGCTTGGGCTCAAGCAAGAAGCAGCCCTCCCTTTAGCAAGTCTACCCCTTTTTGCATGTTTTTCAAAACAGCTAATCTTCGATATTGAGAAATATTGTTGATGTGACATATCGAATGGATTTGATGTTTACCTGCTACTGACAGTCAACATGATGAGTATTTGTATTAAGATTTGCCGATATTCTGCAACGAGGGTTGTGATAAGCAAGTAGAAACTGTTAAAAAAAAACAAAATATTTATCATTCGAAAATTACTTTATTGTTTTGAAAATATTCTTCAAGTAGATCAATCAATATACTTTTACATGCGTTTGCACGTATTTAGAAAACTACTTTTTTACTTCGAAAAAGGTTACAAAATATAAAAACAAGCTATTAACTGCTTGTTCATGCTTCGAATAAGGTTAACTCTTTGACGACTACTGGGACACCGGTGACCCCTTTCCTTTCGAATGTTTTTTGGAAAAACCATGCAATCAATTTTTTTTTAAAGGTATCATTCAAAAGAGAATGAATGTGGCTTTTAGAAAGTACTTAATTTTCAAGGGTAGATTCATCCCTTTGCTTACCAGACCAGCCCAAAGTCAAAAAAAATCTTTCTCTCCCCCTTTTTCCTGCTGCAATATTTTGGGAGTAGGAGGAGCTATAGGTACTAAATTTGTGGTGAATTTTTATTTATTTATTTATTTACAAAGTCGACTTAAAATTACAAATCTTAAGTTAACTTAAACAGCAAGAGAAACATAGGCCTTCAGCTGGTATTTATATATGAAACGAGATTAGTTGGGGTTAATAATATATAACTTTATGGTACAGTATTTAAAAGGTTTATATGTATATATGTATATATTTTAAAGAACGTTTTAGATGCTGGAATAAAGGTAAGACGATTTTAAGAATTGAGTTATTGTTTTTATATTATTTGTATTAGGGTTTCTAAGATAAGAAATAGAATCGTGGGAGAATAATATTCTTCTCAAACTGTAGAACCTTGTGCAATCTGAAATTATGTGCTGAATAGTAATAGTTATATTACTATTCTTCTTATATGTTCGGCATAGTAGTTGTTATTGTGAGGATTTTTGACTGCGTCAGATAGGGAATCCGTACATGTTTTAGTTTTGACCACTTTAAGTGCTTCAAAGACTGCTATAATTTCTGCAGAGAAAACTGAACTATATTTTGGGTGGAGAGACTTTTTAATTATTGAAGTAGTTGTGGTTATGGCAAATGATGAGCTTGAGTGCGATTTGGAACCGTCTGTATATAAAAATGAGTAGTCGGGGAGTTCACGTTGGATTTCAAGAAAGCTTCTTCGATATGTTTCAGGAGCTGTATGTGATTTATTAAATCTGCGAAGTCTATTGATAATTGATGTCGGATTTAATTCCCAAGGAGGGGACTTGTATTTTGGGGGTTGATAGGGAGATATGGAGTCTCAAGATTTTTGTTTAGTTCTATAGTTTGGTGCATGACAGAAGGGATTTTTGGAGTTTTTTGTTTCTAATGGGTGTTTTTTTTAGGGGTTTGTTTTTCGAATAGAGATAAAACTTGCATTTTGTGGTCAAATCTGGCAACTCTAATGTCATTTATGTTCAGTTTAGTTTGCCATTTCATCATGAACAGGTTGACAAAAGAACAACGCTTGCAAATCGTGCAAATTTATTTCGAAAATAATGGTTCAGTTCGCGAAGTTTACCGCAAGCTCCGTCCATTTTATGGTCGACATAATCGTCCATCAGAGCAATTAATTCGGTTAACCATGGGTCGTTTTCGCACTACGTTTACTCTATGTGATAATACGCATCCGCAGAGACGTCAAACAGTGCGCACCGAAGAAACAAATGCCGCTGTAGAGCAAAATGTTGAAGAGGACCCGAATGAATCGATTCGCCACCGTGCACAGCAATAGAGCCATGATAACCGACTGTTTTGTTCCCGAATTGGATGGCATGAATGTGGATGAGTTGTGGTTCCAACAAGACGGCGCTACATGCCACACAGCGCACGTCTCAATCGATTTATTGAAGGAAACATTCGATGATTTGACACCATTGGATTATTTTCTTTGGGGATATGTGAAGTCGCTCGTCTACGCCAACAAACCAGAAACGTTAAGGGACTTGGAGGCCAACATTCGTGGCGTTATTGCCGACATGCGGCGGCCACATGCCCGAAATCATATTTAAACATTAATGGCATAAAATTATCCTTCCAATAAAGCCAAATTGATGGACATTAAAACGATTTTCTTGTGTTTTATTTCAATTCGAAGTTCTATACCTCTAAAAAAAACACCCTTTATATACTTAACCAAAAGTCATATAGAGGTTAAAGTGCTACCGTTGCAAAGGTTATTTTTTAAACTTTCATTGGTTAACTTTCAAAATATATTAAAAACAATAAGTTCTCAAGAAGTAAATTAATTTTTTTTTATTTTTTCATTATTATTATTATTATTTTAATTTAAACATGAACAATTTACAACAATTATATCATAAATAATTTAAAAATAATGTTAAGCCTGCATTCTGTAATTCTCAAGGAATTAGAAGCGAATGCAGTTGTTAAACTAAAGTATATTATCTATGTATATGGGGTCATTCAAAGTAAATAAGGATACAAAATCATATTATACGAATAGAAATTTTAATTTAGAGTTGACAATAGAAGCTTTTTTTATTTTTTTTTTTTTTGTTTTTTTAATAGAAGCTTATGTATTATTAGATAATAATATTAAGTAGACAATTAACATCTAGATAGGACAAATCAAAAAGCCACGATTTCATCTGTTTAAAAAAGGCAAATTTGTTACGAAGGCACCTTATATTGTTTGGAAGGCAGTTGAACACCCTGGGGGCTAAAGACGTATAAAACAATAAAAAGTGTTGCACGCTATGTGGCGGAACTTGAACCCTATTAAGGTGATTTATTCTTAAGTTATAACTTGAGTAACATCTATTTGTCAGATAGCCGGACCCAATAAAAAATTTTTTCAAGACTTTATAAAAAAACAAATGTTTTACAGGCAATAACATGCTTTTGAGCAGTTAGTAGGGGATTAACTTTATTATTATACGTACCTCCCCAACATGCCAGACCGTATTCTAACTTCGAATGGAAAATGCCGTAGTAAAAACATGTTAGCAATTTTCCGGAACAACAAATTTTTTAAATGATAAATCTGCCTGGTTGCTGCGATTAAATATTTCTTCAGAGCAGTTGTTTGATCAGTCCAATTCATTTTCCAATCAATTATTAATCCAAGATATTTAAAACTTTTGACGCTGTCAATGCAAAAGCAATTTGAGGAACAAGAACCGGACTCAACATAAGTGTGGATGTTATTTTGTGAACCACAAATATCTTTACAAACAGAGAATTTTTCACAGTTTGCGCAGTGAAACATGAAATTGCCAAGTTTTACTTTTTTTCCACCGACATGAAAAAGAATGATTTTTGTTTTGTCGCTAAGAACCAATTTGTGAGTTGTGAACCAATGCTTTAAGATTTCCAAATCGCTATTTACTGTAACAATAAAGGTAAATACTGCAAGCCATATCATCTGCAAATGCGATTGCCTCACTAGAGAATTTTTGCGAGAAGAGTGAATATATAAATATTAAAAACAAAATAGGACCCAGTACTGAACTTTGAGGAACACCAATGTTTACGTCTCTGTAGGAGCTGAGATGATTGCATATTTTCACTCTTTGCGCTCTATTTGACAGATATGAAAAAAACCATTTATAAATATTTCCTCTAAAACCGCATCTATACAACTTATTCAGCAGAATTTTGTGATCAACCGTATCGAAAGCCTTAGTCATATCAACAGAGCTGCTGAAATCTTTTTGTAATTTAAACTTGAATAAAAAACTCAGAAGAGCATCTTCAGTGGACAGATCTGATCTATAACCAAATTGAATACTATTAAAAAAATTGTATTTATTTAAAAAGTTCAGCATTCTTGTCTTAACAGCTTTTTCAAAGATTTTGGAAAATGTTGAAATAATGGAGATTGGTCTGTAATAGTTAAGAATGCATTTATCTCCCTTTTTAAAAAGGGGAATGACTTCTGCTTTTTTAAGACACTCTGGAAAAATGCCTGTCTCGATACTTTTGTTGAATAAATGACACAGAACATCTACAATATTGAACATTATTTTTTTAATAAACATTGTTTTTCGCGACACTTCTACTACTGACTTTGAATGATCTTCACGTATTTCATCTTGATGCGATCTACGAACATTATTCAGTAAGGAAACCCATCGAAATACTGTGGTAAGGGATAGAGTCTTATAACAAAAAAAAGAAAAACAGTGAATTGACTGTGTCGTGGACACATCCATATTTAGGTTTTGAATTGACAGCGCATCCTTTGTTTCCAAATCTGTCTGCATTCTTATCGTTGTTCTTATATTTGGCCTTATTAGTGTCCTTATCATTGTCCTAATGATTGTTTTAATCCAATGCCGAATTCTTGATCCATTCCTTGTTCGAATCCCTTTCCTTATACTTGTCACACATACAGTGTTGTGCATATCAAAAGCAACCAAAATTGGCGTAGCAAACTTCTTCATATTTTTTAACGTCTTACTTCTTTCCCCAAAATATAAATAGTTACTTTTACTTAATCATGTATTGCGCTAAATATAGCATCAACAAAAATGAAGTAAAAAATAACGGTATTTCAGTAATGAGAGCAGTATACGGAAAGAGCGATTTTTGACTGTGCATAACAAAAGCAATTTACTTAAGTCAAATAATTTTTGCTCCGATTAACGGTAAATGTCGGTTATATTTTTAATTTTTTGCTTAGTTATTATTGATTAAGACTTAAAAGAGTCATTTGCAAATAATTCTTTGTGTGAACAAGACATATGAAATTATGAAAACGTCATTTCGTGTGATAAATACCCAGAGTCCTTTGAACAGCAATAATTGATGAGTATAAATCAGGAGCATCACTAATTTCTTTATCAAAACGTACAAAAAAAAAATAAATCAATAATTCCATGTCTTATAAAAAAGTTTGAGACTAAAAAAATTGTAAAAACTTTTCACTTGGGTAGTCCGAAGCTTAAAACAACACTGAGAGAAGACCGACATGTAATCCTAGCTTTTCAAAAATATCCATTTTTATCATCTCAGTCTGTTGTTAATCAACTAAATTTAAACGTGCACTCGAATATTGTTCGCCAACGTGCTTTGGAAGCTGACTTAAGAAGTTGCAGACTATCGAAGAAGCCATTGCATAAAAAAAAAAAAAAAAAATTAGAACGAAGGTTTGCTTTTAAGACATAATCTCTTTTGGCTTAAATCAAATAAAAATTTTTATATTCCCAATTAAGTTTTGCAAGAACTCATTAAATTGGTCGGATGACCAATGGAAGACAGTCCTTTTTAGTGACAAGTCCAGATTTAATCTCTTTACCAGCGATGGCATGGCCACAGTACATCGGCGAAAAGGTGAGAGGCTTCAACCTGAAAACTGTCAGGTCACAGTTTAGCATGAAGGCGGCTCGGCTATGTTCTGGGCTTGTTCTTTTTAGATTTGGACAAGATCCAGTTATGAAATTACCCAAAAAATGGACCAATTTATTTATAAAGAATTGCCATTTACTGAGCGAGAAATGCCAACCAGGTGGATATTTCAGCATGACAACGACCCAAAGCACACTGCAATGATCGTTTTGCGTTCCCTTTTGAATTTGCGCAAAAGGTATATTCCCCACTTTTTGTCATAAATCATGTCCTTAGCGTGTCCAAAACCTTATTCTATTCCTTATGTCAATACTCAACCTATTTTCAATTTCTAACTTGGCTTTAAGTGTGCCTAAGTCTTCGTCCTAGTTCTTATCCTAGTACTTTTCCAATCCTGTCTGAACCCATGTCCTTTGGGCGGTTATAGCTCAACAAAGAATTATGTTAGTCATATAAAAGAGTAAAAATTTTCCAATTAAATTTTATTGGCCCAAAATACACTGTAGTGCTCAGTCTGCGTGAGCAGTCAATCATTCAAAAACACACTGCACTGGTCAGTCTGCGTGAAACCAGTTTTATTTTGTGTACATGAACTGTGTTTGACTGTATAAGTGTGGTAAATTTTGTGAACCCCTAAATAAAACATGACGACTTGACTTATGTGTGCGTATCAGTCAATTTTCACTACAGCTTTTTCGGTGAGTGAAATTTCACGCACTTCACGTCCGCTGACTCACCTCCCTTGCCATAGAAACCTGGTTTCACGCAGACTGAGCACTACAGCGAATTTTGGGCCATTGAGATCATTCATTTCATAGGGAGGGAAAATATAATAAATGATGCGTTAGTATTAGAAGAAGAATAAGAATAAGAATAAGAATAAGAATAAGAATAAGAATAAGAATAAGAATAAGAATAAGAATAAGAATAAGAATAAGAATAAGAATAAGAATAAGAATAGGAATAAGAATAAGAATAAGAATAAGAATAAGAATAAGAATAAGAATAAGAATAAGAATAAGAATAAGAATAAGAATAAGAATAAGAATAAGAATAAGAATAAGAATAAGAATAAGAATAAGAATAAGAATAAGAATAAGAATAAGAATAAGAATAAGAATAAGAATAAGAATAAGAAAAAGAATAAGAATAAGAATAAGAATAAGAATAAGAATAAGAATAAGAATAAGAATAAGAATAAGAATAAGAATAAGAATAAGAATAAGAATAAGAATAAGAATAAGAATAAGAATAAGAATAAGAATAAGAATAAGAATAAGAATAAGAATTAGAATAAGAATAAGAATAAGAATAAGAATAAGAATAAGAATAAGAATAAGAATAAGAATAAGAATAAGAATAAGAATAAGAATAAGAATAAGAATAAGAATAAGAATAAGAATAAGAATAAGAATAAGAATAAGAATAAGAATAAGAATAAGAATAAGAATAAGAATAAGAATAAGAATAAGAATAAGAATAAGAATAAGAATAAGAATAAGAATAAGAATAAGAATAAGAATAAGAATAAGAATAGGAATAAGAATAAGAATAAGAATAAGAATAAGAATAAGAATAAGAATAAGAATAAGAATAAGAATAAGAATAAGAATAAGAATAAGAATAAGAATAAGAATAAGAATTAGAATAAGAATAAGAATAAGAATAAGAATAAGAATAAGAATAAGAATAAGAATAAGAATAAGAATAAGAATAAGAATAAGAATAAGAATAAGAATAAGAATAAGAATAAGAATAAGAATAAGAATAAGAATAAGAATAAGAATAAGAATAAGAATAAGAATAAGAATAAGAATAAGAATAAGAATAAGAATAAGAATAAGAATAAGAATAAGAATAAGAATAAGAATAAGAATAAGAATAAGAATAGAATAAGAATAAGAATAAGAATAAGAATAAGAATAAGAATAAGAATAAGAATAAGAATAAGAATAAGAATAAGAATAAGAATAAGAATAAGAATAAGAATAAGAATAAGAATAAGAATAAGAATAAGAATAAGAATAAGAATAAATAAGAATAAGAATAAGAATAAGAATAAGAATAAGAATAAGAATAAGAATAAGAATAAGAATAAGAATAAGAATAAGAATAAGAATAAGAATAAGAATAAGAATAAGAATAAGATTAAGAATAAGAATAAGAATAAGAATAAGAATAAGAATAAGAATAAGAATAAGAATAAGAATAAGAATAAGAATAAGAATAAGAATAAGAATAAGAATAAGAATAAGAATAAGAAGAAGAAGAAGAAGAAGAAGAAGAAGAAGAAGAAGAAGAAGAAGAAGAAGAAGAAGAAGAAGAAGAAGAAGAAGAAGAAGAAGAAGGAGGAGGAGGGTAAAAATGTGGTAATAGATTAGTGGAAAGGAAGGGACAATCAAGTTAAGCATGTGTAAGATGTTCTAAGCGTGGTAGAAAGCCGTTGAAACATGTTGAAACATTTGAATCTGAATCAAGCATCTGATCTGCCTTTACCTCAGTCAATTCAAATTATAAGGCAATCTTATCCCTAAATTGATGGATTTTCAATTTCAGTTGATTAGAAATAAGGATAAATACTGAAAGGTTAAAGCGTTAGCTACTATAAAGGCCGCCAGATACTAAAACTAAGCATTACTAGATGAATATTGACAGCTCCAATCGAAAATTTGACATTTTCTAGAATAAACGTACTTACTACGTTTTAGTGTATGTGCGCTTATTGAGTTGTTTATAGTGGTTTGAAAATTTTATTTCGGCAAAAAAAGAATTAACACGTGAACATTTTCGGGTGATGATTTTTCATGACTTTCGAAGTGGATTGACAAGAAAAGAATGCATCAATGAGCTTTGTTCAACTTTTGGTGATGAAGCACCCCACCCGGTGACTGTAAAATACTGGTTCAATAAGTTCGAGTTCGACGGCCGCGGCGACTACTCCCTTCAAGTCGAATTTCGTGAAAGTCGTCTAAGAATGGGTGTTGTTGTATAAAAAATCGATGCTTTGAGTGAAGAGTAGGAAGCTGACCGACATGTGACATACCGTGAGATAAAGTTATCCTTGGGCACTAGTGGGACTAACATACTTTGGATTTTACATGAGTATTTAGGATTCAGGAAGATTTGTTTCCGTTGGATACCCGATAATTTGACGGTTGCAAAACAAAAAAAAAGGCCCACGTCGATTGGTGAAAGGAAATGCTGGAAATATACAATAGGGGTGGTTCAGAACAAATCTCCGATATCTCCACAGGTGACGAATTATGGATAGCAATCCACAATTTTGGTCTTTCAAATTGAGCAAACCCCGACAAAAGTTGTCCACTGATGGAGCACTTCTAAGCAAATGGTTGCCCGTTTTTTTTTTAGAAAAATCAGTTATCGCACAATTGTATTACTTGAGCAACGGAGAACCGTAAATGCTGATACACAAACATGTTTTTGCCGGAATTGAGGAAACGAAGCACTTTAGGAAGATAATCATCCACGATGACAATGTTTGTGGGAACTCACACATCAGTACAAAGTGTATGGAACATTTTGGAGAATAGCTTGCGAAACAATCAAAGTATTTTCACTAAATAACCACTGTTTTTTCATTGCTAGGCGCAAGACTTAAAAGGCAACCATCGCATAATAATCCATGTGTTCTGGAGTAACAGAGTTAATTTTTCTAAATATCAGGTTCTTAACCCCCAAACGAGTGTTGGCAAAAATATCGGAGAGTGGAAAAAACCGTTTCTCTTTTTCAGGCTTGTGTTATTTCCGAATAAATCTTATTGAATTATGTACAACCAACAACTACTTAAATATTTATATGTGACCTTTTTAGGAATTTATTGTAAAAGTTTAATGTCGATGCATGGAGGAAGTGAGTTTGTGTGTTTGTGTATGTATTAAAAGTTACAACATCGTGACGCATTGATGTGAAAGTTTTTTTACTCCGAGAAAAATCCAAGTATTAGCTTTTCTCCAATATATATTTTTCCCTCACCTTGTCTTTTTGAGCGTATCTAATAGATTAAACATGACATCAACAAGATATTCGTATTTGCATTGACAGGTAAAGATAATTTATTTGTTTTTTTTTCAGTTTTTTTTTTTGCTGCTTTTGATGTTTGCACAGTTTATGAACAGATCTACTGATATACGTGCGTGCAAAGGTGTGAGTTCGAATGCGTGGGAGTTTCCGAAAAATTGTAAAACCAAAGTTGAGCAAACACATGAGGAAATTCCAAAAAAAAAAAAAAAAAAAAAAAAACAAATAAAAGCCACTTTATACGGCTTAAAGAAAAAGTAGGGACTAACAACCGAAAAAAACAACAACACATTAAATGGTTGAAAATTCACAACATAAAAAATAAAAAACAAAAAATGCACAATAAAAAACAAAAATAAAAATAAAATTAAAAACATGAAACTTATTTACAAGGATTGGTAAAATTTTCGAACAGCTCGATGATCAATACATTTTTTGCAAATGAAGGCTTTGAACTACAGAAAAAAAAAATGAATGATGAGTTTTTATTTTTTAACTCTTCGATAAGTGACAGTTCCGGTGTCGTTAAACAAGTGACAAGGTCCATAGGAACCTTCAATGAATTTTTTGAAGTTTTCATAATACATGTGTGTTTTTAGTGATTTGCATGTTGGTTTTTTTTAATGTTTAAAGTACTTACATACATAAAGAACTAGCCTTTTCCCGGCGCGCGTTGCTGCACCCTGCAGCTATATGGGAACATAATAGGTGTATTCAAAACTTTTCTTAGACTCATGGTTTGACACCACTGTCGTTTTCCACTGCCCGTTACAGTTTCCCAGTAGCAGGAGATCACAAAATAGTAACTCCATTTTGAGTTTGTATGTAAACACTGCTACTTTTACTTTCAAAGCTATTCAATGATACAAATTTTAATTGTATGGGCGGAGCCACACCCACTTATATAATGCCCATCCCAGCTTTCTAGTAGATGGACATTACCCAGTTTTGGTACAGTTGCCGACACTGAGCAAAATGTAGCCAAATCGACGAAAACCGTAGGAAATATAGCGTTTTTATTTATTTGTGAGCAGTATAAGGGGGTGTGACAGAAATTTAAACCATCTCTTACTTGAAAAAAATGTACTGCCAAAATTTCAGCTCTATCGGCTCAGTAATTTTGAAGTTTCCAGCCATCACATAGACAGCGTTTTGCTTTTTGTATATATAGATTATTGGCTATAACTTTTGATTGGTAAGAGATATTAAGATAATTTCTTCTAAAAAATTAATTTTTTAGCTTGTTTATTTTTTCAAAAATATAAAAACACAATATTGGAAAAAAATTTTGTTCGAAAAAATCAAGGTTTTATCGTTTTTTTAATCACTAAAAGGGTTTTTAATTTTTGCGTAAAATTGAAATAATTTTTGCTTATAAATGTTATAGTTTTAAATAGAGTTGAAAATTTGCGAATTTGAATTTAAATGATTTTTACAACAAAAACAAATTTTGAGCCTTTTTTTGAGGAAAACTCCAAAATTTCAGACCTTTTTTGAAAAAAATATTTAAAATATACATACATACTCAACTAAAGGTATTTTTGCAATAAGGTTTTTATAGTACTTTGATAAAGCTTTAAGAAAAAAAAAATTTAACAAAGTGTATAAAAAAGCAGCGGAGATATTTGAATCGAAAGTCACAAAATTAAATTTCTGATTGTGTTTTTCTCATTTTTGAGCACGTTGTAGTAAAATTTTTCATAGTTTTCAATATATAATCATGTTTTTGATGTCAAAATAACAGAAACTTTACTAAATGTAAAACATATTTTATATTTTGTAAGTATTTGCATATGTAACAACTAAAAATATGCGATTTTGTAAAAAATTTGTACTACAGCACCATCTGGTATCCAAGGTGGTTCAAAGAAGATACTGTCAAAAAAACTCATCGTACCTGAGAACTACTATATACCAATTTTTATTCTAATCGCATGAGCGGTTTGGGAGTTTTAGGTGGTTTTTGCAAAAAATTTGTACTATAGCGCCCTCTGGTGTTCAAGATAGGTCAAAAAAGATTGCAGTAAAACACTCAACCTACATGAAAACCACTGTATACCACTTTTCATTCTAATCACATAAGCGTTTTGTGAGTTTTAGGCAGTTTTGTAAAAAATTTGTACTACAGCGCCCTCTGGTGTTCAAGAAGGATAAAAATTGATAGCCCACAAACACACACCGTACCAAACAACTTCTAAACACAAATTTTCATGCTAATCGGATGAGTAGTTTAGGAGTCTATTGCATAGTTACATACGATATTTAGTTCCAAAGCAATTTGATATCATAAATTTGGCCTGTGTGACCAAATTCCCCCTTGCCTAGTGTTCGATCACATATATAGTAACGGCCTCTTGGGCCCATAGCATCTACATATCAAGTTTCACTATCAATACATGTACAACTCAGGAATAATAATGATTTCTGAAAAGTGGGCGTATATATATAGTTAGACCACGCCCAATTTTAGTATAGTTGCCGACAGTAACCATACAAACTTGTTTACCAAATTTTAGTCTAATACGAACAACTCGTCTTAAATATAGCATTTTTATTGATTTGTAGGCGGTGAAGGGGGTATGGAAAAAAAGGGGTATGGAATATTTTTACTATGCCTATATTTTTCGCGCAAATGCAAACTAAAGTGAGACTTGCCAAATTATTCCCATATTCCATTTATTTCCAATTACCCTTGCAAATACCGTGCGCACCTGTACTTTTTCATAGCTGTATTGTTGATAAGTTCACTAAAATGTCTATAGTTCATTAACCAATACACATACAAATACCATTTATACAAAAAAGATACAGTAGTTTCGACTATGTCGTAACACAAGACGTAGAATTAGTCAATTCGCTTTTGATGACATCTTTTTTAAAAACTTTAGCAAAATATTTATTCCATACACCTGAGGATATGACCTTTAAGAGAGTGCCGGAAAGGGTTCATAGGTATGACTGACCCCCATTACTTTTACAAAAGGAATATTTTTGCCTTTGACACCTATTCCCTCCGACCACTCCTTAGGAGGGCTCCCATACAAAGTTTAAGGTTTTTGTATAGTTATGCCATACACCTGAGCATATGACCTTTAAGAGAGTGCCGGAAAGGGTTCATAGGTATGACTGACCCCCATTACTTTTGCAAAAGGAACATTTTTGTCTTTGACACCTATTCCCTCCGACCACTCCTTAGGGGGGCTCCCATACAAATTTTATTGTGTTTGTGCCGGAAAGGGTTAATATGTATCGCTGACCCCCATTACTTTTGCAAAAGGAGCATTTTTTTCTTTGACACCTATTCCCTCCGACCACTCCTTAGGGGGGCTCCCATATACATTTTATGGTTTTTGTTTATTTATTCCATACACCTGAGCATATGACCTTTAAGAGAGTGCCGGAGAGGGTTAATATGTATGACCGACCCCCATTACTTTTGCAAAAGGAACATTTTTGCCTTTGACACCTATTCCCTCCGACCACTCCTTAGGGGGGCTCCCATACAAATTTTATGGTTTTGTCGATAAAACCGGAAACTGTCGATAAATAGGTAGCAAGTTTAAGAAATCAAAAACATCAAATGTTGGCTTTATATTTCATGTAATTGTGTAAAATTTATATAAATTATAGAGTTCTAACATGAATTTTTGTCGCATTGAGGATCAGGCAGACCAACAAGTGCTAACATCAACATTGTACGATCAGTACTTTAGGCCCACCAAAGGCTCAAAAAGTTATATAAATACCGACACCTGATCACTAGCAACCACCCTACTTACCTCCGAGTATGACGTATTCTACGTCAAAACCTTCGTATTGACGTCACCTTTCATGGGAAATTTCCAGAAACAAAATCGGTTCACGCATTACAGAGAACATCAATTTCATACACAATGCAACTTATTTTTATATATATAGATAATATCACTTTTTTAATTGGTAAATACTAACCAATAAGTAATAAAATTATCCAAAAGAATTTGCTTCGGCAAAATTTATGTCTGTTTACGTCGGAATCCAAATGAAAAAGAAAGCACACTGGGTACATTTTGTGGTGTGAATAAAAAATAAGCAAGTGTCTTCTGATATGTGACATCTTGAAAACTTCAAAAGTGTCAATTGTGAAAATGAAATTTAATATCGATAATGGATAATATTGATATTATCGATATTGTAGACAATTTTTTTTTATGTAAAAAACTTTTGTAGACTATTACAAACATTTAAAAAAAAATCAGCGCAGGCGTTCTGCGATTTTAGATATATATATCAAAACAGTGGGCGCAAAAGTGGGCGTGGTCAATTTTTCATTCAGTAAACACTTAAATTGGATTACTACGAACATTTGAAAAAAAATTATCCAACTCGGACCAGCAGTTTTCCGATTTTAGATAAATCAAAAAAAGTGGGCGCAAAAGTGGGCGTGGTCAATTTTTCTTTCCTTAAAAACCTTACTTGGATTAAAATGAACATTTTAAAAAAAATTATCCAAATCGGTCCAGCCGTTCTGAAGTGATGCGATTTCAACCAAACGTACACTTCTTTTTATATATATAGATAGTAACAAACAAAAAAAAAAAGGAAAAATAATAATAATTTTGTTGAAAGTTTATTATTTGTTTTTTTGCTGCCCCAGTAAAATACCCCAGATTTATGGGTATTGTAGTCCAGGATACCCTTGGCTTTGCTTTTCGCTTTCTGAATTTATTTCACAAGTGTAGTGCACTGTGGACAAAAGCAAGACCGATTTGTGTTTCTTGGGCACATATGACCACAAGGAAACATGGTCTTCGTAAAACCCAAACAATGAGCTGAAAACGGGACGTGCAGCACTTTTTAAAAACTCAGGCGGAATAAATTGTTTTATTTGAGCGTACTGTTCCAACAAATGCAGTCTTCTGTCTCATCAAAGACAGTGCCACATCCAACAATGAAAAGAAGTTGTCGGCATATACTGTACGGCCGTATGAAGATATTTTTCAACCAATTGTTGTACAACATTCAGGCCCTGGTTAACTTTGCGCTCCTGACCTGGCAAATTTCCTGAGTAAATCACACCTTTGAGGGGGTTGAAGGACTTCGAGTCACACAACCACCATATTTTTATTCCGTACTTGGCTGGTTTTGACGGAATGTATTGCTTAAAATGTGTGCGACCTTTAACGGAAATAATTTCTGGTCCACGGTCAGTGAATCATGGAGATTGTAAGCTGCTACCAATGCGGCTTTGAGTATTGCGGCATGTGTTGAACGCCAGAGTTCCTTACCAGGCTCGGTGTTTGACTTAGACAGCCCAGCATACAAAACGATAGCCAAAAAGCATCAAACTCTTTAAGAGTCAATGGTTTCCTTACCTTTTGTTTTGTAGGATTTGAAACGCTTCACGCAGCTGTTACTTGATTGGCTTTTCGATTCGTTTCGCGAAGGATGATATGTGCAATATCGTCGGTGATCAATGCAAAAATGAAAAAAAAACACCCAAGCACAATTCAACATTTAACGGTACAAGCTCCTGGTATTGATATGAAGATCACCGAAGTACATATTCAAACGAAAACCAAACACGATTCAACATGATTAATTTTCGATGTCACAGAAAACGCAAGTACACTGAAAAAACTGATGCTGTTAAGGCCGTAATTGAACGGCTGGAAAAGTTTTCTTAGTGTATTCGTATGTCGATCAACGCAGTTCATATTAATACGAAAGCCAAACATAATTTAATAGGAATTATTTTCGAGTTTTTTAAAAAATAGTACTAGGTCCCTATGGACCTTGTCACTAATTCGAGTACTAGGTCCCTAGGGACCTTTTCACTTATCGGAGGGTTAAATTTTTATTTAATTTATTAATCCCTCATCTGAGAAGTAATTCCAAGGCAAAGTACAAAAAATCAGAGAAAAGCACTTAAAAAAAATTATTTAAATGTTGTTGCATTGAAGTCATGACTATTATTAGCATCAACACATTTACATGTGTACTTAGTAAACACTTCAGCAAGCTCACATGCATAGACACTAACGCTACCAAATAAATAAAAAAAAAAATAAAAAAAAAAAACAAAAATAGCAATGAACCTCCATGCATTGGATCGAAGTTCAAAATCCGGATCGTGTATGTGTGTGTTTGCGTGCGCGTTTGAAGTTGTATACACGTATGTTAATGACTTTATGTATTGACAGTTATACGTATTTATTGTTAGTTGTGGTTTTTGTTGCTTTAGTTGTTGTTTTTCTTATATTGCTGTGTATTTAATACTACTTAATTTATTGGTTTTGTTTGTGCAGATTATTGCAATGTGGAGATTAGGCGTTTGTAAGTATGCTTCTGTGAGTATGAGCGCGTGTGTATTTGTGTGTGTGTGTTAGTATTGTGATTGTAAAGTACTTTTGTAAGGCTTTTCATGTGAGTGCTTGCTTGCAAATTTTGTGCCTCATATGGCTGGCTGCCTTTGTGTGCGTTTTGCTTGAGCATGTATGCGTGACATGAGAAAATTAAAAACACTGTCATGTGTGAAACTTTGAAAGCTCGTGCTGCTGCTTCTGTTGTTGCTGCTGTTACTGTAGATAGATGTGCACGCCATGATAGCGAAATTGAAGTTTTGAAAAACTTTGTTTTGCAGTCTGGTCTTTTTTTTTCTTTGGCTATTTTACTATTTTGATTAAAATTTTTATCGATGTAAAATAAATAAAAGTTCATTATCCAAACACAATTTTTCGACGAAAATCTTGTTAACTTAGGGTGACGTGAAGCTTAAAGGTAGGAATTATTAAAATATTTATTTTTTAAATATTTATTAAATAAAAACAAAAAAAAAACATACAGCAGTTTTGACTATGTCGTAACACAAGACGTAAAATTATTCAATTCGCTTTTGATGACATCTTTTTTAAAAACTATTTAGCAATATATTTATTCCATACACCTGAGCATATGACCTTTAAAAGAGTGCCGGAAAGGGTTAATGTGTATCACCGACCCCCATTAATTTTACAAAAGGAACATTTTTGCCTGTAACACCTATTTCCTCCGACCACTCCTTAGGGGGGCTCCCATACAAATTTTATGGTTTTTGTTTATTTATTCCATACACCTGAGGATATGACCTTTAAGAGAGTGCCGGAGAGGGTTAATATGTATCACCGACCCCCATTACTTTTGCAAAAGGAACATTTTTGCCTTTGACACCTATTCCCTCCGACCACTCCTTAGGGGGGCTCCCATAGTAATTTTATGGTTTTGTCGATAAAACCGGAAACTGTCGATAAAAAGCGTTCTCTCTGCCAAAATAAATTTCCGGGTAAATAATCTTCTCGGCATGATTGGCGGTATAAATAGGACCTAAGTAGATTGAGTGCATCACAGTGAAAAGTCATGCCAGACTACTGATAAGTTGGTTTAGTCTGCTATGTGATTTGCTCTGTACAGAGCCGTCGTCGAAGTTTTTGGTTGTTGCCTTCATTGTCTTCATGTTGTCTTGTTGTCAAGATACTTGGCCTAAAGCTCAAATTTGTTTTAATATAAATAATGAAAATTTTTCGTAATTTTAAACCAATCATGCCCACGTAGTGGGCCATATGGCCCGCGTGGCCCTTCATACAAATTTTTTTCTATCTTAACCCATTAAGTCCGGGAAGAGCACAATTTTAATATGATGTTGGAGACTTATTTTCTGCTATTAAAAATTGGAATAAAAAATTCCAAACATACCTATTCTTTAATTTTTGGGGTCGCTCTTTCGATTGGTGCAGTTGGATTTGCAGAAAAATGACTTTTGGAACCAATATGGCGCATTTTATTTAAAAAAATAACGAAATTTTTTGCGTTTTTCTTTTTTGTGATTCTTTTTCGCATAAATAAAGTTACTGAATCGGTGCCAAACTAAAACCAAAAGTGCACAAAATATCTAAAGTATAACTATGAATATTTTTTTTTTGGTTTGAATCGACCTAACCTCTTCAATATATCAATACGTAAAAAATTAACGTTATTTGGTAAATTATGAGTATTATTAATAAAATTTACATCTCTAATAATATAATTGTCCCAAAAATATATAAAGAAGGGGTTTTTGAGATCGCTGATCACGAATTTGAGGTAAGATTTTCAAAATTTAAGATGGCGGATTCAATATGGCCGACCGAATTTCATAAAATCTTCAAAATTACAAGAAAATGTGTATAAAGGAGTTTTTGAGGCCGTTGATCACGAATTCGAAGTTAGATTTTCAAAATTCAAGATGGTCGATCTGTAGCCGATTAAATTTCATGAAATGACTGAAAGTAATGCGATAATGTTTATTATACGGGGTGTTTACGATGTTTGATTGTTTCCGTCCGTTAGTCGTTGTATAAATGTTTCCCAACTCAAACCAGGTGGAGGTGGACGCCAAGAGTATTTTTTTTTTTTTTATTTAATTTTTTTTTATAATTTTATTTTATTTTGTTTTTTTATTTATTTTTTATTTGTTATTTTTTAATTTTTTTTTTTTTTTTATTTATTTTTCCTTAGGATTTCGGATTTTTTAAGTATCTAAAATTACGAATATTTCAATAAAAAATATTAGACTTAATTTACAAATGCTAGATAACTTCGTTTGAATTATAAAAATATAAAGGTTTTACAAGGTTCCAGTTAGGAAGCGTTTATAAAACGGCTAACGGACGGAAACAACCAATTTTTAATCGTAAACACCCCGTATAATAAACATTATCGCATTGGTTTCAGACATTTCATGAAATTTAATCAGCTACAGATCCACGATCTTAAATTTTGAAAATCTAACTTCGAATTCGTGATCAACGGCCTCAAAAACTCCCTTATACACATTTTCTTGTAATTTTGAAGATTTTATGAAATTCGGTCGGCCATATTGAATCCGCCATCTTAAATTTTGAAAATCTTACCTCAAATTCGTGATCAGCGATCTCAAAAACCCCTTCTTTATATATTTTTGGGACAATTATATTATTAGAGATGTAAATTTTATTAATAATACTCATAATTTACCAAATAACGTTAATTTTTTACGTATTGATATATTGAAGAGGTTAGGTCGATTCAAACCAAAAAAAAAATATTCATAGTTATACTTTAGATATTTTGTGCACTTTTGGTTTTAGTTTGGCACCGATTCAGTAACTTTATTTATGCGAAAAAGATTCACAAAAAAGAAAAACGCAAAAAATTTCGTTATTTTTTTAATTAAAATGCGCCATATTGGTTCCAAGAGTCATTATTCTGCAAATCCGACTGCACCAATCGAAAGAGCGACCCAAAAATAGTAGAATAGGTACGTTTGGAATTTTTTATTCCAATTTTTAATAGCAGAAAATAAGTCTCAAACATCATATTAAAATTGTGCTCTTCCCGGACTTAATGGGTTAATTTTGTCTTTGCGATGAGCCAAATTCAAAGAACGCATGCAAAAAACAACAACACAAACCTCACTCGTTCAGTGTTGAGCACATTTTCCACCGAACTTTACAAAAACAAATGCATGCAAAGCAAAAATAAAAAACGCACACTCGATGATGTCGATGCTGAAGCTGATTGTCCCGTTACTTGTGTGTCGAGTAATTTTTCGTGCAAGCATTGTTATTGTATTAGAAATTAAGACTGGCAGTGTACTTCATGATATGTAATTTTATTGCATTTATTTTGTTTTTATTTTGTTTTGTTTGATTTTTTTGTCAAAAGCAACGATGAGCAATACTTTGTGTTTGTTTTGTTTTTTAAGCATTGGCGCTTAAAATTTCTTGGGTCCACTGTTTTAAACATTAAAATTTAAAATAAAAAATTAAAAAAATTTTCCCTAGTATTAACAACTTCTTTAGCTTTAACAGTTATGCGTATTACATGTGTTCATATTGCACGTTAATTAAAAGGATTATGGGACGCAAGTGCTTGAAGTGCCTGTGTGAATAGAAGATATCTCTGTAGCTCTTAATTTTGTTATCGTGGCGTATGAGTAACATTAAATAATTTCTTCCTATATTCTTACTCAAGGTATATTAAGGAAGGTAGAGTTAGTAGTTGAAATTCTCTCTTGTGGTGGATACAGCACCTGTCAAAATCGGCTACTGAACGAATAAAAGCAAAACATATAAAATTTTCCATAAGACTTGAGTTGTTGATGAAAATTATTTAAGCGATTTAATGCTCAGAAGTTGTGCAATTTGTAAGAAGCCTTTTCAAAAAGTCTTTTAGTGTGCCCCTTAATGAAGCACGACGCAATCGCTGCAACGTTGCTTGTTCCACAACATTTTCCCAATCAGCGCGGGTCTGCGAAAAGCATTTTTATAAAACGGATTCTATAAATCTTCCGGGGAATAATTGCGGTCCACTCCGGTTGCAGCCAGGAGCAGTGCCTTCCTTAGTGTTATTTTACCTTCACGATAAATACTAAAAACAAACATTCAGCACGCACAAAAATTAAAACTATGAATTTTAACACATTTGACAGTTTTCTATTCACTGTTTTTTTTTTTTGTTTTTTTACGTTCTTCTTATGTTTGACAGCTACTGTACCCACCACTCCGAGGCTAGACTACCTTGTTGAATATACCTTGTTCTTACTAAGGACGGATGATTATACAGATATGGATGCGGATGCGGACTCGAGTGCAGATTTAGATGCTGATATATAGAAAGTCTTACTGATGATGCGTATACGCCTGCGAATATAAAAAATTAATATCTGCGGATGAAGATGAGGATAGAATATTCTACACATGTTTCAATTGATTGCCCCTTCCTTCCCACTAATCTATCATTCCATTTCAAATCACGACAGACTTGGCCGAATAGGTATCTCACCTGAAATCCCTGGTTCAAAGTTTAAAAAAAAGCAAGTGCAACTGTCATGTCATGATGACAAAATTTTTTTAAATTATTAGTTTTACACTCGTAGGAAGAAACATTTGTTTGACGTTTAAGCCCTGGTTAGTAGTTGAATAGTTGAAGTACAAATTGATATAATTTGTCAATTATCTGATAGCGGCCGGACAGAAAATGAAAACTTACTAAAAAACTTTACTGAAATGAATAAAATCATTAATAGATCAGACAAGAAAATATCTTGAATTCAACTCTTACGATAAAAAAAAAAAACAAAAGAGTTATATGAGGAAACTAAAATTTAAAATATTTGTTGTTTTTTTTTTTAAAAAAAACATCCAAAATTTTTTTAAGCATTAATTTCATTTCAAATTATTTGATTTTTTTCAAATAAAAAAGTATAGTTTGCCTTGCATTTATTTATTTTTAAAGATACTAGTATCGCCTGTGGTCGAAATTCGACAATACCAATATCGATTTTTCTCTTGATTTATTTTTGTTGAAAAACGCTTGGCAAAGTTTAAAA
The DNA here is from genome assembly GCA_943735915.1 of Pherbina coryleti. NCBI lineage: Eukaryota > Metazoa > Arthropoda > Insecta > Diptera > Sciomyzidae > Pherbina > Pherbina coryleti. The sequence goes on along the minus strand of OX030950.1, from coordinate 141,582,608 downwards.
GAAGATGACTTTATCGTGGACGCATCAGTAGATTTTGACGTGACAGTGTATCTTTATTTTTGGCCCTATCCTTGCATTCGTTCTCAAACTTGTCTTTATTCATGTTTTTATTCTTATATGTGTTCTAATAATTGTCCTACTTTCGGTCCAAATTCTTGTTTTAATCCATGTCCAAAGCTCTGACCTTATTCTTGTTCAAATCTTTTCCTAATCCTTATCCCACTTCCTTTCTAAATCTTTGTACTTATTATACTTATCTTTGTTCTATTTCTTTTCGGTCAATTGTGTACAAACTTAACACGCACAACACAATTGATCATAAGAAGCTAGGTCAAAGTCCTTTCAAGGGCTGAAATGGCCAGTTATTTATTTTTTTTTTATGTTTCAATCTGCCTTGTCCTTGTCGAAGTCATTCTTAGCAGAATTCTTGTCCTAATACTTGTCTAATTTTATACTCTAATCTTTTTCCTACTCCTTATCTTATTTTGGGTCCTAGTCTTTGTCCAAATCTTTATTCTTATCCTTTTTCTAATCCTTATTTTAATAATTGTTCTAATACTTGTCCTTATTTAAATTTTAATTTAATTTTTTTTTTGCTTTTGCATTTAGTGCATTCTGGTTGCTTTAATCAAGGGGTTCCCTGAGAGACACTATAATGCAATTAATTTTTTATTGTTGTAAAATTAAATTTTTCCGGAACGGTGTGAATATTTTGGCTATTTTTGTCATGAGGCTTTCGCAGAGAGAAAAATTAAGAAAAAGCAAAAACATCAACAATGTTACATAGCTCTGTTAAAGTGTCTGATTCAATCTAGCATTCTACTTGTCCTTATAAATTTGCATGCAAAGAGAGAAAGAGAGGAAGAGAGCAACAATAGTATTTGTTTGTAAGTTTTTTTTTTGTTTTTTTACAATTTCTCTCGCTTAAGTCTCTGCCTTTCTTAAGCGAGAAAAATTGTAAAAAAAAAAAAACAAAAAGATTCAAACTACAGCAATGAGTATGAGAATGCATACTTTTGTTTTAAAATGTAATATCACAGAATACATTACATTTTTTTTTTATTTTTATTATTCGGCACATCTGTGGCACAGTTCCTTTCGAATGATGTAAGTTTCATTACCTTTTTAACCGACTTCAAAAAGGAGGAGGATCTCAAGTTTGTTGGTTTTTCCATTTTTTTTGTTTTTTATTGTTTTTTTTTTAAATGTATGTACATCGATAACTCCTAAATCACTTGCCCGATTTCCGTAAATTTTTTGTCAACAGATAGATTCCATGAATGTGGAGGTCCCTTTTAAAAAGTGGGCAATATTTGACAAAGGGGCGTGTCAATATTATAAAAACACTGTATTTCAGTTAATATTGACACTAGGGTAATGAAATTTACAGTAAAAATACTGGGTTAGAACGAATTATTACAAATTACAGTCAATAAAGTGGGCGTTATTTGACAAAGGGGTGTGGCAATATTATAAACTCACTATATATCGAATAATATTGACATTAGGGTCCTGAAATTTAGTACATGGGTAGTTATAGTTATTACAAATTAATTCAATAAAGTGGGCATTATTCAACAGAGGTGTGTGGCAATATTATAAAAATACTATATCTCAGTTAATAGGGTACTAATATTTAGGGTAATAATATTTGGTATACAGGCAGGTAGAATCATTACAAAAGTGAGCGGGATTGTACATAGGGTGTGGCACTTTAAGAAAAGTACTATATATCGGTTAATATTGATGCTTGGGAACTGAAATTTGGCACAGGGCTAGGTAGAATCATTTTAAAGTACGATAAATAAAGTGGGCGGGATTAGATAAAGGGCGTGTCACTTTAATAAAAATTGTAAAGAGACAGAAATGGAAAATACCTAACAAACTTTCAGGAATTAATAAAACAAATTTTTTAAGAAAAAAGTGTCATGTTTGAAATTTTACTCAAGAATACTATTACTTAAAATTTTTCATATTCTCTAAAAAGAAAGAAATACAAACTTTTTAACAAAAAAAAAAAAAAAAAAAACCGACTTCAAAATCACTACGAAGTGCAAAATAATTTTAAATAACTTTTCCCATTCATTTCTTGGTCAAATTTTAAAAGTTATTTATATGTATTATAATATTAGAAATCTTATCACTTCTATTTTTTTCTAATTTGTTTTATTATCATCAATATATTAATTGCTTTATGAACATAAAAGCTTTGAAGTCGGAGCTAATCTTTGACACACAATCATGATCTTTTACCATCCCTGCACTATTTTAAACTTTTTTATTTGATGGTATCCTGCCTTGGTGACACTGTAGTAATTTTAAAAGCTTTGTACACATAAACATTCTCACTATACTGATTTGGGTGAGCTTGTAAAGCTCATATTGAATATGGCATAGTGTGTATTAGCTGCACAAATAATGCATGGAACACTTTGGCTACATTCAGCGTACTCAACAATTGCCAAGTTAAAGAAAAAAATCGCTAAAAAGCTTTTATATTCATAAAGTTAGTAATATTAGAAAAAATTAAAATAAAAAGATTTCGACTTAGTAAGACTTCGAAATTTTTATGTTCATAAAGCAATTAATATATTGATGATAATAAAAAAATTAGAAAAATATAAGTGATAAGATTTCTAATATTATAATACATATAAATAACTTTTAAAATTTGACCAAGAAATGAATGGGAAAAGTTATTTAAAATTGTTTTTTACTTTGTAGTGATTTTGAAGTCCGTTTTTTTTTTTTTTGTTTATTGAAAAGTTTTTATTGAAATACAGACCATCTTTTATTATATTTATCACTGTTTCTGCTGCTGCTTCTGGCTGCACAGCAATTTGTCTGCTGATCTCGCTATGCATTTGTCTTTATCTCTATCTGGCTATACGGCTGTCAGAGTGGCTGTCAGAGTGTTTATTTGACTCACTGTCGCCTCCAACGCACAACTATAAGTCAAACCGTCATTGTCGATTTTTCAGGATTGCACAAATTGCTTTGTTGTAGTTGCAATGGAAAGTTTCCTATTCATTTTTCCTACTTCTGCATTTTTGCTCGTACTGCAAGCATAGATTCAATTGTTAGAAACGCTTTATTTCCTGTCCACTGGTTGTTTGCCTTAGTCGAATAGACTGAGCTCTTGGTCAATCTGCAACTCACCTTACGCTGCACACATTCATCCCTTCATGTATTCGCACACTAGCACAGTGACTCGCTCACTCACTCATACAGCCACTCGCCCAGTCATTCGCTCATGCGCTTGGTTATGCTTTTGTTTCTGCCGCAAGGATACGATTTCATTTTGATCCACTACGGGCAAATATTGACATTCGATTGACCGGCTGGGCGTGTTCCTTGTGGGCACAATAAGCATACAATGTATGCATATACACACATTTAGACACACACTTCCAAATGCAATTTTTTGTTATTACACATATTCTTCGAGTTGGTATTGAACAGACGGAAGGAAATACTTCACCACAAGCGTACCATCATTTGGCGCGCAATTCATGACAATAAAGACGAAGGCAGAATTTATCAATCATTTCGATTTATTTTTTTTAAGTGTTTTTCTTTTTGTGTTAGTATGTGTAATTGTTTGTTTGTTTGTATGGGCTGCCTGCAATTGCTTTAATCGCATTGACCTCCATTAGCTTACGTACGCATACTTATACAGTAAATAGTATCATTGTTGTTGTTATGCAGTTCTGCTGCGTGTGTTTGCGTGCATACAGCTTTACTCACTGCTAGATGTCACTGCTTGCAGCATCTTTAATATTTTTTTAGGTTTATTTGTTTGTTGCTTTTATTATTCAATTTGGCTTGTGGCTACTACACACATACGCTTATATATCTATTTTACTCGTTTGTTTGTGTTTTGCAATTGCTGTTTTGCTTTGTTATAGAAATCCATGCAACAGTTGAATGTTGTTATTGGTGATGTGCCCTGTTCTGTTTTGTTTTGTTTTTTTTTTCTTGCTTTTTATTTGTGTAACGTGGTCACGTTTTACGTTCTAAATCTAATTCCTTGCATTAACTGCAATAATTTTCTGGTATCGCGTATGTGCAGAATTTTATATTTAGCTATATCTATGGAAAAAAGATGCTAGTGAGAGAATATCCTTCTTATAAAATTTAAAAGATATATGTAATACTTATATTGGACCAGATGTATTCGTTTGGTTGTATTGTTTCAGCTGTTTATTTTTTTTTAAGTAATTTTGTGTATAAATCAGTTATAAAACTTCTTTTCATAATTGTTCCTTATTATGTCCACACCGACAGTTTTTTCAATTGAAATAATTTTTCTGACCGGCATTAACCTCTCTTCAGTTTAACACAATAGTTAACTCAGAGAGTGAATAATGCCATGTGAAATTCCTTGAGAACATACTCATTAGCCGTTCGAACTCATCATAAAAGAATTCTTTTCAAGAACTGAACTGGCCAATTATTTATTTTTGTTTTCAATTGATTCGCACGGTTTAAAGAAGGTGGAAAATTCTTCTATTGTTCTCTATAACCTAATATTCCCCGTAAAACAGTTGTCAATAGGCATCACATTCAGTGTTTTTCGTTATTTGGATGAAGTACAAATAAAAACACTTTGTACTTTATCGAATATATTCAATTTCATGCAGAGTTACCAATTTTCGTGTGGTAGAAAAATTGGGGTAAGTACTTGTCAATGGTAGAAAAATTCCTAAAAGTTCCAGAAGTGATCCAAAACCAAGGAAAAGCAACTGGAAAGTAAGAATTATTATTGCATTTATCCATGTCCTTTAACCTTGTCCTTATCCGTATCCGTATCCTTATCCGTATCCGTATCCTTATCCTTATCCTTATCCTTATCCTTATCCTTATCCTTATACTTATCCTTATCCTTATCCTTATCCTTATCCTTATCCTTATCCTTATCCTTATCCTTATCCTTATCCTTATCCTTATCCTTATCCTTATCCTTATCCTTTTCCTTTTCCTTTTCCTTTTCCTTATCCTTATCCTTATCCTTATCCTTATCCTTATCCTTATCCTTATCCTTATCCTTATCCTTATCCTTATCCTTATCCTTATCCTTATCCTTATCCTTATCCTTATCCTTATCCTTATCCTTATCCTTATCCTTATCCTTATCCTTATCCTTATCCTTATCCTTATCCTCATCCTCATCCTTATCCTTATCCTTATCCTTATCCTTATCCTTATCCTTATCCTTATCCTTATCCTTATCCTTATCCTTATCCTTATCCTTATCCTTATCCTTATCCTTATCCTTATCCTTATCCTTATCCTTATCCTTATCCTTATCCTTATCCTTATCCTTATCCTTATCCTTATCCTTATCCTTATCCTTATCCTTTTCCTTTTCCTTTTCCTTATCCTTATCCTTTTCCTTATCCTTATCCTTATCCTTATCCTTATCCTTATCCTTATCCTTATCCTTATCCTTATCCTTATCCTTATCCTTATCCTTATCCTTATCCTTATCCTTATCCTCATCCTTATCCTTATCCTTATCCTTATCCTTATCCTTATCCTTATCCTTATCCTTATCCTTATCCTTATCCTTATCCTTATCCTTATCCTTATCCTTATCCTTATCCTTATCCTTATCCTTATCCTTATCCTTATCCTTATCCTTATCCTTATCCTTATCCTTATCCTTATCCTTATCCTTATCCTTATCCTTATCCTTATCCTTATCCTTATCCTTATCCTTATCCTTATCCTTATCCTTATCCTTATCCTTATCCTTATCCTTATCCTTATCCTTATCCTTATCCTTATCCTTATCCTTATCCTTATCCTTATCCTTATCCTTATCCTTATCCTTATCCTTATCCTTATCCTTATCCTTATCCTTATCCTTATCCTTATCCTTATCCTTATCCTTATCCTTATCCTTATCCTTATCCTTATCCTTATCCTTATCCTTATCCTTATCCTTATCCTTATCCTTATCCTTATCCTTATCCTTATCCTTATCCTTATCCTTATCCTTATCCTTATCCTTATCCTTATCCTTATCCTTATCCTTATCCTTATCCTTATCCTTATCCTTATCCTTATCCTTATCCTTATCCTTATCCTTATCCTTATCCTTATCCTTATCCTTATCCTTATCCTTATCCTTATCCTTATCCTTATCCTTATCCTTATTCTTTATCCTTATCCTCATTCTTATCCTTTATCCTTTATCCTTTATCTTTAATTCTTTATCCTTTGTCCTTTATGCTGTATCCTTTCTCCTTATCCTTACCCTTAACGCCGTTGCATTTTTGTTTTATTTTTATTTTTCATAAATTGTCTGTTAATTTTTCTAATGAGGGCAAAGATGTTGCCTTTATTGGTGTATTATGCATCTTTACTTAGCGAGCAATCAATTTTGAATTGCAGGTTTATTTCTTACGCGGCTCCCTTCGTATCATGATGATGTCATTTATTTTGTTTTTATATATGTTTTATTCAGTGGCGTCCGTGGAGTAGTTGGTTAAAGTGCGTGACCTCTATGTCAACGAACCTGGAGACCCAGCAGCGACAGAAAATTATTTGAATTAAAATAATTTTTTCTTTACGGCCGCCACCTCTCTGCAGACAATGGCAAACATCAGAGAGTAATCAAAATGCCATGTAAAGCTTTTTGAGAACAAGAACATTCCGTTCATCGCCGTTCGGAGTCGGCGTTAAACCTGTAGGTCCGGTTCTCGGTCAATTGTGTACAAACTTAATAACACGCACAACACAATTGATCATAAGAATTTGGTCCAATGGCGAAAATCCATGAATTGGGCTTCAAATTGCTTCCTCAGCCCCCACCAACCACTGGCTCTTTGCTGACCTCAAAAAAATGCTTGCCGGCAAAAGATTTGGCTCCAATGAAGAAGTGATAGATGAAACTGGAGCGTATTTTGAGGCGAAGCATAAATCGTTCTATAAAACCAGTATTGAAAAGTTAGAAAAGCGGTGGAATGAATGTATTGCTCTTGAAGGAACCTATGTTAATGAATAAAGAAGAATACTTGCAAAAAAAAATTTATTTATTACTTAGTCTCGGAACTTATTGGACCATGTGTTATAATTAAATGTTTTTAAAAAAAATGTTCCTAAAATAAACAAGAGCTTGAAAATAAAAGTTTTAATACAGGATTTTTTTCGCTTAAACAACTTTAGTAGGCCCTTAAAACCCTGTGGTTTCGTTCGATTGGTCCCAACGTCTTGTGGTGATAAGGGGATGAAAATTTTTGTTTTATTTAAAGTAGTTCACATATGTTTGCCATTAGTTCGTTTACAAAGTCCGTCCCTCTGTCAGATTTTAATATTTTGAAGTGTCCGTATTTTAAAATGCATTGTACCACTAATGTCTTTGCCGTTGTGTGGGCATCTTTTGATGAGGTCACATTGCATGGTCCGACTGTGTCAATTGAGATTGTCTCGAAACTATTATTAGGAGTAGTTGTGTGAGTCATTGGTTCATTTGTATGTTTAGTTTGTTCTTGGCGCATGTGTCACTGTATAAAACTCATTTATTGTAATTTGTATTTGTATCATAAATAAGTTTTATTGTAGTTTTGTCGCATTATGATTGACAGACTTCGGAGACAATGTCGACGACAGGCGGTCAATCAGTTGCAAAAAGGCTATGAAAGAGAAAGGTTCAAATAAATGTCGGGTTTTTTGAGCTTCGGCTTTTTTCCCGACAATAAATAATTATGTGTTTTATTTAATTGTTGAATTTCTGAAGTTCACCTTTTGTTGTGAACATTTTGGTCGACTTCGAGCCAAATATTGAAGCAGTCCTATGGAAAGGAAAGAGGGACGGACAGGAAAGGTAAAAAACAAACAAAAGGAGCAACAATAAAAAGAAAAAAAGAAGACCAAATGCGGTGACTACAGCAACACGCACGCTCGCACTCATGGAAAAGAAGACATGAAGTTGAGTATAAAAAGTTTAAATATACATTAAACAAAATAAATAATAAACAATTAAAAATCTGAAAGTGATGTAGTGGTGAGTGGAAAGTGATACAATTTTAATATATTTAAAGTAAGAAGTGGAAAGAATGTGTTCATGTTTTATAGAAGAAAGAAAAGTAAAAGTGGACAGAATTGGAAAGAAAAGTGGACAGATCTTAAATAAGAATTGTAAAAAAGAACAAAATGGACAGATTTTGAAAGAAATTAATATTTTTCGTTTCTGTGCAATAAATTCTGCTCAAATTGATTGCATATACATAAGCGAAATATTCAAGGGCACTCAATGCGCTGCTGCGCTATAACGGTGCTATGCAGTCGCAGCGAGCATGCTTGGAAAGAAGTATTCACATATATACATGCTGAATGACGTGTTGTGTTTGTTGTTGTAGCATGCAGCAGCGGCGAACAGAAGCAATTCGTTATTTATGTTTATTGTATGTGTAGTTAGACAGAAAAAGAAAGATCAAGGGTATGACTTTAGCACAAAGATGCGAGTATAAGCGTACACCATAAGCAATCATAGAAGAGACACAAAGAGAAAGAGCAAGGGTATGACTTTAGCACAAAGATGCGAGCATAAGCGTACACCATAAGCAATAATAGTGGAGAAACAAAGTTAAAGAGCAAGTGTATGTCTTTAGCACACAGATGCAAGAATAAGCGTACACCGAAAGCAATCATAGAAGAGACACAAAGAGAAAGAGCAAGGGTATGACTTTAGCACAAAGATGCGAGCATAAGCGTACACCATAAGCAATAATAGTGGAGAAACAAAGTTAAAGAGCAAGTGTATGTCTTTAGCACACAGATGCAAGAATAAGCGTACACCGAAAGCAATCATAGTAAAGACACAAAGAAAAAGAGCAAGGGTATGTCTTTAGCACAAAGATGCAAGAATAAGCGTACACCGAAAGCAATCATAGTGACGACACAAAGATAAAGAGAATGAGTATGTCTTTAGCACAAAGATGCAAGAATAAGCATACACCTTAAGCAATGGTGGAAAGAGGAAAGCATGCTTTGGACAGAGGACAGAGGAAAGAAATGTTTTGCAAAGAGAAAGAAAATAGAAAGAAGTGCAACTTTAGCATCAAAATATGCAGACAATTGCGCATAATAAAACAATCAGTGGAAAGATTTCGGCAGTAATTATTTGAGCACATGAACACAAAGAAAAACAGTGAAAAAAAAAGAAAAGAAAGAAAGAAGCACAAATAGCATCAAAGTATGCGTGTGCATTAGAAAAAGGTTTAGGTAGCTATTTTTTGAACGCAAAGAAAGATGCTGATAGACAGAGAGAGGGAAAGATTTTACATATTAAAAAAAAAAAGGGAAAAAAAAGCAACAATCATAGAAATGCGGTAATGAGTCTGCAATACAAAACAAAGAATAGATATAATTTTAATAAGCAAACGTTAATAAGCAAAGGTTGTTGAATGTCGAAAGGCTGTTAGAAAATTTGAATGTACAGAGGAGAGAACAGATTGAATGTCGAAAGGCTGTTAGAAAAATTTGAATATACAGAGGAGAGGACAGATTGAATGTCGAAAGGCTGTTAGAAAAATTTGAATATACAGAGGAGAGGACAGATTGAAAGTCGAAAATTTGTTAAAAAAAATTTGAATGTATAGAGGAGAGGACAGATTGAATGTCGAAAGGCTGTTAGAAAAATTTGAATGTACAGAGGAGATGACAAATTGAAAGTCGAAAGTGTATAAAAAAAAAAAATATTTGAGTGTGCAACAAGAGGACAGATTAAAATCAACATTTTGGAAATTATCTAAATGCACAGAAAGATGGAAAAATGATAGATGGTTTCAATTTATAAGCCAATGGAAAGATTGAAGCATAATTTTAATTAGCAAAGAAAAATGGAAGAATTGAAAGATTATTTTAATGGAAAAATAGAAAGATAATTTTTAGTTAGTTAGTTAGGAAAGTAAAAATTGAAAGAAGAATTTAAAAAAAAAGAAAAACAGAATTTTACGGACATTGAAATGAGCACAAAAGCAGAAATAGATTGAAAAATATATTGGACAGAATTTTATTTGGAAAAGTATGAAGCAGTTTAAAGAAAATTAAAACGCAATACAAAAATGTTGGACAGAATATTTATTAATTTTATTTTTTGTTATTGATACAGCACAAAATGACTGAGCGGAATCAACACGAGGAGAATGCAGAGGCTATCGCTAGATTCGCAGCATCAGCCGAAGAAGGAAAGTTTGCGGAAGCCACCATAGAGCATGTACAATTTTTGGACAGACAGGCGGCAGCTCTGGTAAACGCGACGAGATCGCGACAAGATTAAAAAAAAAAAATACAGTCCACACGGAGAAGGATTTGTCAGGAATTTTCGGCAATAAATTTGCAAGGCAGGAAAAAATTTGTGAAGGGACGCAGTTTGTGCCCAAACTGCCTTAAAAAAGGACATGGATTCGTTGTCCGGCAAGCCTTGCCATAACAGCTTGCTGTGTCCGCTGAAAGATGGAAAGAAAGAGACAGTCTTGGTAGTGCAGTCCAAAGATGAAGAAAATGGTTATTTGGAAAGTTTTCCAAAGACAGACAACAAGAAAACGGCAAATGAACTTATTAATTTTGTTAAGGAAAGACAAGTTTTTTATAAGAAAGAAGATGAATATAAAAAGAACAGGCCGGAAGAAGCCTTCTTACAGTATGAACAGGATGTCTTCAGTTTTCAAATCGGTCGATCCAGAATATTAGAAACCAGATGTGGTGCACATGCTGTTTGGAGTAAGTTTTGTGGCAAAAATCATAGAATCGGTTCTTACAAAACCGATGAATGATACAATCTTTTTGAAAACAAAGCCTGGTGTTGTTGCTTTAGGTGGACAGTCTGAGAGGATAGATGAATATACTAGACAGATACTACCAATGGTAGAATACAAGCAAGAAGAACAACTGGACAATTACTTAAACGGTTATGGACACTTGATCAAATTGGTCGACACACATTTCGTACAAAAGAAGAAGAAATAGTCGAGCAACATGTTTTGCGCACTTACAGGCGAGACAAAAATTGTCATTTTGTCATGCTCATGCCATTGAAAGATAATATGAAAGATATTAGCAGTTTGAGACAAGTTGTATTCAAGCGATTTATATATTTAGATTAAAGATTAAAAATTAAAGATTAAAGGTTAAAGATTAAAGATTAAAGGGTAAAGATTAAAGATTAAAGGTTAAAGAGTAAAGATTAAAGATTAAAGATTAAAGATTAAAGATTAAAGATTAAAGATTAAAGATTAAAGATTAGGTAAAGATGAAAGTTGAAAATTTAAAGATGAAATATGAAAGATGGAAAATCAAAGATAGATGAAGATCGAATATAGAAAATGGAAGATAGAAAATTAAAGATTAAAAAAGAAAGATTGAATATGGTAAATGGAAGTCAAACTCTAAGCGATTGATAAATGCGATGAATTTAGAGGAAACCTCTTTCTCAGCGGTGTTTTTGCCGGGGGAAGGGTCAAGCATTTTAGGCTTGAAGTGATTTATTGCGAGAGACCAATTTGCGTTTTCGGTAAAAACCCCGCAATTGGAGAAAGATTTTACAAAGAGAAAGATTGTGAGCTGCGTAGCTCAGCTTTATGACCCAAACGGTTAAATTTCAATTGTTGTAATAGTCGGAAAGATTTTAATTCAAGACTTATGGAGGTCAGGGATAGGTTGGGATGAGATGGTCCCAGTTGAGATAAAAAAAGGTGGACAGAATTTTGGAGAGAAATTTTGTTATTGGAAAAATTTAGAATTGACACATTGATAGGTACAACCGAAAATATTGGTGTACAGGTGCAGGATTTTTCTGATGCTTCATTAGCAGCTTATGGTGCTGTGGCTTATATTAGGACAGAATATTCATATGGAAAGGTGACAACAAAGTTGTTAGTGTCAAAGACAAGAGTAGCTCCTTTACATACGCTTACTGTTCTAAGGTTGGAATTGGCGGCAGTTGAGTTGTTAGCAAGGTTATTTGCTGACATAAGGAGATCGATGGAGTGGCATTGGAGTATAGTTTTGCATTGGATAAAAAAGGCACCTTACTACCTGAAAATTCAGGAAAATTCAGAGATAAAATATTAGCGACATGTCAGTACGAAAGAGAATCCCGCGGATCTATTAAGTCACGGGTTGTCACCAGCAGAATTCATAGACAATAGATTATGGTTGTATGGTCCGGATTTGGCTTGCATTCAATAAATGCAAGTGGCGCAAAGACAAGTTTTTGGACAGAGAGCCATCAGAGGTGAAAGAAGAGATGAGAGTTCACACAGTTTCAAGGTTTGAGCCGATGTTTAGTACTCATGTTAAGGGGATTCAGGATAGAGTGTCTTTGTTGGCATATAGTAGAACGTAAGAGAGGACAGTTAATATTCTGGCATATGTGTTCCGTTACATGAATGCATTACGCTCAAAGCCTGAAAGAAAAAGAATTAGATCGAGAATGGGCAGGATTGAGATGCCAACAGCAGAGAAAAGAAGCATGGCTATGAAATTTATTTTAAGAAAGACACAAGAGGATAATGCTGAATTAACAGCGTTGGAAAGAGGACAAAACATAGCGGAAAGAATTAAGATAGAATCGTTAAAGGCAGTCATAGACTATAAAGAGTAATTGCGGGTTGGCGGTAGGCTGAAGCGTGCTGAAATCGATTATGAGATGAAGCACCCAGTGATACTGCTTATAAAATCGTCGCTCGCTTCAGAGATAATAGAGTCAGTTGATAGACAGACAAGACACTGTGGTGCACAGGTGATGATGAAAATTATTCGGCAGCGTTACTGGATACCAAGGTTAAGAAATTCTCGGAGAAGTACGATTCATAATGTGTCATATGTGCACGTTATAATGCAAAAATGGAACAACAGATAATGGCAGATTTACCATCAGATAGGGTACAGGTGGGAAAGGCATTTTTACACACGGAAGTGGATTCACTAGTCTATTTGAAATAAAAACAGTGGGTAAAGATACAGTTAGGTCACGGAAAGGGAAGTGCTGGATAGCAATTTTTGTGTGCTTGAAAACACGCGCCATCCACATTGATATTGTGACAGATTTAACATCATTTGCTTTCAGTGCATGTTTTGAAAGATTTATTGGACGAAGAGGTAGATGCGAAAGACTATAAAGCGACAATGGTACAACTTATGTGGGTGCCAACAGAGAAATGAGAAAGGCATTGGATAGTTGGAGCAATCATGAGGCTTTAAGACATTTAGCTGGTAAGGGGACAGAATGGAAGTTTATGATTCCAGCTGCACCACATCAATGTGGTATCTATGAAGCAGCAGTTAAGTCGATGAAATATCATCTTGTCAGAGTAGTTGGATAGAAAGTCTATATATATATGAACAATTATTAACACTTATTTTCACAGATAGAAGCGATATTGAATTCGCGTCCAATACGTCCCATAAGCGATGGTCCGAAAGATATACAGACATTGACCACAGATGGCAGACAAAATACCTTACAACGTTACAAGAGAGAAAGTAATGGAGAAAAGAGAAGGAAAGTCCAAAGGTCGGACAGCTTGAGCTACTCAAAAGAGAGAATTTTCCACCGGCACACTGGGCAATGGGAAGAATTGAGGAGTTGATCGAGAGTAATGATGGAACGGTCCGTTCAGTTCTGGTGAGCACGCCTACAAATTTACTCAGAAGAGCCATACAGAAGTTTTGCATTGTACCAGTTGAAGCAGAGAGAATATGAAATTTATTGTTGTTGATATCATGTATTTACTATAAAAATATTTATCGTTGTAATGTATATATTAAATTGTAAACAAAGAGATGGATAGGAAAACTGGCGTTTTCGGCGGCAGTGTATAAAACTCATTTATTGTAATTTGTATTTGTATCATAAATAAGTTTTATTGTAGTTTTGTCGCATTATGATTGACAGACTTCGGAGACAATGTCGACGACAGGCGGTCAATCAGTTGCAAAAAGGCTATGAAAGAGAAAGGTTCAAATAAATGTCGGGTTTTTTGAGCTTCGGCTTTTTTCCCGACAATAAATAATTATGTGTTTTATTTAATTGTTGAATTTCTGAAGTTCACCTTTTGTTGTGAACAGTCACAGTTCGAAATAAAGCATTTTGCCATTTTATTCATGTTTTTCCACACGTACCTGTGTTTTAGTTTTAGGGTAGTTTTTCTAATAACTAAATGTCCTCCATGTGTTGAGTTATGGAATTCGTCAATGAGTTTGTTTTTTACGATATCATCGGTCACTTGTTTTGGGTTTTTATATATTAAAATTTTTAATTGAGGTTCTCTGTTTTCTATCTTTACGCTTTTGTACGTAAAAATTGAATTCTTCTGTTGTATACATTTTAAATATTTTATCATCATTAGCAATTACAATTTCTCTTATTTTAAAGTCGTTTCAAGGGCTGAAATGGCCAGTTATTTATTTATTTTATTTTATATATTCTATGGCCAAAGAATCACGTTTACTCTTGTATCACATCCTAAAACGTAAGATATTTATATAGCGAGTGATAATTACACGGAATGACTTTGTATTTTAATATTAACATCCTTACCCAACTTTTTTGGAAACCTGTGAGATTTCTATTTTTCGTAACATTGCCACGTCAAGTTTTCGCTCCGATAAGGAAAAACGTTTCTAAAAGCTTACTCTTAGTGTTCATTAAGATATTATTCTCGCTTTTGCGAGTTATTGCGTTTGATACGAGTCTTCATCCAATATAGCCTTCAATTCGGCATCCTCACACTTTTCTGGCCGTCCTTCGCGCTCAGTTCTTAAAGATAACGGTATTTAAAGTAAAAGGAGTGGTTCTTCTTTTGTATTTGCATCATTTGCTTGAGTTTGCTTGGTCAAGTTAAAGGAAATATTTAGTACCCGTGCATCGCGACGCGACGGATCGCGCGTATCGCGGCGCGGCGGATTACGCGTAGTACAATGGATCGCTCGCGCCACCCGTCGCCCCGCCCTGCTCCCCGTCACCACCACCGCCATCATTTTTTCTTTTTTAAATTTTTTGATAACCAAAGAAACTTGATTTTTTGAAAAATAATCAGTATTTTTCCCTTGTACGAAATGTTTTTATAGATTTTTAAGTATGTGAGATTATATAAAATTAAAATTAATTAAATTTTTAAATTTAGCGCACTTCCTACACAATCAGTGGCGGATCTACATACGGGCTGAAAGGGCTTTAGCCTTCCCCCTTGGAGAATTTTTTTGTATGGAAAAAAAATTAAAAAAATTCAAAAAAGACGTTTCAGCCCCCCTTTGGCATACAAAAGTGTAGTATCAGCCCCCCTTTCGTAAATCCTATATCCGCCACTGTACACTATTAACATTGATTAGTAACGTAGTAGTGCAATTTAAAAATCAGCTTATCCAGTACCTTTAATAATAGTTTTCGTGCTAATAACAGTGGTTAATAAATAACTATATTAATAAAAAATAAATAAATAGTATTTATCTCATCAAATGATTGAATTAAAATAGACTTAAAAAAAAACTGGCCTCGAAAATGCTCATTTCGTACAAGGGAATTTCGTATCTCGTGTGGGAACACAATGTAAAATATTGGGCGATTTTTCATTTTTTTGGGTGAATTTTCGTTTTTATTTTTGGGTTATTTTTCCAAAAATTTTTGGGCTTTGTTTCGTTTTCTTGGGTAAACTTTCGTTTTTTCGTTTTGGGCGATTTTTCATAAATTTTTTGGTCATTTTTCATTCGGGTGATTTTTCTTTTCTTTTTTTTTGGGCGATTTTGCGGAGAGCCGATACTTATAGCCTGAATACATTCCAAGCGACAGCATCATTACGCCACATCGTTTATTGGGAAACTTCATGATATCATCAGCTACTTAATTCTTTTGAATGCGTTAGCGAAGAAAAAAAAATGGTATAAAAATGTAAACAAACCCTACGAAAATGTTTTGTCGCCTCTCAAACTAAAAATAGATCATACCGACAACGGCAACATGTTTGCAACGAAGCTTTGTCGTAGAGGCATTACCACAAAATACTTCACATTAAGAAATGCATGTAAAAACAATTTAATAGATGTCGTCATGTTGACGTAGATGTAACAATTTATTAGATTGTAGATGTAAAAATTTAATTGTTGATAATTAAAGTTCAGCGGAAAAGTAAACTCTTTCGCAATAAAACATTAAAGAATATTTATGGCATTTTTATTTAATTCACAAAAAAATTTCACTTAACATTGAAATCTAGAATAAGAAGAACCAATCAAAATAAAAACGGGAAAAAAACAATTTGTGTAAAACATTTTATTATATGTGCGTGTGTAAATAAAATCCGACACAAATCGCATTAAAATACTGCGTCTGGATACTTTCATTAAAAATATTGTGAAAAAATCCGGCTAAAATCTTTTTTCTCATGTTAAAAAAGTCACAAAAAGCGTAGAGAATACTTTGAAGTAACAACTTTGGAAGCCGCGTTGAATAAATAAACAATACCACAGTTTATGGCTGGCTGGATGTGATGGCGGGTCTTCATTTGGCGGACGCTGAACTGTATTTGGACACTGCGAACATGACAGTAAATAAGTTATGCTGAAGAGTGACAACTTTCTTAAGTAGCCGCGAAATAATTTAAATTAATGCAAAATAAAATACAAACAACAGTTTTTTCACTACAATTTGATTTGAGGCTTGTAAAGAGTGTCAACAGTAGCGGATGCTGGGAGAATTTGCAGTTTAGAGACAATGGTAAATTTTATTTTTTTTAGAAGCAGATACGGGCGGAAACAATGCAAATAAGGTTTTATTGGTTATTAATAAAACAATTTTCAGTTAACGGCTTAAACTTCGTGTTAAAGTGAAATTTTATAAAAAAAAGAAATTTGGCTGGAAATTGACTCTTGAAAATTGGCTTTAAAAACGACTGCCTTAAATTATTAAAATTTGAATGTCAAGATTTTGAATCCGCTACTGATTTGAATTTTTTTTTTCTTACTTGGAACTAAGTTGTTGCATCTAATGATAAAGCTCATTAGGATCTGTTTTTATGTGACGTTGTTTGTTATTATTTGTGTTGCTGGTTTATTGCTACAGCTTAAAATATTTTCTTATTAACCACACTGTGTTTTAGTTCGCTT
This sequence comes from Pherbina coryleti, assembly GCA_943735915.1. Taxonomy (NCBI): domain Eukaryota; kingdom Metazoa; phylum Arthropoda; class Insecta; order Diptera; family Sciomyzidae; genus Pherbina; species Pherbina coryleti. Next base: position 141,565,496 of record OX030950.1, on the reverse strand, counting down.
AGACTACAGTTATTTTATTACAGCTGAACGCCATTTCTACAGAAAAAAAAGAATCAATAAAACCATAAAAAAAAAATTTAAGTAGGACTTTTTTCTTGAATATATATTTTAAAACATATATAAATGTAAAGGTTGGAATTTGTGACTCTGACACAAAAATTTTTATTATAAAAATAAATTCCAATCTGCCGCGAGCTTAAAAAAAAAACTCAATTTATTTTATATGGGCCCATGGTTTATATATAACGTTCCATAATTTTTCATCTTTTGATTTCGGATACTATAACAACCGTTCTTAAAAACAACAAATTTATTTTGAAAAGATGTTAATAACAGAGAACATGTAATTGAGGACTAATAAATGAAGAAATTAAAAATTAGGATTGATTGATTGAGCTTTGGTGCGAAGGACAGATATAGCAAAACCAAAGTTTCACCTGCCAGAAATGACTTTCTGCTTTTTTGACAATCGCTACAGTAAAATTTTAATGAATCTGTAATTAACTAGTCAAATTTAGGAATTTGGAAAATTAGGCGAATTAAAAATATTGTAATTGTGCAGGGTCTAAAATAGTACCGAAATAAATTTTTATACCCCCACGTTTAAAAAACTTAAAAATAGACCAAAAATGCCGTCGCTCCAAAAACAGTCACAGGCTCTGGATCAATTGGCTTCTCTATAACTTATCGTACACTAAGGGAAATAACGCATATTAACATTATCCACGCCTGAGTATATATTTCATTTAAATATTTACGTGGATAAATCAAATATTTTCCTTACAACTCGTTTTTTCCCCGTGTTTAAATTTTATTGATGCCACACACTGACACACATATTCCATACAGCTGCCAAGCAGCCGCCAAGCAGCAGCAGCATCGCACTCTGTTCCTGTGCGATGCTGCTGCAGTTTCTTCGCACCAGCTGTTGCAGGTCTTATAGTTCTCATTTAGTTAATGTTTCAGGAGTAATATATAATGAATATTTGGCAAATATGATTTGTGAGTGCGGTGGTGAGTGCGATGCATGATGAATTCATGTAAGGTGGAGTGACAACTCGGTATTTTCTCAAGAATGTCACTCCACTCTACATGATTTCATCATGCATCGTACTCACCACCGCACAGTACTTTGAGCCCATACAAAAGTGAGGAATAAATACAAGGAGCCGTTCGATTTTTATGAAATTTTGCATGCTGATTAATTTATGACCGCTGATTTTAAAAATGAAATCAGATTTAACGTAGGTCTATTACTTTCGCTGGAAATAAAGTTTAAACATCGAAATTTCTGTGATTTAAAGGGAATAATAAAATAAGTAAAAACACTTATTAAAAAAAAAATTAAAGATATTAAGATGTTAAATCTTTAACTTTTTAATATTAACCCCGTTTGGAAATATGTTTTTTCGTTTAAAAGATATACATATAGTTTTTTATGCAATTTTTCCAAAATATAAATCTTTACCAACATATATTAAAAAAATACTTTTTTGCAAAGAAATACTTATTTATGTTGTTATCAACAATTTTTTTTAACAAATGAAACTAAAATTTTTAATATTATGAAATTTATAAGAGATCTTAGTTTGTCTCACTTTCAACATAGAAGGTAAAATAAGGGTCTTCCTCATTAAACTTGTTTTTAAATTTAATATTTCTTTTTGATGATAACTCAGGATCTGTTGAAATCAGTAGGTGTGTCATCAAATCCTTATTTGAATTCTCCCGAGAGCTTTTTCTCGTGTGGTTTAGACGAGCATATCTAATATTTTTGTGGGAAGCCTCCAATGCTACTTCCGATAAACTTCCTTCAAAAGAAAAAGGTTGCGTTATTTATTATTTTATTTCACTTAGAAAAACTAAAGAAAATTCACCTATGGGTAATTCGAAATACTTCATTACTTCGCATCCATGCACTAAAACTTTGTGCACAGCGCTGGGCATATAGTACCAACTGTAACACTTTAAGTATAAGTTCCTGGTATCCATAAGAAGTTTACTAAACTCTTTAATTTTAATTTTTCTTCCACATGACAAAATTCGCAAAATTAATGAGAAGTTATATATTAAATCTTTATTAAGGCCAGTAATTTCCGCAGAAACATCAAAATTGGCAAAGAATTTCCTAGCCGTGTTTCCGTCATTAGTTGTGCCATAACCTTGTTTGACGTGATCTATAAGCAGGCCCATTCTCTCTCTGAATTCTCTTTGTATTCGGCTTTTATTTTCAGAAAAAATGGCTTGATTCTCTTGCCTTACTCGCCAAGCTTTAAATGGCAAACGATATGATATGTGGATTAAACATTCAAAAAACCGAATCCAGCCGTGAAGACTTGAGAGTCCATACTTATAAGAATCTGTGTTTGCAGATCTAGTAACATTTATTTTGTTCATTTCAATTGGACTTGCATTACAAATGAAGCATCTGCTAGCTGAATTTGTTTCCGTAAGAACGTTTGCAATGGATCCATCGATCATTGTACATTTCATTTCATATGAAACCTCTACAGATTTCCCATTAAATTCCAATATTTCACATTCTAATTCGGTTATTTGTTTTTTAATATCGTTATTTTCTTGTATAACTAAGGTCCTATTTTCTTTAAAATAAAAAAAAAATAAATAACTGCCCATTTCAGCCCTTGAAAGGACTTTGACCTAGCTTCCTATGATCAATTGTGTTGTGCGTGTTATTAAGTTTGTACACAATTGACCGAGAACCGGACCTACATGTTTAATGCCGACTCCGAACGGCGATGAATGGAATGTTCTCGTTCTCAAGAAGCTTTACATGGCATTTTGATTACTCTCTGAGGTTTGCCATTGTCTGCAGAGAGGTGGCGGCCGTACAGAATTCAAATAATTTTCTGTCGCTGCTGGGGTTCGAACCTGGGTCTCCAAAGTTCGTTGACATAGCGGCCACGCACTTTTACCAATTACGCCACTTTTTTTTTTATGCTCAACCCAATAAATTTTCCTTAGCCAGTACAATTTTTATGGGTCTGCAGAAAAGAGTAGAAGAAGGGCTTTTGTTTATCCAAAGAGGGTTCTTTGATGACGAATCAATTAGCCTTTTACTCAAAAAATAATTGTTTTTTTCATTAAAATATACATAGTTAAATTTTTAAACTTTTACTCACTTGATTGGGACAAATGCAATGAAAAATATAAATTCATCGCTGAAATCTTCCGTTGAAAAATTTTGCTTGTATCGGCTGTGACCCGAGCTGCCATCCATACCCCATTTGCATATCAGTGTTACTTTATCTGAAGACTCTTCGCCATCACAAAGCTTAAATTTACTTTTAGCTGTATTTCGCATGAGTGGTTTTAATTCCACTTCTGCAGAGTTTTCAGAAGCTTTGACAGGTGGTACTATATTCTTTTTAAAATTTTGTATTGCATATAGGCTTGGAAAGAAGTTTTCATGATGTTCATTGACAGTTTTGCGCAGAATATTATGCTTTACTTCCGAGAGATCCAAGTCTAAATAAATTGTCAATGCCACCTGTACTGAGAGGACACTTTCTTTTTTAATACTGCCTTTTCTTCTCGCAAAATCTGATGCATATTCTAATTCTTCTTCAGTATAGTCAGATACTATTTCAGCAACTTTTCTTCTTTTCATTTGTTCAGATAACAAGTGGAACTCCTTTTTAGGTCTTCCGCGACTAGTGCTATGTTGCTTAGATATGAAGATTTATTTAAACTGTGTAAAAACTTTTTTTATTTTCACTTACTTCATCTGGATCAGGAATAATAAAAGTTTGGACACTTAACCAGTTTTCATACTTTTTTATAAACAAATTTTTGTTATAGTGGCACTCCTTCCACTTTCTATCTAATTTAATCTGAAAAATCCGAATGTTTTCTATTGTTGCTTCATTAAACAGTCTTTCACCAATTTTGTTTTTAAGAAAACTTTTTAAAATCAAAAATTTATCTCTTGGACCAGCAGAAATCCAGCAATTAAATAAATCTTTATTAGTTAAAATTATTGACATTTTTGATAAAAAATAATATATTATGTTTTTTCTTAATGCACATGCAAATAGACTTTAACTTCCACAGCTTTTTTGCAAGTTCTCTGTTTTTGTTAAAAAATACGGTAAAAATTGGGTAGCATTGAGAGAATATGAGAGTTCCCTACATTTAACAATTTATAAATTCATTTGTAGTAATATTAATAACAGTTATTAATATTCAATTCGATTGCTCAAACATTCTTTTGAAGAATAAGTTTATTTATTAATAATAATTTATGAAAAAGTTCTTACGTTTCTGTAAAAAAATACAGTGTTATCATTCTCTGTAAGAACTTAACTTTCATAAGCTGATATGCCCTTCTGTTAGGTATAGAGTACAAAGAATATGTTTGTTTACGTTTCTTATTTTTGTATAACATACTGAATGTTACATACACTAACAACATTTAGCTAATTTTTGCAAAACATGATTTTTAGACCATTTTTAAAAAGGCGGTAACTCAAAAACTAGTTCGAAGTTGGATAAAATATTTTATGTTCCTGAAAGATAGATAAACATTCAATAATTTATTTTAAAAACTAAATATGAAACTTGTGGACTTTTTTTTTAAATGACTGCTGAAAATAGCAAATTTAAAAATTTTTTTGTAAGTTTTTATAATTTAAAATAAATTTTTGAATACTTATTTTACATTTTCTTATAAATATAAAATAACGTATTATTTTTTATTATTTAAAAAAAAAATAAAATCAATGGAATAGTGTAAAAACGTGCTTACGGCATTTTTTCTTTGAATGAAGCACATAAGCAAAAATTCACAAAATTATTTTTGGACCATTTTTAAAAACACGATAACTCAAAAAGTGGTTCGAAATTGGACAAAATATATAATGTTTCCGAAAGGTAAAGAGACGTAAAAATGCATATGTAAAAATTGAAGGTGACACTTGTGGACATTTTTTTTAAATGACTGTTGAAAACAGCAAATTTTTCAATTTCTTTCAAAATTTTTTGATAATTTAAAATTCAATTTATATTACTTATTTTAAATTTTCTTGCTAATATAGTTAAAACTTATTTTTTCTTACTGTTTCCTTAAAAATACAAAAATAAAATCACTTGAATAGCGTAAAAACTGTGCTAACAGCATGTTTTTCTTTAAATACAACGCGAAGTCGAAAATTCTACAATAATAAAAACGCATAAAAAGCGTTGACTTTGAAGAGGTGTAGTTTCCACAAAACTACTTCTTTTGCGAAGAAAATTTAAACTCTTTTTAGTGAAAGTATTACCTAACTTACAATATCTATTTTGTTAGGGTTCGTCAAAATGTAACTCTTGATTTATTCCTACTGGACAAAGTACTGTGCACCGGACTCACAAATCATATTTTCACAAAAAGAAAGTAAAATATACCACTAAATGGCGTTTGATATGGACGCAGCTCGTGGGAAATATTCAAATAAATTTTTTTTCAATTTCAACATTTTTATATAAATTTTCCTTAAATGCGATATTTTTATTTTCAAATAGTAAATATTTGAAAGATATTTAAATATATTCGTGCTTAATTTTAATATATTTTTTATTAATTCTGTTTAAATATTTTAATATTTTATTTAATTAAAAAAGTATTTAAATAAATTTTAAATATTTACGTTGTCGATTTAAATAAATGCGTTATTGGTGCAAAAATGACTCGCTTTTTGGATATATTAAAAAAGTTTTTTAATAAATTAAATATTTTTTTCCCTTAGTGTATATATTACCGAAAATAAGATATCTTATCTTATATATTAATACGCTAACACAAAACTTGAACCTCCTTATTCTCAAGTTATAGCCAACACATTTTAATGAAACTAATACCATTTGAAATGTCTGGCTTATACCAAGTGCTGAATATAATTTTTATTTAAATGTTTTGTTATTAAGATAGATAGAAATTAGAAATAAAACACTTTTTCCGCACATAAAAAAAAGCAACAACAAATAATGCCAGACAATTTTGAGCAGAAGGCGAGAGAAAATGAAAAGGCTTCAAGACAGCTGTATCTTTGCTCTTTCTTACTCGATAGAAAAACAATAACAATATACATAGCGACCCAGCTCTGTTGAACATCGTTGCTGTAGCGTACACGAGGAAGAGTAGAACGCGAAATTGACTCGGACACTTTAACAGAGCTGTGTAGCATTGTTGGTGTTGTTTCTTCTTAGTTTCTCTCTTTTGGATAGCCTCATAACCAGTGTTTCCAGATTTTTTTTTCAAAAAACTGCTAAATATGAAAAAACTGCGTTTTAGACAAAAAAACTGCCATTCTAAAAAACGATTTGTTAAGCATTTTTTTTTAATGTTTTATTAAAATCAGAAATAATAACAAATGCATTAGTTAAAAAATAAAATTGTAAAAAACATAAAAAAATCGATGGCTGTTTTTATATATAAAAAATTCTAGTATTTTATTCACATTTGAGATAATGTTTAATATTTTTTACATATCGCCCCTTTCACATTAAAGTGTAATATCAGTTGCACTGACCATCTCCGATTTAGCTCAAATTTTTTTCTTGGATTGGTTTATTGATTAGAAAACCAAATCAGAAGTTATAAATTTTTAGAATCATTTTTCGTGGCCAAAATAGGGTCCATTTTGGGACAACATAGCTCAGACAATTTAAATCCGATTTTCGTAAATAGGACATCACCGAAAAGGTTACTACGTCTACTTTAAGGGAAAAATTTAAAAAATTTTAAAAATTTAAAAATTAACAAAACAATAAAATAAAAAGTCGATAGCTAGTTTGATTTATTTTGAAAATTCATGAACACTTCACGTTTTATGGTTAAAAGCAGGGCTGCTTTTAAAACTGTTGCTGACGTATAAAGCAGGGCTGCTTTTAAAACTGCTGCTGAAGTTTAAAGCAGGGCAGCTTAAAAAAAGTAATTGAACCAAGATGAAATTTATGAAAACTACATAAGATTTTATATTTTCATAAAAACTGCACTTTACCTTAAAAAACTGCATAGATAATGGAAAAACCGAATTTTTTTTTTTTTAACTACCAAACTGGTAAGAGTTAAAAAACTACAATTTTCAGGCAAAAGAGCCATTCTGGCAACACTGCTTATGACAAAAATAGATAAACTATTCATGCCGTCATGAGACCGCGAGATAGCCAAAATGCATTAATAATTCGACGGAGTGGCATAGAATTATTATTTGGCGTGTATATAAGACACGATAAATGTGAAAAAAACAAAAATTATAGAGCTACAATAATTAACAACAATAAAAATTGGTTCTACGTCCTTATTAGGAAAATTTTATTTTAATTAACTTCACCACATTGTCTCTCAGGGAACTCTTTAAAGTAACCAGAATGCACCAAATGCAAAGGAAAAAAAAAGTAAAAATATAAAAACACAAAAAATAAAAATTTAATTAAAATTAAAATAAGGACACGTATTAGAACAAGGATTATAACAAGGATTAGAAAAGGATGACTTCCACAAGGACTGAGACAAGGGTAAAGACAAAGATTTCATTTCTACAATTTGTAGCTATTGAATGACTCAATAAGTAACAAAAATAATTTTGAAAAATCTTTTGTTGTTTTCATTTTATGAGCAAAGAAGCAGCCTGGTATACGAGTGGTAGTAAGTGCGCTTGACTGCCACCGCAGGTCGGACGCTTCAACCTTTCTTTGTTTCTTTTCTTATTTCTTTTAAAATTAAAGTCAAAACTTATAAATGTTGACTACTTAAAAAGTTGTATTTGGTGGTAGAGAAGCTTAGTAACTTAAATTGACTGAGGTAAAGGCATAACATTTGCTTCAAATTCAAATTCATACAATTCTACGACTGACCACCACAGTTGGAATATCCTACACTTATTTAACTTGATTTCCCCTTCCTTCCCCTCTAATCTATACCCCATTTGGAACCTAGGCAGAATTGACTGAATAGGTGCAACAACTGAAATTCTTGGTTCAAAAGCTAAACAGAAAATAACTTCTGAGAGTTTCTAATCGTGGTGAGTAGACATCTTTTTAATAGGAATTTGACACATTGAATAGGTCTCTCCTACCAGCCTTTTCAATAAGTGTTAGGGCGCGTTTATAGTGCCGACTTATTGCCGAACCGAACCGAACCGAGAAGAAAAGCTGAAAAACGCTGCACATACAATCATATGAAATAAGTTCAAACTGCGTATAGTGCCAGCTGAATAAGCAGCTTAAAGCAGCTTGTGCAGCGTTATTCGGCGTGCCGATTGTTGCTTTCTCGCTCGCTCCCACAGTTTGCATGTGTTTTGTCTTATTTTACACATGGCAAACTTATTATTTGCATTAAATAACAAAAAAAAAGAGGAACAAGAAAAAATCAAATAAAATACATACGTACACGTAGTTCTTTATTTTTTTTGTTGTTGTTTTTTTCGTTTGCGTCTTTTCTTCGTTTTTTATTGGGATCACAAAAGAAAGGGTGAGAAAATAAGAAATAGCGATCAGTAGCTTTTGTGTTCTCTAAATTTTATATGTTGTTGCAAAAACAAAAAAAAAAAACACAAGCATAGCCTTCCCAAACCAAAAACACAACAATAACAACATACTTTTGTGTTGCAAGGTTGCTGAGCCTTTGCTTTGTTGTTTTGTGATAAAAAGCAAGTGTGTAGAATGAATGAACCATAACGGGAAACGCCGTTTTGTATTCCTTTTGTGTCTATGTGCCGAAAAAAAGGATTGAACAATAAAGTGACAAGAAAATCAATAGTTTTTTCTGTATTTTTGTTGTGATCACATTTTGCAGAAAATCTTTTCAGTTTGTTGTCATTTGCGTGCCAAGGCGAAAGTTTGTTTGACCGTTTAAACTCTATAACTATTTGCTATCATGGATATTGATCAACTTATAAATGAAGTGTACACTCGACGCCCATTATGGGATAAGAGAAATAAACAACACCATGATCGAAACATAATTGAAAAATTATGGATGGAAATTTCTACGGAAATGAAAACACCAAGTAAGTTATACAGAACTCTTTTTATTTTAGTTTATTTTTTAATATTAGCTTAACTTATTATTATTTACAAAATCGCAAAATTTGTGTCTTACAATACGACCATTTTTGAAACTAACATTATTTACATTTGAGTTTGGTTTTTTGTTTGAATTTGTTTTTAAGTATTCTTCTTCATATAAAATTTTCTCTCTGTCCATTAAAACATTGTGCAGTACACAAATACTCTTAACTACCTTTTCCACAGTATTTGTATTAGTTTCCATTGTAGTGCTTAATATTCGCCACTTTGCAGTTATAAGCCCAAACGCGCATTCGATGCACTTTCTAGCTCTAGAAAGACGAGCATTAAAGTACTCATTTTGTGGGCTACAATCTCTCTGAGCAAATGGTCTTAGTACATTTCTCAAAAGCGGATATGCTTCATCCGCGACAAATACATGTGGCATTAAATCATTTGTACCAGGCAGGCAAGCGTCTGGGAGAACATTAAGGTTGTTGCTTTTTAGTAGGTGGAAAAGATGGGATGATGCAAAGGTTCCGCCATCACTTTGTTTTCCGTAGCCTCCAACTTCAATTGCTACAAACTTGCAATTCGCATCGGCAACTCCTTGTAGCACAATTGAAAAAAACTTTTTGTAGTTGTAAAACATGGAACCAGAGTTGCTTGGGCACTTGATTCGAATATGTTTTCCGTCAATTGCACCCAAGCAATTTGGAAAGTTCCATAAATTCCAAAGTCCGTTTCTTATATTTTTAAAAATGTTTTCAGTTGGTTGAGGCATGTGAATAGGTTGTAACTCGTCCCAAATTGCATCACATACACGTGAAATAATTAACATTATTGTCGATTTTCCCATTCTAAAAGAATATGACAGTGATGAAATGGATATGCCAGTCGCGAGATATCTACAATAGTAAAAATGTGTAATTATATATTTATTAATAGGGTTTCTATATTATGTATATGATCAAGGGGCTGTTGTTGTGGTATTAGAAAATGCTGAACAGTATTTATGATTATTTTTTTTTTAAAGAGACATTAGTTTTGTTATTTTCAATAATTTATTTTGTATTTTTTAGAAAATGATTTGAAAAAGAAATGGAAGTACTTGCGTGATCAATTTCGGATGTAAACCAGAAAAATATCGGTTCCAAGATCAGGCGACGCGGGTGATGCTTCCAAATATGCATCAACTTGGGCATATTATAGTGCATTGCGTTTTCTTTCAGACCAAGTTATTTGTAGAAAATCGAGTGGAAATTTAAAATATCTGGAAAGCTCAGAAATCACTGTTGACGACATTGAAGATGCAACAAATGCTTTTACAAATGCTCAGGACCACTTCGAAGATTTCGAAGTTATTGATATAAGCCCTGTGTCGAGAGAAACGCCCACGAAAAAAAAAATAAACAAAAGCGCAAATAATATCAATGAAATTATTCATATTGAACAAAGGAAATTAGAACTGCTTGAAAAAAAGATCAATAAAACAGCAGTAAGAGACGAAGATGAGGCATTCTTTGAGAGCTTATTACCGCACATACGCCTGAACCTGAAGAAAAATTTCGTTGTCGAATGGATATCCAAAATATAATTTACAATTATGTATATAAGTCAAATAATTCACAACGTTATACACAAGGAGCAACACATACTTATACTTCAACGCCAGTTCACATTAATTCAGGAAGGCCTCAGATTGTCTCCTTAAGGTCAGAATTACCTTCGAGCGAAAGTACTTATAGCCCCCAATTGCTCTCGCATGAAGATACACATAACTCCACCTCGCAGTTTGTCTTTAATAAAAATTCACCTAATTTTAGTCCGGAGTTAGCATCACATACAAACACATATGTTTCTACCTCTGCTACAACGCAATTTAACTCAAACAAAAATATTAATGTTTGTAGTCCACAGTTAATGGCTTCTAATGAACTTCCGAATAAATCAACACATTTGTGGTCAAATGACTTGACGACGCGGTACACTGCTGCATGCTCCCCCATAACAACATATTCAGATAATGCGTCTGCACTAGACTGCTCAATAACTGCAAAATTTAGAGATCGTGGCGAAAAAGAAAATTTAACGTTCGAAAATATTGTTGCAATAAACTTTGCAGAAATCGAAGACTACAGAACTTAAAATCACAATTATAATTTTTTTCAACTCCAAAATGACGCAATTTTATTTATTTTTGTTTACTTATTTACTTTTGTTCCGTGTTTATTTTTATTTGTTATTATTATGAAATTTAATCATTCATAAATGGATTTTTCAGTTTAATTAAAGTAAAGAATGAATTTTAAAAAAATTAATTGACTTCTACCTTAATGTAACAAAAAGTTCTTCACATGGTGTTATTGGTGTTTTCACAAAATTTGTTTGGGTTTTTTCCAGCCGGTTTTGAATGTGTTTTAATATAAAATCAAACGAATCCATTTTCATCCTAGTATATCCATGAAATTTACTTGGGTCTTTTCTCAGTTCTGGATACAAATGGTGAAATTCCCCAAACAAATGCCTGCTTGTATTTATAGGATGAACCGCAAATGCCCTCTGTCTTCTTTTTAACAGCTCCAAAACCGTTGGTGAGCAAAAGTAGTCTTCATCGGATGAATCCATTCAGATTTTTAAAGTCGTACTTGACCCACACAAGAAGTATATGCTAAGAACAATATATTAATCATAATTAAGCTACAAGCAGTCGCGATCGATTGTGTTAAAATAAAGGAAAGCGAATATGCGGAATTTCCTTGAATTGCAACACACGCTAGCAATAAAGAAGAGCAACAAAAAAGAAAGAAATATACGAGAACAATTTCAAACAAAAAAAAACACAAACGAAAAGCAGAAGGTGACGAAACCATACGCAAAATTACCAACAAGAAACCTTCAGCGTAGCATGAGTTGTACGCGGTCGCATGCGCTTATATACCAACAACGACAAGAATCAACAACAACAAACACACGTTGTGTTGTTGCGGTGCAGCTGCGCCTGTCAACGATTCGGCGAATTACAACAATCACGAAATCACGTGGCTGTTTTGATGCTTCGATTGTAAAAATAAAAAAATCAAAAACAAAAAAAAAAACAGCGAAAAGTTTGTAAGTCATGTTGCTGCGCTGTTATATTGTACTTTCTTGACTACAAAAATTACACATAAACAGCATTATAAAGAAGCAACAAAGATACATTTCTATCAACTGTTGCATACGGAAAACAAAATACAAAATTAGTGAAAAAAGCCACAAAAACCAAAAGAGCAGCAACAAGGCTTTTTGTTCTTTCTGCGCACTTCTTTTTTATCTAAAAAAACAAGACAGTAGAAAACAATTGGAAAAAAGTCGAACAAGTGTGGCTTTACGCGGCTTAACGCAGCTTTCAGTTTCTGAAAGTGCGTTTCAGCAGCGTTGTTTCGCTTTTATTTCTATTCTCTTGTTGTCCGCTGATTTGAGTAAAGAAAAAAGCAGACAAGAAATCAGGCGACTTGGAACAAGGCTTTTTGTTCTTTCTGTGCACTTCTTTTTTATCTAAAAAATAAACAAGACAACGAAAAACAGTAGAAAACAATTGCAAAAAAGTCGAACAAGTGTGGCTTTACGCGGCATAAAGCAGCTTTCAGTTTCTGAAAGTGCGTTTCAGCAGCGTTGTTTCGCTTTTTTGTCTATTCACTTGTTTTTCGCTGATTTGAGTAAAGAAAAAAGCAGACAAGAAATCACGCGACTTTTTTGCTGCTCAAATTGCAATAATAAACAAAAAAAAAAAAAGTTACATAAAGAAACAAACCCAAAATAGTTAAAAACCAGCTACAATAAGTCGGCCGCGGAAAGCGCGCACTATACGCACTACCAGTTTCTTTCAGCATGACGCGTTTTCAGTTCGGTTCGGTTCGGCAATAAGTCGGCACTATAAACGCGCCCTAACGCTGCACAAGCTGCTTTCAGCTGCTTATTCAGCTGGCACTATACGCAGTTTGAACTTATTTCATATGATTGTATGTGCAGCGTTTTTCAGCTTTTCTTCTCGGTTCGGTTCGGTTCGGCAATAAGTCGGCACTATAAACGCGCCCTTAGAAGGACTCTTGCAAATTCACTCGATGTTATGTTATAAAAGTTCTCTGCTTATTTCTCCGAAAGTCTGAAACGCGGCTTATAATCTTTAATTTTATTGCTTATTAGGATGAGTAAGAAGGCATCAGTTGAAAAATGTTTCTACGAGTATTGCTTGAGTAGGCATGTAGGTTAATAATAATACTCACCGCTTTTCTCTTCTCGAGCCTACTGTGATAAGAAATTATCCCCAATCGATACCGCAATACCTGAAAGTTCGAACGAAAAGCGTGACGAATTGGGTAACTAAGGATGACTGCATCTCAAGGTATGTCATAGGCCGGTCCGTTTCCAACAGTTCACGCAAAGCATCGATGTTTTCTGTCACAACAGTCGTTCTTGGAGGACCTTTATAAAATTCATCTTGTAGAGAGCGACGACCACGCTCGAACTCATTGAACCAGCGTTTTACAGTCAGTGGGTGTGGTGCTTCAATCCACATCGAATATCGTAAAATATCATCACTCGAAAATGTTACACGTGTTAATTCCATATTTTGGCTGAATTACAATTTTCAAACCACTGTAAACAACACAATAAGCGCACATGCATCAAAACGCGGTGAGAACGTTTATGCCAGAAAATGTCAAATTTACGGATGAAACTGTCAAAATTCATCTGGCAATGCTTAGTGGTGCCGAGACTCAGGACTAAAAAGGCAGTCCTCGTAAGCTACCGCTTCAATCTATCTTAATTTAAAAATTCATCAGATCGCTTAAAAACATATTTCATTGTCAGTATCACTGCGCAGTGCTTTTTTACATCCTGTCTGCTGCTGTGTACAGTCCAAAAAAACCGGAAATTGTTGTTAAGTGTAATCAACTAAAAACTATGTTGATATTTTCTAATATAGCTTTTTAATTTAAATTTATATTTTATTGCCAGTTAATAGAAAATTTACCCAAGGTCAAAAGCAGACAGCTGTCATAAACAGATAAATCTTTTCTTTGTACTCCATATTGTCAAAGGCAGCTCGTATTTGTTATGATTTCTTGGACGATAACATTTTTGATTTCATATTTATATACATGCAAAAATATCTCTTTTTATAATAATAAATTGCCAAAATAAAATAAATGTTTTTATATTAAAGCATACAATTTGTGAAAGGTCATGAACTGTTATCAATAAATAGCCCAAAGCAAGAAATTTTATAAATATTCTTTACATTGAATTCTGCAAGTATCAACTTTCAAGGTCAAATATTAGCTTTTCAGGGCTCAAGTGGTTTAAACATGTCATATTATTTCTTTTTATTTTCTATTTACTTAGTACGCGAACAAATAATGCAATTTAATAAAAATAGATTTAAATTCACACAAGTTAATAAAATATTCCAAGTTAATAAAATCTGCCTTTTAGCCCGAAGCAAATATTTTCAATTAAATATCTTGAATTTCATACAAAATTTATAGCAATATTGAAAATAAGTTAGCAAAAAAAAACAATGTCAGAGCAAAGTGATTGGCTCAGCCCGCACTGTCCCGAGGCACGAATACATTTGTCTGTCTAAGGAAGTCAATTCCGCACCTTTTTGTTTTGTTTGGACTCTAAAAATGTTAAAGCAGAGGCATGAGTTTGCAAAAAGGAATTCTTGATATATTTTTTTGAACAGAACCTCAGGGTGGTACAACAGCTAGTTTACTTTTTAAAATGCTTTAAAATAAATTCTGTTTCATTAAAAAGAGTAAAATTTCCTATTAATTGTGGTTATCCATTTCTTCTTTGGAAAGCAAGGTTTGTATTTGTATATGTATTTGTATTTTTATTCACAATTCTTCAGTAAGTAGTTTAAATAAATATCCTAAGAATTCATATTTAGATGAAATTGTTATTTTGTTATAATGTGTGAATCTTTCCATTGTGCATGAAATAACGTACAATATTCAAGCCAAATCTCAAGATAAGTCGTCCCGTAAATTTCTGTTGCAACAAAGCTCTAATTGGTGCTGTTGTGTGGATTGTGTTCCCATCATGTTGAATTTACATACATATGTTGGTCATTAGGGCGTAACGAAAAATTAAGATCGTATTCTAAGAAGTCTCAAAACTTGCATGGGGTTGTCAAGAGTACCCAAAAAAAAAAGACTAGTTCCATACTAGCTCCCTAGGAGCGGAGCCAGACATTTCCAGTTTTTTAAGTTGAGTCAGTGCACTTCTAATTATGCCCTTCACGACCCTTTCCGATGTATGTGTAGTGATTTCAATGGTAACTTGAACTTGATAAATTTTTCTGACTCGGTGGATGTCTTAAAACGTAAAATGATATTACACTTGAATAGTTAACACATTCATTGTGATAACAAATACAACTCGCGATAATTGTGTAGATTTTACGATTTAACAAATAAGCATCATCGAATATGTTAGATACTAAACCTCTGCACAAATGCACTCGTTTTTTTCACAACAGTAGATCCAACAGTGCAGAGTTCAGAGCTTGACAGAACTCTGTTAGTCAAGCAGAGCTTATCCAAGTCATTTAATAACAACAAACAAGCACTGCAGAGCACTCGTCGACTTCAAAGAGAACTATGTTCGCCGTTTGCTTTAACAGAGCACGATGTTGTTTGTTTAATAAAAACAGAACAATTTAAAACAGCGAAAAATGCACCAATCACACCTAACACAGCAGAACCTTGGCGAAGTAATTATTTTTGTTTCGTAGTGAGTGGTGGTTTTTTAACAATTCTTTTAATTTTTATTTTTTTTGGAGAATTTTTTAAATAATTGCTAAAAAGAATGGATGTAAATGACGTAAGTTATTAAAATTTTAATTTTATTACAATATTTAATATTTAATATTATATATTTATTATAATGAATGTTTAATATAATTGATTTGTGTTTATTTTTTGTTCAATCATTAATTTACATATGTAAATTTTGCGTAATTTTTTTTTCAAGTTGTAAAGTTTGTTTGTTAGTTTTTGTTGTTAGTTTTTGTTGTTAGTTAATGTTGTTGCTTGTTTTATTTTTATCATTCCTTTTTGCGCGTCACTTGTTTATTAATATATATATATAAAGCACAGTTAACGTCCGCATTATTGGTACTTTTTTCAATTCTTTGCTAAGCGTTAACCCTTTAAGCGGCAGAGCCTTGGCAGTAGTTATTATAGAAATTAGTTATAGGAAGTAATTATTTTTATTTCGTAGGGAGTGGGGTTTTTTTTGACAATTTTTTGAATTTTCTTTTTTTTTTGGAGAAAATTTTGTAAATAATTGCTTAATAGAATTATTTAAATTTTAATTTTATTATCATGAAGGTTTTACCAAGATAGCGCCAGACATTTTTTTTTTATTTTGTGGTTTTATTTTGTGCAACAACCTGAAATTTTAAACTCGCATTTCAAAATACAAAGAGAAATAATGATGTACGAAAGTTCAAATACAATTTTTCACGACGATTTTAATATTTTGCAGTGGTGGATTGTTCACAAAATGAGTTTCCCCTACTTAATAAAATGAGTTGCAGCATTTTAGCTACGCCAGCAAGCAGCTCAGCTTCGGAAAGAGTTTTTTCCGTAGCTCGAAATTTGATTTCCGAAAAAAGAACCAGCATTGGTTCAAGCTCTATTTCGGTTAACCAAATAATGTTTTTGCACTCGAATATAAACAAATTGGACATGAGCAGAGAATTGCAAAAGCAACTAACAAATAATTAATTTTATTTTTTAGTTTCAAAACCGTTTTCCCAATACATTCAATATTGCTAAAACCAATTACACTTACTACTTATCTAATTAACTTTACTGATAACATTTGAAACATTCACCAGTAACAAAACTTTAATCCGAAAATAACAAATCACTACTAATAACTTAACGCGTTCGTGGGTCCGTGGCGTAGTTGGTTAAAGTGCGTGGCCGCTATGTCAACGAACCTGGAGACCCGGGTTCAAACCCCAGCAGCGACAGAAAATTATTTGAATTAAAATAATTTTTCTGTACGGCCGCCACCTCTCTGCAGACAATGGCAAACCTCAGAGAGTAATCAAAGTGCCATGTAAAGCTTCTTGAGAACAAGAACCATTTCGTTCATCGCCGTTCGGAGTCGGCGTTAAGCATGTAGGCCCGGTTCTCGGTCAATTGTGTACAAACTTAATAACACGCACAACACAACACAACACAATTGATCATAAGAAACTAGGTCAAAGTCCTTTCAAGGGCTGAAATGGGCAGTTATTTATTTTTTTTTTTTAATAATAACTTAACAAACAATATCACCAATAACAACAAAACTTACATCTACGACAATTCAATGACAACAAAAAAAAAAAACATCACCACAATAGACCAACAATCACACAAACACCAATGCTACCATAAACAACAAACGAAATCATCATCAGCAACAATATCAACAATCCAACATAATAATAAACTAACTACACCAGACTTACAATATAACCACAAATAATAAAAGTAAAAATACACCTACAACTACATTATTGCAGTTTTAATTATTGTTATTTTATATAATTTGATGAATTTCTTATATTTTGTTACTTACAAATTTTTAAAATTGTAACTTGTTTTTAATTAAATATTATTATCAAAACGGAAAACATGCATTTTAATACAAAACAAATAAGTCTTCTATTATAATTTGAATAATTAAAAGAAAATCACTTTTTTTAGCTTTTTAAATATATGCACCTAATGATTTTTTACAAGAAAATGTATAGTATGAAACTTAAATAACACAGCATAACTTCAAGCGTTCTGCTGTTGTTTACATAACTTTCGAGTCAGTGCAGACTTCTTTTCCGAATCGTGCATAACATTGTTTTGGTTTTAGTCTGTTCTTGTTCTGCTCAAGCGACGAGTGCTCTCTGTAGTGTTAGGCTTGATTTCATTGATGAGAGCAAAACATAGCAAAAGCTTGCACTACAAACGAGTGCTTTGAAACGCATTTCAAGCGCACTCGTGCAGAGGTTTATTAGATACTTTAAGTTTTCGTTTTATTCAGTTTCGTTGCTTTATTTTTTTTTTCATGAAATTATTTTAGATCTTTAGTTCTATAGCTTCCCAAGTTTGAAATGAGACCATGAAAACCGTGTCTCTTGGCTTGGTGCGTCAGAGTTTATCTCTTTTCCATACAAGTTTTTACCTGCGTTGGCCCAAATGCATATCCAAATAATAACTTTAGCTCGGTGTTCCCTTATTTTAGTGACCCGAATATATAAATATATTTTGCCTGCACAATATATACTTGTATATCTGTGCTATGTTTGGTATTGGTTTGGTGTTTGAGAGTTGCATCTCTTTTCCACGTAGGATCTTGGGTTGGACAGTAGCCCCAAGCCGAATGACAGCAGTTATGAACGCGGTTATGTATGGTCTGGTGAATTACTTTGGATGTTGTCTTGTATATCTTCGTATTATGAAGATTGTGCTTTTATTCGATGATATTTATGATGTTTACATAAGCGCAAAAAATACTCAAATTAAAATGTTTCTTTACTTAATTTTGATTTCCACTGAAAGGCCAAGCAATTGTGCTTAGTGGAGGCTTTTATTTGCCAATAGGTGGTAAGTTTTAGCACGTAGGTGCATTCTATTCAGTCCGGCTGTTCCGGGAACTTCTTAGAATGTAAATCGTGCATGCGTATGGCACGGGTCATACGTATCTATGAAGATTTCTTACCTCCGGGCGAATCCAAAAAAAAAAAAATACTATTACCATAGACATTAGATGACCATTTTTGCAAAAGTATCTTGGATCCTACCTGCAAGGGCTGATTCTTAACCTTAAACTCGTTTATCGGGTCATATTGACCCGATGCACTTTTCATTTGCAAAAAAAAAGTATTAAAAATCAAAAATTTAAAAAAAGAAAATTACCATTTTATTTGTTGAAGTTCTATCTTTGCAACCAGGTTGAAAAAATTGTAAATATGTCACATATGTGCATTGCAGAGACAAAAAACTGACATGTGAACTATACGTTTATCTGGGCCAAAATTACCCGACTTTTTCTCTATACGATTTGTATGAAGGATCAGTTTTTGTAGTACTTTTTTCACTACTTTTTGCTCTTGTGCAATCCTTTCTAAATTTTTTGCAACTGTGAGTACATTGGAAGGGAGAGACAGCATTATTCTGTCGTTAGCGTATGTACTTTTCACACTTATGTGTACTTACACGTATGAAAACATGCTTCTTATATGGATCTATTGTGCATGTGCAGTGTTCTCTTTTGTGTTGTCTTTTAAACTTTGCGTGATATCATGCTTAAAAGCAATTGGAAAAGCGATGCAATACTCCAACGAAACAATCTATAAGGCCGTGTGCTATTAGGAAACTTTTCACTCGTGGTAGAAAAGAAGTTACTGACTTGAATACAATTTCTGTCAAAAATTGTCATTTTTACTGTGCTAAAAGAACGATGTTATGCTGTCAGAAGCAAAAAAATTTTTTCTATATTTGCTTGTGTTAAAAATTCTCTTGCCGATTATCAAAATTTATACTAGCCCCTGGAGCTACATGAATTCTTGACAGCCATATTTATCTCACATCTGCCAAATATTCTCATTCAGACTGTCAAAACGCCTTACAGAATCGCTTCAAATGCTACAAATTTTGGTTAAAAATAAATAAATAATTTCCATTTCAAATGAATGTTGTTCATTCTTGTTTCATTCACTGATTTTACTGGATTAGAAACCACGACGTATGTGCGAAGCATATGAGGGTAACAGCAAAACAAAGGATCATAAAACGTCTGCTGTGTGTGACCATCGCTTAAAACTTTTTTGACCTTTGCATTAGCTGTGTTCGATGACTGCTCTACCTGGTCCTGCCATATGTTCTGTTACAAATATAAAACGCTATAAAAAAAAACCAATACCTATACATATTGTATCCAAAATTATTTCATTTATTAGAAGACAATATTGGTTATTAAAAAAAATTGCATTCACTCGAAATGGCCGCCTTTTGCTTTAACACAAGCTTTCAAACGGTGTGGCCATTGGGCTATAGCCGCACGTACGATTTCCATGGAGATCGAGGACGCTGCTCTGGTTAATGCTGTTTTAAGGCTTCCCAAATTTCTGTGGTGAGTCTTGCAAGCCATATTCTCCAATTCTGACCACAAAGCATAATCCAGTGGATTGAGATCTGGACTCCCTGATGGCCAATCTTCTGCTGCTATAAAGCCAGGAATATTGACTCTGAGCCACTCCTGCGTGGTTTTAGCTTTGTGCGCAGGAGCAGAGTCCTGTTGGAAGATCCATCTACGTCCATTGAAAAGGGTATTGGTCAAACCCTTCACAACACCCTCTAACACATCTTTTTGGTAAACCTTTGCACCAGTTTTTACGCCCTTTTCACAGAAATGGAGGGATGTGACACCATGGTGGGAGACCCCCCACCAAACCATTACGGAAGAGGGATGATGGCCACGTTGAACCCTTGGAACAACTTTTTTCGCTTCCTTAGATGAAGTGGCATAAATCTTGTCATTTTGTTTGTTGAAAACTTCTTCCACGGTAAACATTTTCTCATCCGTAAACAGAATGTTTTCATGGCCATTGTCCGCGTGCCACTGCAAAAGTCGCTTGCATCTTTCCAGCCTAATTTTTTTTAGTTGGGGAGTTAGAAGATGCCCCGTGGACCGACGATAGGCTTTCATTTGCAGATCATCTCGAATCAGCCTAGACATGGATCTGGTTGATATATCCAATTCCTTTGACGTGATTTTCTGCTTTCTAAGGGGATGTCTCCGAATTCTTTCACGCACTGGCGACCACTTTTTGGCCTGTCTTCTACTCCAGACAATTCACCGAAGAGAGCAATAGCACTATAAACGAACATTCTCGATATTCCGAGTGGTTTTAGCAACTCGAAAATTTGGCCAGCACTCTTTCCGCACTTATGCAACGCTATTACCGCGACTCGATTCTCTTTAACGCCCCACTCCATGTTAATAGATTGCAAGCTGAAACCAAACTGACTAGTATTCTTCACTAATCAGTGCATGTGTTCTGAAAAAAAGTTAACGGTTCTATTCCCGCAAGAAGTTTTGAACAATAAGCGCTGGAAATTGTGTAACAGAACATATGGCAGAACTAGGTAGATTCAAATTTCTCACTCCAGATCAGCAAAAAGTGTTCGATGAGTTCCTTTTTCTGCTCTTAGCTGCTCTCACTTGCTCTTGATTTTTGTTTTTTGAAGCTGCTATAAGTTGCGCTTTTTGCTCTTTTCTACACTATTATTTTTTGTGGTGTAAGTTAGAGCAGCAAATAAACCAATCAGCTGTTTTGGCTCTTGTTAGAAAAATAGAAAGTTTGAAAAATAGGAACTGCAAAGATGGTTTATAAAAAGGTATTTATTAGGTTTTTTTTTTTTTGCTTAATGGAAACTACTTACTTTTGAACGTTTTCAGACTCATTCCTTCATTGAACAGGAATGTGGCAATGGTGAGAAAGATATGGTGCAGTATTTAATAAGTGACTTTTGACAGTTTACTCAAACTTGATCTTTTTTCGTTCTTTGAAAAAAACGGCTCTATTCTGCTCTGAAATTATTTTCGACGACTCAGCTGATCTGCTCTACTCTGCCCTGCTCTGCACTGAGAATTTTTCATCGAACACAGCTATTATGTTCGTGCATGTTAATCGTGTTACCTTCACAAATACAAAGAACCTGATATATTCGAAGATAACGATGATAACGATGATAAATTTATCCATCAATGCCTACCACATCAAATGCTCTCAATCGAATCGGATTTATCAATTGGTTATAAATCGAATGTAAATTGCACATGTTTTGTGCAAACATATATTTAAAAAAAAACATATATTAAAATTAATATTTAATGAAATAATAGCACTTTTTAATTTTATCTCATTGAAAAATTGAAAATTTCCATACAAAACACACTACGGGTCATTATGACCCAGATAAACGGGATTAAGTTGTAAAACATGTAAACGGGTCTATGGTTAAACTGGCATTTAAAAGAGATATGTAGGCTGAATAAAAACGAAGAAATTGCAAAAACTGAATGCGCTACTCGTAAGAATGTGATTTTGGAGTGTATTTTTTCAGACTTTTCAAATTCGATTTTTTAAAACCATTTGAAAAATTTGAAAATGAACGTCAGTATTTTATTGTTATGTAAAATTGGTCGCTGAACTCATTTTCTAAATTAGATTTTTGATAAATGTAAAATTGAAGTCAACAACGCTTTCTAAACCATAAATTTAGTTATTTTTTTTTTTATTTTTTAAATTCATTCGTTCCCCACGTACAATAAAATGCACATTTTTGAAAATAAAAGGCACTTGGATCGTTGGTAATTTAATAAAATTTATTAAAAAGAGAAAAAAAATAAGGTTCGTAACATATTTCTCCAAAAAAAAATTTTTGTTTTGTGAGGTCGAATACTTGATATTATTTTCATTTTGGTTTCTGCAAATTTGTACTCATGTCCGTTTTACTTGCTCTGTAAAGAAACAGTTTCTGATGTGCGTCAACGACTTTCAGAACGATCTGTTTTTCGCTTTCTACGGTAGTCACTTTTTCATTGAACCTTGTGATCAAATTTATTGCCCTGTGTCAATGGTTCTAGCAGAGAAGGCAAAGCCGACGAAAGTTTCTGATAAATACTTCTCTGATAGAACCATTGACGCAGAAACGAAACGGACAGAAATGGATCGGCATTAAATTTTTTTAAAACATTGTTTTCAAAACTTAGCAAAGCAAAGATAAAAAAAGGTATGATTCAAACTTTACTTTTTATCATTGGTTTAATACCAAATATATATAAAAACTTGTATCATTTCATTACAACAGGTGTTTTTGTGGGCTATGATATAACAAAGCTTATGTACAACGATGAATTTGACCAAATGCTCTCACCAATTGAGCTTTCCGCATGGAAAAGCATAAAAGAAGTCATTAGCAATGTCCTAGACAAACATAGTTCCCATACTGCTCGAATATACGTTGACACCTTGTTAAGAACTTTTGAAAAGCCCGGTGCTTACATGTCGATGGTGTTTATATGTTTATATGTCCACAAATATGTATGCATTTTTTGAATTCTCATATAGGTTACTTCAAAAAACTTCATATATTGTTTTGTTTGCACCTAAGGGATCTTATCAGCCAAAGTGCATCTGATAAGGTTCCTTGCTATTGCTATGTAATATGCGTCAAATGAGTAAAACAGTTTTTTTTAATAGAAACTTACCCCCTAAAATCAAGTTTTGTGCGACATTTTAGCATCAATACTGAATAAGTACGAAATTAACCCTCAAACACATTTTAAGTTTTGACTTATTTCTGGCATTTAAGTTGAATTTTCAGCTTTGGTGTATTCAAAGACTTATAGTAGAATTCGATGACAAATTTTTTGGTGGAACATTTTAACCCGTTATATCCTTGTTTTATGGGTCTTTTTCGCCTTTTATCACAAAAGGGTCAAAAAGACCCATACATTGAGAAGTCAGGGGGCTAAACTGTTCCACAAAAATATTTCTTGTAGTAATTTACATAAATCCTCAATACATATCCTATACGCAAATTGTAAGGATAACTTGATTTCCTATGCCGATTCACTATAAGAATGATAAAAAAGAGGGAAACTTAAATACCCCTAAAATAAGACTCATACGTAAAATTTCAAACCGACGATACACTATTTTTTTTGTATATTTTTTTTTTTTGTCCCCTCTATCAGAATCCGTTGTCAGAACCTTGTCATTTTTTTGTGTTGAAAAGTGGTATTGGAGCGAGCGACCAATTTAGTTGCTTCCTCAACAAACCAATTTATGTGGCCAGCTAGTAGGTGCGTAAGTATTTCCTTAGCGACTTCTGCGACTTAAATTAAATTTATATTCTTTTGTCAATTCATGTTGAGTATTAATGGTAACACATGGTCCATTAAGTCCCGAGACTAAGTAATAACAAAACTTTTTTTTCAAATATTCTTCCTTATTCATCATCATAGGTTTCTTCAAGGGCAATGCATTCATTCCACCGCTTTTCTAACTTTTCAATGCCGGTTTTGTAGAACGATTTGTACTTCGCCTCAAAATACGCTTCAGTTTCACCCATCACCTCTTCATTGGAGCCAAATCTCTCGCCGGCAAGCATTTTGAAGTCAGCAAAGAGCCAGTAGTCGCTGGGGGCCAAATCTGGCGAATACGGTGGATGAGGAAGCAATTCGAAGCCAAATTCGTGGATTTTCACCATCGTTTTCATCGAATTGTAACACGGTGCATTGTCTTGGTGAAAACGAATTTTTTTTCTTTTTTAACCCATTAAGTCCGGGAAGAGCACAATTTTAATATGATGTTTGAGACTTATTTTCTGCTATTATAAATTGGAATAAAAAATTCCAAACATACCTATTCTACTATTTCTGGGGTCGCTCTTTCGATTGGTGCAGTCGGATTTGCAAAATAATGACTTTTGGAACCAATATGGCGCATTTTAATTAAAAAAATAACGAAATTTTTTGCGTTTTTCTTTTTTGTGAATCTTTTTCGCATAAATAAAGTTACTGAATCGGTGCCAAACTAAAACCAAAAGTGCACAAAATATCTAAAGTATAACTATGAATATTTTTTTTTTTGTTTGAATCAACCTAACCTCTTCAATATATCCATACGTAAAAAATTAACGTTATTTGGTAAATTATGAGTATAATTAATAAAATTTATATCTCTAATAATATAATTGTCCCAAAAATATATAAAGAAGGTGTTTTTGAGATCGCTGATCACGAATTTGAGGTAAGATTTTCAAAATTTAAGATGGCGGATTCAATATGGCCGACCGAATTTCATTAAATCTTCAAAATTACAAGAAAATGTGTATAAGGGAGTTTTTGAGGCCGTTGATCACGAATTCGAAGTTAGATTTTCAAAATTTAAGATCGTGGATCTGTAGCTGATTAAATTTCATGAAATGTCTGAAACCAATGCGATAATGTTTATTATAGGGGGTGTTTACGATAAAAAATTGGTTGTTTCCGTCCGTTAGCCGTTTTATAAACGCTTCCTAACTGGAACCTTGTAAAACCTTTATATTTTTATAATTCAAACGAAGTTATCTAGCATTTGTAAATTAAGTCTAATATTTTATATTGAAATATTCGTAATTTTAGATACTTAAAAAATCCGAAATCCTAAGGAAAAATAAATAAAAAAAAAAAAAAATTTAAAAAAAACAAATAAAAAATAAATAAAAAAACAAAATAAAATAAAAGCATAAAAAAAATTAAATAAAAAAAAATAAAAAATACTCTTGGCGTCCACCTCCACCTGGTTTGAGTAGGGAAACATTTATACAACGACTAACGGACGGAAGCAATCAAACATCGTAAGCACCCCGTATAATAAACAGTATCGCATTAGTTTCAGTCATTTCATGAAATTTAATCGGCTACCGATCGACCATCTTGAATTTTGAAAATCTAACTTCGAATTCGTGATCAACGGCATCAAAAACCGCCTTATACACATTTTCTTGTAATTTTGAAGATTTCATGAAATTTGGTTGGCCATATTGAATCCGCCATCTTAAATTTTGAAAATCTTACCTCAAATTCGTGATCAGCGATCTCAAAAACCCCTTCTTTATATATTTTTGGGACAATTATATTATTAGAGATATAAATTTTATTAATTATACTCATAATTTACCAAATAACGTTAATTTTTTACGTATTGATATATTGAAGAGGTTAGGTTGATTCAAACAAAAAAAAAAAATATTCATAGTTATACTTTAGATATTTTGTGCACTTTTGGTTTTAGTTTGGCACCGATTCAGTAACTTTATTTATGCGAAAAAGATTCACAAAAAAGAAAAACGCAAAAAATTTCGTTATTTTTTTAATTAAAATGCGCCATATTGGTTCCAAAAGTCATTATTATGCAAATCCAACTGCACCAATCGAAAGAGCGACCCCAAAAATAGTAGAATAGGTATGTTTGGAATTTTTTATTCCAATTTTTTATAGCAGAAAATAAGTCTCAAACATCATATTAAAATTGTGCTCTTCCCGGACTTAATGGGTTAAGTGGGGCCGATTTTTCGCAATTTCATCCTTCAAATGCTCCAACAACGCTATATAATAATCGCTGTTGATTGTTTTTCCCTTTTTTGAGATAGTGGATGAACAAAATTCCATGCGCATCCCAAAATACAGATGCCATAACATTTCCAGCCGACTGTTGTGTTTTTGGTCGCTTTGGCCTGCTTTCATCGGTTGCTCTCCACTCAGCTGACGACCGTTTTGATTCCGGTGTGTAGTGGTGGATCCATGTTTCATCCATTGTCACATATAAAAAAAAACAAATAACTGGCCATTTCAGCCCTTGAAAGGACTTTGACCTAGCTTCTTATGATCAATTGTGTTGTGCGTGTTATTAAGTTTGTACACAATTGACCGAGAACCGGACCTACATGTTTAACGCCGACTCCGAACGGCGATGAACGGAATATTCTTGTTCTCAAGAAGCTTTACATGGCATTTTGAATACTCTCTGAAGTGTGCCATTGTCTGCAGAGCGTGGCGGCCGACATAAAAATTATTTTATTTTAATTCAAATAATTTTCTGTCGCTGCTGGGGTTCGAACCTGGGTCTCCAAGTTCGTTGACATAGCGGCCACGCACTTTAATTAACTACGCCACGGACGCCACAGTCACATACCAACGCAAAAATTCATGTTGGTTTTGGTTCGGTGTGAGAAAACGTGGCACCCAATTGGAAAGCAGGTTTCTCATCGACAAATGTTCCTGTAATATTGTTCCCACACTGCCTTTCGATATCTCCAGTGCCTCAGCTCGCTCGCACACCTTCGCTTTACGGTCGGCCATACCATTTTATGTACTTGTTCTTTTGTGGAACAACTGCTTCATTCGGGCGTCCTGAACGTTCAGAATCATTTGTGTCTATACGACCAAGTTTAAACTCAGCATACCACCGACAAATGCTTGGTTTTGACGGAGTAGAGTCCGAAAAACACTCTCGAAGCCATTGCTCAGTTTGGACGGTATTTTTCCCGTAAAAAAACAGTGATAAATCAACACACGGAATTGCTTTGAATCCATTATTTTGAAAATATCAACAGTAGCGTCACTTAAATGACTGCAACTTCTGAACTAAACGTTGGATTGTCATGAAATTTTTGCACGTATTGTTTGAAGGTTGGAACTATAAAAATATTATATCGATATTTCGTTAGAGGTGCCACCTAGTATTTACTCTCGGGACTTATTGGATCATGTGTTACGCAACCATTTTTCAACCCTCAAAGATCTTTTTAAGCCCGACTTTTATTTTTAAGTACTTAATCAATTCGACTTGTTTAAAATTTAAAAATGATAAAGCCAACGTAGAAAAATAAATAAAGAAAAGAGAAGATTATCTTAAAAGCTACAAAAAACAATAAAAAAATTTCAAACTTATGTCAATAACTCAAAAAAAACACAACCATACACACAACGCACCCATGCTTGAAGATACAGATACAAACATAAATCAATTTCAATTTATTCACATAATCTAAAGTTTTCGGAAAACACATGTATTTGATATAAAAAAACTTTGTCTTCAACTTGTATGGCTTACAAGAAAGAAAAAACAAACATTATCAAAATTACCAACACCCTTCCTTTTGTAATTCGTATCCCTGAAAAAAATTTAATGCGATATGTAGCAAAATATTGACAATTTATGTGAATTATTTGAAATTTGGTAAAAGCCAGGCAAAGTATTGAAAACTTTTTTGCACAAAACTTACAAACGAACATGTTTATTTATATGAAAGTATGGTTTTTTTTTTGTTTTTGGTGTGCATTGTTTTTGGTAACGGAAAACTTTACCTACCAAATATTCTCAAAGACAATAACAACATGAAGAACAATTATGTATTGTTATTTATGCACACATATCTATGGCATGTCCTGAGCTTAGGCGACACAAACACTTACACACACACATGATTTATGTCAACTTTTTTATTTTGTGGCTAAGATTATTTGAACTTTGGAGGCAATTCAATGCGGCATCAAATCAAATGCATTAAAAATTCAATAGAAAGCAACTCAATCGCACATGAAAAATATGCGCACTGTCTGTGATTGTGATACTTTTGTTGTTGTGTTGATATTGCGGCATTAGTTCCTTATCCTACTTGTTATTTCTACGCTTTATTATTTTTATTTATTTATTTAAAAAAAAGAAGGAATTTTCACTCTGTGTGACTTAGTTTCGTGTATCGAGTGGATTATTTTTCAGTGTTAAGGTAAAGAAGACATAAAACTTTTTCAATAAAACACCGCAAGAGTGAGTTGTTGTTTTGAAAGTTGTTCTTTTATTTATTTTTTGAAATTGATGCCATAGGTTGTTACGAGTAACAAATCATAAGATAACAAAAAATTCTTCATGATTGGCAGTCAATTCGTGACGTATTGATTATTCAGTGGGTTTGCTTTCGGTTCTGGGTATAAAAATATGCCGAAGTTTAATTTTAAATTAATAAATTAAGCGAAAACAAAAAAAAAAGTATAGATAAACTAGTAAGAAATTATCTTCGACTGGGCCGAAGTTAAAATACCCCCACCGCCTTACCAAAGAATATTTAAAATCTGAAGTAGCCAATAAAATTTTTATTTGTAAAAACATTTTCTATTCTATTTGAGTCTAAAAATCGAATTTCGTGATGATAGCTTCAAAATTATGGTTGTAATCGTGATCACAGAAGACAGGCAGACGGATAAACATGGCTAAATCGACTCGAGTGGTGATGAGGATCAAGAATATATATACCTTTCTATACCTACCACACCTCCTTAAGGGAGTTTCAAACGGAGTGACAAAATTAATATATCCCTTTTACGTTTTTTAAACGAGGTGGTATAAAAATTTCCAAGTTTAATAAAACTAATTATGCAACAATAAGCAAATAGCATTATGATAACTATATAAAGTTTCATAAGTTGTCACTTGAATTCGATTTTGGACAATATTAGAAAATACCCAATCGATTTGAGTATTACCAGTAGTCGTGTAAGTGGTGGTTGGTAAAAGTGATAACAACCCTTTTTCCCTTAATTTTGTCTCTAAAATGTTTTGATTTGTTGCGCGACAAATATTGAAGTCCCCTAACAGACAAACATTTTCGTTTCGATAGCCAAGCAACCCATCCACATCCGTAAGTAAAAGATTTCTAAACAAGTTTACAGAAAACGAAGGATTTTTATAAAGTATATAAAAATTTATATTTTTGTGTATAAAAGCAATACGTTGGAAAGTACTTCCATGCCAGTTAAAGTTTATTTCGAAGTGAAAACGTACATTTTTAGCAAGACTGGATTTAACAAAGATTATGAGGCCGTTTTTATGGCGTCCGTTATCGTCTTCATCGCTGTCAATTCGGCGAAAAACTTCAAACCCAGGAATATCGTAGTTCTCGGTAGAAATAGTCCAAGTTTCAACAAAACATAAAATGTCTGACGAAAGAAGAAGCTGATCTTTTCGAATGTCCTCGATATGAGCATGAAGGCTTTGAACATTCTGATATAGTACCTGAAGCGACTTTGTAGATCGGTTCAGCATAAAATCAAAGTGTGTAGTAAGTAACTTGTCTGTTCGCAATCTGCACAGCTCAAGTTTAACAACATCAGTTCTTCCAAAAGGCTTTGGTGGTACAAAATTACCCAGTAGAAATAGACCTTCTGCACTGGTAGCTCTGCTGCATGCGACATATAAAGCTGCACGACTTATGGTACTTTTTAAGTGAACAGCAACCTGTGCGTAAGTAGCTCCTTGGCTTTTGTGAATCGTAATTGCTTCTGCCAGAACAACTGGAAACTGTAAGCGCTGAATCGACACTTGTTCATTCTTTTTGAACTGGAATGATCTTACAACTTTTTCTATTGGGGTCCAATCGTTGCCAGATGGATGAGGTTTTTTACTTCTAGTAATTGCTCCAACTGTAGCTTCAGCAAACTTGATCCATAGTGTTGATGGCGTTCGATCAGTTTGTGCTAAATCAACCTGCATAAGAATTTCCGTAGCTCCATTGACGATACCATCCATAGTATTAATGTTGACGGTGACCATATACTTTGCTGAAGTCTTGAACAGAACTTGATATGGTAGTCCCTGCGTTTCTGATGTCTTGAAGAGTTTAACTAATTCGCAAATCTGATTTCGGCTTCTTAGGGTTACAGCTGCTGCTTTTATAACATCTTTAGCAATGGAGGTATACTCATTGGTGTTAATTAAGCCCAATTTTTCTATGTTATATGCGTTCGTTTCTCTGTTTGACCAGAAAAGGTGAATTGCTTCACTAGGTACATCCGATGTTACAACACGTTGACTTATAAGGTGTACATCAGTATCAGTCATTTTACCCTCTGACATGTTGTTCAGTGCTAAAGCAAAGCCTCGGTCCTCCCGTTGGCGCATAATTTCAGTCAACTCAAAGAATTTAAAATTATTCCAAAGCGATGCTCCAGTGATGGCACCATATGTGTCATTTTGGTTTTGCGAAAAGATCCACTTATCACCAACTGGTGGAAGCTGCTTAAGATCACCAAAAACAATGACAGAAATTCCTCCAAATGCCTGATTGCTTTTAAAAATCTGCTTAAGGCGAGAATCAAATTGTGAAAACATTTTTGATCCAACCATGGAAATTTCGTCAATAATGATCAATTTTAGATCTAACAGCTTAGCGTACATCCTGTTGACTACATCACTGCTTAAAGGCCTCAACTCTGCTGAAGATTGATTGACTGGCAAAGAAAATGTAGAATGAAGTGTAAGTCCACCAATCCCAAATGCGGCTTTTCCCGTAGGTGCACAAAGCAGGATTTTAGCTGTCGTGTTGTCAGAACCTGGAATAGAATGGGCTCTTTTTAGTAAAGATTGATAAATGACATTTATCAGTCTAGACTTTCCAACTCCTGCACCACCACCAACATATTCATTGTAAACGGTTTTCTCTTTGTCGTTATGTAGGACGTGTGCCAAATATTGTCGCTGTTTGATGTTAAGAGATCTTATCATTGATGCAAGGTGATCTTCAGGTATAAGTGCAGGAAGCCTTATAAGCCGAAGTTCTTCGTCATCAGTATGGATTCCTCTATCTGTACCATCGGAGTTCTCACCACCATGCAAAACATTGACGTTAGGGCTGACTTCAGGAAGAGCTAAAGCTCTAAATTCGTCATCGTAGATCTGCATAACTGCTTCATCATGTTCAAGTTGTTCTACATTGAGCTGTTGATCTTGTTGTTCTTGCTGTATGCGCAGAAGAACCTCTTCTAATTCATTTTGCTCAAAGCTGTTGTATCTGCGCCGGTTTTCTTCGATGATGCTGGTGTTGCTAGAACATGTCTGCTCGTTGTCATTTTCGAGGAGATCACGTTGCTCATTTCGCCAATGATAAAAAAGCATCACCATCTCTCTGAAGTAGTCGTCCCTTGCAGTTTCGACACTGAATCTTCTCCAGCGTAGAACACATGGTTTTGTTCGTTTCTGTATGAACCCACTGTTATTCTTCAACCGTAAACGACCTCTTGAATTATTTTCGCCTTCGTCCTCATTCTCAATCTCATCATAATCATCATTATGAACGATGGTTCTGCGATCAGACTTGAAGTAGCGATAAAGAGCAGCAAAGTCAGCCAAGCAAGTGTTTTCAAGTTCATCTGGCCGATGTTCATAGTGGTCGATTAAGTTAGGCAGGTAGATCTCGGTAGACTCGGAAGGAAGATCTTGTAAGTCTCTTTTTGATTTCACCATTCTGACTCGTTGTTCAGGACGTGACGTATTTACATAAACCTCTGCATTACTGGCTTCTGATACATGTAGTCCCAAGATGTTGTATGCTGCTTCCTGAGCTGAAATTTCTGTTCCATTAATGAACTTGTTACCGATGTGTTGAAGTTTTTGTCTGACGGAGAAGTTACCTTCGTTAATTTCGTCCATTGCCTCACGAAGAAGAAGAGATACCCCACGATTTGATTTATTAATATAATTAATTATATAACTACAGCAAGCGTAGGCATCTAAAATGAACTGGATGTCCATATTCGCTTTATACAAACCCAATACTTTTGGATTGTATGCGTTGAGAAACTTATCCTGAAAGTTTCGTTTGAGAAAGACCTGCGGCTTCTTAAGTGTTGACCTAAGAACCCTGATGTATTCATCATAAGAAATGTTGATAACTTCATGAGCCAGAAAATTTTCGAAAACATTTAAATGTGCAACTTGTGCTTCGGTCATATCACTGTTAAGAATCTCCCTTATTTTTGTGTACTTTGCTTTGAGAATATCAGCACCAGCATAGTCATCAGGAAGGGGAAAAAGAATTTCAGTTTTCGGCATTGGAGGATATGGCATATTGAAGCGGCAAATTGTGTGTCCTCTAATTTCCCTTCTGCAGGATCGTCCATGGCGATGTTTTTGATATGCAAGTAATTCCAGCAATTCAGAATTTTGGCCATCAGTAGATATGAATTGATCGATGAAATCCACTACTTGAACCGTTGTAGCACTGTTATCTGGGTTTAATTGAGGATCATTTTCAAGCCAATACATTCCATGGCAATGCGGTGATCCTCTATGCTGAAACTCAATTCGCCAGTAGAAGAATGAAATTGGATATTCCGAAAAAATATCAAATTTCATTACTTTGAACAACTGCCGGAAGCGATAATCGAAGTAGCGAGAACATGTGACGGGATCTGACCTTATAAGCCGAAATTTATCTGTGCTGGGTAGAGCAGCTGCCTCCTCTTCGGTGATAATTTTTTTGTCAATCAGTTCTGAAAGAACTACTAAGAGTTCCACCCATTTCGATTCTGCAGCTGATAAAGTGATGAAGAATGTAGGAAGTCCAAATTGGCGTATCATTGCAACGACCTTCTTCTTTTCGGATTCCCAATGAGCTGGCGAAGTCCTAAGACCCTTCAAGATACGATATCCATCGTCATGTTGAACTAAGTTATCAACAAAGTTCTCGTCGTTGATATTTGCTGCCGTGATTGCACTCGTTGAAAATCGTTTCCTCAGACAAATTGATATTGAATTTTTTATGCGTTGCAGTTCGTAGTATTTGTATGTCCAAAGGAGTTTATCGATCCGAGCACATCGACGGTCATACCGACGAATTTCTGATCTTGCTATTTTTCCAAATGTAGCTGTACTCCTTCTTTTAACACCGCAGTATATGGTGGGGTACGAAAGTTCTTCGGCATCTGAGTCAGCAGTTATATCTTTCGGATGACGTCCTTCTCCTGGTGCAATAGCAATTTGGTCCATCGGTAAATTTTCAACTGGTTCATTTTCTAGTAACGTTTCTTGCCCTCCTGGGTTGAGATCATCATTTCCATCTTCTTGCTCATCGTTGAGAATTCGTTGAGTATTCAATAGTCTCTGTACTATTTGCGTATCTAATTCATTGGCTATAAAGGGAACTTCTTCAGCATTTCCAACAGCACAGAGCCAATCCTCTGCTATCGAAATATTGTGTTTACGGTAAAGATCAGTATTTATCAAATACTGCAATGCTTGTAAAACTACAGCGGGACGAATAGTTTCCGTCATAAAACTACGATTGTACTCTAATTTTCGCTTAAGATGTAGTTGTATGACATGAGTGTTGTCAAAGGTCCTTGGAAGAGCTGATACAACCTGATTAACAGATATAGGTATGTTAACCACAGCACCTCTGAGCGCACTTTGGCGGTTATAACCAAGAGCAATGATACGCATGAATGGTATCCTTGGAGCGATGAGACGTTCTTCTAGACATGTAAGTCCTTGAAGACATTCTGGAATTTCCGGAAAATCTAAACCCTCTGAAAGACAAATTTTTGGTGTTTTTCCTGCTGAAACTAAACGATAACACGTGGAACAAAATTTGTATTGATTAGAATGATTAGGGAAAATGTCTGATAAATAAAAAAGGTTAGTTATATTAATGTGGCGATACTTTTGTTGAATAGTTTCCATCTTTAGAAGCTTTACTTGAGATGAAAACCATGTACCACCACAACAAACGCAGACTTCGGTTGGACCTTGCTTAATAGCATTTTTGAAGTTGGACACAATATTTTGTCTCCATCGCTGACGATCTCTCAGCAAAAACTCTTCGCGGTCTTCTGTAGAAGTTTGACGCTGATTTCTATTCCTTTGGGACTGACGCTCGCTTTCGTTTGCCCTATTGGTTGCATCATATCTATGCAAGATGACGCGACAGTTTGCCATTCTGCGTTGGTCGTGTTCAAGTAATCGAGCTTGTTGACGTGTTAACCTTCTTTGTGATGAATTACGTAACTGCTCTGTCCTGCGAACATGTATATTTTGACGACGAACTGAATGCGCTTTTGAATCTCTGGCTCGTTCAAGGCTGCGGAAGACTTCATCCTGGTGCCGACGTAATGAATGCGCTTCTGCATCTCTGGTTCGCTCTTGAGTGCGAAAGACTTCATCCTCATGGCGATGAAGTAAATGAGCCAATGTGTTTGAAGCCTGTTCCCCGACACGATAATTGTCATCCTGACGACGCGTTGCATGCGCTTCTGCATCTCTGGCTCGCTCTTGGCTGCGGAAGACTTCATCCTGATGGCGATGAACTAAATGAGCCAATGTGTTTGATGCCTGCTCTTCGACACGATAATTCTCATCCTGACGACGAGTTACATGCGCTTCTGCATCTCTGGCTTGCTCTTGGCTGCGGAAGACTTCATCCTGATGACGATGAACTAAATGAGCCATTGTGTTTAATGCCTGCTCTTCGAGACGATAATTCTCATCCTGACGACGCGTTGCATGCGCTTCTGCATCTCTGGCTCGCTCTTGGCTGCGGAAGACTTCATCCTGATGGCGATGAACTAAATGAGCCAATGTATTTGATACCTGTTCCCCGACACGATAATTGTCATCCTGACGACGCGTTGCATGCGCTTCTGCATCTCTGGCTCGCTCTTGGCTGCGGAAGACTTCATCCTGATGGCGATGAAGTAAATGAGCCAATGTGTTTGATGCCTGCTCTTCGACACGATAATTCTCATCCTGACGACGAGTTACATGCGCTTCTGCATCTCTGGCTCGCTCTTGGCTGCGGAAGACTTCATCCTGATGACGATGAACTAAATGAGCAATTGTGTTTGATGCCTGCTCTTCGAGACGATAATTCTCATCCTGACGACGCGTTGCATGCGCTTCTGCATCTCTGGCTCGCTCTTGGCTGCGGAAGACTTCATCCTGATGGCGATGAACTAAATGAGCCAATGTATTTGATACCTGTTCCCCGACACGATAATTGTCATCCTGACGACGCGTTGCATGCGCTTCTGCATCTCTGGCTCGCTCTTGGCTGCGGAAGACTTCATCCTGATGGCGATGAACTAAATGAGCCAATGTGTTTGATGCCTGTTCTTCGACGCGATAATTCTCATCCTGACGACGCGTTGCATGTGCTTCTGCATCTCTGGCTCGCTCTTGGCTACGGAAGACTTCATCCCCATGCCGACGTGTTGAACGTGCTTCTGCATCCCTGACTCGCTCTTGGCTGCGGAAGTCAAGATCATGTCGTCGTTCCTCTTGTTGTGTAGTTTGACGTGTACGGCGCTGATTGGTAGATTGCTTCTTTAGGCGTGGCATAATTTTAAATTATTTATTTTTAAAAAAACTTTTAATTTAATTTTCTCGCTTGATTTGTTGCGTTCACTGTGTAATATAAATTACGACTGATTTAAAACTTTTTAGTAGCAGGTATATGTTTGTTTTGATTTCGAAAAATCTCCCTTAATAATGAATTTTGTTAAATTTTTTAACAGAAACAGGTAGCAGGTAGCAAAAAAAAAGTCGGGAGGCTCACCAATCATCCTTTTTTAATAGTTAATATTTAATTTCAGGTAGTAAATAAATAAAAAAGGGCAAGAAATGTACAAACAACAATGTCATAAAATAATTATCCAACTATAAGTACAGGTTTAAGTCAATTCTGATATTTTGGATTTTTATTAGGTACTGAATAGGAACTTTTTAAATAAAATGGATAAGGCCACCACATACGCTTGAGCGTTAAAAATTCCAAGTAATATGTTTGATGGCATAAGATTAATGAAATTTTATTTTTATTTTAATGACGTCGCTCTTTATAAGAGTTAGTTAGCAGTTTGAAAACTCAACTAAGAGTGTGAAATATTTATGTCAATACATTTATTTTTGTGGAATTTGTGAAGGTTTTGCAATTCCGGTAATGTCACATTTTTTGGATATAGGCGGAGTTTTCACTTGATTTTTAAGCATAAGCAAAAAAAATTATAGTTTATTTCAGGTTATTAAAATTATTTTTCTGTAATTTTAAGAGATTATACTGTTTTTATGACGTCACTCTGTATGGGAGGTAGGCGAGGTTTTCATTCGATTTGGTTGAAGTTCATACTCAGAATGTATATTAAATATCAAAATTCATATGCAGGATTGCAAGTTCATATATTAATTTTTGTGGAATTTTTAGAGATTTCACATTTTTGATAAAGTCACTTTGTATGGGAGGTAGGCGTGGTTTTTATCCGATTTGGTTGAAGTTCATACTCAGAGTGTATATTAAATATCAAAACTCATATGCAAGATTGCAAGTCTATATATTAATTTTTGTGGATTTCTTAGAGATTTCACATTTTTGATAAAGTCACTTTGTATGGGAGATAGGCGTGGTTTTTATCCGATTTGGTTGAAACTCATACTCAGAGTGTATATTAAATATCAAAACTCATATGCAAGATTGCAAGTCTATATATTAATTTTTGTGGAATTCTTAGAGATTTTACTGTTTTGATAAAATTACTTTGTATGGGAGGTAGGCGTGGTTTTCATCCGATTAGGCTCATTTTCGAACTTGATCTTTATTTTTTAGATAAAAGCTTAAATATGTAATTTCGTGACGGTAGCTTGAAAATTGCGGCTGTAATCGTGATCACAGACAGACGGACAGACGGACAGACGGACAGACGGACAGACAGACGGACATGGCTAAATCGACTCGGGTGGTAATGCTGATCAAGAATATATATACTTTTCTATACCTACCACGCCTCCTTATGGGCGTTACAAACGGAGTGACAAAATTAATATACCCCTTTTACGTTTTTTAAACGTGGGGGTATAAAAATGATTTATTTTGACAGTGACAAAAAAACGAAGCCGTCCATTGAAGCCTGCGTGTGAATTGATGATTTCAAATTGAGTTCATAATTTGAACAGTGACTTTTGGCCACTAAAAGAAGATAAATATCGCCAGCATGCCCTGATTTTTTCTTTGCTGGTTCTTAATTGTTTTTTATAACCTGTACATATAAAAGTTTTTTGTCGCTTTTTTGATAACATGACGAAAAGGATGTCA
Organism: Pherbina coryleti; assembly: GCA_943735915.1. Taxonomy (NCBI): domain Eukaryota; kingdom Metazoa; phylum Arthropoda; class Insecta; order Diptera; family Sciomyzidae; genus Pherbina; species Pherbina coryleti. The sequence goes on along the minus strand of OX030950.1, from coordinate 141,527,970 downwards.
ATTTCTACTGATTATTTAAAACACACAAAAAACAAAAAAAAAAAACGAGAAAGCCTTACAGTAGTCGCATATGATATATAACATATGACACCTCACTTTGGTAATAAAAAAAGCTCAAGCCTGTGTTAGATAACACGGGCGCATAGGTCAGACGTAGAATACGTTAGTCATTTTGCAATTAAAATATATGAATTAAATATAATTCTTTTTATCATACAAGTATCTCCTTTTTTTGTTTTAAAAACTGTTTATATATTGAGCAGACGGACAAACTTTGGAAAAATGAAAAATGGAGTGTATACATGTAGAAAATATTTTGTTTAAGGCTGAATAAATGCAATAAGATTATCAAAATCTATGTCAATGTTTGAAGTTTTTATACGAAGAAGATTATCTAAATTTGTATTAGTCAATAGGTGCCTGTGTTTGCTTTTAATAAATACCATTTCGCAAAATGCAGACTCACAGCCATATGTTGTAAATGCACATTGAGGATGTCTTAAAGACGTGGCCAACTGGGTAAGCACAATTTTGTTTCTCTGCTTCGCTTATCAATGTTGTGTATGTACACATCGTTCGCTCTTTTTGCATTTTCAGTTTGCATTTGCCCATACTTGGTCATTATACTTCTTCTCTTTCTCACACTGGTTCTGTGATGAACACACAGATAATCGTACTGCTCTTACACATGATGTTATAATACATAAAATACAAAGCATATGAAAATTAATACAAAATTTGAAGGAGTTAAATTTTGATTTACTTATAGAATCAAAAAAATTATATGTAGCAATATGATTATTTAAATACAAATCAAAAGAAGACATATTAAATATTTTACGACCATACTTGAATTTTCTTCAATGCATGCATAAAGTATTAAAAACTTATAATGAAAGTGACAAACATTTTCTCAAAATTTTGTGCTCCAGATCAACACCCCTACCTTACCGTATAACGTATTCTACGTTAAAAATATAAAAAAACCTTGAAGCCCTTGAAAGGACTTTGGTCGAGCTTCTTATGATCAATTGTGTTGTGCTTGATCACAAATGATCGAGATCTTGACCTACAAGCTTTATGCCAACTCCGAACTGCTTATGTTCTCAAGAAGCTTTTCATGGCTGTTTTTACTCTCTGAGCTTTGCCATTGTCTGCCTTGGTAATAACCCGGGTTAACAAAAACATTTATAGTGATTAAAATCATCTGAAAAGTTTTAAAAACATTCCACAAGTCCCTGTTACGCTGAGTTGAATTATTCTCAATTTTTTTTTTGCTTTACCTTTCCAACTTTAAATTTTTCCTCACTTGTTTTCTGCCGGCAATCTCGCATATACTTTGATCTGGATTTACCCATCTCTGCAAATGGAAAAAATAAGGTTATTATTTTTCTTTTACATGAAGGCTACACAGGTTTGTGTCTAAACTAAATAGTAGCATGCGCTGTAGTTGAATAAAATTGAAGGGAAATTGTGGCTTCGTTCAGTTTACTGTGATTTAAAACAGATATCAATGTTGGAAGCTCTGCAATTAAATGTGTGATAAATTAAATGGCGCTTGCTTCCCCGACTTCCTGTTACGGATTTCCGTCGCATTTTACGACATAGCTCCCACATGCTGGAAACCGATCGGTAAGATATTACATATCAAAAAATGAAGTAGTCCAACAATAAGTATTAAGGGGCTGCTATTTACATATATCAGAAAAAATACAATATATGTTCGGACGATATCAAAATAAAAATAATTTTTGATATTATTAATTGTAAAATCTGCTATTTACAGCGGAATGATATGATATGAATCAAACGTTCAGAAATAACTGAAATAAACGTACGATTCATTCTATTGCATTAACCTGATCATATGGACGATTATGCGCACCGTAATGTATGCAAAGTGCTCTGTAAGTTTATCACACAGAACTATATTTTATATAAAAAAGATACAGTATACCGTGTATACAGTAAAGAAGTGAAACTTCTTCTTTGTATACACACTTTCTCTTCTAGAATAAGAACCATTTTAGTGTAAAGGCTCGATTATGCAATCGTAAAGCTACGCAACGTAACGTGGCGTAGAGTTCTATCTGGAATAGAACTCATCGCTGCGCTAGGTTGCGTTACGATTTCACTAACCACTTACACTTATTTTTCATAAGATATAACTCTACGTCACGTTACGTTGCGTTGCTTTAGGATTGCATAATACCTTAAACCTTAAAGGCAAAGAGAGAACTTTTTAAGTAAAAGAAATACAATAAAAAGTTTTTATAAAAAAAATATTCTGTTTACAGTAGACGTTCGAAAATAAGAACTCTCGGAAATTCGAATCCTTCGGAAATTAGAACTGGCGTTTTTAATACATTACACGCTCTAAAATTAGAACCGTCTGTTCTAATTTCCGAGCGTTTTTTTTTTGTTTGCTTTTAATACTAAAAAATTTCATAGTCGTCATATCATATAAACTTTTTCATATGAATGTTCTGTCATATCTCTCTTCAACGACGCTCTTGATGTTTACTCAACGACTGAATAAGAGAGAACAATATGTTTGAATTGAGCGAGCGCAATTTTGTTTTTGAAATATTTTTTTTTTTCTTTAAACTGTGATGAATTTGTATGTATCGGTATGTTTTGTGTTCCTTTTATGTGAATAAAAATAAAAAACTTTAAGCCAAAGTGTTTTTTTTTTTTGTGTATTTTCTAAGCGAAGATGTACTTTTATGTTACTTTTTATTTTAAAAAAAGCCTTTGGAAATTAGAACTTCTCGAAAATTAGAACTACCCCAGGAACAAAGTGGTTCTAATTTACGAGCGTCTACTGTATTCAATATTCATTGCTATGGGCCTATGGCCGAAAAGCAATTAATTTGATAACCAATTCGCGTCGTATTTACATATAGATGTGAATACAGAATACAACTTGATATATTTTTAATTCAACATATGTACGTATTAATATTACTTATATCAAACATATTATACTTACTATTATTAATAATATTTCGATATAAAATTATATAATTACAATATGTATAAAATAGTATCTATTGAAAGAACTTATTCCAACTTTTCTTGCGCACAGTGTCAAGTTAGCGTCATGGGCGACAGGATATGCTTCATGAATTTGGGTTTTTATATAATTTTATAACGCAATATTATGAATAATAATATAATCTGTGTAATATGAGCAAAATTCATAGAGGTTATATTAATATATTGAATTAAAGATATACCAACGTTGGTATTCTAAAAAAATATTGTCATGGCAGCCCTAGTGAGAGTCTACTTTGCGAAAATCATAATGCGCTCAGGGCAACTCTCTTATTCACTACTGCTTTGCTGAATCTTTCTCTCTTCTACTCGAGTCATGGCAACCCCCCTGTCTACGACACATAGAACGCAACCAGCACACAATCTGCGGCTTTTGCCACCCACCGGTAATCGAACCGCTTCAAAAGCACTAAACAAGCGCTTCTGCCATAGCGCTTCACACATCTGAAGCGCTTTTTAAGTAAACCAAATTCATATTAAAATTTATATTGGATATCCTAGGATGAAAGCGCTTTTTAACAAACAAATAGTTAAAAAGCTCTTTAAAAAACAAAGCTCGAAAATTTTTAAAGACGCGAGGATTGAAATCGGACCACTGGCATTACAATCAAATGTCTTACTGCTGTGCTATTTACCCGCTGTTTTCGTTAATAACAAAATGTGTATAAAAATATGAGCTCCACAACTCTGAACAAAAAGCACATCCTCAAAGCATACCAAAAATGCGCATAAAAAGCGCTATTTCTAGGAACGCTTTTTATTTTCCCGCTGGGCATCTACAGCAAAAGTAGTTTGATTCATTGGTATATAGAGTACATATTTATATGAAAGGCTTAGCTCGTTGGATATAGCGTTGTCTTTGTAAGCTTTAGTCCGCAGGTTCGATCCTCTGCGGTGACTAGCAAATTTTTTAAGTCTTTTATACAATGTATATCTCTCTCATTCTCTCCACTGTAGAACATATCTTTCTTCTCTATCGTGTAACGAAATGAAGTAAATTGACCTTGAAATTTCACTCCTCAATATTCTCGTTCAAATTTCGAAGCGCCGCCTAAGAAGTTTCACTTCAATATTTTGGAAATAAACTTCTACGATTTGTGAACGTTCTTCCGGTAAGTCTTTGCATAATATTTGCCAAGTTTTTATGAACATAAATATCAAACACTTGTGTTAACTTTCACAACTGGCTTGACAGCTATCCCTCTAGGAAATTCTATACCTCTGAAACAAAAAACACCCTCTAGTCGTTTGATTTTTAATGTATCATGTCTTATATTAGTTGTAAAGATGTTTTTTTGATGACTTGATGAAGGTATTCTGGGTATCATTTCTTAAACATAATTGTAAAGAAGATATTCTGATGGGCTGCCTAACAAATATAGAGTCGATTGATATTATATCCAAGGAGGGCAAAATAATGGTTAAAACTCCATAAAATCTTCAAAAAATTAAAAAAAAACCACACAAAAAGAAGTAAATTAAAAGCATTCAACAATTAAAAATAAAGAATATGAAAAATTTTAATTTGAAAGTGCTTCCAGTAGAAAAGTTTAAAATTCAAAAACAGCTTTAAACAATTTTTTTTTTCGCAGAAATTCCGACATGAAGAATTTATAAATTATTCATAACTTTCAAAGAAGATGACCAAACTAAAAAGACGTTAACAGCGCAGCGCGATTTAGTGCAAAATTAATTACTACGCTACGCTTATGCACGACAACACTGTTTTATTATTTTTTTTTTCGTACTGTCATTGGCTTCTTTTGGACATGCTGGCATAAGCCAGACTAGCTAGCAACACTGTTGAAGTTCTTCTAACAACACTTTATAAAGTAAGTTGAAAATTTCATTTGTCACTTTTTTTTCGCCAGCACTTTACTTTCGCTACTTTTGTTTTGTTTTGCTGCTGCCTTATTTTCTTGCCCTACACTAACCAGTGCTACATCAAGCATTGGTATGAGTATGCTCTGAGAAAAAAAAAGGTATCATCGTAGCTTTTTAGCATTTTAAATAATTTATTAGGTGTGGCAAAAACATGAGAACTTACTTTGCATGAATTTCAGTAGCAGCAACACCTTGAAAAGACAGCGAAGGAAGGGCTGAGCGAAGGCGCTAGGAATTGAGAGTTGAGTTGGTCTTGCAATGTTAAAAGCTTGAATAGAAATCAATTTTTTTTTCTTTGCTTTATTTTCGTAGATTTAGCATTAATTAATTTAGCAACTCAATCAATTTAAAGTTTAGAACCGTGAGTGAAAAGTTACTTTTGGAGAAAGTTCTTCAAATACCTTTAAAGGCTAAAGCGATATAGATATCATATTTTTTAATTATTATTACAGAGTTAAAGACATTTAAAGATATAAAATATGTAAACAAAAAGAAAGAAATATTTAAAAAAAATATCTCATGGTAATTTATTGACGTTTTGAAGAATATTCTTTAACTTCAACATATGACTTAAGTCAAGCACAGCAAACTTTTGGAGAAGAAATCTAGATAATTCTTAATTTGGGTTATTCGAAATGCCGCCTTTATTTAGTAGAGTAACTCGACGTTTTAGAATATATTTTTTATTAATTTTTTTAAAGTAATGAATTATTGAAAGTAAATTTTTGGTTTTAAATTGCAGAAAATGTATCAGAAGATATTTTATGGAAAAAAGTTTTTGATTGAAATAATGAAGAAATTAATTTCTTTTTATGCTTCAATGTTAAAATTCAAAAACATTCAAAACATGCTTCAATTCATTAATTTCAATTGAATACATCAATTTCGACCAATTCTCAATTGCGTATTTTTCTTGATATGTCGAATTTTATAATAAGGAGCTTCATGTCACTTTGTAAGTGCTTCGTTAGTTCGTATTACGTATCACGTATCATAACTATTACGAAACGTCACAACTATTTCATATGAACATTTATATACGAAAAATTTTAAGCTATACACAATATATTCGATGCTTAAGCCTGTATGACACTTCATTTTTTTGTCCAATTTAAAAAACTGAAAACAAGTGGCGAGTAGGCAAGACAACAATATTCTTGCCTATTGTGCAAGAATAAGATAGAAACATATTCAGTGCTAAGAACCAATTAACTCGGGGTTAACTCGCTATGGAAACTCGAGTTGAGTTGAGTTTCGTTAAATCCACGAAACTTTTAAGATTTAACTGGGTTCTATCTGTCAAAGTGAATGCTGCCATTTAGTATCCATTTCGCTAGTAAAAAACAACAAAAATGTCAAATGAAATCGACAAGTTCAACTTAACTCGATGCTGTGCATGGAAGCACTATCGAGTTAGCAACACCATTTTCTTAACTCGACGAAAATCCTAACCCCGAGTTAACTCTCCATGGAAACATAGTAATTGTCTATTGTGCGAGAATAGGATAGAAACATATTCAGTGGCAAGAACCAATTTTGACTGTTCAGCGACGTTGCTAGTTCGCACTGATTTTTTTTTTCTTGCAAGGAGCTGCTCCAAATAAAAAAAGTCTGGTATATTCAAATAAAATTGTTTTCAACTAAATAAGAATCTTATTGATAAACCATAAAGAAATCTTGTCAGTACAAAGATTTGAGTATTTTTCAAACTATTATATGGTTGCAATAAAGAGAAGAATTTTTTATTAGTAACTTTTTCTGAAATAAATTTAACAACACTTAGATTGTTAATAATACCAACAAGTTTTTGTTTGGTGTAGTTGCTTTGAAACAAGAAGTTGACAAGGAGTTGACAGCAAATATTTGATCGAAACTTAACGACTAGTGAATTGAGAGAAACTTCAAAAGCAATGCATTAAAAATGCAGTTCGTCGCACATTTTTTTCTCCAATTCGAACTATATGCGTACTCACTCACACCAGTTGAATCTATGCAATAGTTCTATTTGAACTTCTCTATTTTCATTTTTAATGACAAAAAAATGAGCAATTTAATGAAGTATCGGCCATTATGTCGTAAATAACTTTGTGTAAACTTGTTTTATTTGTCAAAATAATAAAAGCAAAAAAAAAAAAAAAAAAATTAAAAAAAAACTTTTGTCAACTAGTGAATACATTGGCTCATATTACACGATGTCCGTTTGCCCGGCGTGCAATGAATCTTTTTTACTCTCTTTCACATTTTGCACGCTGGTATGTTACACGGCAGAAAAAGAACGGTGGACAGATTTTGACATTTCATTCAGTTTCATTACATTTTCTTCTACAATTTTATTCCAACACTTCTACACTTTATTCCAACAAGGGTTTCCTACAACTATTTTCTTCATACTGTTTTGTACAATAGTAGCACTTTACTTCAAAAAATGTACTTTTTAGCTACTTAAACGCCTAAGTCATTAATTTCACAACCCAGCAACACTGTTTGCACGATGTACGCTGTATCGACACCGTGCAAGAATGAACATATTTTACTCGCTGTTCCAAATGTTCATCCTCTTACACTCTCAATTGTTTTTGACAGTTTCACGTTGAAAGCAACAACAAAATCGATTGTACGCCGAGCAAACGGACACCGTGTAATATGAGCCGTCAGGGGCGGTTCCAGGAATATATTTCGGGGGGGTTTCAAAAATATTTATGTACGTTATATATATAAAGGGTAGTTAAATTTTAAAGGCCGATGTTGATTTTGAATAAAACACAAATTATTAAGGAAATTATTGTCGTTTCTTTTTATTATGATAATATTGGTATGGTTCAATTATGCATGGAACAAAATATCGGCTAAATGGCCGCCGCGACCTCGGCGGCACACCACCATCCGATGGTCCAAATTTTCGATGACGCCGAGGCATAAGTGAGGTTCTATGCCGTTAATGTGCTGAATTGGCGGGGTGCAATAAGGCCAACGGCAATAAGGCCGAATTGGCTTTATTTCCTTTTCAAAGAGAAATAAGGCCGAAATTGTGAATTTGGTTTTATTTCCATTTGAAAAGGAAATAAAGCCTAAAAAAAATTTAGCAAAATGGTAATAAGGCCGAAAAATAATTTTTGCAAACTAAGGATTATTTTTTATAATTATTTTTAATAAAAAGTACGCTCCCTGTAGTCTGTTGTTTGAAAAGTTACTGGACTCAGCGTAGGTACTCAATTTGCAAGAGAACAGTTGCCATTGTCAACCTCAATGTGCTTGTTTTCGTATCAATGCGAAAAATTTATTAGTAGTAGTTCAATAGTGAAGGTGAAGAAGTTTTAATATTATAAGGAATGAGCGCCGCAGGCAAAAAATTTTTATTAAAAATCGCGGCGATTTATTATAAACCTGCGGCGCTCATTCTTTATAATATTAAAGCTTCATTAAAAATTTTAGTAAAAATCGCGCATATTTTATAAATTTTCATTCATAACTTTTACGTTTATATTTTACATTTTTTTCTCGACCACTTACAAAAAGATGTATGTTCTTTAGCATTTAAACAATCATATTTTTCGCTTTAAACGGATATATATTTCTATTATTAGAATAAGATATCCTAGTCTTCTCAATAAAAAAATATAACAAGTTTTCAGACTTTCACGATTTTTATCTCCTAAGCCATTTGAGACCTACCTATTTTTTTTTGCAGCATTAGATTTAGAAGTTCCATACACATTTAAAAAAAAAAAAAAAAAAAAAAGAAGCGTGTACCTAGAGTGCAATTATTCCAAAATATGTACATTTTTCAAACTTTCACCATTTTTATCTCCTAAACCATTTGAGACCGACCTTTTTTTGCAGCATTAGGAGCTCCAAATGCACATTTAGAAAAAAAAGAAAAAAGGAGCATGGGCCCTTAAGTACAATTATTCCAATACTTTATATCTTTAATTTTTCATTAAATAAAACTAAAAACCTTATTTGATGGCGTTTTAATATTGGTTCCTTTTAAAGGGAAATAAGGCCAAATTGGCTTAATTTCTTTTTCAAATGGAATAAATAAAATTGCCGTTGGCCTTAATGCACCCCGCCGCCGAATTATCTCATACTTTAGCTTTTGAATTGTTGCTGGCTTATCGACGTACACCTTTTCTTTCAAATAACCCCAAAGAAAGAAGTCCAACGGTATCAAATCCCATGATTGGTGGCCAAATGACATCGCCACCACGTGAGATAACACGGCCATTGAATTTGTCGCGCAAAAGAGCCATTGTTTCGTTAGCTGTGCGGCAAGTGGCACCATTCTGTTGAAACCACATATCGTCCACATCCATATCTTCCAATTCGGGCCATAAAAAGTTCGTTATCATCTCACGCTACCGAACACCATTCACAGTAACTGCCTGACCAGCCTCATTTTGGAAAAAAATACGGCCCGATGATGCCGCCAGCCCATAAACCGCACCAAACAGTCACTCTTTGTGGGTGCATTGGTTTTTCGACAATCACTCTTGGATTATCATTCGCCCAAATGCGGTAATTCTGCTTATTGAGGAATCCACTGGGGTGAAAATGTGCCTCATCACTGAAGATGATTTTCTTCGAAAATTGATCATCCACTGTTGCCATTTCTTGCCACCATTCTGACCGTGTAAATGCAAGTCTTTATGCATAATGTTCATCAACGACGAACGTGAGGGGTGCAATTGTTGGGCACGACGACGAGTTAAGGTGGATGGCTCTTCAGCCACACTATCGCGAACAGCAGCAATATTTTCTGCAGTACGAGCATGCACTGGTGTTTTCACATCTCCTACAGACCTGGTTTGTTCAAATTTTTGCACGATTTTTCCGATTGTACGCACATTTGGACGATTAAATTGACCGAAAAAATCACGAAGTGCTCGATATGCATTTTGATTTGAAAGCTCATTTTCATAATAAGCCTGAATAACTTTAACGGTTCAAATTGAGTTAGTCTGAAATTGAGAAATGTCAAATGAAATGCAGAAAAAAAGTTGACATTTAGGTGTGGTTTATATTCAACATCGGCCCTAAAAATTGAACCACCCTTTATATACATTAGAGCGGGATAGTTTTTTTTTCAAAAAATCGTAGGCGTGGGAAGAAACCGTTAGTCTAAAATCTATTTCGAGCCTCTGGTTTTTCAAAAGAAGGTTATAAGTTGTGTTTTGCTGCAATATGTAAAAAAATTATTCCACTTATTGGAAAAAACTTTGCTACGAAAAAAATAGCCATCCACAGTTCACTCCATATTCACTCCATATGATTGTGTGGTGCTCAGGATTATTTTTTTGTGTTAAATACCACAAGCTGACGCTGGGGTGAAGATAATTATAATAATAAAAGTTATTTCTCTGTTTATTTGACTCGAATACAAATCTTAAAGGCCAACATAAAATAAAACCAACATCAAAATAAATAAAATCTACAAAAACCGGAATTTTTCTCCATTACTGTATAAAAAGGAATTTTACGTCAAACTAAAAAAACCGGAATTTTTCTCCATTACTGTATAAAAAGGAATTTTAAGTCTACACTTCCGATACTATCGAAACTGTGGGTTTTTAAATTAAGACTGTGCGGTGTTTGGATATATTTTATCCAAAAAATGCGGTGTTTTTGTGATTTCAGGTTAAGATTGTATGTGTGACTGTTTACAGCTACAGGCGCAATATCGCAAAAACAATCAAAAACTGGAACAGAATTCTGTATTTTAGCAATACGTGTAGAAACAGCTACAAACGTTTACAGCATAGGGGTGTGAATATTTAAAGTAAATTATAAAAAACCAATTTTTTTTCTTTTTGGTACTCTTAGCCCACATAATAAACATCAGTTCATCACATTTAAATACAGGTTCTTTTAGAATTTCGGGGGGTTTTGAACCCCCAAAACCCCCCTGGATCCGCGCCTGTGAGCCGTTCAGCAGAAGGTCAAAGCATTTTCAAACAACATGCATGTATTCGAATTTACGGGTCTTTTTCGATTTCCATAATGCCTGTCGGCAAAGCTGTCAAGAGTGCTTCGAAGACAGCTCTTATAGTATTTTGTGGGTGCAAATTGCTACCAAAAGAGTATATGTGGTTCCATCAGAGATACTTCTGCCGTTTGAGCACAACAACTGTTACATTTGAAAAACTGGTCATGTCCAAGAATAAAGGCTTACTTACCCTTCTCTTTTTCGCCTATGGGTTTCCTCCTGTTTGCATATTTCAGGTGCTTCACTAAACTAATGATTCCTTATATATAAACTATCATTCGTTTTCTAAAGATTCAGGAAATATTTTTCAAAAGTTGTTTAATTATTATACAAAAACAAAACATTTAATAAAATAAACATAATAAACATAAAAATGAAACTTTTAATACAGTTTTTTTGTTTGCTTAAAAACCTTTAGTGGGCCCTTAAAGCTGCTTTTGAAGCTGCTCTCACAAGTCCTGTTAGGGTAGTAACTTATCTTTGTAGCAGGACTTTAAAGTCACCATACTTTACTAAACAAGGCGTCGGAACTCACAGGGGGCTATCTCGACTCCCGAATCGCTGTTTTGTCTATCATGATTCTGTTCTCGTCTTGGGATAGAAAATTCCCCACTGAACTCGCCTCTTGAGTTGTGTTTTGACTTACCATATTCGTTGACTTTGGAAGAGTTGAAGTTCTGAGCACGAGCCACATGAGGGGATCGGTGTTTTGGACCTAAACATTAGATATCTAAGCCGTTAGCTTAATTGTAGCCGAGACAGCGGAAGATGTGCAGAGATATAGTGTTTTGAACTCATCTTGAAGGTTGTTCCTAAGAAAATGTCATGGGGTTGGCATTTTTTCCCGAAGGCTGATTTTAGGAAGAACTTTTATCCAAGAGCCTATGCCTTGACGATCTACGGAAAAGAATTCTGAACGCGCTATCCACTACAATGCTATCTATATCCTGCCACCCATCCGGTGGCTGTCCAAGCTCTATTCAGCATGCTTTCCGAATGACAATATATCCAGAGATAGCATTTAACTTTCAGAAGGTTAACTTAAAACTTTACTTTTAAAAAAATTGTATATATTTTTATTTCCTATGTGTATATGTTACATTTTCATATCATCATTTTCATATACGTGCACAGCAATGCCTACCTTGGTCCCACCCTTGAGAAATTCCTGCTGACACCTATGGTGGTCACCGATTCGAAAACATAGTTTCAAGAAAAACTCATGTAAAGTTTTACACTACCTGCTCTTGAAGGTCAGAGAGCCCTTCAAAGAGTATTTATTGAATTCACGAAAAATTTTCAGATAATATTTTCAAGACATAATACTTAGATAAAATGAAAAAAAAGAAACGATTTTATGAGAACTCTGACTGCCTCTAATTCCTTAAATTTTTTACTTTTGTTAAATGCTGATTTTCGAAGCAAATTTTCTTCAGCGAGGAGGCCCATTTCGTGTTAGATGGATACATGAATAAGTAAAATTGCTGTATATGGAGCTCAAAAAAGCCCTCGGTCCATATATTTTTGAAAACGATGAAGGAGCAACCGTTACAGCCCATTCTAAGCGCTATGTCCGTATGTAAACCAATTTTTTTTTTTTGGCCTGAAAGGACCCTGATGAATTTAAAAGGTCGGATGTCACTTATAAAGTGACAATTGTCATTTCCGACATTGGGTTAGAAATTGTAAATCAAGAAAATCTCCAAGGGCCACTTCCCATACAAAACGTGCGGGGTCCTTTAAGATATCGATCCGAACGATATGTGGTTTCAACAGGATGAGCCCATAAGCCACACAACAGAGATTTGGCGATGTCAATTGACCTCCGAGATCGTTCGATATGATGCCTCATGACTGTTTTTGTGGGGCTACACAAAAGATCATGTCGTCAATTTTTCGAAAAATTTTTTTTATTTCATTTATTAATTTCGCATCAGATACAGCTTTCCACATACCTATATTATAGAAATAGTGAATAAAAAACAAAAAAAAAATTAGAAGTAGACTTTAAAGTCTAAATAGCACACATTAAAACAAAAACACAAAAAAGAGTTTCCTGTAAAATTTTCATTTTGGCGCTTACGATAATTGGGCGCATAGGGGAACGATGTTTATGTTAATAAACTCCAAACTTATCAGCAATTAAAACCAATATTCGAGTCATGGCTTACCTAGTGCTCGAGTTGTGCACAAAAATCATCGAAAATTACCTCAAAAGGATAGAGTCCTGCAAAACACCATTGGAGAACATTTGAATTATATTTCATGTATAATGGTAAAGTTCAAGCATTATAACGAAATAAAAATCTGTAAAATCTACATTTTTGGTGTGGTTTTTTTCCTTTTGAAACTTTACTTTCCGAAGTAGAAAATGGATAACATTTTATTTGGAATTAAAGCGCACATAAGCTTAATACTTCAAGCATTTAGATTAAGTTTTGTGAAATTTATGGTGATTTTACCATTTTGAAAGTCACTTTGTAGGGAGGTAGGAGTGGTTTTCATTCCGTTTTGCTCATTTTCGAGATTGATCTTCTTTTTTTTTAAATAAATAAACTTTTACATCAAATTTCATTGGCGTCCATGGCGTAGTTGGTTAAAGTGCGTGGCCGCTATGTCAACGAACCTGGAGACACAGGTTCGAACCCCAGCAGCGACAGAAAATGATTTGAATTAAAATAATTTTTCTGTACGGCCGCCACCTCTCTGCAGACAATGGCACCCCTCAGAGAGTAATCAAAATGCCATGTAAAGCTTCTTGAGAATAAGAACATTCCGTTCATCGCCGTTCGGAGTTGGCGTTAAGCCTGTAGGTCCATTTCTCGGTCAATTGTGTATAAACTTAAAAACACGCACAACACAATTGATCATAAGAAGCTAGGTCAAAGCCCTTTCAAGGGCTGAAATGGCCAGTTATTTATTTATTATTTTTTTTTTATCAAATTTCATTACGAAAGCTTAAAAATGGCTGTAATTATGGCGACGGACAGACTGATAATCTGACAGACAGACGGATAAAAACCACACCTTGCATACAAATGACGTCATCAAAATGGGAAAATATCGCTACCTTAATAAAGAAAAGCCCCAACTAATTTTTTTTCGAAATCGATTTTTTTGCAGATTTCGATAAATCATACCAAAATACAACTTTGATAAAAGACTTGGAGTGATCCGATTGAAAATAACAAGAATACAAGCAGTTAAGAAAAAGCCCTAACTCATTAAAATAATTTTAAACAAAAAAAAAAAAAAAAGCCCTAACTCACTAGTAGTCACTTTATACGAGTGAGTCGTAGTGTGAGTGGCCCAAAATACACTGTAGTGCTCAGTCTGCTTTAGTATTTATTTATATTTAAATATACATTTAGGCAAAAAGATAGTGCTCCAACTAAACGAGAGTGCCTCCTATTAAAAAATGAAATTGTAGATACATAACTTTACCGTTAACAACGCTGTCACACATGAATCGCACAATTATGTATGGGACGAATCGTATGGAAGTCTAGTGGCTTCAGTTTTTGCAACGTGCATCATTAAGCATTTAGAAAATTTCCTTGCTGGTTCACCAGACATTCACCATGTAATTTTTTACTCAGAGGGCTGTTTTTTTTTCCAAATAGAAACGTTGCATTATCCAATGCATTACTGACCTTCTGCGAATACAGTCGAACTCCTCTATAATGAAGTTGTTGGGACTGTCTTCGTTACATACAAAAAAATAAAACTTACATACATCACGTTGCGTTTGAATAAATTCGTTACAGAGGAGTAATTCTAAAAAACTATTTGTGTATTTGAAAACAGGTCGTTACAGAGAGCAATTTGCTATAGAGGAGTTCGCTATACAGAAGTCCAAAAATATGAAAAAAATAAAAAATTGCAGTGTCTTCAAAAAAAACTTTGTTATAGTAGTGTCTTCGCTATAGGGGAGTTCGTTATAGAGGAGTCCGACTGTATATCAATCGAACAGAAATATTTGATAAGTGGCCATAGTCAAATGGAATGTGATGCAACTCTTTCTCTTATAGAACGTAAAATAAACAAAAAGCAAATAAATTTCCCTTCACAATTTGTGCAGCTGATTAGGGAAGCGCGAAAAATTCGATCTCATCTGCAAGCCCAACAATTAAGTTACGATTATTTTCTGGATGACGAACATAACAGGTACATAATTTGTTAAGATATGTATGAATGTAAGCAAATTTAGTTATATATAAATATAAATTTAGTTATTTAGCAAATTTTTAACTGTAGGCAGAAGCAGTGGCGATCTTTCTGTAAATATGGTGCGTGCCTTAGCTTATGACTTGTCTGGGTTGTTGTATTACAAAACGGATATTAGTGGAGAATATTAACCTCATCCACAGAGATTAAAGAAAGGTATTGAAGACGTGCTCCGAGGTGACTGTATAAAGAAAGAGTTGCAATGAACAAAAGGAAATGGGAACATTTATTTTATCTAAAAAAGTTTATTCCTTCCGATTGCTATTATTTTTATGATTAAAATTCCTTATAACATCTAATTCTTATTTTTTTTTCCAATATATTTTTTGTTATTTATCCCTATTTGCATTGTTTTGAGTTTTAATAAATCGCTTACAATGAAATTCTTCATCAATATTTATTGTTTTAGTTTTGTAATAAAAAGCCCTATTTTGCAATAATTTTCAAGAAATAAACTTATAAAAAGCCCTATCTAACAAAATTTTATAAGAAATTTAAATTTGAAAAAAATTGTTGCAGCATAAAATTAGTTAGTGTCTGTCATCAATAAAAAACTGAATTTAAAATAAATTCGCAACTACAAAACTTAAGTTATTATTAAGTTTTTTCCTTCTCCTGAAAAGTAACGAAAAAGGTAGTTAGGGCCTTTCTATATTAAGGTAGCGATATCTACAAATTCCAGAAAAATTATCTCTAAACACATAAAATTTTGCACATAAGCTTTAATTTCAAATACGCACTCCGTGTTTGAAATTTTTCAAAATCGACTAAATAGTACTCCTTTCCCCCATACAAACGGACGTCATTAAAATAATGAAACCTTAATAACTTGTGTAAACATTGCATAAGAACGAAGAATTTTCGATTTTCAATTGCACCGATTCTACATACTAATAATAACTACTAATAAATACTAATAAAATTTAATTTCATTCACTTATTAATCTTTGATTGTTCTTTTTAGACTCTAACAAACAAGTCTATGCCAACATCTTAAGTCGTCCAATTGACACAATTTTCTTTGGTCACATATCAATTCTACGCTCTCCTCAAGAATATTATTTCTAAGCACGAATAAGCGTTATTATGATTGTTTTTGAAATTCGTCTGATTTGATTAATAAACATTGAGAATAACATATATAAGTTAGAATAACATTAGTTACAGTATCTTAATTAAATAAAACGAAACTAATTAAAATTTCAATTCTAGCACAGATACTGGCTGGAAAATAAAACATGTGACACATTTTCCTGATACGAGTGAGAACGAATATTTACATGTTGGATGATATGTACAAGGTTATGGCATGAGAAGTATTTACTATTTTGTGAGAAAAGATGGTAAAGCATGTGACTGAGATACTAAAAGGACAAATTGTTTTGCCGACAATTGTATGCAACCATTGCCGACTTCAGTTGCTTAAGGGCCGAAAAATATGTTAGCCCTTAAATGGCACTACATCTTAATTAACTTACTCGGGAGAAATAATATTCTTTTATTCAGCAAATATTTTGCTTGATCTAAGAAAATTTAAAATTAAGCCTCATTTGATCAAATCAAGCATTAAAAACTGAAATTGAGAAAAGAGTGTGTTCGGATAGAAATTGAAAATCTGAAGTGATCATTAAGATACTTCGCACAGTGATGCGATTGGTACAAGTTAGACGGAAAATATCATTTTGTGGATTTATTTGGTAGTTTTCGGTGTTTTAGGTATAGGAAAATACAAAAAAACCTATTTCAGAAATTTTGGACAAGGGGGCTTGGCACCTGCCATACAACTGAAACATAATTTGTTTCAGTTGTATAGCATAAGCTATATCTTAGAAATTAGATAAGCTACGACAACAAAATCAAACGTAGATATTTGTATGTATCTTGAAAAAGGCGGAAATAATTTTGGCGGGATTGTGCAAGTGGGCGTGGCATCTGCCATACAACTGAAACCAATTTCGAGCTATATCTTAGAAATGAGTTAAGCTACGATAACAAAATTAAACGTAGACTTTATGTATATAATGAGCAACAAGTGAAGAAAATTTCGGTGCGATTGAACAAGTGGGCGTGGCAGCTGCCACACAACTTAATCACAGTTTTTGCTATATCTTAGAAATCAGATAAGCTACAAAAAAGTGAAAAAAAATTTCGGCGCGATTGAAGAAGTGGGCGTTGTAGCTGCCATACATGTGGACTATATTTTGGTCAATAACTTAGAAATGAGAAAAGCTATGAAATATTTCGCTATATAAGCTTTTCTCTGAAAAAAAAGGTAAAGTTCGAAAATGAATCAAATCTGATGAAAACCACGCCTACCGCCCATACAAAGTGACTTTATTAAAAAGGTAAAATGTCCTAGAATTCCATAAAAATTAATAGATTTAAAGTATTTTAAGTATTTAAAGATTTAAAGTATTTTTATGATTTTTTTTTGTGGAATAATGATAAATCTCTTTTGGGCCCTCTTATGCAAACAGAACGAAAGTGGCCAAATATTTTAACCGGCTCTGATTTGTCAAGTAGAGTACTAAGACAATAACAAAGCCATGAACACAAAAACATGATAACACTAATGAATTGATGAAGATATTAAAACAACTACAGTAGACTGTATAATGAATGCCAAGACACAAACACAAATAAATACCGAACACATAAATAGACAAACGTTCAGAAAATGGTATAAAAAGGATAAGAAGCAGTTGTGCAGTCGTAGAAGAAGATTTCGAAGAAGAAGAACAAGAAACACTAGTAAATTACTAAGCTGAATGCATAAATTAATAAAGAAGAGATAAATAAGTGTGTGTGAGTGAGGTTATATAGGACCTATGTATGTGTGTGCCAAGGCGCTACGTGTAGGTGTGTGAGTGAGTGTGTTTGTAAAGTTTATGAAAACCTTTCACTATGTATGGCATAGAAAACAAATTTTAATCTGTTAAACATATGGAAACAACAATTACAACAACAAAAATGACGTGCAATAACAAGGCAATGTTGCGAGACCTTTAAGCACAAACAACAACAACAGCAACAAAAGACAACACATCGCTACATAACTAGCACAACAATAATTACAACAACAATAATAACAATAACAACAAAAGAGGTCTTCAACAATAGCTCATACACTTGGTAAGCATGCATAAAATATTTATGCAATTTTCTTCAGTTCTGCCAAAACGAAAAAAAAAAAACAAAATACTTTCAACAGCAGTTTCGGCTAGTTATCCTTTAAATCTAGTATAGATCAAATATCCTTAGTTAGAAAATATAAATGAAATCAAGAGAATTGTCTGTAATTGCATTTACGTAATAAACTACTCGGATGCAGGCAGATATGAGCTACATACAAGCTATGTAAGTACATAACGTGACGTAACGTAGACCAACATAATAGAAGCAGTTTTTGTTGTGTTGCATTTACTAGATTTTCTTGTTATCAATATTTTCGAGCATAAGATGTGTGGATAATGGTAGAACAGAAAAATGAAACATACTTTATAACAGCAGAGTTGTGATGAAGAGTGAAGTTGTATTTGTTTTTTCTTTTTTTTTTTGTTTGTCTAAAACGATTAAGTGTTACTAAAATATTGTGATTTAAGACAAAGCTGCCAGCAAATTTTTTGTTTTGCTTAAATTTTGTGGCTGGATTAAAGTCCGAACAGAATCAAAAACTGTTAAGATTGACGAAATCGCAAAGCAATAGAATACATGAAAATGTTTGAACACGTCCAGAATGAAATCGCAGGTCATTCGTCGCAACGATATATCACAGACTTAGAATCTTTTCTATTTTTTCTCTTGCGACCGACGATTTTTAAACTCTCTGAATGCTATAAGTGTTGCCATATTTTTGCTAACGATAGGATATGTTAACATAGGATATAAAACAGGGCTGGGCATTAGTGGCTATTACATTACATTTTATTTTGTCTTGTTAGTATTGGTGCGCTCTTGAATCGCTCACACTGAAATACTTGTCGCAACTATCTAGATCTGGAAGTTTTTATTTTTTATTTTATGTTTTTATTTTTAGTCATTGGTATTGTTCATTAGTTTAAGTAAGTAAATAATAAATAGGTAAATAAAATAATTAAGTAAGTAAGTAAGTCATCAAAAAATTAAGTAAAAAAAATTATTTATACAAGAATATGAATGAACAATGCAAAGAATCTTAATAGGTAATATGGAATTGGTAATAGGATAAGAATATGGAATAGGTAAAACTAATCGAAAACAAATTTGAGCCGTAGGCCAAGCATTTTGACAGCAAGACAACATGAAGACAAAGACGGCAACAACCAACAACAACAACAACGGCTCTGTATAGAGAAAATCACACAGCTTGACTATACAGAATGTTTCGTTGGTCGCTACACCAACTCATCTGTAGTCTTGTATGACTTTTCACTCAAGCTACTTAGGTTCTACTTATACTGCCAATTATGCCGAGAAAGTTACCCGGAATTTATTTTGACAGAGAGAAAGCTTAAGTTCTTAATCTACTTCGATGCACCCTGTATCAAGGTTTACCTACCTTGACTTAACTTCAATATGCTCTGATAGCGGTAAACCGCTGTGATCGAATTTCGAAGATGCACATGAATTAAGGCTATGCCTAAAAGTAATCAGAATAGGTATGTATGAATTATATGAAACCTTAAGGGCCTACTAAAGTTTTTTAAGCGAAAAAAATCCTGTTTTAAAAGTTTTTAAACTTCTGTTTATTTTAGGTACATTTTTTTTACATTATCTATATATATAAAAAAGGAACTTATGTTTGTAAGGCCGCAATAGACTCCTAAACTACTTATCCGATTAGCATGAAAATTTGTATATAGAAGTTTTTTGGTACGGTGCGTGTTTGTGGGCTATCAATTTTGATCCACCTTGAACACCAGAGGGCGCTGTAGTACAAATTTTTTACAAAACTGACTAAAACTCATAAACTGCTAATGCGATTAGAATTAAAAGTGGTATACAGTGGGTTTCATATACGTTGAGTGTTCTGCTGCTATCGTTTTTGATCTATCTTGAACACCAGAGGGCGCTATAGTACAAATTTTTTACAAAACCACCTAAAACTCCCAAATCGCTCATGCGATTAGAATAAAAATTGGTATATAGTAGTTTTCAGGTACAATGAGTTTTTATAGTGCTATCTTCTTTGACCCACCTTGGACACCAGATGGTGCTGCAGTACAAATTTTTTACAAAATCTCATATTTTTAGTTGTTTTCTTAGGTTACAAGTGCAAATATTTACAAAATATAAAATATTTCTTAAATTTAGTAAAATTAAAAAAATTTCCGTTATTTTGATATCAAAAACATGAACATATCTTGAAAACTATGAACAATTTTCCTACAACGACATATTTAATGCAACATCGTTGCTTATCAATGAGAAAAAAACATTCGTAAATTTAATTTTGTGACTTTCGATTCAAATATCTCCGCTGCATTTGTATACATTTGGTTAAATTTTTTTTTTGTCTTAAAGCTTCATCAAAGTACTATGAAAACCTTATTGCAAAAATACCGTTAGTTGAGTATATATATTTTAAATATTTTTTTCAAAAAAGGTCTAAAATTTTGGATTTTTCTTCAAAAAAAGGCTCAAAATTTGTTTTTGTTGTAAAACTAATTTAAATTCAAATTCACAAATTGTCAACTCTATTTAAAAAATATAACATCTATAAGCAAAAAATATTTCAATTTTACGAAAAAATTAAAAACCATTTTTGTGATTCAAAAAGCAAAGCCTATCCCTTGATTTTTTCGAAGAAATTTTTTTTTCCAATATTGTGTTTTTATATTTTTGTAAAAATATAAAAGCTAAGAAATTAATTTATTAGAAAAAATTATCTTATTATCTCTTACCAATCAAAAGTTATAACCAATAATCTTTATCCAAAATATATATACAAAAAGCAAAACGCTGTCTGTGTGATGGCTGGAAACTTCACAATTACTGAGCCGATAGAGCTGAAATTTTGGCAGCACATTTTTTTCAAGTACAAGATGGCTTCAATTTCTGTCACACCCCCTTTTACCGCCCACAAATTAATAAAAATGCTATATTTCCTACGGTTTCCGTCGATTTGGCTACATTTTTGTAATTAAGTTTGTATGCTCACTGTCGGCAACTGTACTAAAACTGGGTAATGTCCATCTACTCGAAAACTGGGATGAGCATTATATAAGAGGGTGTGGCTCCGCCCATACAGTTAAAATTTGTTTTATCGAATAGCTTTGAAAGTAAAAGTAGCAATACTTACAAACAAACTCAAAATGGAGTTACTATTTGGTGATCTCCTGCTGCTGGGAAACTGTAACGGGCAGTGGAAAATAACAGTGGTGTCAAACTATGAGTCTAAGTAAAGTTTTGAATACACCTATTATGTTCCCATATAGTTGCACGGTGCAGCAACGCGCGCCGGGAAAAGGCTAGTATATTAATAAAAATCATTTTCTGTTTGTTTGACTACAATACAAATCTTAACGGCTGAACGGATTTAACTCAAATTCGGCTCATATATTACTTGAATCCTAACTTAGGTTATGGCATACTAAGTTTTGACCACGCCTCTTCCGCCCCTTTACAATTAACGCAAATCTAACTACTAGCGTATTTTTTTCAAGCGAAAATGCTCAATTTATTAATTTTAAGACAATACTGTTATTTTGATACCAAAAACATTCACATATCTTTAAAATTGGTCAAACTTCTGGTACAACGTCTTTTTCTAATAACATCGTTTCCTTAGAATAACAAAAAAAACTATCAGAAATTCGTATATTTAACTTGCGATGCCAATAACTCCGTTGTCTTTGAATATATTTCATTCAAATTTTTTTTGTTTATAAACTCAATTCAAGCACTTAATAAAAACAATTTAAAAGGTACCGTTATCTTAGCGGATATATTTTTAATATTTATTTCAAAAAAGGTCCAAAATATTGACTTTTTACTCAAAAAATGACTTAAAATTTGTTTTTGTTGTTAAAATTGCATTTTCGACTACCTCTTACATGACATAGCGTTTTATAGCAAAAATGCTTCCAATTTTACAGAAAAATTTATTAACTTTTTCTGTCATCAAAAAACATGACCCTACACCCAGTGATTTTTTAAAGAAATTAATTTTTTTAAAAGTTGTTTTTATTCTTTTTATATAATAGTCAAGATCAAAGAATAATTTATGTGATACCAATTATACCAATATACAAAATTATACCAATATCTCTTTCCGATCAAAAGTTATCGCGATAAATATATTTTGTTTTTGGCACAAACCAAGCTGTTTTCAAATGCTTATCTATAAATAAAAATCATTTTTTTTTCTGTGAACATTAAAACTACTGGGAAACTGTAACGGGCAGTGGAAAATGACTGTGGTGTCAAGAAAAGTTTTTAATACACCTATTATGTTCCTATATAGTTGCAGGGTGCAGCAACGCGCGCCGGGAAAAGGCTAGTAATTATATATGTTTTGAAAAAATTTTTTTGAATTTCAATTTTTACCGAAATTGAAGGGTAAAAATCTGATTTTTGACTAAAAGAGTGTAATAGAAATTTTTTTAAGTTATAAAATAGAGTATTTTTCTAAAATAAAAATCGAACGATCAAAAGTACTGGTCATATTTGCTTAACAAGTGAAATACATTTAGTAGCGATCCTTGGCATAGTTTTTGAGTAATGCTGTCCACCGGCCTTAAACAGCCTTTCCGTGAAAAACGCGTTTAAAGTTTTAAAAGTAGTTTATTTAGGACCATATCCAGTAGTTTATTTAGGACCATATTTACATCTATTCCAGGACCATATAAGATAGCCTTATCATCAATTGTTGAGTTAAAAATTTCAACTTGCCTCTGTCTTCTCAGGATTCTTCCCTCGCGCGTGTCTTCCTGTGCATTTTTTTTTTGCGAGAATAATACGCGTGGAATCAACGTTTTTTATAAATGTATGACAGTTTTTAAAATAACTGATGCCAATTTCCACATTGCATCCACAGAATTTATGCCAGGGGGAGAAGTTCTCATTATTACTGTTATTTTTATTTTTTTTACGATTAGGGTGCTGACAGTTCTGTATTATCTGCTTTGTTAACTTTGCCGTCTATTAACTTTAGAACATTTTAGCACGTGATAACTTTGATTGTTTTTGTTTTACGTACAAACTTGAGATACCACTTGTTGCTAAAGTTATCTCACTTCTACTCATGTCTTTCTTTTGTGTTAATGTGGCATCACTAATCAGCTGATGTAATTTTGTAGCAAAAAATGGAAGAAGAAAGGATTGTCGAAGAAGTAAGTACATTTTTATTTAATTTTTAAGGATAAGGCCTAGCAAAAAATGTACAATTCATTTTAGGTAAAGCAGAAGCGCATACGCAAAGCGCCATATCGCAAATGGAGTGATCAGGAGCAGCAGCAACTCGTAGATTTTCTGCGCGACAACAGGCCAATTGAAAAACCAACAGTCCAGCTCTTTTATGAGCGTTTCCTGAATCAAATCGGGAGTGAGTTGGAGTGGACGGTTGTGCGCTGTAAAGTGCTGTAAAAATTTAATGCAAAGCTACATAAAAACAAAGTCCTGGTATAACTCAACCGGTGCTGGCACAATGCAGGATAGCGAGACAACACGAGGTGAGTTAAAAGCTTAAATATTTCATGTCGATCGTACTCAGGTAACTGATTTTAGATGTGGTGGAAAGGATGTGTCCGCTGTTTAACTATTTGGGGGACATTTTCGGGTACAGAGAGTTTGAGTCAAACGCTTCCGTTGTAGACACTGAGGACGGCAATACGCAGGAGTCTGTTAGCCATGCAGATGTCTCGCCGAACTTTGACGAAACTTTCGATGAGGAATCAATCGATGTAGTATCGCCAGAAACCCCACGTGCTACAGAAAAAACTGTACGTAAGGGCATTTACTCACGAATAGCTCTGGCTGACGTGCTTGAGGTGCATTCCAGTCTGGTGGAGCTAAAAAAGGGGAAATTTGCGGCTGATTCTAAGATGAGGGAAAGAGAGCTAGAACTCAAGGAGAAGATGTTTTTGTTTGACAAGGAGAAACATGCCAGTGAAGAAAAGTTTAAGTTGCTAGAATTGGAAATGCGGAAAAGGATTGCTTTGAAAGAAAAAGAGATGAAAGAAATAGAGATGAAAGAAAGATTATAACTAGAAAAGTTAAAAATGCATAAATAAGCATTAAAGTATGAATTTATATGTAATGTGCTGTTTGTGTATGTTCACATAAAGAGTTTAGTTTGAGTTTTCAGTACTAAGTTGAGTTTACTTTGTACTGGAAGCTCAAAGTAAACTTTCTGCGTGAACATAGCATTATTAAGTTATTATAGATCGTTGGAAATAAAAAAGTGAATTCGATAATATGTGTTTCAGCGTTTATTATTTACAAATTCTGCTAAAGCTGTTCTTAACTCGTTGATTTCATGTATTTCTCGTGAGTAATCAATATTATCTGCAAAATCATCTTCCGTGCAGTTGAATTCTTGCAGAATATTGTGTAGAATGCAGCAAGCTAAAATCCAGTTGCAACAGTCCTTATAGTTCTTTTCGTTGGACATCCGGAATCGAAGTTCTCTTAAGCTACTAAATCTTTCTTACAGTTTGCCGAAACAGTTCTCTACTCGAACTCTGTATTTGGAAAAGTATTGATTGAATTTTTTCCTCTTTTCTTGGGACAGTTCTGCATTATTTTGTCGATAAGGTATGATGACATTACGGCTTAGAGGATATGCAGAGTCTCCAGCTATCCATTGCTTGTCGCAAAAGTAGTTTCCTGGTGCTCGTCCAATTAAAGATTCTGCAAAAGTTTTGGCATCATGAACACTTCCTCTGTATCCAATGACGGCGTGCCGAATTTTTAAAGAATGGTCAGACACAATTTGCATTTTGATTGAGTACTGCTTTTTTCAAGAAAATTAGAACTCGTGATCCTTTATAGGAGCTTCTGCCAACTTGATTTCGGTGCCATCAACGTAGCCAATGCTCCCTGGCAGCTCTTGCAACAATTTTTTTGCTTTAAATTAACAATTGCGGTAATAACTCGGCTTGTAATTGTTATCACCGTTCCTCCATCTCCGACTCCGAACAAAGTTGCAATCTTTCGAATTGAAGCGCTTTCACCACTAGACCCTAAGCGGAATAGTGCAATCTTTAATTGCAAGTCTTTTGGCAATTGTGGAATTGAGTTTTTATTTTTAAAAACGGAACCTTCTTTTATTAAAGCTAAGATGTGTCCAAATTCAATTGTTTCTACGCGTAGCATTTAACGCATACGACCGTCATCAAAGTTAGGAAGAACTCTTTCATTCCATTGTGCTGACCTTGGCACATTCAAATGGCTGCTTCTCCGAGATTTCAAAACAAGCGCTGTGCTTGTAGTTAAGTCCATTAACATATCATCTTCCTCATCTTCGCTGCCTATAGATAACATAATTTGAAATCGAGAGAATAAAGAAAAATGGAAATATTGAATAAGGTTCTTACTCGAATCTTGGACCAGCAAGCTCTTACAGCATAAGGCATTTATTAATTCTTCCTTTCCGTTCATTCGAGGCATGTTTTTGAACAAATTTCAAATTTTTTAAAACTATTTTTGCAATTTAGCTCCAAAACACAAAAAGAGGTGCTTACAGTTTGATTGAAATATCTTTCTTAAGTTGCCAGATGTCAACTTTAGAAGCAAACTCTGAATACCCTATAATAATATAAGGTTTTTACTTTTTCTTAAGACCAGGGGGCCTTTCCCCTCTTTGCTCCCCCCGTGGATACCTATGATTTTGCATACTTATATAAAGAGTGAATAAAAAAACAATAGACACTTAAAAGAGTGCATTGAAAAATAAAGACAAAAGCGAAGCATTTTCAGTCTTTTTCTAACAAAAGTGATAAAAATTTTCAACTACAATTAGAATTATAAAACAAAAACTTATAAAATGTACAATAAATGAATGTGATTATATTATACCCAATGTTTAAATGTTGAGTTAATGGAGCAGAAATCTTGGCGGTCCTCACATACATGTGTGTTACTTCAAAAGTTAAAGTTGGTGGTGGAGAAGTTTTTGTTGATAGAATTGCCTTATAACTAAAATTGACTGAAGTTAAAGCATAACACTTGCCACAGATACAAATTCACAAGTTTTTACGGCTTCCCGATATGCGTTTTTCTTGCCACAATCCACACATGTTTCACTTGATTGACCCTTCTTTCCCACTAATATTACCCAATTTTGAATCAGACTTCACTGAATAGGTGCAATATCTGGAATCCTTGGTTTAAAGTTAAAAAAGCCATTGCTGATCTACGCAGATTGATACTTATATTTTGGGATCTGGCAACAATAATCTATTTCAGTCGAACTGAAGTGGAAAGTTCATTTATACTCACTCAATTTCATTTATTTTTTAATTTATACTCACAACGTTTTAGTGTACGTGTACGTCCGCTTATTATGTTCATACCATTTTACATGAACACATAGTTGTGAAAATTATTCGTTCACTTTGGAATAATATAGTTATGTAATAATAAAAACAAAATATTCCATGTGTTAATTCCATTTTTTTACTGAAATACAATTTTCAAAATACTGTAAACAACATAATAAGCACATAATAAGCGCACAATAACATTGTGAGTACGTTTATGCCTGAAAATGTAAACTTTTCGAATAGAACTGTCAAAATTCATCTGACAATGTTTAGAGTTGCCGAGACGAAAGCTCTCGTACAATCAGGCGCGGATCCAGGGGGCGGTTTTGGGGGTTCAAACCCCCCCGAAATTCTAAAAGAACCTGTATTTAAATGGTACTGATGTACTGATGTTTATTATGTGGGCTAAGAGTTTTTTATAATTTACTTTAAATATTCACACCCCTATGCTGTAAACGTTTGTAGCTGTTTCTACACGTATTGCTAAAATACTGAATTCTGTTCCAGTTTATGTTTGTTTTTGCGATATTGCGCCTGTAGCTGTAAACAGTCACACATACAATCTTAACCTGAAATCACAAAAACACCGCATTTTTTGGATAAAATATATCCAAACACCGCACAGTCTTAATTTAAAAACACACAGTTTCGATAGTATCGGAAGTGTAGACTTAAAATTCCGGTTTTTGTAGTTTGACGTAAAATTCCTTTTTATACAGTAATGGAGAAAAATTCCGGTTTTTGTAGTTTTTATTTATTTTGATGTTGGTTTTATGTTGGCCTTTAAGATTTGTATTCGAGTCAAATAAACAGAGAAATAACTTTTATTATTATAATTATCTTCACCGCAGCGCAGCGTCAGCTTGTGGTATTTAACACAAAAAATAATCCTGAGCACCACACAATCATATGGAGTGAATATGGAGTGAATTGTGGATGGCTATTTTTTCGTAGCAAAGTTTTTTCCAATAAGTGGAACAATTTTTTCACATATTGCAGCAAAACACAAATTATAACCTTCTTTTGAGAAACCAGAGGCTCGAAATAGATTTTAGACAAACGGTTTCTCCCCAAGAAATGGCAACAGTGGATGATCAATTTTCGAAGAAAATCATCTTCAGTGATGAGGCACATTTTCACCTCAGTGGATTCGTCAATAAGCAGAATTACCGCATTTGGGCGAATGATAATCTAAGAGTGATTGTCGAAAAACCAATGCACCCACAAAGAGTGACTGTTTGGAGCGGTTACGTATTTTTTTCCAAAATGAGACTGGTCAGGCAGTTACTGTGAATGGTGTTCGGTAGCGTGAGATGATAACGAACTTTTTATGGCCCGAATTGGAAGATATGGATGTGGACGATATGTGGTTTCAACAGAACGGTGTCACTTGCTACACAGCTAACGAAACAATGGCTCTTTTGCGCGACAAATTCAATGGCCGTGTTATCTCACGTGGTGGCGATGTCATTTGGCCACCAATCATGTGATTTGACACCGTTGGACTTCTTTCTTTGGGGTTATTTGAAAGAAAAGGTGTACGTCGATAAGCCAGCAACAATTCAAAAGCTAAAGGATGAGATAATTCGGCGGCGGGGTGCAATAAGGCCAACGGCAATCAGGCCGAATTCGGCCTTATTTCCATTTGAAAAAGAAATTAAGCCAATTTGGCCTTATTTCCCTTTAAAAGGAACCAATATTAAAACGCCTTTAAATAAGTTTTTTAGTTTTATTTAATGAAAAATTAAAGATATAAAGTATTGGAATAATTGTAGTTTAGGGCCCATGCTCCTTTTTTTCTTTTTTTTCTAAATGCATTTGGAGCATTTGGAGCTCCTAATGCAAAAAAAGGTGGTCTCAAATGGTGTAGGAGATAAAAATCGTGAAAGTTTGAAAAATGTACACGCTTCTTTTTTTTTTTTTTTTTTTTTTTAAAAGTGTATGGAACTTCTAAATCTAATGCTGCAAAAAAAAATAGGTAGGTCTCAAATGGTTTAGGAGATAAAAATCGTGAAAGTCTGAAAACTTGTTATATTTTTTTATTGAGAAGACTAGGATATCTTATTCTAATAATAGAAATATATATCCGTTTAAAGTGAAAAATATGATCGTTTAAATGCTAAAGAACATACATTTTTTTGTAAAAGGTCGAGAAAAAAATGTAAAATATAAACGTAAAAGTTATGAATGAAAATTTATAAAATATGCGCGATTTTTACTAAAATTTTTAATGAAGCTTTTATATTATAAAGAATGAGCGCCGCAGGTTTATAATAAATCGCCGCGAAATTTAATAAAAATTTTTTGCCTGCGGCGCTCATTCCTTATAATATTAAAACTTCTTCACCTTCACTATTGAACTACTACTAATAAATTTTTCGCGTTGATACGAAAACAAGCACATTGAGGTTGACAATGGCAACTGTTCTCTTGCAAATTGAGTACCTACGCTGAGTCCAGTAACTTTTCAAACAACAGACTACAGGGTGCGTACTTTTTATTAAAAATAATTATAAAAAATAATCCTTAGTTTGCAAAAATTATTTTTCGGCCTTATTACCATTTTGCTAAATTTTTTTAGGCTTTATTTCCTTTTCCAATGGAAATAAAACCAAATTCACAATTTCGGTCTTATTTCTCTTTGAAAAGGAAATAAAGCCAATTCGGCCTTATTGCCGTTGGCCTTATTGCACCCCGCCAATTCGGCACATTAACGGCATAGAACCTCACTTATGCCTCGGCGTCATCGAAAATTTGGACCATCGGATGGAGGTGTGCCGCCGAGGTCGCGGCGGCCATTTAGCCGATATTTTGTTCCATGCATAATTGAACCATACCAATATTATCATAATAAAAAGAAACGACAATAATTTCCTTAATAATTTGTGTTTTATTCAAAATCAACATCGGCCTTTAAAATTTAACTACCCTTTATATATATAACGTCCATAAATATTTTTGAAACCCCCCCCGAAATATATTCCTGGAACCGCCCCTGCGTACAATGAAGTTTTTTTCGAACGAATAGCATTCGGATCAAGTGTGGCAACGTGTTTTAGAGATTTAAGTTCAGTCCATTATTTTTAAAATATTGTTTATCCCTAGAATGTGGCGTCCGTGGCGTAGTTGGTTAAAGTGCGTGGCCGCTATGTCAACGAACTTTGGAGACCCAGGTTCGAACCCCAGCAGCGACAGAAAATTATTTGAATTAAAATAATTTTTCTGTACGGCCGCCACCTCTCTGCAGAACCTCAGAGAGTAATAAAAATGCCATGTAAAGCTTCTTGAGAACGAGAACATTCCGTTCATCGCCGTTCGGAGTCGGCGTTAAGCATGTAGGTCCGGTTCTCGGTCAATTGTGTACAAACTTAATAACACGCACAGCACAAATTGATCATAAGAAGCTAGGTCAAAGTCCTTTCAAGGGCTGAAATGGCCAGTTATTTATTTTTATTTATTTTATTTATCCCTAGAATGAATAAAATCAATTATTTGGGAAAAACATTACACAAGTTGGTGTCCAAAGCGTAATAGAAGTCCCTATAGCTTCTATAAAACAATAAAAATTTAATTTTTTACCACTTATAGAAGTCATAACAAATGCTAATAGAAGTAATTTTGTTTCGATAAGTAGTTTCTTCAAAGACTGTCGCAAAGTTAAAAGAAGTTTATGATCTAGATGATAGTTCCATTATTCGATTTGAAAGTTCGAAATTTTGGGATAGCACTTGAGTTGTCAGTTTTAAAAGAGGATTATACTCCTTTTTCTAACCTGAACCTAACCATTGTAAGAACAAAATAATAATGGATGGTTCAAAAATGCACTTCTATAGAATGAGATATTATGAGATTGAGCTGCTTACTTCTGCATTTCTACTTCAAATCTATCAACGGCTTATTGCCAAGTGCGAAACCTATTTGCTCTGATACGAAGCCTTAAATCGTGTTGTAGCATAAACATGTTTGTATTTTTAGTATTATGTCTGAGAAATTTTATTGCAGCCAAAGATAGTTTTATATGTTCCATACAAATACTGAAAGCAATACACACACATAAGCACACTCATAAGTACAAACATATTAACGCCATAACGTACATTTAAATAGCCGCAACTAAATCGAAATGATGATGTTTCGTTTATTCAAGCTCAACAAGGATGAAAGACTCAAACCAGCAGTCGATGTAGTGGTAGCTCACTCACACATACAAACTCACACACAGATATATGTGCTCACTCAACAGTTTAAACATTATATTGAGTTCACCATGTATTGGACATTATATTGCAAAGTTGCCGGCTTCTAACGTTGCCGACGCGTATATGTTGCCATGTTTGTTGATTCTTTGTTGGCTGCATTATTGCTGCTGTTGTTGTTGTTGTTGTTGTTGTTGTTGTTGTTTTCTGCCCTATGGCAGTGGCGTTAGTAACCATAATTTCGGTGCAGCATATGGGAGAGAACATTTTTTACTGACAGCTTAGAGACATTTCTGTTTTGGTAGCGGAACAAGTATAGTGAATGGGAATGGAAATATAAGGTATTCACACAGCTGTAGCGGAAAAATATCCACTCGATACAAGATTTTTAAAATATTGACAAAAATGCAATTAGTTCAGAGAAATATATTAGCTAATGGAGTTTATGCAAAGGTATAGTACGCTAAGATAATTATTTGAATACATAAATTATTGTATTATATTATTGTTAAAAAATATATATATACATTATTATATAAATTATTGTTATGGTTGTTGCGAACGCAACATCTTGTCGTTTGTTGAAGCGAATTGTTTTCATTTATTTTTCATAACTGCTTATAACCAATAAGCATTAACCTAGGAGATTGGCTTGACCTCCAGTGGAGCTTCACTTCGTTTCTCCAATTTCCAGTGTTGGATCTTCACTTGACCTCCACTTGAGATCAAAGCCAATCTCCTGGGAAATGGACCTTCGATCTCCAGTTGAGATAAAGCTGAATCTTCGCTAGAGCTCCAAGGTCCTTCTCTAAGCGATCTTCAACCCAAATGAAATAAAAAAGAAATAGTATTTCAAGAGAAAGCTTTTATAATTATTTTATTATTTCATTTATTGAAAACCAACTTTAACATAAATAATTTTTTAACTTAAGACTTAAACTTATCGTGGCAATTCACTATATTTGACAAACACATTCACCCACGAAACACATTCACCAGAACAACCAAGTGTTGCCAGGTACAAAAACAATTTTTTTTTGACATTTCAACAGTATTGCCACTATGAAAAGTAACACATCTTAAACCAATTTTTAGTTCAAATTCAAGTTGTTAGAGTTGACTTGGAGAAATGCGTAGGAGATCAAGTGGAGGTTGAACATTTTTTCCAAGCTTGGAGAAATATGTATTCAAAATTTTACTTCAGTTGTTTTCGTTTTTGACTTAGTAGGGTGATTGATTGTGATCAGCAAATGTTACTTATTTGAGCCCTAACCACAAATAATTGGTACAGCTGCAATTTTTTACATAATAGTTTTTTTTTTTGTAGTTTATTTAACTATTAGCTTTTACATTTATACATGTATGTTGATTTTATTTTTATATTTTAGCTCATCTTGTTTACAACTAAACTACATAAACAATTTTATGTTAGAGAATTTTATACATACCAACACTATTGTTTTAGTGAAGCTATGTATATTTTCAGAAAATTAAACTGACCACTTAAAATTGGTACAGTAATAAAAGTTTGAGAACGACTGCAATGATCTTAATGTTTTTCATTTATGTGACATTATTAACAGTTATATATTATTTTGAGAAGGATTGCAAAATTGTTATGCAGTTTTAGTATGAGTGTTTTTATTAAATATGGTGTGTGGAAGACAAATTTGCGAAGAAATTCGTAAAATAATTGTCGAAAAGCATAATGTTGGAAAAAGTTTTGGCGAAATTGCAAAAGATTTAAATTTAGCACGATCGTCTGTAGTTAACATTATAAAAAATACAAATTATCTGGTTCTTGATGCAAATAAAAACAAATGTGGCCGAAGTTAAAAATTGACGAGTCGTGATTTGCGAGCGTTAGCGACTATTGTGAAGAAAAACAGACGAAGTACAGGTCGAAATTTGGCAGCGTTATGGTCAGAAAAGATTGTTGGTCGCGAATGGACCCGACAAAGCATTCATAAGCTCGAGTATGGTTTTTACAAGGTATGTTAAAAAAGTTATATTTTTTTACTTTAAAATTTCTTATATTTTCTTTTTTCAGGCCAAAGAAAAACCTTTATTTACTTCGTTGCAGAAGAAAAAGCGGTTATTATGGGCTAAGAATAAACGATTTTGGGTTCAACGGCAGTGGGATACCATCATATTTAGCGACGAGTCCAAGTTCGATGTGTGCATTGGCGATTCCAGAAAGAGAGTCATACGGACAAAAAATTAAGTGAACCACAGAGATTGCTTGAAGCGTACGGCGAAGTTTCCAGCGAGTGTCATGGTATGGGGATGTATGTCATCAAAAGACGTTGGGAACATACATTTCATTGACGGTATTGTAAATACCAAAAAATACATTGATATTTTGAAAATCAATTTACTACCTTTGGTATTGCGAATAAGTTCCTTTGAAGAATTTACTTTCCAACAAGACGGTGCATCTTCTCATACCGCTAAAACGACAAAAAACTGGTTGCAAAATAAAGGTATTAAGTCAAATGTTTATTCCTTATAATGGGCTTTTTTGATAATTTGTTGTAATGCAATTAAAAATTTTTAATTCATTCTTTTGTACCGACGTTTCGTTGATGGTTTTGGTTTTGGTTTTGGATTGGCCTTCATCAAGTCCAAATGA
The DNA here is from genome assembly GCA_943735915.1 of Pherbina coryleti. Lineage (NCBI taxonomy): Eukaryota > Metazoa > Arthropoda > Insecta > Diptera > Sciomyzidae > Pherbina > Pherbina coryleti. Next base: position 141,494,526 of record OX030950.1, on the reverse strand, counting down.
GCCAATTTGAGCCTTTATTGAATTGAAGCCATCAGATCATCATTTGCGTCCTACTTTTGGTGCATGGGCTCAAAATCAATTGGAAGTTGAACCGCATTTTTATCGTCAATTCACAGGGGCGCCGGAAACGGGCGAAAAGGGGGGCCAGTCGCCCCCTCGGTAAAAACCTTTCACAATAATTTTTTTAATACAAATGTTTTTATCCAACAGATGGATAAACTATAACGCAGGAACTCCTCACACATACGGCACTTCTTCATATCCACAAGGAAAACAGAAGAATTAAGCTTATAAGACATTATGCAAGAATTTATTTCTCGAAAGGATAGGAAGAAATATTTAAGTTTATTGCTTTCACCAATTTTGTTTTTGTTTTGAAAGAATTTTTTTTTCACTTGTTTCTAACCCGTGGAGTCCATACTTGTGCAAATTCGCACCAGAAAAAATAAAGTGGTTGTATAAAAATTTGTTTGTTTTTACATGCTTTTTGAACTTATTTTTACATCAATCTTTTCGTAATATTTTATTGATATGTTTTTTTCGTCTTAGTGAGATTTTTATTGTAATAAAAAATGTTCTGTCCCCCCGTTGAAATGAGCTTCCGGCACTTTTGTCAATTCATCTTCAGCGATGAGGCACATTTCTGGCTTAACGAGTAAATAAATAAGCAAACGGTAAAATCACTTAGAATTCCACAAAAATTAGTATATTGAATGGAAATTGTGCACATGAGCTTTGCTTTTTAATACACACTCTGAGTATGACATTCCACCAAATTGGATGAAAACCACGCCTACTTACCATACAAAGTGACTTTATCAAAAATCTCTTTAAATTCTATATATGGACTTTAAATTTCGCATATGAACTTTGATATATAACATGTACTCTGTGCATGAAATTCAACCAAATCTAGTGAAAACCACACCCACCTGCCATACAAAGTGACCTCATTAAAAAACAAAAACTAACACATGGTCCAATAAGTCCATAGACTAACTACTAAGTGGCACCTCTAACGAAATATCGATATTATATTTCGATAGTGTCAACCTTCAAACAGTACGTGTAAAAATTTCATGACAATCTAACGTTTAGTTCAGAAGTTGCAGAGATTTAAGTGACGCTACTGTTGATATTTTCAAAATAATAAATTTAAAGCAATTCGTGTGTTGGTTTATCACTGTTTTTTTTATAGGAAAAAATGCCTTCCAAGTTGAGCAATGACTTCGAAAGTGTTATTCGGACTCTGCTCCGTCAAAAGGAACCATTTGCCGATGGTATGCTGAGTTTAAACTTGGTCGTACAGACACAAATGATGCTGAACGTTCAGGACGCCCAAATGAGGCAGCTGTTCCACAAAACATAAAAAAAGTACACAAAATGGTATTAGCCGACCGTAAAGTGAAGGTGCGCGAGCTAGCTGAGGCTCTGAAGATATCGAAAGGCAGTGTGGGAACAATATTACAGGAACATTTGTCGATGAGAAAGCTATTTTCCAAATGGGGGCCGTGGGGGTATTTGACTTCGGCCTAGTCGAAGATAATTTTTTATTGTTTTTTAGCTGCTTTTCAAATGGGTTCCCCGTTTTCTCACACCGGACCAAAAACAACAACGTGTTGATGATGCGGAAAGCTGTTTGGCACTGTTTACAAAGAATAAACATGTATTTTTGCATCGGTATGTGACAATAGATGAAACATGGATCCACCATTACACACCGGAATCAAAACGGTTGTCAGCTGAGTGGAGAGCAACCGATGAAAGCAGGCCAAAGCGACCAAAAACACAACAGTCGGCTGGAAAAGTTATGGAATCTGTATTTTGGGATGAGCATCGAATTTTGTTCATCGACTATCTCGAAAAGGGAAAAACAATCAACAGCGATTATTACATAGCGTTGTTGGAGCGTTTGAAGAATGAAATCACGAAAAATCGGCCCCATTTGAAGAAAAAAAAAATCTTTTTCACCAAGACAATGCACCGTGTCACAAATCGATAAAACGATGGCAAAAATCCACGATTGGGCTCGAATTGCTCCACCGTACTAGCCAGATTTGGACTCCAGCGACTACTGGCTCTTTGCTGACCTTAAAAAAAAATGCTTGCCGGCAAGAGATTTGGCTCCAATGAAGAGGTGATGGCTGAAACTGAAGCGTATTTTGAGGCGAAGCACAAATCGTTCTACAAAACCAGTATTGAAAAGTTAGAAAAGCGATGGAATGAATGTATTGATCTTGAAGGAACCTATGTTGATGAATAAAGAAGAATTTTTGCAAAAAAAAAGTTTTTTTTGTTACTTTGTCTCGGGACTTATTGGACCATGTGTTAATATTTTCTGTTAAAACTATGAAAAAAATGTTTTACAGATAAACATTTTATTGATTGCTTAATACTTTGAAGTATACTTTTGTTTGGCTGTGGGGGTATTTTAACTTCGGCCCCGTCGAAGATAATTCTTAATTCTTAATGTTTAATTCTTAATATTTTTTATTTAATTCTATTTTGGCATAAAGTCAAAGAATTTACCTTTATAGTCTTGTAATTGCTTTACTCATAACACCCATAACTGTTATGAATAAATTGTTAACTTGAGGATGGCACGAGCTAATGTTTGTAAATATGTAGGAGAGTAAAGAAATGTAGAAAATTACGAAAAAAAAAGAAAATCATGAAGCAAGCTACAAAATTTTATACTAAAGTATGAAATCCTCGTTTGATTTTACATAAACATCAATAAAAAATGGGTTTCAATCTCGAAATTGAGTGTGGTATAAGACAAATTATTATTTATAGATTCTTCATTACAATAATTTGATATTAAAGTTTATAAGAAACCATTTTTTAAGTTGAGGTTTTCACTCCCTTAAAGCTCCCTTTAAGTTCTATGCCACTGCTCGTTGCTAACTTCATAGTTGTAGTTTTGTAGTTGTCTTAGCTATTTTTGCTATGCCTTGTATACGTTTTCATGTTTTCATTTTCTCCATTTCTGTGATGTTTTGCAATATCCTGATTTATTCAATAATATTTCCGCTCTGTATTTGTATGTGCGCTGCATAGCATAAAAATGCATTCCGCAATGTAATGAAATGAAATGAATCAAAATCGAATGAAAAGTATTGAAAGAGAGATCGAACGCGGGCAACAAAATTAAACAACAAACACAACAACGGTAACAATATCCATTGCGTGCTCTGTTTTGTAAATGTGAATTTAATAAAGTTCTTCCGTTACAAAAGCTATGCTATTAGCAAACAGGAAGCCACCAAAACAAAAAAAAAAAAAAAAAAAACAGAAAAAGAACACAGCTGTATGTATATATAGCTGCATACATGGCAACAAAATTTCATTTCCGCATATTTTTGATGAACTTTTGGATAACTACGCCGAAATAATTGATTGGTCTATTTGCACTAATTTTACACCCAATATTTAGGGTTTGAGTCAAAACCAAATGTTTTGAGATTACTTTTGATAAAATAATTATTTATTTTTCTCTACTTGATTGGTTGTACTTAAAATGGGGGACTATGATAAATAAGTTTCTAGTGGATCTACAGAATGCAAGTTTTTCAAACAAATAGTTTGGCCTTTTTAAAGTTTTAAGTCTATGCAGAAAAATACAGTTTCTTGCATTGAGGTAATGTGTGATACTGCAGCCAAGTATGAGATTACTAAATGCGGATATATGGTCAAACCTTCGAATACCGTACACATATCTAGCTGCATTATTATATGCCACAAGGAGTTTATGCGATGACTTTGAGTCGAGCTTACAATAGACAACCTCGGAATATATTATTAGAGGTACAATTAATTTTATCACCAATTTACGTCTACTTTCTGTGGGAATAAACGAGGCAGATTTCCTTAAATTTTGTAGGGAATAATAAACTTTTCTAACCACACTCTTAATATGGTCTTCACACGTAAGTGACGAACACTAGATTTACTACTTTATTTACAAAGTCGAGCTTTGTACCACTTAGGAAAATAGGAGGCAGATCTTTCAAAGGAAGTCTAGATTTGACTGCTGGTAAGACATACCAGTAGAGGATTTTAGAGGATTTAACTTTAGTTTATTTTCCCTACCTTATTCCCTACCTTAACCTTTGTTTTCTTCCAACCAAGTAGCTTTTCAAAAAATTTACAGCAGGAACCGAGAAGCTGAAGCAGATTTCCAACTTTTTGCAGAGCATTATGTGGCCTACACTATCGAACGCTTTGGAAAAGTCCAAAAGACAGATTAGGGTGAGATCGCTTTTGTCAAAATAAGTTCTGATATCGTCCAGAATTTTTACTACAGCAGTGGAGCAGCTATGGCCAGTGTGAAAGCCAGACTGAAGAGGAGACAAGAGATTATGTACACTAAGATACTTGGAAATCTGTTCAGCAATAATGGAAAAAAAAAAAAAAATGACGATTGACCTATTTTGAGGCATATTTGACGTATTTCATAGACACTATTGGTTTCATTTTATCAAAAAGTTTTAAAGGTAGAATGCGAACATGTGAACATTTATATATGATAAGGAACACTCCTTGCATAGTATACATGCAACACTGCCTACATAAGTAATATTGTTACTGACTTTATTGTCATCGCAAGTGTCTATTAGCGGCGTGATATTTTTTAATGTATTCAACAAGCATGCAGCTGCAGCCAAATAAAACAAATGGAGCGCTATTTTCAGATTCAATACTTAAATGACGTGTTTTTATTGAAATGACATATTTTAAATCTGAAAATGACGATTTTGAATCACAGTTTTCTGGCAACACTGTCGAGCACCTTTGACAAGGACAAGAAAAGGCTTATTGGACGAAAATCACTAGGTACAGCTGCCGTAGGCTTTTTCCCGATAGGTATTATCGTGGCGATTTTCCAGACTGAAGGAAACGTTGAACTTGTAAGGCAGTGATTGAATATGTGTACGAGAGGGCTAATAATTATTATTATTATATAATATATGGTAGAATAAGTTAATAAATTTGATATCAATTCCGTCTTCGCCAGTAGCATTTGATTTTATCCTTGATATACATCGGATAACATCTGACTCATTCACAGCGGTAAACTGGAATTATTGAAGCGGATTGGGAGTAGAATTATTAATGTAGGTGTTAGAGTTGGTGGTTTCTGTCAGAGGACTAGATACGAAATAAGTATTAAGGAGATCTGGGTCTAATATGAATCCTCCAACTTTATTCTTGTTTCCTATTCCAATTTCCTTCAAGTTATTCCAAAGTTTCTTCGATGACAGCGACGTGCTTAGCTTCGAAAAAAAACCTTTTTTTAGATAGCTTTACTGTATAATTTTTTGCTTTATTGCATAATTTCTAGCCCTTCTATACTCTTCTCGATTGATCTCGTGAATGCCAAAGATAGATAAAATTTTGCTTAGAAAAAAGTTTAATTGATCATCAACAGAATTTTGATTTATTTAAAATTTTTGTCATTTTCTTAGTTAAAAATTACAATTTTTGTTTTTGTCTATCTTCTTGCTTCAAACTTAGGAACTTTTTTCAACATTTTAAAGAAGTGTGAATTTTATTTTTCCAACTTCGGCAAGTATTTATCATATAAAAATGTCTGCAAAAGTTCATTAAGATTGATGCATTACTTTTTCAGTTATGTTACGAACCACATTAAAAAAAGTACTTTTGAGAAAAAAGCAATTGAAAGTATTAATAATATTTTTGTTTTTCAAACTTATATCGAAACTTCTATTAAACGGCCATTAAAGGCATCCTCTAAAACAGTTGTAGAGCCCGTAGAAAAAATTATCGAATAACCATTATTCCTGCCCTCTTAAAACCTCTTTTTTGTAATCAATTTTCAACTTTCGGTACACTTTTAAGATTTTAAATCCAAAAGGATCCAGAATGACATACATAATATGCGCTGATGTATTGACTTTATTGGCAAATGAGTTATTTTTTCCGAAAGTTTAAGATATAGAACAATAGTGTGCTGAGGTAATGCTATCACTTATGGTAGAAAATCCACAACTTGGAGTACATTGGCATAAGCCTGGGGATCCATAAAGCCAGATGGATGTTTACTATTTTGTGTTCTACAAAAATGTTTGCATTTGGAGCACAATTCAACCATGACTGGGGCAAAATTTAAAAATTAAGAAGTATTTGTATTTTCAATACTTTAATCTACATCAGAGCAGAGCAAAATTCTTCAAAAGCTATTGATGCACCAGTTATGTTAATGATTTGAACATATAGCACTCACTAAACATGTTCAAAGAAATTGACCCTGAGATTTATAATGCAGCAAGGTCTTCGTTCAGTAGACTTTTTCAATATTTAGCAGAAGAAACTGTACCACTTTGAAAGTGTCTGACACTGAAAAAAACTAGTTGCTTCTGAAATCATAAAACTAAAAAGTTTGAACTGAACCCCACTCTATCAATCGTAGTTCCAGTTATTCCTAATTTAAGTGACAACACAAAGCTATATCAGTTGGTTGTACCGAAGTCATGGTTAGTCTTTAATTTTTTTGAATTTGAGAAAAATGGAGCGTGATTAAGAAAAAGTCCTCAAAAATGGGAGGAAGATCCGACATATCAAAAATTAAAAGTTTTCTTAAAAATCTAAAAATTGTCAACAATACAGCCGACAGAGTAGTGAAATTTATGACCGACTATTCTCAAACAGTGACCAAAAGTGAAGAAATGAAATAAAATTTACTAGAAACTGTATAGAATAGTAGAAGGATCTGTGCTCAAGCAGTTGTACACCCTACCATAACATACTTGAGAAGTTTTAATCAGTCCATGCTATTCAGCCAGTTTTATTTGTATAATCGTGTCGTGTAGCTTTTTTGCATACAAATTTGATATGGACAATTTTAGGAAACCCTAAACACAAATAATAAGTAAAAGATAAAATATTCATCTAACCAAGCCCCATCCAATAAACTTTTCAGTCAAATCTTACCATCCAACCAAGTTTTCTGTCGAATCTTCCAGTTGCTTAATACGTAGGAAAAACTATCTTAGAGAATAGTATTGCCAGATTTATGTTCCAGAAAAACGAGACAAAAGAGATATGTTTTTTTTTTTAAATTAGCTTTGCAAAATTTTTTGCAAAATTTTATGCAATGATCGAAAATCAAAAATGGCAACGTTGCTACAAAAGAAATCAACAACAAATTTTATTTGAAAGTGGAATATATTTGGGGACCGTGGCAAATAATGACATTTAAAGTTTCTTGAGAACATAAACATAAGTCGTCCGGAGTAGGTATATGATTTGTATATCCAGTTCTAATATAACATACAAAATTTTTGTACGAACTTTTTAAAATTTAACCAGAAATAAAAAATTTGAGCTATAAATTAATCAAAAACGTGAACAACTGCTAGATTCTTGAGCTTTTCAAGTTGTGCTTTGTTTGAAATACTACTGGAAACTTAAATCAAAACTGTGCTTTGAAGCAGCGATGCCCACAAACAATCCTAACAACATAGCGTTTGATACGAGTATATTGGTACACTAAGGGAAAAAAATATTAAATTTATTCAAAAAGTTTTTTAGTTTATCCAAAAAGCGAGTCATTTTAGCACCAATAACGCATTTGAATAAATCGACAACGTAAATATTTAAAATTTATTTGAATACTTCTTTAATTAAATTAAATATTTAAATATTTAAAAATAATTAATAAAAAATATATTAAAATTATGTACGAATTTTTTTAAAATATATTTCAAATATTTACTATTTGAAAATAAACTATCGCATTAAAAGAAAATTTATATAAAAATATTGAATTTAAAAAAAAACATTTAAATTGAATATGTTATTAATGGTTTTATGGTATTATTTTCTTCATATTGCGTTCATCAAATGCCATTGCGTGTATAATTTATTCTCGCTTCACTTTTTTCGTTCTCTAACTATTTTTGACAGTTGGTGCCCAATATTGCACCAACTTTCAAACATAGAATAAAATAGAGAACGAAAAAGTAATGTACAAAATATATGTAGGTAGAAGCAAATTATGCAGGTAAATGACAACTGGTCCAAGATGTTCTTGAGAAAATACCGAGTTGTCACTCCACCCTACATAATTTCATTTCTTTGCCAAACATGCATACTATATTACTCTTGCAACAATAACTAAATGAGAACTATAAGAACTGCAAATGCAAGAAATAAACTGCAGGAACAGAGTGCGATGCTGTTGCTGCTTGTCGGAGTATGTGTGTACGTGTGCGATGCTGTTGCTGCTTGCTTGTATGGAATATGTGTGTACGTGTGTGGTATAAATAAAATTCAAATACGGGGAAAAAACGAGTTGTAAGGAAAACATTGGATTTATCCACGTTAATATTTCAATAAAATTTATACTCAGGCGTGGATAATGCTAATATGCGTTGTTTCCCTTAGTGTATGAACTTTTTAAAGTTACATAATTTGGTTAATATATGATTTTCGGCATTTGTCAAGTTTCATAAAGCACCACAGAAAATGGAACGACATGCTATCATATTTATTAAAACAAAACAATTTTAATGTACTAAAATGTTTTCTAAGTATAGAAAGTCGTATACATTTTGCTACAACCTGCGCATTATATGGCCACAAGCCAAATCCACACTAACTTTAAAATTATCAAAAAACACATTTAAGTAACTGAGCAACTTTCGACTTATGAATATTTCTATATAATTAAAAAATAAAAAAAATACTCGAATTTACGAAATGTTTAGTTCGAATTTCGGAGAGTTTCAAAACGACTCAGTTTGCTTGCAACACATCTGGTATTATTACAATAATAACAAAACTAAAATCATGCTTGTACTTTTTCGAGTAAAGCACATTTGAACTATGACAAAAACAACAACAACAATAGCAACTTTTGTTGCAACCTTAAAAATAAGACTTGCATAAACATACGGCACAACCCCAAAGTTAAGTCAGTCAAAAGTCCAAAATATTTGTTTGTTGCTTTGAACTTCAACACGACAAAAACCTGATGAAATCTACCCAGCTGGCCATCATGAAGAATATAACCTCGTAGTGCGCATTAATAATGAAATCCTGGAAAGCTCAGCCAGCACTGCATGGGCAAAGGTGTCTAATCTGTAATTTGAAATTTAAATTCTAAGGATGTGCATGCAGCTCGAGTAGGAAGTTCCGGGTCGAAGTTCAAATGAATCAGTACAGCAAGACAGCAAGCAGCATGTTGGTAGAAAAAAAAAGCAGAAAAAATTTTAAATTGAACAAAATAGTAGGTAGAATTTTAGGCAGATGAGAGTGTTTGACGCAATTTCTGAATGTGTGCATATGCAGTATGCATGCGAATGTGAGAGATTAGAACATGAGATGGATATGGAACGTAACTGCACTGCGCGAAAAACTTGCATGGCTTTGCAAAATTTTGTTATCACAAAATTTTTATAAAACTATAACGACCTGAAATCGAAGTAAAGTTTAAAAAATCTAATTTACATACAGGGTGGGTCAAAAGTCACCATGGGGCTTAAAAATTTAGTAACTTTTTCGTTTATATAAATAATGGAGAGATTCACAACTGAACAAAGAACCAGAATAATAGATTCTGATTATAATTAGAAAATCTGATCATAATCAGATCATAGAAAATCTGATTATGAATGATGAAGCTAATTTTCATTTGAATGGCTTTGTTAATAAGCAGAACTGTAGGTTCTGGCAGGGTGGCGCACGAATCGTGCTACAAAAACAAAACTTAATAACTTTTTTTTTGTGTGAGTAATCGGCTTATTTTTTTTTTATTTTGCAGATTAGTATTTAGATTTACTAAAATGGATGCTTGGGATACCGAAAAGAGGATTTGGGTAGTGCAGCGGTACCATACTTTACAGTCCATCATTTCCGTCTAAAGGGAATTTAGGAGGGAGTTTGGTGGCAGTCCCCTGAGTAGATGGACCATTATGAGGTTGGTAAACATGTTTGCCGAATCTGGAAGCATCGCACGCAGACCGTACCATCAAGATCCCTATGTTCGGGTGCAAGACACAATCGCGGCTGTAGCATCGGCAATTCAGGCAAATCCACGCGTTTCGACACGAAACTTATCGGCGCAAATTGGAGTTAGCAGACGGTCATTACAACGGATAATTCAAGATGACTTAAACTTGTCTACATACAAACTCCAAATTACAAGCAAATTAAACCCTCTGGATTTGCCTATTCGTCTGGAATTTTGCCAAAAAATGATTCAAATGGCCGAAGAAGACAACAACTTAATAAATTGCTTGTTTATGTCTGATGAAGCCCATTTTGATCTAAACGGCAATGTAAACAAGCAAAATTGCCGTATATGGAGTGAATCTAATCCAGAAATACTCCATGAGACGGCACTGCACCCAGAACGTGTCACTGTGTGGTGCGCAGTTTCATCAAGGTGCATTGTCGGGCCATACTTCTTCGAGGAAAACGGTGTAACAGTAACCGTAAATGGGGACCGTTATTTAAACATGTTGAAGGAGTTTTTTTACGCAGAACTGCGGCGAAGACGTATCCTTTTTAACAGCATTTGGTTCCAGCAAGATGGAGCAAGTTCACATATAGCCAGACCGGTTATGGCGGAGCTCCAACGAAAATTTCCAAATAAATTAATATCCAGAAACACCACTTTCCGCTGGCCCCCAAGGTCACCTGACCTCACCGCGCCAGACTTTTTTTATGGGGTTATGTCAAGCAAGAGGTGTATAAAACGAAGCCAAGGAATTTGACTGAATTGAAGCAGTCCATTACAACAATAATTGAGGCGATCCCGACAGCTACCCTGGATGATTTTTTGATCAGGTGTCGCATATGCGTGAATGAACATGGAGGTCATTTACGGTCTATCATTTTCAAAACCAATTAGTTAAATAAAATAAAATTGAATTATCTATACAAAAAAAGAAAAAAAAAAATTAAATACATACGTCCTGCTCTTGTAAACAGACCTGAGATGTGGTTTCAGCAGGATGGAGCCACTGCCCACACTGCTCGAGACACAATGGTACTTTTTAGTCAAATTTTTGAGACCGAATAATTTCCAAAAATCCGGAAATTAATTGGCCAGCGTGTTTGCCAGATTTGTCAGCACCCGACTACTTGCTTTGGGGTTATTTGAAGGAGCGAAAAAATGTGAACAAGTCCAAGACAATTTTTGAACTCAAGGCCAACATTGTAGCAGAAATTCGAGAAATTCGAATTGGGCGTTACAGTCCCAAATTTTGAAAGATGTTATGGAAAATGCTCTAAAACGAGCCCATCATTTCGAAGCTGAAAGCGGAGGTCATTTAAATGATTATTATTTTCCATACTTAGTGTAAAAAAATTTCCATTTTGTATTTTTTATAATCTGAAAAAAAAAATGCAAGGTGCAAGGTCAAGGTGACCATTTCAGCTAAATTATGTTTCATCAATAACCTCTATGTCTTTACTTTAAAGTTCAATAAAAACTCACAGACATTTCAACAAAGCAATGTATTTTATTAAAAAATTAAAATATCCATGGCTTTTGGGACATCCTTTATTTGCCCTTAGTAGGTACAAAAACTTTGGATTTAAAAAAAAAAAAAAACAAGTCTAGCAATGAAATATTTAAACCATCGGGCGCAGTCAAAAGTTATAACGCAGAAAAAACTAAAGATTCAGAAATTTATTTTTTTACGCGTAGTTTTCAAAAATATGTGAAGCTCGTGAAGATTTTTTTGCTTTTACATTTATACATTTCGTTCCACTCTAGTATACAGTGTTATTCTCTCAATAGCCGAAAAAAAGTAAACAACCAATATGACTGAAAATGTATAGATTCTTTCTAGAAATGCTTAACTAAAAAAAAAAAGAATGTACCAATCAAGCCAACACAACCTTCGAAATTTCAAAATTACCTTTTTCTTTTTGAACGCACCTCTCATTTAATATTTTTTTTTTTCAGTGCCCATGAGCATGTAATATGCAAGACCATATTTTCAACTCTACTTTTTAATCCTTTTGATATTTTACTGTTTCTTCTGCATAAAGTACTAAGGTTTTGTTTTTTTCTGCAGATTTTTTCCCTCTTTAGTCTTCTCTATCTGTTCACTGTTGTTAAGTATTTTAAGCAGACATTATTTGCCATCTCTTCTGCATATTGCTCTTTTGGTTTTGATTTGGTTTTTTGTATCGCTTTGCACTATGCAGATGCATGCTGTATCGCTTTTTCTCTGTTATATTTGCGATGTCAGGAAGTCAAACAGTTCAACCTATGTTGCCAGAAAAGCACGATAAATAGTACTTATGGTATTTTTCAACGATTGTGGGATGTGGGAATTCCCATGGTATTTTGTGGTAAAAATCTCTCGCGTGGAAAAAAATACCACATGTGAGATACCACATGTGACACAAAATACCATAGAATACTTCAAATTACCACAAAATACCAAAATACCTTAAAATACCTCAAAAGAAAATTTGAGGGATTTTGTGGTAATTTGAGGTATTGTGGTATTTTATGGTAATTTGAGGTATTTTATGGTATTTTGAGGTATTTTGCGAGCGTGGTAATTTGTGGGAATTAAGTGTGAGAAAAAGATAATTTTGGTGGTAATTTCATCTGGCGACACTGCGTTCAACAACAACAATAGGAACAAAAATAAATACTACAATAACATCATAATCAAGAAGTTGCCAACAAATCATCAAGGATTTCTAGATACAATTCGTTGCAGTTATAAAATGTTGTAATGCAGCTATTATGTTCGAATAAATGAACATGTGCATGTAGATATGTGCAGGTATATTAATGCAACAGACAATACATGTGCAAAACATTTTCGATTTTACATAAGATTTCATGCGTATGCTTCTTGTTCACAGCTTGATATAAAAGTATGCATTCATTTATGAGAAGTCAAATTTTTTTTGCCACCTTTTTTCGTGAAATTTTCGGTACACATGAAAGCAATAAATATATGACGTTAAAACTTACTAGACTAAATATTGCCAAAGAACAAGCAATTACCCGAGTAAAAATAACCAGTGGTTGAAAAAGCGCTGCTCGGCTTAACAGCGGTTGAATGTGACCTTAACAGAATCCTAAAAGCCTTTTGGGCCGAATACTCGGCTGAACACTAGTCAATTTTGAATAAAGCGTACGAAAACACGGCCGAACAAGGCCTAACTTAAATAACACTGAGTTACAAAATGACACTTTATAAAAGGTGCAGAGTTCTCAATAATCAATCCCGAATGAATTTTGGCTGCTGATTTCAAATATGGACTCCGTTTTTCTCCATTAGATCGAGTTTTTGAGTTATAGGCAAAAACATGAAAATCAGTTCTTTTTCTAATAATTTTGCTTTATCTATTACATTAATCTACCGATTTGTATAACGATGACGAATTTCAATGAAGAAATATTAGACCTTTATATTTTTGCACATAAAATTACAATATCTTTGACAGTTTTGAAGATATCGACGTTCAAAGTGAAAAAAATTTCACAATTATACGTAAGCTGCGCTTTTGAAACCCTGTATCTTTAATATTTTTCAACGGATTTGCAAAAACTTTTTTTTACTGTTAGGATAGCTTGGTTGCTATTGAAGTCCAAAAAAAAACACAATATTTAATTTTAGTTTTAATTTTATTTATTTCGGTTAGATCGTGAGTGACCAAACATTTTCAATACAGTTACACTCCTTGACTGACTTCTTATGCTAGTCTTAATCTAAAAAGAAACTTTCGAAGAAGGGTGTACGTGACAAAAGTAGAAAGTCAAGTATCGATGCAATTCGACATTGATACTTGAGTTCAATGACTAAACGCGATACTATGAGAATAAACGAAATATGACCCGGTCATTAACTTCAATAATTTATTGTGGAATTTGGAGTTCAATAAATTCCGAAATATGACGCGGTCAATAACTTTAATAAGTTATTGTGGAATTTGGAGTTGAATAAATTCCGCGCTATTTGATACTGCACTTACACTTAGGGTGATAAGTGCAATATGAGTTTATATGTAGTATGAACGAAGTATGTATTGATTTGCATTGTCACGCTACATTACTTGATAGAAAATCTCTCGAATTTTAATAAACATTTTAGTTTTTTTTTATTATCTTACATTTTTTCAAAGAAATTAAAAAAAAGAAAAATTTTTTAAAATTAAGTTTATCAAAACTCAAGTACAGTTGATAAGGTTTTTTGATAAGCAATTGATAAAGAAGGACCATGTATTGCTTACTTAAGAAGAAAATGCCGGGAATAAGTTTAGAAAAGCTTAAAGCTGGTGTAATGTATGGTCCCCAGATAAGGCAGCTAATAAAAGACCCTAATTTTAAAACCTCGATGACTAACATTGATCATCATTTACGACTTGAAAAACTTCTCTTCAGTGACTTTCTGGAATGAAAGGCATCAGGACCATCTTGCTTAAGACTCCAACAATAGTCTGCCATCATATGTTTGTCCCATCTTCCTTGGTAGCGGTCTTCCATTATTTTCATGTCCTGATGGAAATGCTCACCTTGTTCATCACTAGTGTTTCCTAAATTCTCAGGAAAGTTGGATAAATGGCTGTGTAGATAGTGAATCTTGATGCTCATATTACATCCAAGATCCTTTAAACTGTCTAGCATGTTGGTCACTAGTTGCTCAAAATTACTTGCTTTGCAATTGCCTAAAAAGTTTTTGACAATTTTTTCAAATGACACCCATGCCTTTCGCTCAAGGTTAGTCGTCGAGGTTATAAAATTAGGGTCTTTCATTGGCTGCCTTATCTGCGGACTATCCATTACACCAGTTTTAAGCTTTTCTAAACTTATTCCCGGCATTTTTCTACTAATGTAAGCAAAATATGGTTCTTCTTTATCAATTGCTTATCAAAAAAGTTTATTAAAATTCGAGAGATTTTCTATCAAGTAAAAAAAAGTTTTTGCAAATCCGTTGAAAAATATTAAATATACAGGGTTTCAAAAGCGCAGCTTACGTATAATTCCGAAATTTTTTCCACTTTGAACGTCGATATCTTCAAAACCGTCAATGATATTGTAATTTTATGTGAAAAAATTGAAAATTCTAATATTTCTTCATTGGAATTCATTTGTATTTCGTCATCGTAATAAAGGGTGTTTTTTTAGAGGTATAGAACTTCGAATTGAAATAAAACACAAGAAAATCGTTTTAATGTCCATCAATTTGGCTTTATTGGAAGGATAATTTTATGCCATTAATGTTTAAATATGATTTCGGGCATGTGGCCGCCGCGGCTGGCTCGAATAAAGCCAATTCTACAGGTCCAATTTTCAACCACTTTTTCGAGCATATGGGGCCGTATGTCGGCAATAACGCCACGAATGTTGGCCTCCAAGTCCCCTAACGTTTCTGGTTTGTTGGCGTAGACGAGCGACTTCACATATCCTCAAAGAAAATAATCCAATGGTGTCAAATCACACGATCTTGGTGGCCAATTGACAGGTCCATTCCGCGAAATTATGCGCTCATCGAATGTTTCCTTCAATAAATCGATTGTGACGTGCGCTGTGTGGCATGTAGCGCCGTCTTGTTGGAACCACAACTCATCCACATTCATGCCATCCAATTCGGGAACAAAATAGTCGATTATCATGGCTCTATACCGGTCTCCATTAACGGTAACTGACTCTCCAGCATTATTTCGGAAGAAGTATGGCCCAATGACTCCCCCAGCCCATAGAGCACACCAAACAGTCAGTTTTTGTGGATGTAATGGCGTCTCAAGGATCTCATGTGGATTCTCTTCACTGCAAATGCGGCAATTTTGCTTGTTGACGTAGCCATTCAACCAAAAATGAGCCTCATCACTGAAATTTTGCGATGAAAATCAGCATCGAGATCATTCTCATTTTCGGCCCATACACCAAAATCACGACGCATTGCATGGTCTCGCGGCTTTAATTCTTGCACAAGCTGGATCTTGTAAGGTCGCAAGCCAAGATCTTTGCGCAAAATCTTCCATAAAGTTGATGGACAAAGCTCCAATTGCTGTGCACGGTGGCGAATCGATTCATTCGGGTCCTCTTCAACATTTTGCTCTACAGCGGCAACTGTTTCTTCGTTGCGCACTGTTCGACGTCTCTGCGGATGCGTATTATTACATAGAGTAAACGTAGTGCGAAAACGACCCATGGTTAACCGAATTAATTGCTCTGATGGACGATTATGTCGACCATAAAATGGACGGAGCTTGCGGTAAACTTCGCGAACTGAACCATTATTTTCGAAATAAATTTGCACGATTTGCAAGCGTTGTTCTTTTGTCAACCTGTTCATGATGAAATGGCAAACCAAACTGAACATAAATGACATTAGAGTTGCCAGATTTGACCACAAAATGCCAGTTTTATCTCTATTCGAAAAACAAACCCCTAAAAAAACACCCATTACAAATCGGTAGATTAATGTAATAGATAAAGCAAAATTATCAGAAAAAGAACTGATTTTCATGTTTTTGCCTATAACTCAAAAACTCGAGCTGATGGAGAAAAACGGAGTCCATATTTGAAATCAAGAAACCAAACTAGTCTATAATCAGCTGAAAAATCTCCGGCACCAAAATGTCTGTCGGGCTGTGTAATCATCAGTTTTTCTTTTAACAAAGTCAAGAAGAAATCTGTTAAAAATAAAAGGAAATCTTCTAAGTAAAATCAAGATGGAATCTATTAACAACAAGTGAAGAAATCTTCTTAATAATATCAAGATGAAATCTATTAAAAACAAGAGAAAATTTTCTTAATAAAATTAAGAAGAAATCTATTAAAAAAAAATCTTCTTAATCCTCTTAATAAAACCAAGAAGAAATCTATTAAAATAAGAGAAAATATTCTTAACCCATTTCTTGCCATTGTTGCGTATACGCAACACCAACTTTAATTTGAAATACTAATGTGTTATAGAATAAAAACCATGTCGCTATTACATTAGGCCTAAAGGTTGACATGTTGCTAATATATAAATGGAAACAAAAATAATAATCCATCCGTGAAAAGGGGGTTAGGCGGGTCTTGAAAAAGTCTCCAAAAAAGTATCTTTTTTAGAAAATTAATTCAAAATATTTATATTTATTATAATATTGACATTTGCCTGAAATATTGCAGTCAATAGACCAACCTAACAGACACACTCCATAATGGCCGAAAATGTATACCTTACCTGTCTTGGTGAGCACTTACGTCATGGTGTTGCGTATACGCAACATTGGCCGTTAACTGACACATAGCTTTTTTCCAAATTTTTAATTTATTTGTGTTTGCGAGTTAGGTTCTTCATATTATGATACAATTATGACTTCCGGAATAAACTTCCATGATGGGATCTGTATTGGTCTGTTCAACCAGAATTTGGTGTGAAAATAGTTAGGATGTCGTTACCTCGCAACAGATTCCGTGACATAAAAAATATTCTCATTTGACAAAAAACGACAACAGTGATACGGCTGATCGATTTGCAAAAATTATGCTCCTTTTGACAATGCTAAATGAGAGATATATGCAATAGGGTTTATTTGCGACTCATTCAAGTATCGCCAAGTAAATAATCCCATATTTTGGAAGGCATCTAAAATGTTAATCCGCGAAAAACTTATCAGACTCTGGTTCAAATATTGGTGCTTGAGTTCTTAGGATGGCTATCTGTTTCGTTTGATGGAATATGGAGGTGCTTCTGTAGCGCATGACACCGATATTGGTCTTGGAGCATTGTTATATTGAATTCGCTGTGAAATGTTGAGAAGCCTGAGCACTATTCAGTTCATTTTGATAAGTTCTTGCATCTGACTATCTGATGTGCTTACTAATTGAGCGCCGTTTTCGTGAGGCGGGGGCAATCCGAAAAAATCGCATGTGTGCTGCGGATTCCAATTTGAAAGGTGGAAACAGTTTGAAAAACTACATGTTCGACGACATGTTCGATGAAATGTGGAGGTTACCATTGCTACCAATCACGTTCCTCTCGAGCCAGTAGCAATGGCTCAACGATATGATAGAAATAAGAAGACAAAAATGTCCATAATGCCTAATGTTTGGCTGAATATAATAAATATATGGACGGCGTCGATCTCCACGATAATGGAGTTGCTAGCTATAGAGTTGTGGTTCGAGGGAAGATGTGGTGGTGGCTACTTTGGACGAATACTATTAACAGCACGGTTGTGAATACGTGGCAAATACACGTCATGGTGTGCAAAATAAAAAATACAAAACATTTATCACAATTGAGTTTTAAAGCGGAAATTTCCAGCCTTCTAATGTTCACTCAACAGCCTGATAACAAATCTGAATCCGATTAAGTTTCTGACAATGAATACCTAGATCCCAACCTACCTAATTTCAATTTGCCGCACCATATTGTCAATGAAGCCAAAAACAAAAATAGAATGCATTGCAAGGTGAACAAAAGTAATCCATTTTTCGATGCTTCAAATGTTATGTATCCCTCCACCCACAACAGTGTTTTAAAAAATTTCACAAAAATATGAATAAATAAATAAAAAAATGTTAATACATATGGATAAAAATAATAAATATGGATGAAATTGATTCTACAATTTTCAAAGGTGAGCAAAAAAAAAAACAAGTAAGAAATGATCTTCCACTGGTCCCAAATTTAAATACCCGGCCGAACCAAAGTATATTCAAAGTCATAAGCAATCAATAAAAAGTTTATTTGTAAAAATATTTTCGTTATAGTTTTAGCAGAAAATATTTGCTATTGTTTTTGGATAGTCACTTTGTACGGGAGGTAGGCGTGGTTTTCATCCGATTTGGTTGAATTTCATATTGAGAGTGTATATTAAATAGCTAAGGTCATATGCAAATTTGAAGTTCATATATTCATTTTTGTGGAATTTTAAGAGATTTTACCGTTTTGATAAAGTCACTTTGTGTGGAAGCTAGGCGCGGTTTTCATCCGATTTGGCTCATTTTTTAACTTGACCTTTATTTTTAAGATAAAAGCTTAAATATCGAATTTCGTGATGATAGCTTGAAAATTACGGCTGTAATCGTGATCACAGACAGACAGATGGACAGACTGCCATGTCCAACTGAATCGACTCGGGCGGTGATGGTGATCAAGAAAATATACATTTTTCTATACCTCCCACGCCTCCTTATGGGCGTTACAAACGGAGTGATAAATTAATATATCCCTTTTACGTTTATTAAATGTGAGGGTATAAAAATAAAAATGTTGTTTAATTAATGCTGCTTAACCGTCAATGTTGCGTATACGCAACAAATTTTTCCGACTACACGGGAAAACTAATTTCAATTTTTCAACTTGAAAAACCTTATTCGACCTCCCAATGTCACATCTTAAAAAGGGTTTAAAAAAATGTTCAGTATTCCGGGTACCGGCCAGAAATAGGTTAATAAAATCAAAAAAAAAATATATCAAAAACAAGAGAAAAACTTCTTAAAATCAAGAAGAAACTATTAAAAACAAGAGATAATCCTCTTAATAAAACCAAAAAGAAATCTATTAAAAACAAGAGAATATCCTTTTAATAAAATCAAGAAGAAATAAAAGAAAAAAAAACATTTACAATAATGTTGAATATTTTATTGTATATTCATCACAATAACAAAAAATCTTTAGCAAGAGAACCCGAAAAATCGGTTGTTTAGAATGTCAGAGCCCACCGTTCTTTGTGGTATAACTTGAAAAGTGAAATATTTTCAAGATATACTTTGAGAAAATGCAAAAACAAAAGAAGAAAATCAGTCTTAATAAAATCAAGAAGGAATCTTAGAATATTAAGAAGATTGTCTTTATGAAATTCATTAAGTTTTCCCTAAAAAAGACATAAAATAAGAAGATTTTTTCTTTAAGTCGATATCTTAATAACAAAAAATAATAGGAAATAAGAAGTTATCCTCGTGTTTTAAGATGACATAAGACATAAAGAGTGGGCCAAATACAAGTTTTTTTTTCTTAAAATGCAATAAAATGAGCAAAATTAAATTTTGTATGTATTATGACTTTATTAGTAAGAGCAAACATTCCCATTAATTATGGAGCACAACGTCGTTCAAGTGGCTACCTTGGCTGGTATCGCAGAAGCACATTCTGTCACTCCAATTCTCGAAGACCTTGTTTATGGTTTCGGGCTGTAGTTCACGGATTGCTTGGATGATATTGGTCTTAAGTGCTGGAATTGTTTCCGGATTGTTGGCATAACATCGGTCCTTCACGGTTCCCCACAAAAACAAAAGGCCAAAGTGGTCAAATCGCAGCTCCGAGGTGACCAATAAACATCGCCAAGACGGCTGATAGCATGATTTGGGAATTTGGTGCGCAAATCATCGATTGTGGAATGGGATGTGTGGCATGGCGCGTCATCCTCCATAAACCAGCGGCCGTCTAAGTTCATGTCTCCAATTTCAGGTAAAAAAAAGTCGGCGAAACATTGTTCCCAGCCTCCTTTCGAAGAGAAATGGTCCAATGATGCCAACACTACACAATCCGCACCAAACTGTCACTCTCTGTGGATACATCGGCTTCTCGATTATAACGTGCGGGTTTTTCGAGAACCCAAGGCGACAATTTTGTTTGTTAACGTAGCCGCCGAGATAAAAATGCGCCTTGCCAGAAAAGATGATTTTTCGCCCAAAATCTTTGTCCAATTCAAGCTGCTTTATGGCCCAAACTGAGAAGCGATAACGAAGCAGATGGTCTTTCACCTTCGATTGCTGAGTCAATTGGACCTTGTATGCGAATAATCCGAGATCTTTGTGCAGAATTCTCCCCAGCCTAGTGAGTGAATTGTGTAGCTGTTGAGATCGATGGCCAGTTGATGTTCATAAATTGAGTCTCACAATCTCGGCTACAGCAACCACATTCTGTGCAATGTACGACGCGGGGACTATGACTGTTGTCCACTAGCATAGCTTCCTCACGAACTTTTTGCACAAACTGGCGTACAGCAGGCGTGGTTGGTGCTTCATTTCGGCTAAAACTTTTTCCAAATAACGCACTTGCTTTTGAAATAAGTTTTTAATATTTCCTAACGTTGTTCAAGCGTAAAGCGACTCATTTCTTTCCGCGGAGGCATGATACTCACTTTACGTCAAGATTTGACAGTGACGAGCTGTCAGTGTCAATGTAACCTATGATTTAAAAAGAAACCACTAGAAATAGATGGCCCACCCTTTACAATGGGAGGTTTTTCTCAAGCAGCAATTTCGAAGGAATAAAAGTTTGTTTTACGTATTGTTTCCACATATGTAAGTTTTCTTTCAATTAGTACTTTTATCAATGCAAAAGTGGTAAAGAAATTGTCGCCTGTTATATTTTGCCCTTTTAAGCCTTCTGTCAACTCCAATACAACCCGTTGTTCTTGGTTCTGTTCAACCTTTGGATTTCTAGGTGTTCCAAGGTATGGTTGCAGTTTTCATATGTGTGGGATATGCAATAAGAAGGCAACTGGTTTTAGTTTTAATTATATTTAATGAATAACTTAGACGGAATCCAATAAGTGAGTGATTTTAATAAGCTTAAACGAGGTTAATTAATTTAAAAAAAAGTTGGAAAATTGTTAAAGTTAATAGAAGAGTTTTCGCCATGCGGTCGTTTTTACGATATCGAAAAAAAAGACAAGTGTTTAGTCTTTATTCTTTCGATTTTTCTTCTTGCTTCTGACGTTTATGTTTTGCTGTGGTTGAGGGCAGCTACTGAGGGTGCAATTCACCACACAAGGTGATCCCACAAATTCGGCCATCCTGTAACATTTCGTGTCCACAAGAAATGGTTTCTGTCTTATAAGCACATCGATACTTCGTCCTCTTTAAACATCGTTGAGTTTACAATCATCCTCATCTTAGAGACGACATTAAGACATCAGCATATAAGCAAAAGAAAAAACCCCATCTTCAGAAGCATCTTCATCTTTAGAAGATCGTAAACATCAGTTTAGCATCTTGGAAGGTATCTTAAGAAACGTCTTTTTCTTTAGTCATCGTTAAACATCAGAGTAGCATCTTGGAAAGTATCTTCAGAAACGTCTTCATCATAAGAACATCGTTAAACATCAGAGTAGCATCTTGGAAAGTATCTTCAGAAACGTCTTCATCTTGAGAACATCGTTAAACATCAGAGCAGCATCTTGGAAAGTATCTTCAGAAACGTCTTCATCATAAGAACATCGTTAAACATCAGAGTAGCATCTTGGAGGGCATCTTCAGAAGTATTGTAGTGGTGTTTGAGTTCATGGTTTCAGTACATCATCTTCAGCAGCATTTTAAGTGGGTAATTAAACATCGTTGAATGGTTCGCCTTCGCAATTTCATTATAATTATTAGTCATATTCAGTAGTAATACGAGAATAGTTGCTATAGCTGGTTATCATCTTAGGATTAGGTTTGGTAAAAGTCTCGGCTGGCATTATTGAATGAATTTTGACCCAGAAGCTAAGTTTTCGTCGTCAAGAGTGATGCAGTTGTCCTCTTCGTCGGTGTCGGAGCTAGAGTATTCGCCGGTCTTCCACATCTTTATATATTCTGCACATGTTGTTGTCTTTCGTGGGCCTTCCTGTGCACCAATTTTTCTTACCTCGTATCTGTCATTTGGCGATATTTTGGTGACACTATACGGACCTAAATATTTGGAAGAAATTTTTAGATTGGGACCAAATTGAGTTCGCTTAATCGTAACAGAATCATTTAAATTGTATTTAGTAGGGACTTTTAATTTCTTATTATAATTCATCGAGTTTTCTTTTTGGATCTGGTCAATGCTAATGCGAGCTTCTTCCCTCACGTGGTCTCGTTCCTTCTCAAATGCCTCTCTTATTTCTTCGTTAATCACTTCCGCTATGTGGACATCTGAGTTAGTCTTAATTTTAACACCTGTCAGGATTTCAAAAGGAGAACGTTGGTAAATTGAATTTAAAACCATCTGAAGTCTTGGTGTAAATCGATACCACTTGGAAGGATCGTCGATCGATAATTTTGTGAGCAGCGATATAATGATTCTGTTGATTCGCTCAACCAGTCCGTTGGCGCGTGGAACACCCGTGATTATTAACAAGTGTTGGATATGTTCCTTCTCGCAATAGCCCTTAAAGACGGTGGATGTGAATGCTGTACCCCGATCGGAAATGATTCGGGAAGGGTTACCAACTAGAGATTTTTGTTGCTCTAGCTTTGATAGTACTTCTGCAGCTGATGTTGATTTACATGGATATAGACGAATTTTGAGAAAGCATCGATTACACAGAAGATGTAGGAATATTGCTTATTTGAAGGAGATAGGGGACCAAGATGGTCAACATGGTAGGTATCGAGTGGAAGTTCATTTTTTGGTATTGGGTGTAGATAGCCCTCCTGCTTTCCAACCTTTTTATCGCCCAAAATACATCGGATACAATTGTTCATCACCTTTTCGATTTTGCTTCTAAGTTTTGGTATAAAATACTCCTTACATAGAACTTCTTCGAGCTTCTTTGTAGCAAAGTGACCATCGTCGTGAATTGTCTTTATAAATTCGATTGCCATGCTTTTCGGGATACATAAAAGCTTATTTCCTTTACCGTCGTCTCTATAAATAATGTCATGCTCTGTGAAGTAGTTATCATAAGAACCTTTTTCTAATATGTGTTTTATAGCCTTTAAATGATCATCCCTGGATTGTGCCAACTTAATCCTAGATAATAGCTCTGTCGTGATAATCATAGAAATAGGATTGCGGCTGAGGGCATCCACATGTTGCATGCGACTACCAGCTCTGTGCTCTAGTTGGTAGTCATAATCTTGTAAGAGAAGAGCCCAACCAGCAACCCTTGGAAGAATTTCCTTCTTCTCCATTGTTGCCTTAAATGCAGCGCAATCTGTGACGATCGTGAATCGTATACCTAACAAATATACTCTTAACTTCTTCAGCGCGTAAACAATTGCAAGCACTTCATGCTCATAGCTGCAATAGCGCTCTTCTGTTGGACTTGACTTCTTGCTGTAAAAATATGTTGGGTGAAACTTTCCATCGTCCGATTTTTGCATAAGCACAGCTCCATACCCCCATTTCGACGCATCGGTGTGGAGTTCAGTTTCCGCTTTTTGATTGTAAAGTTTGAGAACAGGCTTGGCTATTATACATTTTTTCAGTCCTTCAAAAGCAATGTTTTGAGGCACTTCAAATCTAAATGGCTGATCCTTCTTCAGAAGCTGTGTTAGTGGTCTGGCTATTATTGAATAGTCCTTAACAAATTTGCGAAAACAGCCCGTAAGACCTAAGAAACTTTGCACTTTCTTTACCGAAGTTGGTTCAGGAAAACACTCAACTGCCAATGTCTTCTGAATTGATGGTTTAATTGAACCTTGAGAAATCTCAAAACCAAGGTAATCTATTGCTCGACACATAAACTGACATTTTTTCCAATTAATTTGTAACCCATATCTCTCCGACAATGCCAAAACCTCTTTTAATCGCTTAAGACACTCTTCACAACTCTTACCCAAGACCACTAAATCATCAAAATAGATTAATACGAATTTATTCAAAACTAATGGTTTGAAAATGTTGTCAATTAATTTTTGGAAAACTATTGGAGAAACACATAAGCCAAATGGAACACGCAGGAACTCCCATTGACCTGATGGCGTAACGAATGACGTATCCTTTATGCTTTCTGCTGCTACTCGTACGTGGAAAAACCCATTTTTCAGATCCAACGTACAGAAAACTTCTGAATCACTTAGCGCATCGATCTGGTCTTCAATGAGTGGAAGAGGGTGGTGCGATCTAATGATTTCCTTATTCAAGCGCCTGTAATCCACACATAATCGCTTGGAACCATCCTTTTTATTTGCCAATACTACTGGGCTGGCATACTCGGATGAACTCGGTCGAATAATTCCTTCTGACAACCACTGATCGATTTGTTCGTCAACGATTTTTTTTTCAAGTGGAGCCAGTCTTCTGGGCCGTTGGCATATAGGAACATCGGTTTTTAAAGTTAGAACCATCTCAACAGGTGAATTAAGTTCTTCTCTTGGACAATAATTTGAAACTAGGTGCTTAACTGTTTCGTTATAGTCAGAATTTCCTATGTTAAGAGCAACCTGCTCATTGCAATCGGTCGAAATTTGACACACTTGATGAAAAGCTTCTTCAATATTTGAAACAAAAACACCACCTGAAGACAATTTTATATTTTTACCGCAGAGAACATCTTTTCCAATTATAAAAGGTGTTTGCATTATCGATTCCGACATAATAAAAACTTTTGTATCGCATGTGCAGTCATCGATCTCAATGTGAGCATCAAAGTAACCTAGCGTTTCTACAGAATAAGCTGACAGTCCTCTTACTGTGAGTGAATGTTGTGTAACGGGAGGAGCACCCATTTTAATATAGACATCACTTCTGACTAATGTTATGTCACTGCCAGTATCTATCAATCCCATAACCTCCAATCCGTTTACTCTTATTAACTTTGTTGTGTCAGCAGCACGGGTTCTCAACATATGTGTTCTTTTCTCTGGCTGGCGTTTTTTTGGGCAATCCACCGATTTGTGCCCAAACTCGTTACATGTGAAACATTTTGGCTGTTTTTCATTACAAGAGCTTCTATTATGCCCCCGACGCCCACAGTTGAAACATCGCCCATTACTACGAGCTTCAGAAGTAAATCGACTCTCTTTAGGTTTACTTGAGCTTGGTAAGCTATCCTTGTATTTTAGATAGGATGTAATTTTTTCCTTGAGTTCCCGAATAGTTGACGCACCATAAAGCATAACTTTGTTACTCGGAGCATCATCGATACCATCGATTATAAAACTAATCAGAGAAGCCTCCTCAACTCGACCTTTTGTCCCTATCTCCCTCATGTGCAGTAAATAATCATGAATATTTTCCCCTTTTTTTTTGCCGCCTCTGACTTAATTTTTTATACACATCTGCTGCGAACACCTTTTCCGAAAACTCTTCTACTAAGAACTGCTTTAGATCTGTCCCTTTTGCAAGCGTAGGCTGTGACTTAATAGCTAATTTTGCAGAACCGTTTGACAACCTCTTTCCAAAAAGAATTTTTTCTACTTCTGACTATTTCATACTTTCTGCTGCGCTTTCAACATCCTGTATCCAACTATTGACATCGTATTCATCATTCCCCGTAAACTCATGTACAATCGCAGCCACATCTTGAAATGTAACATTATTTGCTCTGCCTCGTAGTCTCAACATTTCATCCTCCATCGTCGTCTTTAAAACGGACATTTCTAATCTCATATTAATCTCTTTCTCCTTTTCACGAATTGCACTCTCTCTAAGACTTAACTCCAACTCCTTTTGCTTTTGTAAAAGTAATTTTTCCCTAGCCTCAGCTTCCTCCTGCCTTTTATCTAAGCCACGAAAAACTTCTGAAAAATCTGGCGACATTGCGCCGTCAGCACGTGTGCTATTCCTGTTTTTTCTTCCCATTTTTATGGGCTACTTAAGAATTCTTGGAACTATTCGCTATATACTGATCCGCGCTGCTACTTCTCTGCTCCACAGATCCCGGACCAGCCCCCAAAAATTTGTGGGATATGCAATAAGAAGGCAACTGGTCTTAGTTTTAATTATATTTAATGAATAACTTAGACGGAATCCAATAAGTGAGTGATTTTAATAAGCTTAAACGAGGTTAATTAATTTAAAAAAAGTTGGAAAATTTATTTACTACATTAGTCTTTGAACAATATTTCTTATAGACTAGAACAACGAATAATTGAATAATTATGAATAAAATTACAAAATAGTATTAAGAAAAATTCTCATTTGACTCTTGGATATGGAGAAATCAACATTATGATTGCAACTTATGACATTAAATAGATTAAGAGATCTAAAAATAGGCGCATTTGCAGCATAGTTCGTGCGACACATATCCAAATAGAAAGGATAAAAACTTCGTAGAGTTCTAGCCAGTACATTAAACTTAATCATTTCCACCAATTCAGGACTATCAACGACACCAGAAATGATATCATGGATATAAAGTAGAGAAAGAATATTTCTCCTAATCTCCAAAGACTTAAGACCAATTAAGAGACATCTTGCACCATAAAATGGAATCGAACCTTCGATATTAAAAGAGCGTAATGCAAACCTAGTGAATGATTTCTGGACGCGTTCAAGTCTCAACTTATGCGTCGTGTACTGGGGGTACCAAACCACGACCGCATACTCAAGTCTAGAACGAACCAAGCTAATGAACAACACTTTTAACGTATAAGGATCCAAAAAGCAAAAACTATATTTAAATTGTTAAAGTTAATAGAAGAGTTTTCGCCATGCGGTCGTTTTTACGATATCGAAAAAAAAAGACAAGTGCTTAGTCTTTATTTTTTCGATTTTTCTTCTTGCTTCTGACGTTTATGTTTTGCTGTGGTTGAGGGCAGCTACAGAAGGTGCAATTCACAACACAAGGTGATCCCACATATATAGCATGACTCTGAGTCCATCGATAACCAAAATTTTAAACCATATTTTGCAGGTTTCGATGGTATAAACTGCCGAAAAGAACATGGTCCCCTAAATGTGACAAGTTGCTCGTTTCATGGTCACATTTTCGTGGCAGTTGTAAAACATTGGAAGAAGCAGTTGCCAACGGTCCCATAGCTCCCGAATTGAAGCAAATTTGTCGCTTCTACGCATTTGTCTTCGACTCAAGGCATCATCGAAACGGAGCGCAATTGTAAACATT
The DNA here is from genome assembly GCA_943735915.1 of Pherbina coryleti. NCBI lineage: Eukaryota > Metazoa > Arthropoda > Insecta > Diptera > Sciomyzidae > Pherbina > Pherbina coryleti. The sequence continues at coordinate 141,466,815 of OX030950.1, read as the reverse complement.
TGGAAGGTTTCTTCAGACGTAATTGATCGAAATATGGGCCGACCAAAAGTTGCAACAAACAAACCATGTAAGTCTTCGTTTTTTCCGCTACCATAGAGAAATTTTTTTATTAGTCAACTATTTCACTGAAATAAGTCAAACAAGAATGTACACACCGGCATACGCCTGCAAGAATGAGCACAGCAATATATGCTCGTAAAGCGTCTTCATCGATCTCGCTCCATTTCTCCATTTCTCACCAACTCTGCCGTTATTGGTATTTTCAATAATAATTCTTTCTATTGGAGGCGAAAAAAAGAACAGAAAAGCTGACATCATGTCACTGCATCTAGATACCGCAAATGGAATTGGTCCTGCTTGTGTTGAGATAATATTCTCGGCCGAAGTTCCAATGCGTTGAGGTAATGAATAATTTTTGTTATTGCAACAAACAAGGGATCAACAGTTTACTTTCCGTTTCTTCAGAGATTTGCCCAACCTTGCGGCGTTTCATTGTGTTTGATCCACTACCCGACTGCGAGGAATAAATCACGCCAGTTCTTCGGAACAGGTGGTTAACTTACGTGTGAGCAACTGAGTCAGCTATAAATTAAGTTATTTATTCTACTAAAACAGCGTTGAGTGTTTGCACTATTGGAAAATATTCTTTAAATGGCTTACAATCCTTAGCGTTTAAGAATGCTTGTGATATTTTGTAGCTTGTGATCCAGTTAAAAGAGGGTTGCAAAAAATTTATTTTTATGCAAGAATATAACAGCCTAAATTTTTATTGATTTCTGAAATTGGCCAACTAAACTAAATGTTGTCCAGCTCAGAAAACAGCTCCTCCATTCCTTGCTTTCTAGCCCCAAAAATTATTGTGCTCAGCTGTTGGCCAAGCAAAGCGTCAATTATTCTGATGATTATGTTCGATATTATATTATTTTTGTCATCAGCAACACTGTTGGCCAACAACTTATTTGCTGTAACAGTTCGTTGTTCTTGTTGTACAAACAGAACCGGCAAGAAAAGTAATAATAGTAAAAATTACAACAAAAACGAGAAGAGCAACTCAAACACGGAGAACAACAAACACTGATTTTGGGCGCATTGAAATCATTGAATAGAAAAATCTTGTAGTTGTTGATTTTTTTTTTTGTTGTTGCTCATCCGGCGCTATTTCATTGTCCTTAAGCGTAAAAGATTGTTATTGCAAAAACAATGAACATTACAACAATAACAACAACAACAAAAATAATAGTAGTAGCAACAAATAAGCGAACGTTGCAAACAGCTACAAATTGAAATAAAGTTTGCAACAAAATGTGACGCAAGCGGAAATGACATCCGGCAGCAACTACAACAAGAATAACAATAACAACAACGACAACAACAATAGCTACAACAACAACAACAACCACGACAACAGCAGCGTCATCTTAAGCAACAATATTGGCAGGCAGATAGCATGTTGTTGTTAGTGCTATTTTGTGTTATATGTTGTCACCGCTCACTCTACCTTAGGCGACAGACACTAGCTAGGCATAAAAGATGACATTTAATGCTTTTTACTGTTGTTGTAGTTTTCACTCGTTTGCCTAAGCGACGCAGCTGCAAGAACATAAACCTAGATATGCCATTTTGACTTCCTTTTGCAGGATATTGTCAGCAGAATATTGACGATATTGGTGACTGTGTGTTGGCTTTTGCCTTTAGTCGTTGTTTTTGTTGTTCTTCGTATTGTTTTTATACTTGTTCGAGAGGCTCTACAAATGCTTCCGGCAGCAGCCTGTGCTACCGACACAATTTTCAGCTAACCAAAGGTTCCAACGGTTCGAGCTTTTTCCTCTTTTTGTCCTTTACTTGCTTCATTAATGTAGCAAACGTTGCGCTAGCGCCACCAATGCCGTCGTCTCTGCCATCTTTTGCTACCGCGTCCATCAGCCGGTATGCTTTTGTTTTTACTCACTTACTTGCTGGTTAGAGACAATGTTCAAAGAATCAGACAGAAGTGCTGCGCCGGCAGAAGGTACGAGAGTAGCAGAAAAGTAGAGCGTGGCATTCGCGTTAAATTAGATTTGGCCAATTGCAGAATTTTTATTTCATTTCACAATTTTTTTCTTTGCTTTTTCTTTCTTGCTTTTCCGCTACTTCCTCATTGCTTCGCTTTTGCTTGTTACTCTAATTTGATTTTTATTTCTTTTATTGTGTTTCTACTTCCTTTCACTTTGGATTTTCATTTTAGCGATTTCTGGATAATTTTTTATTTTCTACACTCAAAAAAAAAAAAAAAAAGAAAAGATTCTATCACAACTGGTCAAAGCTATTTTTGGCTGAAAGACAAAATTCTTGAAAATAATAAGGATTTTTCATTATTTAAAAAAATTCCCTTGAATTTAATTTCAATACCTTGACATTGAAAACATGAATTCTTTGATGTAAATGCACGTGTCTCTTTATTTTGTAAGAGAATATGTCGTATGTTCAAGGAAATTATTAGTTTTTAAATAAAATTGTTCCTTCATTTAAGGATATTTAGCATAAATTCAAACAAATATTAACTGCATGGCTCTTTAAGACAAACATTTTTTTTTTCAAATTTCAGAACAATTCCTAAAATTGCAAATATATTTTTTATATTTTTTCAAAGAAAATTTTACATCAAGCTAAAGAAAACTTCTAATTGAAAATATTTACCTAAATGATTAAATTAAAAGGATATCTATATTTTAAGACAATTTTACTAAGTTTTGGTTAAACTATCCTATCTAAGGGATAATTTAAATATCGTGCTATATAGTGTTATTAAGGCTTGTTTTGATTAAGAAAAAGTTTTAGAAAAAATTTAGAAAAATAATCCATCAAAAACATGAACGTGGTCGCATTTCCCAACAATGTTTGTACATATTCAAACAAAATCCAACTGATTTTTTGCTTAAAATAGTGGCCATGGATGAAACATGGATCCACTACTATACACCAGAATCGTAGGAATCAGCAAAAGAGTGGTTAGGGTCCAGTGGAACTGCACAGAAGCGACCGAAGACTGAACAAACGGCCGGAAAGATGTTGGCTTATGTTTTTTGGGATTCAAATGGCATTTTGTTCATCGACTATTTGAGAATAGAAAAAAGAATCAACAACGACTATTTCTGTAAATTATTGGACTGATTGAAGAACGAAATCGCAAACAAACGGCCCCATTTATCGAAGGAAAAAAAAATCATCTGTTTGTAAAACAATGCTCCAGTTCACAAATTGCTCAAAATCATGGCCAAATTGCACGAGTTCGAATTCCTGCAACATTTAACCCCAGCGACTATTATTTGTTCTCAAACTTAAAAAGGTGGCTCCAGGGAAGGAGATGATTTGCGACGAATGAACAGGTCGAATTGGAACAGGTCGAATTGGAAACTGAATTGTGTTTCGGAGATCTGCAGAAATGAAATCTTATTATTCAAAGAGCATCAGAGCATCAAATTGTCGGAATAAGTGTATCAAGCTGAAAGAGAACTATATGTGAAAAATAAACAATACTTTTGGCAAAAAAAGTGTGTTTTCTTTGTAAGGTCGGTAGCATCTAAAACAAAACAAAAACTAGTTAGGAGCTATCTTTGGCTAGATTGAAGTGAAAATACCCATATTGCCCTGATTGCATATTCGAAGTAATGAGGGTTTCATTGTTTTGATGACGTCAATTTATATGAGGGAGAGGCTTGGTTTTCAAGAAATTTTTCCAACTTTGAAACTTATTGAACCTATTAAATATCGAAGTTTTTGTGTAAAATATCAAGGGAACTTTAATTTTTATATTCCTACGTTTAAAAAACGTTAATGGGGGTATATTAATTTTGTCACTCCGTTTTTAACGCCCATAAGGAGGCTTGGTAGGTATAGAAAAGTATATATATTCTTGATCAGTATCACCACCCGAGTCGATTTAGCCATGTCCGTCTGTCCGTCTATCCGTCTGTCTGTGATCACGATTACAGCCGTAATTTGAAAGCTATCATCACGAAATTCAATATTTAAGCTTTTATCTAAAAAATAAAAGTCAAGTTCGAAAATGAGCCAAATCGGATGAAAACCACGCCTACCTCCCATACAAAGTGACATTATTTAAATGGTAAAGTCTCTTAGAATTCCACAAAAATTAATATATGGACTTGCAATTTCGCATATGAATTTTGATATTTAATATACACTCTGAGTATGAAATGTAACCAAATCGGATGAAAATCACGCCTACCTCCCATACAAAGCGACTTTATCAAAAAGGTACACTAAGGGAAATAACGCATATTAGCATTATCCACGCCTCAGTATAAATTTTATTTAAATATTTACGTGGATAAATCAAATGTATTCCTTACAACTCGTTTTTTTCCCGTATTTGAATTTTATTTATACCACACACGTACACACATATTCCATACAAGCAAGCAGCAACAGCATCGCACACGTACACACATACTCCGACAAGCAGCAGCAGCATCGCACTCTGTTCCTGCAGTTTATTTCTTGCAGTTGCAGGTTTCTTATAGTTCTCCTTTAGTTATTGTTGCAAGGGTAATATAGCTTGCAAGTTTGGCTAAGAAATGAAATGATGTAGGGTGGAGTGACAACTTGATATTTTCTGACAAATATCTTGCACCGGCTGTCATTTACCTACATATTTTGCTTCTAATTTTTTATAATACTTTTTCTTCCTCTAATTTATACTATTTTTGACACTTGGTGCCCTAATATTGCACCAACTGTCAAAAATAGTATAAATTATAGAACGAAAAAAGTGAAACAGAGAATTGGTGGACGCAATATTCAATTTAAATATGGTGTTTTTTAAATTCAATATTTTTACATATATAAATTTTCTTTAAATGCGATAGTTTTATTTTCAAATAGTAAATATTTGAAAGATATTTTAAAAAAACTCGTGCATAATTTTAATATATTTTTTATTAATTCTGTTTAAATATTTAAATATTTTATTTAATGAAAATAGTATTCAAATAAATTTTAAATATTTACGTAGTGGATTTATGCAAATGCGTTATTGGTGCAAAAATTACTCGCTTTTTGGATAAATTAAAAAAGTTTTTGGATAAATTTAATATTTTTTTTCTCTTAGTGTAAATATTTAATATATGGACTTGAAATTAATTAATATAATTTATTTATGGACTTGCATATGAATTTTTTTATATAAGATGTATTCTGTGTATGAAATTCAACCAAATTGAGGGTTTTCATGCCTACCTCCCATACAAAGTGATTTTATCAAAAAACAAAAGCGAATATTTTCTGTTAAAACTATAATAAAAATGTTTTTATAAATAAACATTTTATTGATTACTTAAGACTTTGAATATACTTTGATTTGGCCGTGGGGGTATTTTCGGATTAGTCGAAGATCATTTCTTACTAGTTTTTTTTTAATATACGAGGGTTTTACTATATTGAGGCGGAGTTTTCGCACAAGATCTTGACAAATTTTGAACTAAGACCGCATACTTAAAATTAGAGTGCATGTTAATAATAAGTTATTCAAATTTTTTTTTTTTTTGGTATTTAAAAGATTATACCGTTTTTTATGGCGCCATTATGCGTAGGAAATAGGCTTTGTTTTCGATCTAGTTTTCCAATTTTCAAACTAATAGTGAGTATTAGCAAACGTTCGAGTCATTCGATACATTAATGTGGAATTTATAGAGATTTTACAAAGTCACTTTGTATAGGAAGTAAACATGGTATTCAAACAATTTGTTTTATTTTCGAAACTAAAAACATAAGTTTTTAGAAATAATCATATATATGACAGATAGTCTGTCAAGATGGACTTTGTTTAATCAACTCAAGTGGTGATGTTAATCAAGGATACTTTCCTATTCCTGTCATACCTTTTTATGGGCGCAATAAGCGTAATAACAACTTGAAGAAGAAAATTGTCTTTTTCCTCCGTCTAGGAAATGGAAACATTCCATGGAATTCCCTTCAAACATTCCATGGAAAAATTCCCTTTCGTTGGACACTAAATTTCTCTTTTTACACACTATGTTATTGGAAGGAAACGTTTCTCTGCTGTGTTGTTAAATGAATGTGGTGTGGAAGCTTTCCTCTCCACTGGATTAAAAATAAATTTGGAAGAATATTTTTCCAAATTTATATAAAAAAAAATATCAATAATTTTCCAAAAGACACGAAGAGGAATATTTCTCCATTACTTACATTGCTACAATTTCCACATAGTACATTCCTAAAATAGCGTTTTGGAAAAAAAAATCAATTCAAAACTAAAAGATACGATGAGGAATATTACCACATCACTTCCATATGGAAGTCATCCAATTTTTCCTTGAGGCCTGGCTTAAAAAAAAAAATGGCTTTTATTAAAGAAATGTTTTAACGTAGAATACGTTATACGGGGGTGTTGATCTGGAGCACAAAATTTTGAGAAAATGTTTGTCACTTTCATTATAAGTTTTTAATACTTTATGCATGCATTGAAGAAAATTCAAGTATGGTCGTAACATATTTAATATGTCTTCTTTTGATTTGTATTTAAATAATCATATTGCTACATATAATTTTTTTGATTCTATAAGTAAATCAAAATTTAACTCCTTCAAATGTTGTATTCATTTTCACATGCTTTGTATTTTATGTATTATAACATCATGTGTAAGAGCAGTACGATTATCTGTGTGTTCATCACAGAACCAGTGTGAGAAAGAGAAGAAGTATAATGACCAAGTAGCGAACGATGTGTACATACACAACATTGATAAGCGAAGCAGAGAAACAAAATTGTGCTTACCCAGTTGGCCACGTCTTTAAGACATCCTCAATGTCTTACAGCCTTATTCATAAACACATTTTAGAGGCAGCGTAACTTTAAACGGGCTTTAAACAAGAAAACGTTATTCATAAACATTTTTCGTAGTTGTTTAAGAGCTGCGTAACTTAAACGCCGAAATTGGCGTTTAAAGGTTACGTAAATACAACCATGATTTTTGTTTGTCTTTTCTTTTAATATCAAAGACATGCTCCATATGCGCCCTTTGCAGCATTTTTTTATGCGGCGGCCATTGTAAATCCATAGGAATTCTTAATTTTTGTAGAGATTTTCTATAGTTCAGACACAAACCTTACAATCATAAGCAGAAAATGAAAAAATGTTTATGAATAACAATGTTAGCAAGGTTGCATAGAAGCTGCGTAAAGCCTTAAACAGTGCGTAACTAAACAAGCGTTTAAAGGTTGTTTAAGGAAATCTATTGAATAAGGCTGTTAATGACTAACGTATTCTACGTCTGACCTATGCGCCCGTGTTATCTAACATAGGCTTGAGCTTTTTTTTTTTTTGTAAGAAAATATTCTTGACCCCAAGGATATGCTTGAAAATTCTAGGGATATACGAGGGTTCCTACATATGTTTCGGGAATAAATATAAAGACCGAATTTTAACAGGTTAACAGTCCACCGAAAGCAATCCATAGCCCACATGTGGGCTGTTTATCGATACAATTTTGAAGAGTTTTAGAACTGTGAACGTGTGAGACAATCCTCAGTCTATTCCTTGGACTGTTAACCTGTTAATTTTATCTTGCAATAAAAAAAAAAATTTTTTTTCAATTTCTGTCACGGTACCACTTGAGACACGTAAAATAATAAAAAATATTTCGTGAAATAAAGAAAACAAGACCTTAGGCGCTGTTTGCGTTTTTAAGCGTTTTTGAGCACTCAAAATATCGAATTAACGGGTCATCTGGCCGTGCAGTCCTAATTTGGCACCCAATGACTTCTTTTTGTTCCCGCACATCAAAGACAAATTGTGTGGATAAAAGTTTTCGACGCCAGAATAAGTCGCTGATGTGTTCAAAAACTATGGTTTGGAGTTATCTCAAGCGGAATGGGATAAATTTTTCTTAAACAAATCAGTTTATTTTTTGAGTGTACAATAATTTTGATTAAGTTATCGAAATATTTTAGCAGTACGTGAAAATGTGCTCGCTATGGTGTGAGGCGCTGTGATTGAAGGATGTGCTTATCGAGTTTTCTTTATTTTTTCAAGAGTAGAAATTTAAACGTTTTAGCAGTTTCAATTGTTCTGCTACTGGAAGTTTCCACTTGAATACTATAAGCATCCTTCAATCATTTAATGTTTGCCATTCCTTGTAAAAATTTGAAAATTTTTAGGAATAAAAGAAAAGAAACCATTTCCGTAGTAAAATGAGTAGAATACTCAAATTTTGTAGGCTAGCTGCTGTATTTAAGACTGATGAAACTGGTCTGCAGCTTAAGCCTTTAAATTTAAATTTACACAATTAATTGAACTAAAATCAGCTTGTTGCATTGGGTCTAGTGTATTAGTTATAGTCCTTGGTGGCTTCGGTAGTCGAGTAGGTAGTGCGCTAGACTGCCATCCCAGGAGTCTCGGGTTCGAATTCTGGCCAGGCCATTGTTCTACTTAATCTTAAAATAAACACTGAATGTCTTAATTGCTTTTCAAAATATTATCCTTTATTATAAATACATTTTTGCATGCGTTCGAACGTATCAACAAATGTATCATAACATTTATCCCATTCCGCTTGAGACGCCTCCAAAACATAGTTTTTGAAAGCTTCATCTGGCGTCAAAAATTGTTGTCCACGCCGTTAGTTTTTGATTAGCTATTAGTTGCTAAATCAGCACTGTAGGACGGAGGACATATTTATTCCATGATTTGAGTGCTCAAGAACGTCTTATTTTTCTACGTGTGTCAAGTAGTACGTGGCAAAAATTGGCAATCTTGGTCTTATTTTATAAAATAAAAAATGTCGGCCTTTAATTTATTGAAATAGGCCTTTATCCATCGTAATACATAGGGTAAAACACCCAGTCCTGAGCCCTCAGCCTATTCTGAGCCCCCCACTCATTAAACTGTCTCTAGCTAATAATTGTCTGGATGTCAGTTAAAACAGTAAATTTATAATTATTCATCAAAATTCGTTCAGTTCGTTCAGTTATCATGGTGAGAATGAAATATTAAGTTCAAAGTGATTTTTTTAAATAAAATGACCTGCCTCGTACTCTTACTCAGTCAAGTGATTTGCTGAAACACACTTTAAACCTTCAGGTATGGACATTTTGTTATGATTTCTATAATAATCTTTGGTTATAGCAAAAGTTGAATATTATTTATTGTTTATTTCTTAAATATTTCATTAAAAATATTCTCCGTCAAAGCAAAAAAATGGGGGCTTATATCTGGATAACTAAATTCGATGATTCCAGTTATGCGCCATGGGGGGCTCACAATTGGAATATTACAGAAAAATAAAATATCCAAATGTGAGCCCATGGAGCTCAAAGTAGGAAAACAGAAATTTTTATAAGCATTCTTATAAACCCGTTAAGCCTGATTCTCTTATTAGATGTTCAAAAACACTCACAATAAGAAAATTGAAACTCTTGATATTTGTTTTCAATTAATGCCAGATTCTGCACTTGAATTTGCATGCATTACACCCCGATTCCATGCATTAGCCCCCATTTTTGGCAGATGTTGGTCAGATTGACTCCACTCACTATTAAATTAATAATTTATTTTATACAAATCAACGACATAAAGTCCGGCGTGTGAATTCACGAAGTTTCAAGGAAATATGAAATTCTGCGCCCAATATTCCAAAACCGGATTCATTCATAACCGTTCCAATAAGGATCTGCCTGGTCCTTTGCCGGGTTTAACATGCATCGAAGAGGGAAAAATAGTAAAATATATATCTGATAACTATGAAAGAGGTTTCCTAAGAAGAATACATAAAGTTCAAAGAATTATTAAAAATTTTTTAGATGCATACACACGTGAAAATATGTTTAAAATATATTTTCCTGGCGACAAATGGTATAGCGGATTTCTTAACCGACATCCAAAAAATATCTATTCGAGTTCCTGAAGCAGTAATAAATGCCAGTGCAGATCTTTTGGAAAAAGATTTAAGAGGCTGATTCCATCAAATTCAAACATACTTCGATGAAAAGTCGAACAGATAAAGGAGCAGCTAAAGATAGCATGACAGTTATGTTTTCATTTTCTGCTGATGCCTTGATAATTCCGCCATCATTGTTTTTGCTTATAAAAGAATACCCAAGGATATATTCGAATCAATGCCTGAAGGAATAGTGTATACGAAAACTGATTCAGGCTGGATGACTTCGGATGCATTTATATACAATATAAAAGAAGTCTTTTATCCAACACTGGCTTTAAATCAAATATTGGTTCCAGTAATTCTTTACTTATATGGTAATTTCATAGCATTAGGTGGCTATTTTCAGACCTCTTAAAATGGGGTGGTTAACCCTTTGAGACCCGACGCTTATCTACTGAACATGTTTTTATGATTTTTGGAATGTATGGTCGTTATATGGTATGAAAATATTCTCAATGTTTAGGTTTCGCAATTTACATATCCTTCAAGGATTTTCAGGACACGCACAATTTTGATGCACTCGTTTAAAACTTTATCTGAAACCCATTTTTTTAGCAACAAATGATTCAAATTTATTTGAAACATCAAAATTTATTATTTTTTTAGTTGAAATGCGTTAACTTCACTAGTTTTTCACTATTTATATTTTTTGTAATTGAAGACACAACTAACCTCTGCGACTCATTTTGACAAAACTAAAAAGTTTATCAAGAATTCCACGCGTTTTCAAGTAACGGTAAAGCGAATCGCGGAACAGTGTGAGAAACAAAAGTAAACAAGCACAATCGATTCATTTCGTTCTTTATAATATTCGTTAAATAGAAGTGGAAATATTAAAGATTAAAGAACCCACCCGCACAAACGATGCATCACGGTCTGAAAGGGTTAAAGGAACATGGACCGACAGTTTACAAAGCATCATTTTGCATAATTATTAAAAAACATTATTGGTACCTACATAAAAAATGAGACCATAACTAATGGTTTTCGTACCTGCGACCTGTATCCTTTCAATCCCAACGCAATCGATTACAGTAAATGCCTTGGAAAGTCAGGTTTGGATCGAACTGAAGTTGAGCAAATGTATACAAAAATGAATTTGTGGTTTATGATTTATATATAATATTATTTTTTATTTATATTTTCTTAACGTTTTGAATATTATTTTTTCATAAAATAATTAAAATAATAAAGTTGTTATTGTAAAAACCAGATGGCTCATACCTGGACAAAAGGTGGCTCAAGATTGGAAATCGGGGGCTCATAACTAGGTTTTGGTTTATTTTTAATAAATCGTTATTTTTAAATATATTGGTCTAATTGGTATTCAAACAAATTTAATCAATTTATTCTTCTTGAATAAACGCGTATTTTAACAATAAAACGCTGCCAAACATGCTGAAAATAACAAAGTTATAATTTTTCTAAGTAAAAAATTCTCTTAAGGGGGCTCAGGACTGGGTGTTTTACCCTAGGTAATTTTTAAAAATGTTTCATATCAACAAAGACGTTTGAGGGAAATAACGCCTATGAAATAAAGCAATAAAAAAAAATTAAAAACATCCAATATTTTTATAAAGAAATCATTAGTTCGTCATATTTTAGGTTTTATTTCAGAATGAAACAAAGCGCAAAATTTATATGGACAATTTCATAACAAATAAGTGCTCAAAGTCAGAAAAGAAATAGTACTTGAATAAAATTAAATAAACCTTATTTTTAGTTAGTTCTTATTTAATGGCTCTTCGAAAAATCGCAAAAAAAAAAAAACATCGCAAAGAACAAAAAATTAAAAATCAGCCATTTTTTTTTTAAATACGAATTTGGGTGATTTTTCGTATGAAAAAACAAAAATTGGGCGATTTTGCATTTATGTTGGGTAAAATTTCGTTTTTTGCTTTTGGGCGAAATTACACTTTTTGTTTTTGTGTGATCTTTCGTTTTCAATAGTTGGCAAAAAATGTCAATCAGTTCTTAGAGATAACGGTATTTAAAGTAAAAGCAGCGGTTCTTCTTTTGTTTTTCTTGTTATTTGCATCATTGCTTGAGTTTGATGCTGCTAATACCGCTCTGAGTCGTGCAAACATTTAAAAAATTGTGATGAGTGCGTATGAGGTAAATTGTTTACCTCTAAAAAACACCCGATATAATGGATGAAATTTTAAACAAAATAGATCAATTATCATTCTTCTCTATAAAAAAGGTGATCGTAGTAATATAAAAAATTACAGGCCCATTTCACTTTTGCCAACTATTTCAAAAGTTTTTGAAAAAGCAATGAAAAATCGAATTCTTACGTTTCTGTCGATGATTTCGTTTCTTAGTCCCAAGCAGTTTGGCTTCAGAGAAGTCCTGTCAACAGAGGATGCTCTGATTGATTTTCTTACAGGTAAGGTCTTCGTTAATAAAGCATTGGATTATAAAATGCATACTGCCTCACTTTTTGTCGACATAACAAAAGCGTTCGATATGGTGGACCAAACGATTCTTCTGCGAAAGTTGTATTCCATTGGATTAAGAGGTGCTATTCACAATTGGATTAGCTCGTATCTTAGCAATCGCACATAAAGAGTTGAAATTGGGGTTACTTTTAGTAATGCAACTCACATAAATGTAGGTGTGCCGCAGGGCTCTGTGCTCGGACCGATTTTATTCCTCATTTACATAAACTCAATGTTCTTACAAAATTTACGTGGAAGAGTAACTGCTTTTGCAGATGACCTTGGTATCTCATATAAGTCCATGTCTGTGCTTCAACTTACAGCTGGCATAAACCTTGATGCTGATATCTTGAGAAAATGGTTCTGTTGTCACAAGCTTATTATAAGCGAAAAAACAAAACTCATGTTTTATACATTTTCACGTCAAGATTTGATGGAAATGAAGTTTTTGTATCACGATCCTTTATGTAAAAAGTTTACGCTCTGTTCCGACAACTATATTTCCTTTAAGTCAGAAACCAACTGCATTGAGGATTGTTTTGAAATAGGAATTGTCAATAATTTTAAGTATTTAGGTGTACTAGTGGACAATAGGCTGAATTGGAATGACTATACGTCCTTGCTCAAAAGCTACTTTCAATCGGTTGTCAGAAAGTTTTACCGGTTCCGTAATTTGTGCACAATTAAAGTTCTGAAAATGTTTTATTTTGGTTTATTTCACTCTAAACTTAGTTATGGCATATGTTGTTGGGGCGGTGCTTAGAATAGTAAACTAAAGCCTTTACCAACTTTGCAAAAATGCGTCGTTAGACAAATATATGGCGTAAAGCGTGTGACACCCTCGTTTGATTTATTTAAATCTCTGCAGATCTTACCCATAAAGCACCTTTTCTACTAAAAAGTCCTGAAAACTTTTTTAAAGACCAAGACAACTTGTTGAACCACACAGAAAGACGGTATAATTTTAGGCGAGTGGAATCTGTCTTTATTCCTCCCTTCCGAACTACAAGTTTTTGCAAAAGCTACTCAGTTGTAGCACGCAGATTGTTTAATAAACTACCAAATCATTTAAAGGTCATCAGAAGTGAGAGTTCGTTCCTGAGGCAAATAAAATCATGGCTATTTAATTATAACTTAAACGGTATTGAAGAACTACTTCGAGCTATAGTTTAGTTTATATACTTAAAGTTTTTTATATGTATATAACTCTGTTCTCTCTACATATCTCTCTCTCTCTCTTTTTCTTATCTTTCTTATTTTTCCTTCCCTTCGCACATTACAAGTATATTTGATAAGCTAATGAATTATCTGAACTCATGATAGGTAACACAGTAATATATCTTACTTCACCTGTCACTACTATCTCTCTTAGCACATAGTTTTATTAATTAAGTTAGAATTATCCTAGCTTTATTTTATTAATTATTGTAATTATTAATTGTAATTGTAATGTGAATAAAATTTAATTGAATTGAAAAATTTATGAAAACAAGGTCAACAAACCAATATACCATCTGTTCAAAATTGAACCGGACTGTACGAATGAAGCAACAGTTGTCATAAAGTCAATGATTTTTTTAAGGCTGGTAAAAAAACGGTTAGTGGCGTCCGTGGCGTAGTTGGTTAACGTGCGTGGCCGCTATGTCAACGAACCTGGAGACCCAGGTTCGAACCCCAGCAGCGACAGAAAATTATTTGAATTATTTGGAGTCGGCGTTAAGCCTGTAGGTCCATTTCTCGGTTAATTGTGTACAAACTTAAAAACACGCACAACACAATTGATCATAAGAAGCTAGGTCAAAGTCCTTTCAAGGGCTGAAATGGCCAGTTATTTATTTTTTTTTTTTTTAAAAAAAAACTGTTATACGAGTAGGCTTGGGTATTAATATTAAACACGATCTATGACGTAGTCTCTTTATTATTACTTTGTAAACAAGTTCACCTCGAGTCTGATCTGCGAAGGTCGTACATCAGTAGATAACTTGCCTCATCCTTCTTGGCCAGCAACATCAATAAACGATGAAAATGTCCAAAAGTAAAGGAAATTGTGCTCGAAAATCATTGTGTGATCGTAAGAGATATAACTGCCGAGCTTGATATATCGACTGGATTGGCACACACCATTTTACATGATGTTTTAGGCAGCGCGACTTGTGCCAAAATTGCTGAATTTCCTTCAAAAAGAGTTTCGCGAAACTGTCGCTCAGGATATGGTTTCAATGGACGATACGGACATTAAGCGCATCATTACTGGTGACGAAACTTGGGTGTATGAGTATGACGTCGAAATAGCTCAACAATCTGTGGAGTAGCGCTATCCAGATGAGCCGGAACCCAAACACCACGACAAGGTCTTTCAATAATTAAGGTGATGTTGATTGTTTTCTACGATTCTCAAGGTGTCGTGCACTCGAAATACTTCCCGCAAAGTCAACCGGTCAACGATTAATATTATTTGAGTGTTTTAAAGCGTTTGCGTGAAAATATTTGGTGAAAGAGGCCAGAATTATGGAAGGACAATTCATAGTTTTTGCACCACGATATGTTCACACATCACGCATTGTACGCGATTATTTGAACAAAAACAATGTCAATATCGTTCAACAAGCACCATATTCGCCAGATATGGCTCCGTGTGACTTTTTCCTATTCCCTAAACTCAAATTGTCACTTTGTGGAAAACATTTTGAGGGGATTGAAGTCATCGAAGACAATGCGCAGAGGGAGCTTAAGGCCATTCCGAAATCGGCCTACCAAAAATGCTATCTAGAATGAAAAAAACCTAGGCATATGAGTATCGCTTCCGATAGTGATGATTTAGAACAGTGGTCTTCAACCTTATTTCAATGAAGGGCCAAATTTTTTTTATACGACAGCTTGAGGGCCGCATTATGCTTATTATATATATATATATCCTTTCAATTATGAAGAAAAAACATGACATCTTAAAAAAAGCTTTTATTTAGTTTTAAAATTACAGTGAACCAATATTGAAATATGTTTCAGACTACATAACCAAATTAAGAATATAAAATGTTTTTTTAGTTCAATGAGAAATTTGGCACTCTTTACCTTTCACTAATTTGTCAACATTGGCTTTTATGTTGGATGAAGCAATTCGAAGAGAGTTTTCTAAATGAGTATCAGAAATACGGTTCCTCAGTTTTGACTTTACATTCTTCATTTTGGAAAAAAGCTGCTCACAGATGTAAATGCTGCCAAAAAGTGATGCTGTCAACAGGGCATGAGATCTTATTGCTGGAAATTTGTCATTTTCAACATAAAATGAGTAAAATTCCAAAAGTCCAACATTTTTACATTTCTCCTGTAAATCGCTATTACACTGAAAGTCAATAGCTAAGTTCCATCTGAATGTTTCCAGGATAGTCTTCCACATTCACACCAAATGGAGCACAAAATAACTTCATCATATTTTTATTTAGCTTGAAATCTTCAAACCTGTTGCTGAAATCAGATGGTAGAACAGTGAGTGCTTCACTGTATTTTCCTTTATTTTGAACTTCACATCGTGACAGTGTCGGAAAGGGTGTGAAGTCGCCCTTTAGTAGTCGGCTCTCCCACAAAGTTTTTTCTCAAATGCTTCAATTTGATCAAAGAGGTTATGAATCATGATGTTCTTGCCTAAAAAAAAACTAAAAATCCCACAGAATTAAACTACTAGATAGCTCCACGTTAAGAGCTAGTTGTAGCTATAAGAAACAATGTACCTATACAATTTTATTTTTGTTTCAATAAAAACAAAAAAAAATTATGTTCTTACCTTGCAGTCGAATATTCATTGAGATGCATTGAAATATCCGTAAGGTAACCAAAATCAGCCATCCAATTGGGGTCGTTGAACTGGTGAATTGTCTTTCCTTTACTTTCCATGAACATACAGATTTCTTCTTTCAGATCAAAAACCCTTTTAAGAAACTTTCCTCGACTGAGCCAGCGTACCTCTGTGTAATACAATACATCGCCATACTCTGCATCCATCTGACTAAGGAAAGTCTGGAATTCCCCATGGTTCAATCCTCGTGATCTGATGAAGTTCACGATTTTAGTCACATCTTTGATTACATCCTTGAAACAGATACTTTTTCCACACAAATTTTCTTGGTGGATAATACAATGGTATTGCATGAAATGTCTATTTTCGTTCGCGTCTTTTCTGATCAGAGCCACGGCACCTTCATGTTTCCCTGTCATTGCTGGGGCACCATCAGTAACAACACCGCACAGATTATTCAGATTTAGTCCAAGTCGATTTAAAGTTGAAGTCAAAGACTTGTAAATATCAATTCCTTTAGTAGTGCCTTTCATTGGAAATAGAGCGGCCATTTCTTCGACAATGGAAAAGTGTTGGTCTATTCCTCTGATAAAAATAGCTAACTGAGCTGTGTCTGTAATATCAGTGCTCTCATGAAGCGCCACTGAATAAAAAGCAAACTTCAGTGGCCGTGCCTCAAGTATTTTAGAGTGTTTTCAATATCCTGAGCTAATTCTTCAATTCTTCTGGCCACAGTAACTCCTGATAAGCTAACATTTGAAAATGATTAGTGATTAACTATTGTTGTTCGCATACATTTGTCAGAAGACAAGTGCCTAAGAGCCCATTTACATTATGACTTTTATCAAAGATTTAAGCCACCGAATTCTCTTTTGAACACCCTTCGCAAGTCACGAGCGTTTATATACATGAGTTGTTTCGTATAATCGCCTGTATATTTTTATTTTCTTATTCGTTTTACATGGAAAACACCAACAAAATAAAGCAACATGGCGTAAATGCGAAAGATGAGAAAAAGAGAATAAGAAAAAAGCCTGCGTTTGCTCGTTTGGTGGCTGACGGTCTACCCCGCGGTCTACTCTGTCTCTCTCTCCTATAAGCCAGTACCGTTATGTTCGAAACGCATGGTTTAATTTCGAAAAAAGTCATAATGTAAAAATAGTTTGGCGGGCCGCTAAAACAAATACGACGGGCCGCATGCGGCCCGCGGGCCACACGTTGAAGATCACTGATTTAGAAGGTTACAAAATAAATATTGAAGAATTTATTGTTGTTGTTCTAATTGCACAGTCCGGTTCAATTTTGAACAACTGAAAAATTAGAGGTTAAAATTTTAAAAACTTCATTTCGATCATAACTTGCTTCATCGACTTTCGTATTCTGACTTCAATTTTTGATAGCACTATTTTCCTAAAAATGCATCCGGGTTGGATCGTTAGTTACCATTGAAGAATTTTTTCCGCGTTTTTCTGATAAAGCGTTTATCGAAGTAATGTCTCCCTCAAGATTCTAATTAAATTACATGAGAATATAATTGCTACATATTTCGCTGTTATGAGTATATGAAGTGTACACAAACTCGCCTTGATATCCCAGTTGATTAAAGCATAGATAAGAACTAAAGTCAACGAACAAATTCATTGTTAAAAATTAAAATTCGCTAATGAAGGTTACTAGGTAAAGAAGATAAGAACTAAACGCACACCGTATTAAGTAATAGCAGTTGAGTTCAAGATCTTAGATTACAATAAAGAAAGTGGAAGGTTCTGAGATTTCCCAAATTTCATAGCAGTTCACAGTGTTGTTTGCGGAAGTAAAGTTAAAAAACAATATTTGAACAGATAAAAAGCCAAAACAATTATTTAAATCCTATATTTATTATATTTGACTTGTAGTCTTTAAGTCATGGACAAAAAGTAGCGAAACAGTGCTGGAAAAGAAAGAGCATTTCGTGAAGCGGGAGTGAATCAGTAGGGAGATAAGATAAGCGGCAGTTAGCTAGCTTTTAAGTAAAAAGTGCGTATAAAAAGAAATGTGCTAGCAAAAAGCATTCACAAGGAAAAAGCGATAACACAACAATAGTGCAGAAAAACCGAACAAACTAAAGAAAAACACAGACAATATGCAAAGAATTTTAAAAGCACTGTTACTGCTGGGACCAGTGTTCTTCATAAAAGGACTCAGTATAGCTAGCAATGAAACTGTTGTAGATAAGGAGCAGCTGGGGAATGTCAAAGAAGAACTTGGGCAACTAAATGAAGCAACTGCATTGAACGAAGACAACAACAATCATAATGACTTCAAATATGATGGACGCATTATAGGTGGCGCTTATGCTCACATATCAGATTTCCCTTATCAAGCATCGTTGCAGCAGGCAGGTTCTCATATTTGCGGTGCCAGCATAATCTCAGCAAACATCATCATCTCAGCGGCGCACTGCATCTTAGAACCATCGAATACAGCATCGTATAAAGTGCGCGTTGGCACAACACGTCATTGTTGTGGTGGTCAACTGATGGCCGTGAGACGCATTGTAATCCATGAAAATTACTCCAGCGCAACGCACGATAATGATGTGGCATTAGTGCGACTCGTTAGCGACATTAAACTCCCAACATACGCGAAGACAATTGCTTTGGCTGGTTTGCAGGAAAGCGTACCGCCAAGAGCACGCCTTCTAGTCAGTGGTTGGGGTTTGACAATCGAAACAGGCAGCATTTCGCCCGATTTGCAATACGTTGCAGTCTCTCTGTTTCCGCAGCGAACGTGCATCAAAAACTATCAACAACTCGCCATCATTACCAAGAACATGTTCTGCGCAGGCGACCGTAATGGTGGCAAGGATAGCTGCCAGGGTGATTCGGGTGGACCACTTGTTGCTTATATTCAAGGCAAACCGAAACTTTTTGGTATTGTTTCCTGGGGTATTGGCTGCGCTCACAAGGGTTATCCGGGTGTTTATACCAACGTTTCAATGCAGCGTTCCTGGATCGATAGGCAAATGAGTAAGCTATGAGCTTACTTACCGCTACTGCGGTTATGTGGAGAAAGAATAGGACTATGAATGTATGTTATAACAGTAA